>CAMZMU010000020.1:7644850-8244850 GCA_947311845.1 Poa pratensis | reverse complement strand
GTTCTACTGCATGTGTTCGATCTTCGATGACAAGTTGAAACAGCAAACATTATTCTTTCGTTTTTCTTATGGTGTGAGAGCATGGCACTCTAATCTGTCACAAGTGATACTGACAAGGAGATTGTGCCCACCGGCCCGAACACGAACGGGAATTTTTTTTCACGCCAACGGTAGTTTTGTCCCCTCTTTCTCTCTCTTTTGTAGTTTTGTGGCGAATTTGACAAAAGTGACCTTTTTTAAGAACTTATGCACAAAATAAACCAGATCTGCATTTTTTTACATTGTAACCTTTTCTGCATGGTAAATTGCACGACGCCTCGGATCAGGGCGTCATCCTCTCGTAACACCGTCATGCATCGTAGTTGAAAGTGCCATCTAATATACCGCGACACCCTACTCCAGGACTTCATGCAATGTACTATGGCGACCGAAACCGAACGCCATGAAAAAGGAACAGTCTTATGAATATTTTTCAAACCCAGTTCAGTTCATGTTGAAGTTTAGAAAATGGTTCAAATTTGTGCATTTTCCATCCCTTTTGTTAGAACAAACGTGGAATAGCTCTAGGTGCGTGGGACAAAGGTGGTACCATAGAAAAAGACGGAAGATAACGGAAATATAGTAGCAGTAGAAAACAAAAGAAAGCTACTTGGGCGGCGTTAATTATATCGGTCGCTGTTCCAACACAAAGTGCTCACGGATATTCTGACCAGCTGGCCCCAAACGGCACACGTAACACGTAAGTATGACTAGGCCGCGGAGGAGGGTTGGGGAATTTTTGTCAGCCGAATAGCATCTCCAACCGGCTACCTGCTTGCCCCATTAGCGCGAGAGACCAACAGAATCCAAAATCTTTGGACTATCCAGCAGATCAATCCAACCCAATCCGTACAGAGACATGTGTCCGGTCGAATGGAGGGTGCACTCCACAGCGGCGCCCCCAAACTAAAAAAAAATTCTTGAATTAGTAGGAATTTAAAAGCATTTCAAATTTCATACATAATCAGTGCATGTTACAAAAATTTTGAACGAAATTTGAAAAAACTTTAACCCTAGTCGCCTAGCCTAATCCTCCTTGTCCTTCTCCCATCATGAATCGTCGTCGATGTCGTCTTCGAGGTGCACCACGGTGGCGGAGGGAGGCAGCACGGCTGGGGGAGGCGCCGCCGGTGGAGGAGGAGGAGGCCGCCTGGGCCGAGCTCTCCAGGGTCGCCATGAGGCCCGGCGAATCTCGCTCGATGGTGACCACTGAGTCGGCGAGCGCCGCCAGGAAGCCCGGGCTGTCGTCGTAGTGCTTGTTCCGCGGCGCGGACGGCACGTCGTAGCCCGTCGGGATTACCTCCACCGGCATTGCCTCCATCCTGGTGCGACGGAGGTAGAGGCACCCGCGAGGTGGCGAACGCTGGCGGCGTTCACGTTCACGGATGACGATGCCGCCTCCACGACGTGGCAGTGAGCGGCGCTCCTGCTTCACCGCCTGGCGCGGCGCGGAGTGCGGGAGAGGGAAGCGCGACAACAGTGGAAGGAGGCGGAGCGATATGGTGCTGGGGCCGTCGACGGTGGCGATGACCGCCTCCCGCTCCCGTTCGAAGCGCTCGAGTCAACGGCCCCAGTTCGCCTGGCCGTCGTCATTTTCGGGGAAGCGCCGCTCCGCCGGCGTCACCCAGCTCCGTCGGCGAGCGATGTAGCGGCGCATCTACTTGGTCGTCTCAGGCAGCGGTGGCACGGGAAGGCCACCAGCCGAGACGGCCCAGTTCTTGGGCAGACGGCAGTCCGGAGAGGCGAGCAGCCCGTACCGGTGCAGCTCCCAGGCGTCCTAGTTCAGGATGGTGCGCCCGCCGTACGCCATGGATGCAAGGAGGAGTAGGGGTGAGAAGAGTAAGGGCGAGGAAGAAGACGAGATGGATAAAAACGACGAGTGTGACGGCTTTTATCGTGGCGATGGGCAGTGCAGCCGGCGTAAATGCGACGCGTGGGGAAGCCGCAACGCCGGCCGCGTGGCCTGGGGTGCCGTCGCGTCTCCTGGCCGCCGTTAATGGCATGCGTGTGGACAGGCGCACCGCCGTCCATTCGCGCCGCGTTGGAAACCGACGCCGACTGCGCCATTTACGCAGCCAGACCGGCCTCCTGCACAGCGCGATTAATAACGCCTGCACGCCCCGTGTCTATGACGGGTGGCCACCCCTGTCGGAGGGCATGTCTGCCCATGTCCGACACCCCCGAGAGGGCATCCAAACCTGGGGGCCCTTTCAGGGGTGGTGGACACGAATTCGCTCGGGCCGAGCACTTGGGGTTGTCGTTGGGGGCTTTTTTTTGCGTCCGGACCCCCATTGGTCCTTTGGGGTGGGGGGCATTTGGAGAGTGCTGGTGGAGATACTCTAAAATATAGAGCTAATCGACACCTCAAACTTAACCCAAATAATGTTCGGACTATCCGACTCCATCAAGCCCGTCCCATATGTGTGGCAGTCGGGACACGTTAGGACGAGTCCGTCATGTCGGACCGACCCATAATGAATTAGCCCATCACCACATGTACCCTAGCATCATCTCAGAGCGGATCAAAACCTAAGTTCTTTTCCACTCAGTTTTGACTCTACTATGCAGTCCCCTCCCCTCAAAACAAACTGCCGGCTCTAGCTCCGATGGCATCGATTGGGGGATCGAGGCGAAAGGTTCACCGACGTCGCAGGGTTCGAAGGCGGTGGAAGGTTTGAGAGGCTGTCGCATGATTGGCCCGGCTAGATGCTGGTGCCTATTCCCTCTCATCGTAGCCCATTAAGGCAGACGACGGTGTAGGAGGCTCGGGCTAATCGGAGAGCCAGACATAGGGACAATTTAGCGACGCACACAAGACCTTTACCCGGGAAGGAGATACTACAAAAATTAGCTAACATAATTTTATCCAGATACAGATATATCCATTTCCATAACCATATTTTCTTCCAAATTCAACACCACACTTACATTGTAAAATGAATTTGGATACTTACCACATACATGTCCATTTTCGTCGAATTCCATAACTCAGACACGATGATATGTGATCTTATGAGTTTGCACGCTTTGCAATTTTTCATAACTTTTTTCTCAAGTTAGTTTCTACCATATACTGCAACCTTTGTCTCATTCGTCATTTTGGAAAGTCCAAAATAATTAATTAGTCCTCCCGCTCCGCATTATGTACGTATTTTTTTTTTTTTTTTTGAAAACGCATTATGTACGTATTAGCATGTCTGTTCTCTCGTTTCATTTGCCCACATTAAAATATCCAAAATATTTTTATAATTGGAAGCGGAAGGTGACCGTGCGTGTGAGAGAGAGAAACCTTGGGAAAAGCCTTGTAATCCCCGGGGGATCGCGCGCTCGCGTCCCCCGGGTCGAGCGCACGCCACGCGTCCAGTTTTGAGGCAGAGCAACGTGGGTACGGGCCCACCCCCAATCCTATCTCTCCACGGAAAGCTTCTCCTCCACTCGTCCATCGCACCTGCGACCTGGAGCTCCTCCATCGTCTCCCGCCGGTGACTTGCAGCTTTTCTATCCTTTCCCGCCGGCGGACACGACTTCGCCGCACTCCTCTCTCTGCCTCCGGTTGCCGATCTCGACTTCATTGGCCGCCCCGTCCTTCCTCGGCGACATCGACGTCCTTCCCCGGCGTCCTCGCCAGCGATTTCGACCTCGGGTGTCGCGCCAGGCCCACGGGACTGCTCCTCTGCGCGCCGCCGCTGCCGGGACGGACCCTTGCGCGCCGCCGCTGCCGGGACGGACCCCTGCGCACCGCCTCCCCGTCCTCCTCACCGGCGTCCTACTCCCCGATGAGGTCGTCGTTCCCGTGCAGCTCCACGGTTCGGCCGTCGCCGCCCCCACCGCTTCAGGCAACCGGCGACGGCCTATCCAGGCGGCGCCCCGCCCCTCCTCTGCTTCGGCGGATCCCGACGGCGCCACCACGCCCTACGGCACCGCCACGCCGCCATGGCTATCTGAGCTGACAGACGACGCGGCTGCGGAGCCCCTAGCTCGTCGGTGCAGCGGCATCCGCCCACGACGTCGAGCCGGCGCTGCAGGGCATGGACCGGGGATGCAGATGCTTGCCCTCGGCGCCATGACCGAGGCCTCAAGTTCCTACCGCCTTCCCGGAGCTCCGACGATGATTTGTAGAATTTTATTTTATTTGCTATATGTATGTGTTGTGCAAATTTTTGTAAGGTTTGTAGCAATTTTTTTTTCTCTTTTGGCGCAAAACCACATAATGATTGTAGCAATTGTCCCTCAAATGATGTAATTTTTTTAAAAGATTTGTAGCAGACAAATTCCTTTTTTAATGCAAGTTCACATAATTATTGTAGCAAAAAAAAATCACATGCTGCAATTTTTCCTTACAAGATGTTGCAAATTTTCAGTGTGGTGCAAATTTTTAAAATGGTTGTAGCAAAAACTTGTTGCTATGAAATCTCTGACAAGTTCTCCGGTGTGCTCTACGATGCTACCACAGGCAAAGGTCGGGTGTTGCGAGGCAGCGGCGACAACAGCTAAATTTATTTTTTGCTACATGGTCTCAGGTGATGTCTCTGGCGAAGTCGTTTTTCTACAACAACTCAATTTAGTTTTGCTACAATAAAAAAATTGCTACCAAAGTTTTGTTATTTTGCTATAATAGTATTTTTTTTTTGCTACACGGTCTCCGGTGATGTCTCTGTCGAAGTCGTTTTTGCTACAACAACTCAATTTAGTTTTGCTACATAACAAAAAAAATGCTACCAAAGTTTTGTTATTTTGCTATAATAGTATAATTTTTTTGCTACACGGTCTCCGGTGATGTCTCTAGCGAAGTCTTTTTTGCTACAACAACTCAATTTATTTTTGCTACAACGGTTTTGTAGTTTTGCTAACAACGTGCCCACGGCTGATGGTGTTGCTACCGATGGCGCATGGTATTGCTACCGACGAGCCGACGATGCTATCTGCGAGCGGTGTTGCTACCGACGACACGTGGTGATGCTATCGATGGCGCGTGTCGTTGCTACCGACGAGTCAACGATGCTACCGACGGTATCCGGCAAAGTTATGACAAGATGCTACCGACGTCTCGCGCCGTTGCTATCGACGAGCTGACGATGCTACCGACGGTATCCGGCAATGCTACGAGTGGATGCTACAGACGTCTCGCGGCGTTGCTACTGACGAGCCGACAATGCTACCCGTCGGCGCATGTCATTGCTACCGACGACACGCAACGATGATACCGACGACGCGTCTTTTGCTCCGTGAAATCATCTATGATACCGACGAGCCGATGATGCCACCGACGATATCCGACAATTCTACACGCGGAAGCGACCGACGTCTCACGAGGTTGCTACCGATGAGCCGACGATAGTACCGATCGTGCATGTCATTGTTACCGACAAGCCGACGATGCTACCGGGGGGCGCGCGACGTTGCTCCAGACGGCACGCAAAGATGTTACCAACGGCGCCCGTTATGCTCCATAAAAGCATCTCCGATGGTGCGAGATGCCTCGTCGGAGCTCTGGAGAAAGATGTCACCACAGATATTCCACGTTGCTGCAAGCGTCTACCATGGTGCTCCTGCATCGGCGATGCTGCGTCAGGTGTTCTCCAATGTTGTCCAGATATTCTTGTCGGATTTGCTACAATAGCAAAGTTTTTGCTAAGCGAGGTTTCTGACGAGGTTGGTTTTGCTACAATAGCACAATTTTTTGGTACAACGTCTCCGATTAGGTATATGCCTTGTGTCGTTTTTTCTATTTTGTAATCAAATCGTTTTTGCTACAAAGCTAAAAAAATTGCTGCCATGATGCTACGAGAGCACTCCAGCCAGAAATAATACTAATTCCAGTAGTTCAAGGACGAAACTAAGGAATGAATAGCGACGTATGAAACCAGGCAACCATGACGGACGAAACCGAAACCACGGAAACGCGATGTCCGAATGAACGGACAAAAGTTTGGAGGAAGAAACCTTAGTGATTTTATTATTAGGTATAGATATAGATATCCATCTTACAGTGGGCAATACCATCTTCTATTTGTCTTTGTTACACTAGTAGGCATGTACGTGCAACGCATGTCTTCACGATTAAAGAGGCGATTTATAAATAGGAAAGATCATATCAGGATCTATATGGGTTACTTCTTTTACATTTATGCATTGGTCTTACCAGTGTGTTGCAACTGGGAAAAAAATCAATGAGACACACAATGTAAGTAGTCGTTGGTGTTGTAAGATACTATTCAAATTTGCATTTCAAAATATTTAGTTTGAATTCAAACTCAAGTTTTTATGTTTGTAAGCGTACATAAATGCAAAAAATAGACGAATTAATCCTATACAAATGCACAAAAGGTACACAAATTTCTTATATACAAATGGACAAAAGATACACAAAATCTTTTATACACTCATCTTCGCGTAGCACAACATCACCAACTAAATACACACGTTCAGTCTAACACAATAATATCTAGCTAAATACCTGTGCGTTTCTATGAAAAGGATGGTTTCATTTCATGAAGGGATGTGTCAAACTGGGTGTCTAGGTCTAAACGGAAAATCAATAAAACTCCCAAGCTAATATGCTACTGCATGAATACTAAATTTATTTTTTTAGAACAATTTAAATTTCTGAAAAAATTGGCAACAAACATATCATATTCAAGTGTTCTACATACGCGCAAAGTTTGGTTAAGAAATGATATTTGTAGTGCTTTGTACAAAAAAATGGAATCAATGACCAACATGAGATTTTAAAAAGTTCTTTTAGAGCATTGATTTTGTTTGTTTTACGATAAAGCACCACAAATCTTAGCTTAAAGTGTTACACTTGAGAGATATACAGCACCGAAAACGGCTTTTGAATTACATAGAAACCAGAGTAAGAGTATCAACTGCCTCCTGTAGAGGTTGCTACCATCTCCCTTAGCTTGTACACTGTACACATTAGGCAGCCGAGCAACCGCTCGGCAGACGAACCCTAGCTACGGGCGGCGCGGCCCCGGGAGAAATCATGGAGATCGATCTCCCGGGGGCGGCGCGGTGCGGTTATTCGATGAAGGGAGCATATGAACACGGGGTATCCTGTATCCATGTGGCTTTTCACGTGCATTATCCTTACAAAAGTTTATTGGACGTGGCTTTGTATTATTTTTGCGAGCTGAACCCTTGGATATCATACTATGTTGAAAGTTGAGCCTCTTTGGAACCTCTGAATCTTGCAAAGAAAACTTGCTACAAATTTTACAATTCGAGACGGAGTGGAAAGTACTGTACGACTACTTATGTCGAAAGTGGGATGATAATTGTTAAAACCTTTTTTATAATATTTATGATCCCGATGCAACACACGGGCATTTAGCTAGTTTTTGTTAAAAAGACTTTCAACAACTTCTTGAAACAAGAAATGACTAAAAAAAAAACTCAACTGCCGTAGTATCTAAACTTTCTCGAGGGAAAAACTCTTTGCACGAGAGTACCCTGGCGGCGCTCCCTAGGCGACGCCAGGGCAAACCCTAGCGCCGCCAGCAGTCCACCCCGGCGTGGCTCCTATTCTGCCGCCGGCCTGTGCCGCGGTGGCGGCGGGGCCCACTGCCAAACGGTGGTGGGGGTCTTCTCGAAAGTGGTGGGCGCATCGTGTGGGGCGACGGCGGCCGGGAGCGCGGAAGTCGCGGTGGCGTGCTGCGGTCCTCTTCCCTTTGCGGCTTGACGTATGGGTGGCGACCTAGCTGCAGCCGCGACAGTGGCAGTCCGGGGCGTGGCAGCGCTGCTCGGCCATGTCCGATCTGGGCATGTGCGGGTCTGCTGTGGGCGCTACCGGGTGGCGACATGGATCTGCGTATTGTGCTCTAGTTCCGGCAATGTTGGCCTCTTGGTTGACCGGGTTTGGACCGACCTCTCTTCGGCAGTGATGCTCTGCCGTTGGTGTTGGTCCTTGGTAACCACGCAGCCAGCCACGGCGACATCGCTGCGGTTTGTGGTGGCCACCAAAAGATCATCATGAGGATTCCTCTCTTCGGATCAGGTGGTTCACCTCGGCGATGAGATGCAAACGATGGACGACGGCTTGACGCAGAGGGATGGTTGTGCAGCGATGATGGTGGACATCGCATATAGCTGCTGGGATTGCGGAAAAGTGGTGGCGACAACACATGAGTGACTTCGATGGTGGTGCTACTCGGGCACCTGGTCTCGAGCTCCGGGGTGAAAGCCTGGGTCTAACCCGAGTTATACCTGGCAATGGCGACGTTTCTACGTCGTTACCTTGTTGGAGGCATTGCTCGGACATGGTCGGACTAATTCTTTAGGGTGAAAACCTAGAATCTGGCCTTGGTTGGTTGGACCCGGTGACGGTGGCGCTTGAGCGTCGTTCCCTTCCCGGAGGCGTTACTGTTGAAGAACGTCATCGTCCTTGTGGTGTCATGATATTGTTGGTGTGGATACGGTCATTGCTGTAGTTTGCCGATCGCAGAACTGATCGCCTTGGTTTTTTTCCTCGCCTACGCATAGCTTTGGTCTTATATGACTTTGCTACTTGCTGGCATGTTTCGTGTGTGTGCGGTGGTGACGGTTGTGTGCATTTTAATTATGCAGAGGCCGGGTGTGTGATTTTTGTGTTTGTATCCTCTTGATGCTCCATTTTGAGCTAATAAAATTCACCCTTTATCTAAAAAAACTCAACTTCTTCTTGAAACAAGAAGTGACTCAAAAAAATCAATGTTACTTCCAGGAAATCTGTCACTGCTTTTTAGGAATACCCAACCTCATGGTGCCTGTAAGTTTTTTTTAAACCTTCATGGTGCCTAGAGGTCGGCGAAGATGAGAGGTGTCGGCTAGATTTATTTGGAGGGGGCATAAACCACGTATAACGTCGCGTCTGGAGCGTGGAAGCTTCTATGGATTTTTTTGTTTTTACGAAACACAATACAACGCAGACGCTCACATACACGTGCACACACTCAGCCCTATGAACGCACGCACGCACCCTACCCCTATGAGCACCTCCGAAAGACTGAGCCGGCGGTCGGATCTTGAGATTGACGAAGTCACCACAGTCGCCTCGCAGTTGACGAGAACGTCGCCTCGCACTGAAGAATATTTCGCCTAAATGAGAAACACCAATGTCAAATCTAGTATTTAAACCCTAGTGGGGCTGGGGTACAACCACCCTTCTAATTATCTTGCCACAGCAAGTTCTCGAAGCCCAAGCAGCAAGGTCGTTGGGCTCAGTTAGTAATAGGCCTACATGAATCTAAAGAATACCGTTTAGATCTCAAAGTGCTTTATACGGGAGACTGCATTTTGATGATGAAACTCTGTGTCCAGAACTTGTGATATGTGATGTGCAATCTGGTAACTTGACTCGTTTTTATCAAAAAAGGAGGTTCAAACCCGCGGCCTTTACATCAATATGATTCACACAACTTTTTTTATTATATTGTTCAATAAAAACTGACAAAACAAATAAATCAATCCACCCAAAGTCACATTCCTGGCGACAAAAGATGGTACACCTACAAAATTTACAACGGGGGTGGCCAGGATCAGGGCAGTGTAGCCTGACCTCACACATACACATGTCATTTATATCTGGAGGCCTACCAAGCCGCCTAACGGCGAGGGAAGAGCACAAAACGCTAAACATACACTCAGTGCGCACCATATGTATACGCTCCAGATACCACCGCCATTTTCCGCCGACCCATTTGTATGAGGGATTAACACAATCACCTTGTTAGGCTTGTCATCGACGACGCCGCAATGCCAAACAACACCAGCGCACTACGCGCGTGCATCATTGTGTGTCTTCTGTCGAGACCCTACTTCACCATGGCCCCAATACTCGCCGTCGTTGATGCGGTAGAAATCACGCCGCTCCACCTTATGACCCTTCAAGCCCTTCCCCCAAAAAAAGAAAACAGTGACGAGCGTCGCCATGGTCTGATCCGAGTGACCCAAATCTAAGGTTTCCGTCAGAGCATCCCGAGCGAGTAGACTAGATCATGGTTTCAAATTTCAGTTTCAGCAAAATTTCGGTCCCTACTGAAATCACAGAAATTTAGTGAATTTCAGTCATTTCGGTTTTCGTTTCGGCCAAATGACTGAAATTTTGTCTTAAAATTCATTTAAATATAAAAAAATATTTAAAATATTATATATATTTTTGGATTCTTGTGTAGTACTAAAAGAACTGAAATATTTTGACCGAAAGGTAATTATTTCAGTATCTACTGAAATCACTGAAATTCAGTGAATTTCGATGAAATCTCACTGAATTTGAAAACCATGGACTAGATCTCCAATAACGAGATGCCTTCATGAAGGTAATGGTGCAAAAGATACGGACATCGTCTACCATGACCAAAGTCGGGCACGGTTTTCGCCGGCAGCCGTGTCTCCCGTTTCTCGCCGCCGTCAATCGACATACCGGATCGGGCCAGACTCACCCGAAGTGCACGCATTGCCGCGACCCCTCCATAGCCGACCAATACCTCCATGAGAAATAATGGGGGGCTTCCACCCCACCCCATCGCGACAAGCCCGGAGGCAGAGCACCAGCCGCTGCCGTCGCAGCGCATCAATGGAGGCCTCTGGCTGCAATGAGAGGAGCACCATAGTTCACAGCCACGCCACTGGGTCAAGCTATTCCCACCAAGATACTCACGCTGCCGTGGTAGGGGCCGAACAACGCGAGGGACAACCCAATCAGCCGTGCAGGTTTCACCCGGCGGCGTCCTCTGACGATGGCGGGAGGCGGGCGGTGCGCATGGACGGCAAGTAGTGGAGGCGATGTAAGGTTCCCCGTCACCGCCTCCTACACTCGACTCGTACATAGATTTTTTTTTATTTATCCAAATTTGAAAAGCAAGTTACTGTATGATGATGAAATTAACTTGTCTATGTGCACATTTGATTACAAGCTTCTTTCTTCAGCTGTCTGAGTGTGAGTGTGCTGCCATACACATCAATCATGATAATGAAAACTAGTGAGGTGTTCAGTAAGCTAGCACTGTAATTTAAGTTTAGACAGACCTCGCCGGCCGGCCGGCCGGAATTCACGAAGAAAGGAAGAAGGCGCCAACAGCAGTCGCATATCCTTACTGCATATCTTCCCTCAACAGACATCCCAATTTACACGTACTTCACTCGATCTTATCTATACCAGCTCATCCTGATCGATCGCACTTGGATATATACACTGGAGCTCGATCGGACCACTCATGGATCATGGCTACCGTCGATGGTGGCGGCGAGTCACCGGTGGTGTGCCGAGGGAGGCATCAGCATTTTTTTCGATGAAAGACCAAGCTCCAATTTCATTTCTGAAATTGATGACATACACATAGTTTCAGATTCAGTATGTTAAGCTATATCGGGCACAGCACTCCCAGCTATGCACGCTACAGCCGGTGATCACTCTACTAAAAGCACTACAAGTTGGCAACAACAGGCCTACTTCTGCCAGCAATCAACAAAACCAGATTACATGAAACTAGGGAACAAGAGAACTCATGAAATTTTAACTACCAAAACAGATACTAGAACAGCTACCAAATACCACTAGCCAAAAACATCAGGAGAAAGTTTCCATCTTCAGTCACCAATACGCAGGATCCCCCACCCCTGTCTTTCATGGAAGCACTCTGTTGCCACCAAGACTATAAGTTTGTTCGCTTATGGCTGAAAAGATTGAATTTCATGGCAACAAAATAGATTGCTTTGGTGTTATCTTTGCTGGATTTTCATTTGGTGTTGAATCTGTTGTCAAATCTGTAGCATCTAATTTTCTACTCATAGTTCTATTTTCTGATATTTTCTTTGTAATTCGGTAACATTTTCGGGCGTCCCGATTAACAAATCTGTTACCGTAACCAAGATTTATCCGGTTGCAGTTGAGTTAAATTAGCTTGCATTGCTATGTTAGCCATGTCATATATCTATATCTCTCTAATAATAAAAGCATTAAGCATTCTTCTCGTACGTAGTTGAAAATACCCTCAAAGTTCTAAATAATTACCCACTAAAAAACGTTTTGGCAAAATTATTTTGGTTCGATCGATGGAAGGTGTCCGCTGCCAACTAGGAGACCGGCGGCGCCGTGCCGTTATCATCCCCAGCTCCAATCCGACCCAATCTCCTCCGCCCACCGCGCGTCACGCCTACAAGCTCAGGTACGTAGTCCTCCCGTGTTTTCGTCCGTTGGTTTCGTAGTCCTGTTCAGGTACGTAGTCCTCCCGATCGACGAGTGTCCTGGTTGTTTCGTACGTAGTCCATCGCTTGGTCGAAACTTTCCTTCCGTCCTGCACTCGAAGCAAAACGAGTTCATACCAAACTCTGATTCCTACCGATTCCCTCAAAACTCAGCGGCCACAGAAACCCACCGGCGCGCACCCTAACAGACGGAACACGGCGCCCACTGTTCAGAGTGTCGGCTTCCCCAAGCGCAGCCGAGCGCCGTTGATGTCCGCAGGCCGCAGCCGTAAAAACTGAGGGCACTGTCTCCGGAGCTGTTGGCTGCGTTGGCCGAGTCCTATGACTTGTTCTTTCCGGACCGTGCTCCCGGCGGCGAACGGGAAGAGGAGGAGGAGGACGGATGAGGGGCGCGTGGATGGCAGCAGCGGCAAACGTGCAGAGCGTACGAGCGCGTGGACATACCGAAGTTGTCAAGATGGAGCAGACAACCGAGATGGAGCACGAACGCCTGGACTTTGCGGGAGAGCACCTCTGCTCCTGGTACCACGTCTGCGCCCTGCGAGTCTACAGCGACATGCCGACATGGTCGCTGCCGCCTGCCGCTGTCGGCCCGGACGACTTCGCAGTGGCGGCCGCGCGGAGCTCGTGCGCCGATGCCATGGCAATCGAGCTGCCTGGGCTTGTGGGTGCACGTGACCTTCGTCTGGCTCGTGCTCGACCCGTTCCTCTTGATCGGGATTCGTTGGAGTCCACGCACGCCAACACCGGCTCGCTGGGAGAGGCCAGGAAGGTTTTCCATGCCATGCGGATACTACGCGATACCATCACGTACGTGGATCGCCGGTTACGGGCAGAACGGCCGGGGCAAAGAGCCAAAGAGTCGCTGGAGATCAACGACGAGATGGTTCGATCTGGGGGTGTATAGCTGCAGGACTATGCCATCACGTGTAGCCACACCGACCTGGTCGACGCCAGCCAGGCTCACTTCAGGTCCATGCAAGACAGAGCATGGCGTCGCGCCCGGACCGAGCAACTATCAACTATGTGTGCATGGTCGACCTCCTAGGCTGAGCGAGGAGGCTCGACGAGGCCATGGACCTGCTCAGCCCGAGTACGACGAGGCTTGAAGCCACGGTGTGGAAGCCGCTGCCCGCCGCGTGCTGGACGCACCGGAACCGGAGCTCATTGAGCATGCTACCGAGATGGTGTGGAAGCTGGACAAGAAGGACGGTGTCCCGGGCCGTACGTCATGTTGTCGAACCTCTATTCGCGTGCGAGGAGAAGCGGCTACTGCCATGCCGCCATCAAGATGATTGTGAGAGCGTATTTTAGGGAGATCATACTGAGGGACACCAAGTGCTTCAATCACATGAGTGATGGCACCTATTCGTGCGGCAACTACTGGTAGATTTCAGTGCAGCTGTGCAGGTACGTAACATTGTTTTTTTTGGTGCAAAGAAATACTATTGCAAAGCAAGTTAGAAGGCATTTTCTTGGACACCTCCAAGTTGGTGATGAGAATAAAGCTTGCACATCAGTTTTATTATGTATTATTCTCTCCCAATGCAAGATCAGGAAAAGCAAGATGTGTACGAGATACATAAGCAATCAGAATACCACCGCAATTGCAGAGTATCAGAGACAAGTCAGTGTTAATATTTAATAGCTGGGATCAGATTTTTGAAGAATTCATAATACTCTCGGTTAGTTATCACCAAGTACGTTGACGTGCATCTAAATTCTATTTGTTTTTTTCCATGTGATACCGTATAATGCATTCTGTTAGCATTCTAAAGTTCATCTTGGTATATGAGTAGCAAAATTGATGAAATGACATCACCGAGCAATCGTAGAAATATGTCTACGCCGAACTAGAGAGATATCAGTTCTCAAAAGAAATGATGTGCGAGTGGTTGTTTTGTACTAACTTCTATATAGCCTTTCAGAATGAGGTGAACCAGGGTGCAACCCGGTCATAAAAAACCCATAATACAATGCCATGATGCATGTTGATCATTATGATGGAGGAGATGTGGCACAAGGGAATTATAGGAAAAATACTATGACCCACTCCCTAGCACCACTATCTTCCGCACCGAAAAAGCCATATTCCTACTCCTCTAGCTTCATGGGAATCGTCGCGAGAAGCGATGCATGTCTACTCCTTTACCGCTGCTAGAGCAACCACAAGGTGACAGACCATGGTGATCCAAAGGTCGGCGCAAAGAGTATAGCTATGTGGAGTATGAGCTTGCTGCCATGGTGGCAGCGCTCACACGTGTTACCAGCTCCATGTGGCCGGAACCAGTGCTGCAACTAAGGACCTGGCTGCAACTGTGACCGGGTAAATAAATACTTCACATTTTCCTTTTCCGTGGCAACGCATGGGCACGTTTGCTAGTGGATACTAAAAAGGATATCTCCTATTTCAATATTATATGCCATGATTTGTTGATGTAATTCTGGTATCCAAAATCAAATATAAACCTAATTGAATTGTATTTGGTAAGATCCAATTTTCAGTAATACTCCTATATGAAATATGTGTCATATTCCTTTGATACCAAGATGTCAAACGGGTGTGGGCGAATTCAATTTTCAGTAATATATGAAATATGTCTCGTATTTCTTTGATACCAAGATGTTCTCGAAGCCATACTTTCGAATTGGTGCGGGCCAATTCTATTTTCAGTAATGTATGACACATGTGTCATATTCCTTTTGATACCAAGATGTCAAACGGGTGTGTGCCAATTCAAAATTCAGTAATATTTGAAATATGTCTCATATTTCTTTGATACAAAGATATTCTCGAAGCCATACTTACAAATTGGTGCGGAACCAAATAAAAACAATAATCTGTGTAATATATGTCATATTTACTTAGCTCACATAGATATGTTAGCTATGTCATACATGGTTGTACTCATATTTCACTATCACATGACATTATTTGTTGATATGATGTTGGTATCCGAAACCAAATAAAAACAGAATTGAATTGTATTTCTTATGACCCAAGTTTTCAGTAATATATGAAATGGACGTCATATTTCTTTGATAACAAGATGTTATTGAACGCATAGTCTCAAACTTGTGTGGGTCAGTTCTGATATGTATGTGAACAGTTATTGATATGTGTAGAGGTTCCAAAATTTGCTCAATATAAAGTCAAAACTGCAAGGAAACACATATAAAATCCCAATAAAAATTGTACAGTAAAAGATAAGTCCAAATCTGATGTAAACACAGAGCAAAATTTGTTTAATCAATATATATTTAGTTAACCATATTATAACCTGAAAAGGATATTTGAATAAAGCAGTACCGAAACATAAATTCTAATCAAAATTATGCAAACTATATTCCGAATTACGATTAAAGATTTATAAAAATAATCGAATTCTAAGTAGATCTATATTTAAATCTTTAGAAACTAACCAAAGCCTACACATTAAATTCAGATAGTACCAATAGTACTGTTGTAGCCGCCGTGTCCCAACCTGCGATCATAAAGTTGCTGGAACTGCAAGGAGTTAATACCAGCACTAGTAGTAGCTAGCAGTCACGTGGGTGGGTCCCAGTTCTAAGAATACAGAGTTAAAATGCTTCCAAGGAATTTAATACCACCTGGTGTATAAAGGTACATGGATAGGTGGCAGCTCATGGTTGGTTAGGATTGGTTAGGAGGACACCGTTAGCTACCGGTGCCGCTAGAAACGCATTTCCGGTTTTCTTGGCCTGTAGTTGTGACCACAACTAGGACTATAGAAAACAAAAGAAGCTTTCTTAACGAAAATAAAAGAAGGATTAGAAAAGAAAAGAAGTTCATTCGCAAAAAAAAAAGTTTCCTTAACGAAAAGGAATAATGTGAAGAAATAATCACTTAACCATTGTTTACTTAGGAAACGGTCAGCGGTTGTTTGTTGAATTATTAGAGACAGCGAGGTCCAACTTTGACATTATTTTCTTAAAATAACTTGTTAGACTATGTGCGGCATTGTCTACAATCTTACCGGAGGTTGGAATTAATACGACAAATCTACATTAAAAATTGCTGATACCGGAGATTTGATGTGCTAAATTCTGGAGTAGTACATGTGAGATGTAAGTATGACAGTTTTGTGTGGGTCTTGTGGCGGTACATGGTATCGCTCAAGAAACCCAAAGGCCTGAGTCTTCAGCCGAACAAGTCATCAGGCGTCAGGAAGAGAATAACAATAATAATTTCAATGGTAGGTTGGTTTTTTACCTTATGATATTATTGAAAGTCTTGACCTAAAAGAAATAGTTCTATCTGAAGACAATTCACGTGGACCAATCATAAAGAAATCTCAACATACGAAAAGTTAGACTGTGTTCTAGCTACCGCATAATATGAGAAATTTTATTTAGTTTAGTAACAGGGTGTGCTCTAGCTCGTTCAGCGTCGAATCGTACTCATTTTTACTTCTTTATTCTGGCGATCAATCCCATCTAGTTTATAAAGCCAATTTTTTGTTCGAATTATCAGGGATGTGACATGATGGTTTCTACAAAATGGTAGTGGGTGAATGGGCTTTGATTCAGCCTGAGACACTCATGTCGAGAAATGGCGGAACAAGATAAGGAATCTCAGACAATTTCTTTGAGGATGGGCCAGAAAACTGAATGGATGTTATAAAAAGAAAAACAAAGGAGAAATTTTGCTAAATATCCGAGGTGGGATGCCAAGAGAATGTTGGTGAATGAGCTACTAAGCTTCAGCTTGATGAGGAGACTAAGTAGTATTAACACCCAAGTTTAAGCACATTCAAAAGGTGCTAATGACACTAAATACCTTCACCTCGTAGAAAATGGGAAGCACAAAAGGAAGAAAAATTCAAATAGAACAAGATGTGTGGACTATGTTGGGGAAGCCAACCTGAAACAAAATTGGAGCAATGGATCAAAACGTTTTCTCTTTGGTGAAAGAAGAAACTCGTGATATTCCGTGATTCCCGTTGCATACTTACCGTTATAGCTCACCTTATAGAGAAGGAACTATATGAGAGGTGACCCAGACTTTTGGCTCCTGGCAACGCGTGCGGATGCAATCCGAGGGCCAGGAACCAAGTCGTGATTCGGAATCAAAGTAGTAATAATGACGTCTAAAAGCATTAATAATTATGAATACACGTGTAAGAAAATACGAGTCGCGTGGGCCAGCCGCGGAGTAGCTGGATAATAAATGTTGGACAATAAATAGCATTTAAAACATTCTTGACTTTCTCGTGCATGCATGACTTTAAAAAAATTGATCCGGGACAGCAACGACTATAAAGCTGGTTTTCTCTCTGGTAAGCATGCATGTGCATTCTGTCTCCTTCATTAGTTAGTACTAATCAATTCACAGTTATGTTGGCCGTTTTCTCTCCTCTAATGAAAAAATGCCTAGTTTTTGTTTTCTTCATGCGGCTAGTAGAAAAAGATACATGCATGTGTTAATTTCCTTTACCATGAAGTAAAAAAGATATCAAATATATTTAAGTAAAACATGGTCAATTGTAGAAAATAGAAAAAAATTGTAATTATTATGAATGGTATTTAGCAAAAAAACAAAAACTTGTAATATCATAGAAAAATCATATTTGTAATTACTACAACATAGCATTGTCGAATGTCGAGTTTACATGGGTGTAGAAAAATTCATGAATTTTTTTACCATATGTGACAAGTGAAAAAAATATATGAAAGAGTCAATTGAATACTCACACATGTTTCTTATAGTGTGGTGGAAAAAATCATATTTGTAAAAAATTTAGTTATAAGGCATTGTCGAATGTCGAGTTTGTATGGGTGTAAAAAAATATCCGAAAGATTTACCATATGTGGCAATGAAAGAATGTAAAAGAGCCAATTATATAGTCACACATGTTTTGATTTTATATCTTGTGTATGGTAGAAAAAAAATCATATTTGTAATTACTATGATACGGTGTTGACAGATGTCGAGTTTACATGGGTGTGAAAAAAATCATTTGAAAGATTTATCATATGTGGCAAGTGAAAAAATAAAAAAATCATTGAATATCCACACATGTTTTGATTTTTTATCCGGTGATATGGTTAAAAATAATCATATTTACTATTAATAATTGGGTGTAAAAAAATCATTTGACAGATTTACATGTGTGGCTAGTGAAAAAAATATAAACGAGCCAATTGAATAGTCACACATATTTTTGTTTTTTATCTTGTAATATGGTAGCAAACTTCATATTTGTAATTACTACGACATTGTATTGTTGGATGTCAAGTTTACATGAGTGTAAAAAAATCATTCAAAAGATTGACCATAGGTGGCAAGTTAAAATTATAAAAGAGCCAACTAAATCTGTAGTATTATATTTTTGTTTAGTTTTCGTGACAGTTGTGAAAAACTCATTCCAAAGAAGTATAAAAGAGCCAACTAAACTTGTAGTGTTACATTTTGGTTAGTAATCGTTAAGTGTGAATTAATTAAGCTAGATGGATAAGGGATGGCATTTAATCTTCATCAGGTTAAAGTCAATGGCATTAAATGGTATTCAATAGCCTGTGTGGGACCTAGACATTTATATCATAGAAATACGGATCTAATATGAAAAAATACAATATAGAGGATGACATACGGTGGGCGGAACAATCAGGAGCGTTGTCTAGTTAGGAAGGGGATGGTGGGATATGGGGGAGGGGCATCTCCAGGTGCTCCTATGCATTTTCGCTATATGAGGCACTTTCTAAAATGGAGCGTAAAGCTTCAAGACAAGACAACTTTGCATGCATGTTCAACTGCAAAAGAAGTTAAATTTTGTTTAATCTGAATTTTGACTCGTACATATGTTTTTTTTCAAAAGAAGGTGACTGCATAGTGTTGAAATTAACATGTCTATGTGCACAATTGATCACAAGCTTTTTTCCGGCTCCGCGAGTGTGTAGTGAGTGTGTTGCCACACACATCAATCATGATAATGACAAGTAGTGAAGTAGGCTAGCAATGGGATTTAATTTTGACAGACCTCGCTGTTGGTTGGCTGGAGTTATGAAGAAAGAAAGAAAGTACCAACGGCAGTCGCAAATCGCTACTGTATATTCCTCCCTCGACGAAAATCTCAATTTGCATGAGCTGCACTCAATCCTATCTATACAATCTCATCGTGATCAATCATACTTGGATATTTAATTTGATATTTGATCATACCATCCATGGATACAGTCGATGTTGGCATCGTGGCGGCGTAGCCAGTGGTGCTCATTATGGGGTGCGCCAGGGGCAGCATTGAGTATGAAACTCCCGGAGATGACATACGTACATGTTAGAGAGAAATATTATGCATGTGTACGATGCCGAGGAAGTTCATTTAGGATTTGGACTAAGATGCCCGAACTGCTCTTTTGGTGTCACAATGCACCTGCTTTCAGGATTTGTTTCAATGAAAATTTGCAGGTAACCCCTCAACCTGATATATTGTGCCTTCTTCTCACCTATCACAACTTGAAGTGTCTTATTTCTATCCCTATAAGCTTTTTTCTTTGGCAGTTCAAGTACATACATTAGGGCTTAGGGTTTAGGATATTCTCTTTGGGACTTCAACTCCATACTTGAGCTTAGCATTTTTCAGTTAATGTGTCAACATTTTTGGATATGTTTTGGTTCCTTCTAAGATTGATTGACCACATAATCAATGGTAATTTTGGTGTTCTCTCTATGTGCAAAACAGTTTGCTCCATATTGATTCTCCTGATACAAAATGTCTTCTCTTGTCTAATCTTTGAAGCTAGCATGTACAAAGAAAACCTTTCTCACCGCACTTAGCAATGATCATATATCTACGGTTTCTGTGATGTGCAAAGTTGCTCAACTGAGATATGTAGGGAGTCCTAAGAGCTTTTTCGAATTTATCAACATCAATGATGCACTAGTGCTTGCAAATTTGCTCATGGGGGGGGGGGGGGGGGGGGGGGTCAGTTCTTGACTCATCATTCCAAACCCTCTATTTTGGCTTCTTTACTCACTAGCTAGTTTCATCACTAGGGTTGTTGTTTCCAATGCATCTGATGTGATCTTTTAGTTGGGCATCTGACTAGCTTCAACTTCTATGCAAAGTAGTCAGCTTCAGCCACTTCCTCAAACTCTAAATCATTGTCTTATTCATATACTTCCACATGTGTATCTCCTTGGAAGTGCATAATATGATCATGTCTTTGCTTCTTATGTTCCTTAATCTTCTCCATAAACACACGATCGTCTCTTTGCTTCTTTTGTTGTTTTCATCCTCTCTATTAATTCAAGTGCATGTGCTATGCTCTTCAGGTTTGTGTTCGCTAATGTCATAATAAAAATCATCTTCTTCAAGCTTTTCTCTACAAAAACAATGTATTTTCCTTCTACAAATTAGATTTATGTGTGTACCAACATGAAGAACATCTTAGAAGTCAACAACAACTCGATATAGTTCTTCCACGCTCATCAGAAATGTGGTGACACCCTCATTCTCAACTGATAGAACTACTGGCTCATTAATTTGCACTTGAGCTTCACATGTTGCCATGTTCAAATATAGCTGGTAGTTTGCATTTTGCTTAATAACAGTCAAATTTGAAACCTTCTCATTCTCAAATATGCTAAGCATATTCCCCTTTTTTGCCATGGCATTAAGTCCCTCCATTCCTTTCATTCATTTTTCTTTCTCCTTCACATAATACATGTGATCTTTAATGTGGTAACCCTTTGTGGCTATTAGTGCTAACAAATTCAAAACAGTTATATCCAATATGCTCAAAGTTCTCTCCAAATTGACTTCACCATGAAAACATGACCTAATATCCCATATCTCATCATCCAAACTACAAAAA
The DNA here is from genome assembly GCA_947311845.1 of Poa pratensis. Classification (NCBI taxonomy): domain Eukaryota; kingdom Viridiplantae; phylum Streptophyta; class Magnoliopsida; order Poales; family Poaceae; genus Poa; species Poa pratensis. Next base: position 8,223,787 of record CAMZMU010000020.1, on the reverse strand, counting down.
AATAATGCACGATCATTGTTACTAACTACACAAAACCCTAAAATATGCACTGAATCGGACATACTAGCCCTAGTTTGAAACTCACAAACCCAAATTTAAAATAGCATAGCAGAGGAAAGAGGAGGAGAGGAGGCTTACTCGATGTTGAAGGAGGATGTCCAATGGTGGCTGCTCTTCGTCGGTAAGGCGAGCACCACCTTGGCTAGAGCTGCCACCACAACATGCACTGGCGACCGCACCCGTGAATACGTGGAAAAGTTTGAGCTCCTGGACTAGTCGTCCACGGAGTCTGCCTCGCCGCCCGCGGAGTTTAATTGGTCATCGTCGCTGAGGAGGGTCGCCGCCGTCGGGGTTTGCCGCTGCCATTGCCAATTCAGAGAGCAAGCGCGGGAGGTAGAGGAGTAAGAGTGTGTGGGAGACTGAATAAATTGATTGTTTCTGTCCATTCACACATGCCAGGTAACTGCCATCACCCCACGCTGCCTCCCGCGTGCCGTCATCCTAACAGGTGGGTCCCACTGTCTGTTTCCGCGTCAATTCGCATTTAATCCACGCTTAGTGCTTTTGTAAAAAAAACTTGGCAAAATGCGGTGGTTTCTGTCCGAAAACGTAAGGTGTACCATTTGGTAAATTTGTGATACTTTTATGCTATTAAATCTCTGAGAAGTGGATCATGTAGGATGATGCAAAAACTATTGCCTTTTCTTTATGCCTTAAAATTCTTGAGTTCCATGACTGAATTCAAGTTACTTACATATATTCAACATGTCTGTTCCATCTTAAAAATTGTAATGTTTTCCGTGTAAATTTTTTTAATGGATATTTCATGGTGTAGAATTATTGGATTTGAATTTATGGATAATAAATGACTTAAAATGAGATTCTGATTAAAGACGCACTTTTTTTTGCAGCGTACTTGAGTTTAGATGACCATCACGAGCAGAGTAGACCACAAAAGAAGTGGGAAACCACCAGGGCACCACTCACCAGCCGCCGGCAGTAGGGCCACGCACTTAGCCGCCGGCGGCAGCACCTTTTCCGTTCGTCTTTCTCTCTCACCTCGTCTCGTGCGATCAGGTATTCGACCCACGATGTATACGTGGACCTATAAGCTTGGCTTGGGCTTGGGCCTGAGCAGAGGAAGCGGACGCCAACGAGCAGTGAGAGCGGCGACGATGAGGGCGGTGGTTATCTCGAGCCCCGGCGGGCCAGAGGCGCTGGAGGAGCGCGAGGTGGAGGACCTTCCGGCGCCAGGCGAAGGCCAGGTGCTCCTCGAGGTGGCCGCCGCCGGCGTCAACCGCACCGACACGGTCCAGCGGCAGGGCGGGTACTCGCTGCCGCCCGGCGCCTCCCCCTACCCGGGGGTCGAGTGCTCCGGCACCATCCTCGCGCTCGGGGCCAACGTGCCCCCGCGCTGGGCCGTCGGCGACCAGGTGGTTTATTTTACCACTTCGTTCCCGGGCCGATGGTGATTACCACAGCATGCTGCTCTGACCTTCAGTTTCCTTGCAGGTGTGCGCGCTGCTTCCCGGCGGCGGCTATGCGGAGAAGGTGGTGGTGCCGGCGGGTCTGCTGCTCCCGGTGCCGGAGGGGGTGTCCCTGACCGACGCGGCCGGCTTGGCCGAGGTAGCATGCACCGTTTGGTCCACCGTCTTCATGACCAGCCACCTCTCCTCTGGTGAATCATTCCTTGTAAGAATTCTCTCTCGTTAATCTGTTCTCCATGGGATGATTACAATTTGCAAACTGTACAATAATTTACTGGACTTACTTCTTTTTGCGAATGTGATTGCCGGTAACAAACAAATGATTTCTTGGTGCCTGACTCCGGCGTTGCATGGATGAATCAGCCATCACACAGATGATTTCTTAGTGCTAATCACTGAGTCCGATCCCTTTGACCACAACAAACTGGCAACTTACTAAATTATAGTAAAGTAGACAATGCTTACTCGAATATAGTATTGTTATTATTTAGTAGTTACTTGTACGCAAAAAAACAGGTGCACAATTTCTGTTGTGAGAATTGGATGGGAAGTGAAGTTTCATGTCCATGTTTATTCCTGAGAAGGTATCTCCAATGTATGCAGATCCACGGTGGATCAAGTGGAATCGGTACATTTGCTATACAGATTGCAAAGTACCTCGGAATTAAGGTTTTCGTCACTGCAGGTTTGTTGGTTCGAATAGACAGTTAGACACATATACAGGCAAGATATTTCTGAAAGTGCGCAAGTAAATCGGTTATGCTTATTTTAGGAAGTGAAGTAAAACTGGCTGCTTGCAAAGGTTTGGGTGCAGATGTGTGCATAAACTACAAAACTGAAGACTTTGTAGCACGGATCAAAGAAGAAACCAGTGGAAAGGGTATGTATTATCCTGCCGACCCCGATGCAGAAAAAATGTGTCTTGCTTTACCAAGTTGTACTAGTCGAGTTTACATACGTACATTCTGACTGTAATATGGAAATACCTCTACCAGGTGTTGATGTTATATTGGACAACATGGGGGGATCTTATCTACAGCGCAACCTGAACAGCTTAGCAGTTGATGGTCGACTTTTCATTATTGGTTTCATGGGAGGCACTGTAACTGAAGTGAACTTGCAGCCTATGCTTGCCCGAAGATTGACCATACAAGGTTGCATTGATATATAGGATTTCTCCGGTTCTCGTTTTACAATTTTGTGTCCCTTATGTGATTGGGAGATTTCTAAATGTCAGCTCTAATTTTCGCACTGATTGAATTTATATGATTATGTGCAGTTGCTGGACTGCGGGGCAGAAGCCTTGCTAATAAAGCTCAGATCGTGAGCGAGGTGGAGAAAAATGTATGGCCAGCCATCGTGTCGGGCAAGGTTAATCCGGTGATTTACAAGACGTTACCTCTATCTCAAGCAGTTGATGCTCACAAGTTGATGGAATCAAGCTCCCACATTGGCAAGATACTACTGATTCCGTGATTGGTCATGGTTTTTTGTGTGCATCCAGTCACGCTATTTCTCTCCCTCTCTCTCTCTTGGAGCCGCTTTTGAGCATTGTGTAGCTACACTCGTCATGGATATATATCTTGTAAATTTGTTAGTGAAGTGCCGATGAAATGGGGATATATTCAAAATCATCAGTTACAATAAAATGTTGGAACCTGGAAGCCATCCATGTTCTTTCATCTTGTCTGAGGCACCTGGCCTACTTCTTGATACTGATACTACCGAGCAGAATTATTTGACGACAGTCGATGCTTTATTCACTAAGATTAATGCAGTCATCTGGATGATAATAGATTGGGCAACTGTGGGCACAAACCAAACACACCTAGTATGTCAATCAGAAAACTTGCGGACTCTGTTTGATCACATCGCCAGAGAATGAAGACAATCAGTGATCTCAATATGCAACCTAGATTTTTTATTTTATTTTAAAACATACACCAGATGAATTGGATATGACCATTACTAATTGCATATGTACAGCTTACAGCACAACAAAACTGCAACACTTAAGACAAAATGAGCGGAAAAAAACTGCATTGTGCATTGCTACTCAACACACGAGTGACCAATTCAAAGATCATGTGAATGTGTAGCTCATTACCAATTCTATTACTACAGTCCCATTTCTACTGTTACATACCTCCTCATTCTACTTGTCCTCCCTCCGATTATATGACATGAAAAGGAAAGTAGCGATAATCTGGCAAACAAATAATGTCACTATTCCTGAGTAATCTTCAATGGAACAGTACAATTGCATTGCAGTTTCATGAATTCAATCTGCTTCTTCAACATCTCATTATCCTGCAACGACGAAAATGAGCGTAAGAAAATCGTGTGCATATGAAAGAGCATGCACGAGCTCATCAGATGATACATGAGACAGAACAAAAATTGGAAGAAAAAAAAGGGCACCAAAATTTGCCCCAGAGTTACCTTCTGCAGCGAGTCAAATCTCTTGGCAGAAGCAGACAGTGTGGTCTTAGCCTGCAAACAAAGATTCTCAATGAGCATCCCAGACGCAAATTTGTGGGAGGATAACATGCGCACGAGTACATATGCTGGAAATGGGACCGACCTTTAGGAGTTCATCTTCCAGCTGCCTGTTTTTCCCGAACTCTGTGTCGTATTTCATCCTCCATTCAGCAGATTCATCCATTGCCTCCAGGTTAGCATGTTCGAACTGTCTCCTGTAAAGATTTTTCCCAGCCGCAAAAATAAAAACACTAAACCGTTTAGCCATGTTTCTACGGAAACATCAACATGAGCAGACCTGGAGACCTGACTTAAAATTTCAGCACAGAAAAACAATGCCCTATATGAACCAGGCCATAGCTTCTTAACATACGGCATTCAAGAAAACTGTTGCCTGACAATGTTATTTGAAATAAACAAACAGGAAATAATGCTCCAATTCCGCGTGAATCCTAAGTAGTTACTAGAAAGGAGGAATAATTCTCAGAGCATCTGGACTGTGACTGGCTTCAGGTAGTAAGAAAACTAGAAAGAAGCCATGATGCAACTCCTTCTACATGAATGCCATGTTAAGTCTGGATCCATGGTTTCATACACGCAGATGTAAATGGTGGCACTAAGATTCGCTCCTTGGAAACCATTCTACAGAAGCAGGGTGCCCTGAATCCGAAAGTTCCCTCCTACCCTAGCCGTGATCCATCCGTCGAACATGGTATTCAGAGACTACCGAAAAGGAATCAGTATTCGTCAGTGGAGGGGAGGAAAAGGGGGGAAGGGCGGGCGGGCACGAACCGGAGCTCCTCGCGGTCGTCGGCGGTGAAGGAGGGGTCGTCGGACTGGCGGGCCCAGATGCGGAAGTAGACGGCGGTGCCCATCAGCAGCGCCACCGCGAACGCCACCATCAGCGCCTGCCGCTCCTGCCTCCGCCCCCCTCCTCCGCTTCGTCCCCCCATCATCTTCTTCTTCATCTTCCCCTTTGCCCAGTCTCGCTTGCCTCTCTTCAGGCAACTCCCTGTTTACTCGCTAGGGCCGCCTCTTCTCGGCCCGAAATGTCCATTGGGCCTAAACCATTTCGAGCCCGAAGCATCGTTTTCTCTTCATCAACTCCCTGTTTTGTGCTCTCGCTAGTTATTCGAGATTTTCTACCAGCTTTCGCTCTCAAAATTGATTGATCCACATAAGTATCTACCACCAGGACATATACAAGGGGAGTTCTAAAAAAAAAGGAGATAAAAAGGGGAGTTTTAAAAAAAGGAGTTATACAGGGGAGCACATGATGTAAATGGGAAACACTAGTTATATACATAGGAGAAATTAATCATCCAAAAATGTCACTGACCTATTTTTTTTTGCGAAACACAGTACAACGCAGATGCTCACATACACGCTCACATACTATTTGCCACCCTACAAAGTTCACAAAAAACTGGCTACAAAAGGAGGGTTGATAGATACTCACAACATGTATATATACCTCTTTACTTACATGTGCAAGCTAAATTTGCATGTACCCAACGTCCCAGCTTGGTTGCTGCTCGCCTGCTACTCTACAAACTCTAAATCTGAACTAGCCAAGGCGGCGGAGTCGCAGGTGTCCAAAGCATCGGCAAGTACTCCTCCGACAAGAGGACGACAAAACGGTGCGCGCCAATGGCAGCCGATACGGCGGAGACAACGAGCACGTTCCAGCTCACCCTGGCCATCAGGATGGGCTCCTCCCTTAGCTCCCTGAGAAACTTGGAGAATATGACCTTCAGTCTTCGGTCTCTTACGGCCTCCTGTAAGGAAGACACCACGGTTGTTGAACTCGATGCCTCTTTTGACAGGCCCAGGTCACCCGGTCACCCGTGTCCCCCACTCGTTTCAGTCCAGTCACCTTCACCATCCACTGGCAGACGACGTTGGCAAGAACCCGGCTCAGGAGGACCCGGAAAATCGCTGCGTCTTTGGAGATCAGGTCCCTGGCGAGAGACTTCGTGTTCTGCACAACCAGACACAAAGTGGAGTCAAGAGGTAGTTTAGTTTGGGGTGCTCTGTGCGTTCAGGAGAGTCAACTGATTCGGGTTAACAATTGCCCAAAAAGATAAGGGCCTGTACGTACTGCTGTCATTATAAGTCTCCTTATCACAATGCTATCCCTTGATAATAAGAGCTTCAGACAAAGGTTTGCGGTATGCAATGCCTTTTCAGGAGTAGCCCGGTCGAGGGAAGACACGTCGCTGATCTCTGCAAGGTTTGAGACATTCACGCCCTTCCTCTCAGGCAACACTCCAGTACTTCGCCTGAAGTTACCCCTTCACATATGAGCATAGTGTCAGCAGGAATGTTGTGTATTCAGTAAGAAAACTGGATATAAAGGTTCCAGATCATCATAAAAGCATTATGTTTGCTTAGTTTTCTGAGGATACAGATGCAGAATGAGAGGTATTTCCACGAGACCACGAGTAATGAAGAAGATAATTTTCTGCCGGCAGGTGAAAACCTTGTTATGGACAAAGTGGACATCAAACAATATATGGACAAAATGGCACACAAGAACATAAGATTTGCTCAGTCCGCTCCATTACTACTAGGCCTATAAAATTCTGAAGGAAACAACTCTCTCCAGCCTACCAATTTCTACAGAGTATTAAGAGGATAATAAGGAACTTGAACTAAGCCATGATAAATAATCAATCATCATAAGATTTCAAATTTGTGTGTTTAGGTGGGTGAATATCGGATGAGGCGCAATGCTCAACACTTCAGTTTCGTTCAGTGGTAACCATTTGTACTGATAAGCAAAACACCATTTATACAATTCGAGTTAAATAACAAAAACATCGACAACAAGAAATTTAGCAAAAAAAACTATGAAATCAACCTTAGAATGTTGAAAGAATTGGTATGGCAAGATAAGAACTATGAAATCTACCTCGCTGATGCTAGCTTTAGAAACACAGCTATCTTGTGCCACTGGAACTCCTTCCTTCTGTTGAAAACCACCTGCGTACATGATTGGTTTCAGCAACATTCCAGATGCTTTTTGCTTTGAAGAAATGTGCGCCTCGTAATATTAATACTGTGGCCTGCTCCCATGCTTTACAAACTACTCCCTCTGGTCCTAAATGTAAGATGTTTTAGCATTTTTTGACCCACACATATATAGACATGTTTTAGTGCAAGATTCACATGAATACTAAAACAACTTACATTTAGGAACGGAGGACGTAGCTACTAAAGAAACTAGACTAGCCTTAAATATTGCTAGCAGATTGAAGAGGGACTATGGATCCCAAGGCTGGGGTCCTGCTTAAATGTCGGTCATGTTGCTAGCTCGACAGTCGAAACTTGTTGAGGTAAGATTTTTCTCTCAACCTTGTCAGAACAGATTTTTTTTTAAAGAAAATACGTAAGTACATTGCTCAGTGGTACTATTTGTTGTCAGCTAGTCATTTTAATGCATGAGTTCTATATTGCTCTGATAGAAAGAGGAGATGTTATGTGTTTCAAAGACTAACTTTAAGAAACTAAAGGAAGCCACCAGAAAAGTTAATCTATCAATTACATTAACTTAACCATGGACACGATTCTGGAAATTAATTGAGAACCTGATGCAGGACCTTCCTTGTCTCGAGTGAATTATCAGACAAAAGCTTCCTAACAACATATGGGTATGCTGCCTGAAATGTTTTAAATGATCCATCTCCCGCCATGGCCAGTCCTATCAATTACGAAAGAAGGTTACGTCAGCCTCTGATGAAACAAATCGCAATCAAAACAGATGAATCTGGAGTGAACAACTCATATATATAATATATGTATTTGTCAAACCAGGTCAGTATCTTGACATCAGATGAACAGGCTAACCTTCCAAAGAGGCAAGTGACCGCAGGACCAGTGTGTAGTATGATGGCATACGGAAGTGATATTTAAGTGCTATAGACCAAATTTTTCCAAGCACCTAAAAGATGTTTGTAACAGTTCAAGCAGAACAGCAGAGATGTGAAATGAATGTTATTACGCAAGGTACTTGGTTTGAAACGAAGATAGATGGATGGAGAGACTAGATCAACAGCATACGGAATTGAACCTACAGAGAGAAAAATCTACCCACCCTACTAAACTTGATGTCTGGAATTCCATCTTCAAAGGTCACCTCGCCCAATGCATCCTCTAAGTCCTAGAATATCAAAAACAATACTGTAAGAATCTACTAACAAGATAATAGTGGCACAGTAAATCACAATATCCACATTTATTATCAGTTAATAACCCCTTCTCTTTATCGAAGAGGTAATGGCAAAGGCAGGTAGACATCGTGTGGTCAACGAGTTCTGTAACATCTTTTGAGAGAAAATCATATAAATATAAATTTCCCAATGGCCCGAAGGAAGTATGAAGCTGAAAGTTTATTTATCCCACTTGTACGTCAGGACTAGCATGGATTTTTGAGGTTTTCTCAAAAACATAAGAGCATGGTTTACCAAAAAGCGTATAGCTCTTTGTGAATGAATTCCAAGATACAATCAAGCTCTAATTAACCTTTTCTATTACCATTCCAAGTGTATTTAATGATTCCTTTTATTCAACCATTTAAGACAGCCATTATATCATGTAAATGATAATTTTCAATGATCTAAAATGTTAAAATACACGATGCCGCTGAGGATGAAGAACGAGACTGATTACCCCCAAGCACACACAAAAAACATATTATGCTCAACAAGTTACCATTGTGACTCGGCGTAGATTAGTTCTTGGTGGAACAACATCCATTTCAGTCAAATCATAAACAAGAGAAGCCCAATCTCCATTCACTATGTGCACAATGCTCGAAAGCATAGCATGCTTATGTTTCTTCTCCATCTCGCAAAGCAAACCAAAATCAAGAAACCTGACATGTTTAGAAAGATGTTACACCACAGCTCGACAAAATATTGCACCAGGAAAACAATTGAACTATAGTTCCACCGAACGAACTAAACCAGTAGCCTCTGTACCGTATGGATATATTGTTCTGCCTATTATTGTAGCATGACATTTAAATGCACTAGCCAATGCGACAAAAAATCCAAACTGATGGAAAGGGCTAGGCAATCCACATATACACTTCAATAATTTACTTGTAGAACATAGATCGGGAATAAACTGACACTTACCCAACACAACCATCAGGTGTATAACGCAAATTCCCAGGATGAGGATCAGCATGCAATAAGCCTGTCTCAAGGAGCTGCACTAGTGATGCATCGACACCTTTGTTGACCTTATTATCAGAACAAGTAACCAAATGTTAAAACCCATGACCAGTAAGCTTATACTGAATCTTGAAATGTGCAAATTGCTGGTAGTCCCTCTATACCATCCAATATCCTTCAAGATATATATTTTTAAGTTGCATGGACAAGCACAGGGTGGTACAGAACTACCTAAATTGCAACTTTTAAATGATAAAGAAGCACTTAACAAGTTACCAATGAACATGACTTTTGCTTGGTTGGCAATAAACTTATTCATGGCGCTCACCTGATGTCAAATTACACCGATAACTAAGGAATTTCTTATGAACAACAACTACATACCAGGTCAAGAAGGCGACCTTTTGCTTCCAACTTCTGCTTCTCTGACAAATCGGTAATGTTACCAGAAATTCCTTTAGACAAAGAAAGCAATTCCCTAGGGCTTTCACCAGCCACCCACTCCATAGTCAAAACCTTCTTTCTAGTAAGTTGTTTGAGAATTTTTGGTACCACTATAAATGGATATCTGGAGTGAGTTTCCTGCAAGAGTGGAAATCATGAGCTAAAACGCAACCTAGAAAAGACATCCATTAGCTAAGCCTGGGCGGGAAACAAAAACAAAGAAGCACCAGGAATTTAGTAGCATTAGCAGCTTCAATATTGTAGTCCAACTCGTCAACAAAACCTCTACCCAACTCATCAGCATAGAGGGAAATGTTACTTCTTCGCTTTGCAACTTTCCTCACAAAAGAAAGCTGCAACAAATAGTAGAAAGTAAGCAACTGAATAAATAAAGCATCACACAAATGAGACTACGATAATAGAAAATGCTGCAATTGTAGTAAAAACAAAGAGCTAAAGGACATGGAAAGAGCAGGGAAGCTAAACACGATATAGGAAGAAACTATTTGTGTGGCGCTTGTAGTTACAGTATCACTTTACAACACAATATCTGGACAATACAAAGGTAAATCTTGTTGGCAGTTACAAAGTGAAGACTACCATTGATAGGCCAGTGCAAAGAATAAACTACACATAGCAAGTTACGAAAGGTAGAATAAAAGCACCAGCATCGCAAGAAAAAAAAGCACCAGCAACTACAGCGATGCTCTAGACCATATAGTAATGACAGAAACAAGTCTAGGGTATCATAAGCACAACAAAAATTACTCGAAGACCAAAGAACTTATAGGTAAGTTTGTGTTTTGGCAACTGGAAATTTACATACCCCAAGCGTAGAATGTAGATGTCCCTCAGAACAGAAGGAAGAAGGTTCGGTCGCTGGACCTTTATGGCCACAAGAGCACCATCAACTGTACGTCCTTGGTAAACCTGATGTAGATGGTACAATGAAATGAATTAGATCAGCAATTTCAAACAACTTATGTCCAACCTATTAGACGCAGAGGTTAAAATCCTGAATAAGCCATTACTTGTCCAAAGGAAGCTGCGGCAACAGGTTCATCAGAAATGTATCTGAAAACTTTTGAAACAGGGCACTGAAATTCTCCCTCGATGATCTTCATTGCATCCTCCCTTGGGAAAGGAGGAACTCTTTCATGTAACTCGGAAAGAGCCTGGAATTAAGGTGCTATGCCAGTTAATTTCTAGTGAAAGAATACGAGCAATGCTTAACTGTCAAGCAACGCGTGTTAAGAAAATAAAGCAATGAAAAAAATGTAAATTCAGTGATATCCTGGAGTAGTTTTACCTAACCTCAGAAATCTCAGAGCCTATGATATCAGGTCTCGTCGATAGGGACTGTCCGACTGCATAGATAAGATGATAACGTATTAGGAACAATTCGAGCCGATGATCGCTCCCATGGCTTAAAGCTACGAAACACGACTACCATACCTTTAACAAAAGTAGGCCCAAGGTCAAGAAATGTATCCTTGAGAAGCTGTCCAACCATGTACTGTGAAGCATTAAAACCATTGTTGGTGATACTACTGCTGTTGGTAGCATCAATGGTCAGGTTGGCTCTTTTAAACATTTGCACCTTTACCGCGCCGACGAGAAATGCAAATAGAATCTAGAGAGTAGATATGCATACCACATCAAACCATTATACGGATCAGCAGAAGCAAGTGAAACTAAGTAAAGGCAAAGATGTGCGTCAATTGTAGCTTACTTGAACTGTACGAAATACAAGGATATGAGGCCGTGAGACGAAGTACTGCGCGAGGAGATCGGGGTCATAATGCTGGGGCAGAGGAGTGCTGAGAATGGCCATGAAGTAGTTGACGTACAACTTGAGGCATCTAGATCGGCCATCATCAGCTCCATACAAGACAGCCCTACCAAATTTCAGAAATAACAAAGGTCAACAGTGTGATCAGTGAAGCCTAATTGATGTCTATAATCCTGCGGTGTAGAGTGAGGAACCTGGTGGGTAGAATGGGGAGGGAAACCGGGGGCTGAAGCGCCCGCTGCTGTTGCTGCTCTTTGTGCGGTCCATTGGGTTTGGGTTTAAGTTGTTTCTGCGAAACTGGTTTGGGTTTAGCTGCAGATGGTTGCTGAGATTGAGGCGGCTGCTGCTTGCTTCCGAGGAACGGAGCACGAACTCCTGCTTGGAGGAATCGGCGTACACCTTGAGCGCCTGCAGATCAGCCATCGCCAGCTCCACGCAAGACAACCCTAGCAAACAAATTGGGAGAAATGTGGTCTGAAACAGGAGCAACGTGATGATGTGAGCTTTAGCTCGAGATGTGCGGTGAGGAACCTGGCGGGTAGGCTGGGAACGGCGTGGCGTGCGGCGGCGGCAGCGCCTCCTCCTCCTTCCGCTGCTGCGCGGGCTCAGGTTCCGGCTGCTTCCCCCGCTGCTGCTGCTTCTTCTTCTCGAGGAAGCGCAGCCAGAGGGCGTCGCGGAGCGGGGCGGCGGTGGCGGCGGCCTGGAGGAACTCCCCGTCGCGGCGGAGCACGCCGAGCACCTGGTCCAGGGCCCCGCCAGACTGCCGCCGGGGCTGGTGCGGCAGGCTCTGCTTGCTCCTCCCCCACCACGGCCGCGGCGCCCACTTGTCCTGGCCCCCGCCCTTCACGGCGCCCACGGGCAGCACGGCGGGGCGCACCAGCGCCGGCATCGCATCCGCCGCCGGATTCCGGGAGCTTTTCCGGTGGGGGAGTGATGGTGGTGCGGGTGCGGCGGCAAAAGTGTGCGAGCGGAGATTCACTGGTCACGCGGAGGTCCACGTCATCGGCTCATCGTCCACGTGGCCGACGAACTGGCCCGGTCCTCCACTTGGTGGCAAGAAAACATTCTGCAAAATTCAGCTTAAAATGACCTCTCCTAAGGTTAACCAGATGTGAGAGCAACTATCAGATCCGAAACGAAAATTTTGCCAGAGCAGATACCAAAAAATCGCCCGTCTTGGAAAATGTATCCGTGTTGCGGGATATTTGGACCCGTGCTCTATCTCTTCAGCTCCGAACAATGATTTTCCGTGTAAACTGAAAAGCCTAAGCGACGTTTAGCGGAACTTCAGCCCAACCGTTACCTACTTGCCGGAGGCAAAACTTCACGGCGGTGCTCCGATTTCCGGCGGTTCATTTTGATTCTGAATGATTTTACCATGTCGTGATGGATTGGAGGGACAAGGCTCACCGGCGGAGGGCACCACGACGGCGTGGGTAGCGCATGGCCAAAAACTCGCCATTCACCCACCTGCCTGTCTGTGGTGCTAGCTAGCTAGCAAGCAGGCAGTAGCCAGGCGCTGGCCGGCGAGGGTGGAGACGTGTGGTGTCGGGGGCGGCGGAGGATGGGATGGGAGGAAGAAGAAGAGATAAGAAAAAGGGAAATGTAAAAGTAAAAGTAAAGGCTGCTGGGCAGGTGGGTCATGTGTGATATAGGAGGACATTTGGGGCATCTGTTACGCGAAGACAAAATTTCTTACCAAAAACTTTTCGTGTTGAACTGGGAACCACTTTTCCAGTATGAGTTAATCTAGTATGTGCTAGAATTGTTCTTATGCTTCTTTCAAATGTCGGGCGTTCCTGGTATTTGCGAATGACCGTGGCGTTCGGATTAAAACCGGAAACATCTATTGTCTACAAGATGATCGTATCCAGTTAAAAAAATTACTTTAAAACGAGCACAGTACATTTGCAAAAGAAGAAACATAGGAGTTCAGTTATTGTAATAAAGGGTTGCATCAAGAGTCCAAAATCTCACAAAAAAAAGTCTGTCCGACCTCGCCCGGTTCCCTCTAGACTCAGAATAAGTGAGTATGTCAAAAGAGCACTCTTTTTTTTCAGAAAAAAAAAGAGCACTCACCTAAACATTATTTTGTGGTGCTTCAGACCAAATGGGTTGTCTTCGAAGAGGCAAGTTTTCGGGTTTTACGCTCAACAAGTTTTAGACACTACTCACTTTGTGCAAGTACTCCTCTTGTCCTACAAATATATAAGACACGCTGGATTTTTGTAGGTCTTCGACATATCACTTTGATTGTGATTTTTACTAATGGTGCATCTACAAAGTAAATACTGTATTAAACATACAATTAAAATAGAAGTATTCGATGTTAACCAGGTGTGCATGCCAATAAAAGATATCATTGCCACAGGGGCGATTGACTTCAGAAGGAAGAGGAGAGCGATTGACTTCCTTGAGGAGAGATGTCTCAAGGCAGGTTCCATGTCTCAACGGCAAACTAGTCGTACCAGGGCAAAGGGCCGAAGAAGGCACTCAGCCAACCCGGCTTACATAGCAGAGATATTTATTTCATCACACAGGTTGGCAGGTGGCATCGCAGTCGCTGAGGCAGTGGCTCATGCACTGATTCATTCCCCCAGTTTGGCAGTCCCGGCATCCCGTGAGTTGGACGTAGCAAGCGCCGCGGCAGCTGTAGTCGGTGGTGGTTTTGCAGTCGCAGCTACAGGTTCCATCGTTGCAACATGTCGTACAATGGTTGGCCCTCGACCTGCACTCGTCGCAGCCCGACGGGGGCTCGCAGAAACTGCGACATGCCGCAGCCACAGAGGCGCTGCACTTCGACTGGCATGCCGGGACGAGAGAAGCGCGACAATCGCTGCAGGATACCGGCCCTGGTGCAGGCGCCGGTACGGGCGCGGGGGCCGGTGGTGTCGCCGGTGCCGGTGCCGGCGCCAGCGGCGGTGGTGCTGGTCCCAACGACGGACAACGCCCGAAGGAAGGTAGGACCAGCAGGGCTAGTACTGCTGCTACCGCGGCCGCCTTGGATGCAGCTGAACCTGAAGACATTGCCATACAGCAATTTTGCTAGCTAGCTGAAGATGGATGAGAGCAAAGAGATGAATGAATATATGGTGAGAGATGCCTACGCTTGGTTGGTGTCCCATTGGACGGCGATGTTATTTATAGGCAGCCACCCAATGCACGCAACATGCAGGTAATTTTTTCGCCCTAGATTGCTATAGCTAAATTTTGGATGGAAATTTTAGTGCTACGAGGGGCAGACTAATAATACACATAGTCAACTCTTACACGTTGGCATTGGATCGAGATATTCCGATCAGTTCTTGGTTTGCGTGCAAGTTTGAAAGAGTCCACTCTTACCATGCATGTTGCAGGGTTGACAATCGCAATGAAGTGTTACGTGATTCATCTTGCCGGGCTCCCATATGGATGGATATACACACATTGTAAGTAACAGACAAAATACACGAAGCACAGTTCTAAATATATAACGTAATTTAAGTTTTGTTACTCCAAATTCATCCATAACAAGAAAACCAAGATTTTCAAGACCACCATATTCATCGGGTACTTCCTGATGAATGGCAGATGAAACAAGCAATTGTTTTTGTTGGTGAAACTGAGAGCATGAAATGAGAACATGAACACATTCGATCATTTAAATATACCCAAGCTGAAAGTCACCCATTTATACAATACTCTTGGCATATTGTTTGAAATGAACTATTACTAAACCTATACTTTGAAATGAGGGCAGTACACTTGTAGCTCAAGAAAGTAAGAGATCAATTATTTTAATTAAGTGTTGCAATAAGATTCCAAAATCTTGCAATAACTGAAAGTCATTTTTTTGCAGACTATCTTGAATGAAGCCAATCCAGTAATTTCTGAAGTGAAGGTAGAGAGAAGGTTCTACACATTTCTGAAAGGGGATGTTTGGTCATGAGATATGCATGGATTAAGCGTCCCTATTACGAAAATTACATTAGTGCATTGGGGTGAAGGTATGGAGTCTATTTTGGAAAAGAGAGAAATTAGAGAGGCAAGATCTAGTGACAGGGTATCTGCCTGTGGCAATCACCAAAATCGTTCACAATGATGTACAGCTGTTGTGGATGAGCAGATTACTTGTATTCTTTTTTTTTTGAAAGAAATACGGTAAGGGAACCCCTACAGTGGTTTTTATTTTTGAAATGATAAGAACCCAAATCTGGGTCCGTGAGGACTTGAACCTGGGTGGCTGGGTTGTACAACCCTTGCCCTAACTAAGTGAGACAGGCTCACTTCTAAACTAGTTGATGCCCCGCGCGTTGCAGCGGGCATTAGAGATGATTTTCATGTATGGAAAGAATAACATGATCATTCTATACAAATTAATAATGTTGGAGTGCAAGCATATTTCTATTTACTTGGCTTTGCTTTTAATCAAGTCCTGGCCGCGAACCGGACATCTTTTCTTGATAATTGATGAGAGATTCGGAAAGTATTTAGGAGTAATTTTTAGTTTGAGGATTCTCTTACAACCGCAAATTGTTGAGTACCATCACATCTTGATCTTGTTATCGCTTCTTCCCGGTTCACTTTCATTGCTGAAGAGCAATAAGTAGAAACTGAGATATCCAAGGGCATGACTGATGTACCGGTGCCTGGTGCTCCCACCATCTGTAAAGTCTGAAATGAGATGGAAAGTTGATAAAGAAAAAACAACTACATCAAACATGGGATATCTTAGAATATGTTGGGATTAGTAGATGAAACAGGAGGAGACAACCATATAGCCGACACCATGCTGCTGCTGCCTGCTGATCACGAAGTTAGAGGATTGGGGATAGAGTTTTTATGCAATGCAGGAACGATGTACATATGGTCAGCTATAATTAGTACATCACAATCCATTGTAGATGGTTAATCTTTTCCAATACTACGTGTATAGGCATGCTGTCAATGCAGGTAGAACTAAATCCTGAACGGAACACACCCTGTGCGGGTATGTTGAAACTTTTACACGAATCATCCTTGAGATCAAAAATAAAATGACGCTCTGTCTCTTGACTCTTGGGAACCTGATCTGGTCTGAACTTCTGAATACAAACATAAGCTGACCAATAAATTAGTCAAAACTCATATAAAAAAGAATTAGTCAAAACTAATTAATCAAGCTAAGGGAGATTAGAACTGAAAAGGGGAAAGGCGAGCTAACGTTTGCTCAAATCCAACTCACGCGCAGCTCGACCGAGGACCTATTTCGTGCAAGGATGGTAGTGTTGCAGAGTTAGCTAGTGCTTATCTAATCTACCCTCCTCTGCACATCTCGCGGCCGCGTCGCCGTGCATGCCCAGACGTGATTGAGCAGGCGACAGTGGCCTACGGTGAAGATAATCAGGATAAATGTAAGAGGGCAGATGGCAGATTGGGTGATGAATTTGAGCTGCCTGCTTGACATCGTTATATATATAGAGCAAGAGGTAAAACTGACCGGAACGCAGAGAAGCTGAAAAGCTACCAAAGCATGAACACGTTCGGTACTTAAAGTGCTGAATAAGTGGTATTTCCAAAAGACTAACCGGCTCTATTGGTTTATGGTGGGCTGCAGTTACACACTATGGAAAAATAAACGCAATTAATACATGGTGGCTTGAATTTAAGAGAGGAAAGAAAACACCACAAAACTGAACCTGCCGAATGTGCAGTTTTTTATTATGTGATTAGGTGGAAGATTTGCTTAATTAGGTGGCAGATTTGATGACACATGTCAATCTAGGATTGCTTAGGGATGCATGATGAGGTGGATACCTTGCATGTTGAGAGAATTACTTGTAGTGGGTCTTTGCTATTTAGATATAGAAGATTACTTGTATTCTTATGTGCTACAGATGAACCATCGACAAAACCAGTGGTTGTTCCCTTTGATGGAGACATTGAGTCATGACGATTTTGTTGATGCAGCGGTTACCCTATGGCCTGTTTGGCATGCTCCAAGGAAGGCTATTCATGAGAACAGTTCCATATACGTTTGTGGAAAAGGTGGATCGCTCCCCCTGCGGGTTGAGTGAAGATCAATGTTGACAATGCGGTGGCAAAAAAAATCTGAATCATGGTGCCTGTGCTGCACTTGTAAGAGATGCTACAAGAGCCTTACAGGAAGCTTCGACCGTTGTCGTCCAAGGAGCTACAGACCCGGCAACAGTTTGTATTGCCCGCCGAGGAACTTCAGCATCGGACTATCAAGAAGAGAAGAAGTATCAAAGATCAACGGAAAAATTTAGGTGTTTCTATCCATGTAATCAGAGAGATTCAGCATTTGTTGCAGCAGTTTGTCACGGGTGCTTTTCGGCACTGAGCATAGGAGCTCCAGTGTGGATGCTCACAGCTTTGCTAGAGGAGCTATATCTCTAGATACTGCCGGCATGTTTGGTTTGATCAGCCTCCAGTTGGTTTTTATATTCCTTATTTAGTTAAATACTAAAGCAAGAAATAAAAATAAGAAGGCTGGCTTAGTACATCAAATCTTAATCGTGCACAAACAGTAAGAAAGGACCACAGTGCACAAGAATTCTTACTGCACACAGCAGTGTTGCCATGTGAACAATATCGGACATCACACATAACCCCTAAATCAGAAAAACAAACTTAAACATGCAAAAGACATGACATTAGAACAACTCAAGAGAGCTGTAACACTTGCTAAAGTCTATATTACACATGCTATTCCATAGTCTATACACATCGAGGACATGATTTGTCAGGATCCTAGGTGCGTAGGAAGGAAGCTTCCATTGACTGTAGGATACTCGCCGTATCGAATCTGAAGTTTCTCAAGCTTTTGCCAGGGCGGTTGTCAACAACATGCTGTGGGTCAGACGTCGCTCTACTAATAACAGGGTTCTCAGCAGGCACGGAAACGCCCGAGGGATTCTTCGCTTTCCACACGGTACCTGCGCAGTAATGTTATGTCATCACAAGATTCACAGTTCAGGCCAGTTCAATTAACAAGATTCACAGCCATGTAAGAGACAGTACATGTCCTAACAGGTTCGACATGGGTATATATCAAAGCAGTGAAAGTTGCTCGTGAAGATAACCATGAACTACTCTGGGCTCGAATATGTTCCATTTATGTATTAGCTTGCAATTGGTTCACTTTCGAAAGACATCTAGAGGACATAACTTGTTAAAATTATAAAGCAAAGCAAAAGAGTTGACACAGAACTACTTCGTGACTATTCAGGAATGTTTATGTTGACCACAATGGGTATGAGAGGGAGTGGAATAAACCTCTGCCAGATGTATCTGGCTTCTGATATACGGGTTGACGATGTGCGCATATCCATGCTTTTAGACCCCTGGGACACACGCAAAAGAGTAAGGCCCAAAACAACTCAAAACCAGTAAAATTACAATGAAGAAGTAGAAACGACCAAACATGCTAACTCCAACAGCCACCATGGTGGTAATGCATATGACAACATCTGCATAAATAATTATAGAATGGGGTTCAACAAGATAAAAAGATACTGACGTCAGAAATGGCGCAACCATATAAAGCTTCATTCCATTCACTCCACGAGATATTGCATCATGACTAGCAGGTAGAAGATCATCAATTCTGTGCCACGAGATCTCCTGCCAGATATGCAGAGAGCCATAGCTTATCAGTGATCATTTCACTTATTTAACAAAACAAAAGATTCAAAACGGAAAGGGAACAGTAATAAAAAGCAACCAATGCAGACAACAACTGCTTAAAATCTCAAGCAGACACAAAAATTAGTGAACACAAAGCTACTCCCTGTGTTCCATATTTCTTGTCACGGTTTTAGTTCGAACTAAAACCACGACAATAATTACGGAACGGATGCTGTTTGCACACGTGACTGCAATTATCGAGCCAAGGGAATAAGAAACATGCATCAGTTCAGAAGTTTCAAAAATGTAACACATGATTACGTAGTCCTACTCCTCAGCTCGGATGTAACGTCTCAGTTAGGATCATTTAATTACAATCTGTTATTCATAAAGGAGAAACAATCACATGCTAAACAATCATGCTATGGAGAAAGGAACCATGTCATATCTACCATACTTTATATGCTGAAAAGTTCTTTATAGGTGCAGAAATAAAAATATTTTATCCATACGAAGATGAGAAAATACTTATGCATACACTGATCTCTTTCTTGGTTTGAGGTGCAAAAACAGTATCTTCCTTAACACCCGCAATAATATAGAGCCGAACTCTTTGTTGTCCAATTGAAACTTCAATGTGGTCATCCAATTTCAAAAGCTTAGAAACATCACACCCAGTTTCCTCCAGAACCTGCATCATTTTGCAAATAAATGTCACTTAGGGAAAATCAGTTATGTAATAAACGATAGTAAAGTCTTAATATGGACAGGACCCGCTGCGAACTGTACAAAAGATGAAGTATGATAACCTGGAGATCTCCAAGTAATCTATGCAGAGAGCTAGCAGGCATAAACACAGCTACCTGATGCTAATTATCCTAATTCTCATTTTTAGAAAAATACGAAGATAACTAGGGAGTTATGCAACCTAGCAAAGAACACATCCAAAAATGAAATAATAGTTTAAACATGGAACCTTTTACTTCTGTAAAGTGCCACAATTAGAGATTCACTTGTTATATTTGACATTGCGATACATTGCAAATTTAGTCCATTGTTGGAGAACTTTGAAATGGCCAAATATGCAATACAGAAAAGATAAAACATTAACTCAAGAATGTGATGTGTTGAATTGAAATTTGAACTGTAGGAAACTAATATATTGAAGCGAAGGGCTTCCATGTTCAGCGAAACAGAAATGGATGTCCAGCAATATCTAAGAACATTAGTCGCAATGAGGTTGATCAAAACTGTAGAAAACACAGCATGGATCAAGGCGAGAAGTTTACTTCTCTAACTGCACAAGTATGATCTTCTTCATCTTTGCTCCTCTTTCCACGTGGGAAGCTCCAGCTGGCACTTGACTTCCAGCCCTTCACAAGCAAGCACTGCACACAAGAGGGTAAGGCAGCAAGCCTTGAGATTAAACAAAAAAATTGAGGAAAATGATGGCTACAAGGGTCAAGGAAACAAAGCTATAATTTGATGTATATTGCACAATATAGTGTGAAACTGTATCTACTGAAGTTTACTATGCGATAGACCATCTACCTATAAAAGGCTAACAGGACATAATTCCTAAACATTATTAAGGAGGAAGGCAGTTATATACTTTATAGGATGGGCGAGTGAACAAATTACCCTGTCATGGGTGTCATCGAGGATGATGGCGCCGGAGACCGGGACACTGAACTTGTAGTGGTTGAAGTCCTTGTAGATGTCGTCCAGGTGCGCGCGGTAGGGCCTGAGGGCGTTGCAGCTGTTGAACACTGCATCCATAATACACAAGGGCGACGATGTCGGAGTTACCAAACACCATCCTCCTGACCCATAAAAATTCGAGACTGAACTGAATGGATCTTACTGAGGGAGCAGAAGTCCTTGAAGGAGAGGGATTTGAGGGCGGGGTTGTTCTCCACGGAGTTGTCCTCGTAGAACCAGTGCGCCACCTCCAGCAGGAACAGGATCCGCTCGAACGACTCCAGATCCTCCTTGGGCACGTTCAGCACGAACCGGCTGCGCAGCAGCAGATTTTGGATTTGGGGATTTGGATTCGGATGGATGAAATTGACGGGCGGAGATGGGGTCTGGGTTAGGGCTACGCACGCACCTGCAGAGATCGTCCAGCAGCTCCTGCGGCGGCAGCTGCCCCTTCGACGTCGACCGGTTCAGTCCCCCGCCGCCCGCCATCGCCGTCGCCGTCGCTCTTGTCCGGCTCCGCTCACTGTAGGCCGGAATCGAGCAGGGCAGTGGAGTAAGAGACCTGTGACCCGAGCAGAAAAGCGTACTCCATAAACTCGTCGTGAAGGCGTACTTGTAGTTTACGTGATACCGCTCAGAAGACGCTCTTTTGATATTACGCTAGGCCGGCGGAGATTGAAAAAAATCTGTGGAGACAGCGAAGGAGCGGAGGAGGCGAGCCGGAGGTGGGAGGAGGAGGGAGGCCATGATACCGCCGGCGCTGCTAAGCATACCGCGCTCCTCGCCGCCGTCGGTGTCCTCTTCTCCTCTCTGTACCGGACGCCGATCCGCCGCCGCCGTCCACCGCCACCGCTCCAAACCCGCCGCAGGTCCCTCCACCTTCCCCTCCGATAGAAATCCTCTGTGTATGGTTGGGGCACTGGCCACTGGGTTGTGCCGTTAATTTGTGTATCCGGATTAGAAATGGAAATTTTAGCTTAGTGATAGTAGGTAGGTCGGCCCCAACTGCGGAGTTTGTCTTCGCCGTGTGGCCGTCGCCAAGCGCCTGTTCCACCTCAAAATGAACCTGAACTGAACCTAGCACGTTTGCCCGTTTAGCATGTTGTATGTATTCCTCGCATACGGTGCGACCGCAAATTATCTTCTGTCTGGTGCATTTTTGTATGTGAACATCAATACAGACCATCCGAGGCTCCCAGCTTGCTGTTTTGTAACCATGTCCCAGTCCCTTGACATATTTGGCATCCATGGCTATTTACAGGAATATGCTATGCTAGCCAAGCGGTTGAGTTGTGCCGTCTTTGTACCCGGGGACGGGCATCGTCGTTCGTGATGCGCGGATGGAGGACTGTTGGGAAGTAGCAGACACCCACTGCGGCTCTTCTTTCCGGGTTACAAATTCCCGTTAGACCTTGTTCTACGGCTTGATCGCTACATCGCCCTCCTGTCCGGTTTCGCAGTACCCCCTGGCTGCACGAGGACTTGCCTTGTTGCGGTTAACCCTGCTGCAGTTAACAGTGCTGTCAGTATTGAATGTGGAGATCTAACAGATGCAGAGTTTCATGGGAAATATGGTGTGAGTAAAGGCTCCATTGCCGGCATTCTTACGGTTGACACTGTTGCGGACTACCTTCCACGAAGAGGACCTCTCAAGCAGAGAAGGTACATCACTATGTGCTTGAAACTGAAATAAGCAGTTTTTCTTCACTTTCTAGATGCTAAAATTGTTTGGACATATAGAAGTGCGCCTATAAGCTATAATATTATTTTGCTCACATCACTATTGTAAATTGTAATTACAGTGTTTTTGCTTACTTTTTCATGGCTTACCTATATTACTCTTTCTACTTGTATGTATTGCTATTACTGCAACCTTGTTGTCTTGACATTGATGTACCATATGTTTGATATTCTCTTCCCAAGTCATTAATCATATTCTTAGCAGTTAAAATGTTTGACCTGCATGGAATACCAATAATGTTCAAGTTAGGAATGTAAATTTATAGCACAACTGAAGGTAGTAACCAACATCTCAGCTACTCTTGATTTTTTTTTTCTAAAACTCCATGGGAAGCCAATGATGGAAATTGGTTGTCCTTAGCCAATAGCAGATGTGAGGAAATACCTGGTTTACCAGAAGGTGAAAAGCTAGTTCTTCAGTACATCCAAAGTGAAACCAGCCAAACCAATATTCAAAGGTCAAATTATTATTTACCTTAGCTTGTTGGGGAAGATGATTAGAAGCATATGATATACCAAATATAGTTGACTAAAAATAAGTGTTCACTACTTTTCTTCCCCGAACTAGAAACATGCTGGGGATCCAATATCGATGGTTTTGCTAATAACGGACGTTAGTAACATTTTATTTCTCCCTTCTGAAAAATAATATAAAAGCTCCTTGCCTCAGAATTTAATCGCATGAACAATTTTTAATCCATTGGAAACAAAGAAATATTACTCAAACAATGGCATTTAAGGAACCTTTGCAATGGCTATTTCACACTAAGAAAGTCTGAACATAACTATTAGAAGTTTGAAACGATATATAAGTCGTTACTAATTCAACTTGGGATGCAAAGTCCAACATCTTAAGGTCATGCAGTGTTAAATGTTTATAGAACTGACTCACAAAACAAACAAAAAATGATTATAGAAGCCATTAACGCAATGTTTGGAGAACTCCTCTCCTTTGCGATGAAGAATCTTACTTTCCCATGGTAAAGGGTGGACAAGCTTCCCGTGACCATGTTGCATTTTCTATTGCATGTCATAGCATTGCAAACATACTAACATAGGTTCCATTCTCCTCACTGTCTTTTCGTCTGGGAATCCATGTGGTAAACTCCCAAATGGCATAAACCTACATACCCATAGATTTGCTCAATCACAAAACAGTACAATCTTAAGCATATTTACCTAGTATGTGGTGTGCTCGGTGTTCCAGGGTTGCATAGTCGATTCAGTCACTGTATACATCACACTACTATGATTCTCGTGTGATTTTCTAAAAATCATGTTACTAATACGTATAGAGAATCTATTTTCATGTAATTCTGATGGCTCATGGCATTCTTATAACTAAATAATGTGTTCAGTTTTTTCTTTTGAACTAATCGGGAGGGATGCCCCTACCTTCTGATTTTTTAAAAAAGTCCTGAAGGACTCAAGAGGTAACAGAGAAGACTTTTTTTTTGCGAATAACAGAGGAGTAGTTCAGAGGGGGAAAACAACGAGGAAGGGAGGGTAGATAATTCTAAGTTAACACCGATTCAAAACCCACAGCTATTGTGAATTCCACTCTTCAATGTAAAATTTGATCGCCATCTTCTCTTCTTTTCTTGCCCTGCTAGCCCAGAGTAAGCACTGCCGCCACCGTCAGCGTAGGGACTTGAACCACCATCGAACACTTTTCATACCTTGACAACCAGTACACAGCGGTGATCACCATTGCCCAAGCTTGTTGTTTGTTGGCTGTTACCATGTTCTTTGCTTCCAGATAAATGGAGATGTGTCACTAATTCTGGCCATCGAGATCCCAAAGTGGTGAAGGATTTCATTAGTTCTGACAAACCCATGTGCCAAGTGTGCCACCGTCTCACTTTCCCCACAACCGAGGGGCACAGTTCATCGTCCAAGATTTGCTGTCAGAATAGTACTGCTCTGACCTTGATCCTGTTTTTAGTTAGCGGGCAAGCAAAATCTTCCCTTTCTTCGGCAGCACGCAGTGCCATATTCAGATTGCACTATCGCGCCATGTTTCTGACTGAAAACATTCGAAGGTTTCAGACAGTCTCCACCCCTCCCGTCTCTGGTGTTGCCGTCCAGGCGGTAATTATTCAGAAAACCCAAAGGGCCACAAGTTCCCTAATCGCTTGATCAGAAGTTAAGTGATGTATCAGCAGAACCCATTCACCTCCAACTCTGCAATTCGCAGTAGAAACATTTGGCGAACGGCGTGTGAGAAGAATGCTGGGAGTTGGATGTATCGGGCCCCTTGCTAGCGCATTTGTCCATCCAGAGCAATGTCGATGCGCCATCTCCCAACTGTGATGAAATTGGCTTCCTTATAAATTGGATTTGTTAATCTGTGTCCAAGCTCTAGTAGTATGTGGGAGATCATCCCCCAAATCCCCTCCAACGAGGTGTACTGTCCACACTCTTCTCACCCATGGTGTCTATGGGGCGGTGAGTAACATGTGAACAAATTTGGTTAGCAGACAATTGTTTCAGTTTCTTGAAAGCAAAGTGTTGTTGTATCTTGCCTGGATTATTCTACATGACTTGTTCTGCTTCCTTTTATAGTCATGTATTGATGTGGGCTGTGGGGACCCCATACCTTTTTTTTATTTACTTGTCTCTCCTTTTGTCCTTGACTTAGAACCAAAAGGTTATATAAGCATCTAGCGCTAGACTAACACAACTTCGTGTGCACTCCCTTTTGTTGTGGTGGCAGTCCAGTGTGCCTGCCATGAACATCGATTGCCAAGTTGAATGTTATACTTTCATATGACCTTTTCATTACCGCAGATAAACTACATGGATCAAGTAGAATCCAAATTTAAAGTTATCACCTTGTTTTACTTCTACAAGATGATAAAGTGTCAATACTCAATCTACCTACATGTTTTTAAATAAATTTTGGTAGCCAGCCAGTTTTGTGCGAACATGTCTGACACATTACAGGTCTAACGTTGCTTATTTCAACAAACTCCTCGTAAACAGTGCTAGTATTTAAACTTCAGCTTGATTAGGATAAGAGGCAAAAACTTCTGCATTATCGCCATTGATCTTTCCAGCGAACAAAATATATTGAAAAGCAACAGATCAAAAGAATTAACATCCACTTTGATGTTGATCTCCACCATAGTTTCAGAATGCACTACTTTACAGTACTATGATTCTAATATAGGACAAGCTTTCTGCTTAATGAAAGATGAATATGCATACGACAAGCTTTCATGCAATTCTGTGCCAGCTTTAAATCCCTAATGGGAGTCTAGTCAACGTTGCTGATCCTTGTCGACACTGCCCTGAATAGATACTGGCCATACGTCCCTTTTTTCTGTTCCATCTTGCTATAGTCAGGTTTTGTTGAGATGTCACCTTCCCAATATGTTCTACTTTATAGCTACTGCCTACTGATATGAAATGTAGCCTCCTTTCCTGCATATAGAGAGACCATTTTGTACTTTGCATCATCAAGAAAGTTTGTTTGAGTAGCCTCCTTTCCTGCATATAGATGGACGCAATTTCTTTTGTCGCCTCTCATACTAAAATAACTCCTCAATAAGGAAACTTTCAGTCTGAAACATTGTGGTAATCCAAATGGAACTGTTGGCTTGCCGCATTTAGAATGTACTCCCTCTGTTTTTTAATATAAGATGTTTTAGCATTTGTCCACATTCACATATATGTACATGTATGTAGACATATTTTAGTGTGTATGTGCACTCATATTAGTATGCATATAGACAACATGTTGGATAGCTAAAACGTCTTATATTTATGCACAGAGGAAGTAGATGATAAGATATATTTGGTTGAATACAGTGCATATGTGCCATTGGTTATGCTAATTTTAGTATGCATGAAGTGCTCAAGATTGCAAAGCCTTCTCATGCACATCACTCCTTATGAGATGCTCAACATATGCCAGTATAGCATTTCAATAGTGTTCTGAATATGACATGCAGAAGTAGTTTCTTCCTCTTAAAATTCATCCATGCTCTTTTTTTCAAATTTATGCAGAACGGGTATTGCATACATGCAAACGTGGCAGTCCGAAAGGAGGAGCGTCGAAAAGGAATCGCCAAAATGCTCGTCGCGGAAGCTGAGGCACGAGCGAGGAGCTGGGGATGCAGGGCTGTGGCCTTGCACTGTGATGTGAGTAACCTCGCCGCACTGCGGCTGTACAAAGGCCAAGGTTACAAAAGCATCCGTGTACCAGAAGATGCCAAGTGGCCGGCACCTAAGATAGCTGAAGGAGTGCGATACGACTTCATGATGAAGCTTGTGCCCAAGAATTAGGCTGTACAGTTTCAGAGTAACCGCAGAAAACGAGACTCGTGGATAGATACTACAGCGATGCTGTGTAGATACTACAGAGATGGTGTGTAGATACTGCAGAGAAGGCCAAGAACGACTCTTCTCGTGTATAGCAGTCAATGTATAGTACTAGAGAGGGTACATGTATATGCTACAATATATTGTTTCAAAAAGGCGTAAGGATGCAGAGACTTAATTTCTTCAGATGAGCTGGACCCAGAACTCTTGGCAAGTAGCCTGTGGAGCAAAAAGAAATACATTTCAGCTTTCCATGCTTCGCCATTGTTGTCATGCACATGAGTTCCTTGTTTTTCATCACAGAGTTTATTCAGTTAGGTACAGTGTTCTGCTTAAGTTGCCTATTTTGCTTAACTGACTATACTATGAAGATTGTTCCCAGATATGAATCACATATCCAGTTCCCGGTGCCGTAGCCCCCCGCTGTGCTGGCTCCAATGTGTATCTCAAATATGATGCTGCCATGGAACCCTAAGGTACGATCCACATCACCACGGTGCGCCGTACATCTGTTCCAGCATAATTTCCAGCTTCTTGATGATATTCTTTCTCACGCAGCAATGCAAAACTTGGATCCTAGACGATGAACCCTGGGACCGGTGCTTGTCTGACAGAGAGGGACCAGGTGGCATAGTGGTCTCCTTATGATGTTCTTGGCACCAACCAGGTACGTTAGAACGTAACGGCCCCCTTTTTCCCCTCTGAACTGTATGGTTGTTGGAGCATTGCTGACGATGTCTGTGTAGCCGATTTCCGTCGAGGCGAGGAAATGGGCAGAGATCTTGCTGTTGGGTGGGTGGGGTGGGGGGTGGAGGGGAGATGGAACTGAAGAACATGTCACATGGGACGCATGCACCCGAAGGGTGAAGCTCAGCTAGCTCTGATCATCATCCACACCACCTCACCACACCAGCACGGCAGGTGAGGTGAGGCGAGATCGTTGGATCTGTGCGTAATGCATGTGAGCTCAACGAATTCTAACGCTATTTATATGTGCCTTCCCTTTTGTTTGTGCCCAGCATTATGCAGATTCAGATCGGCTTGGACTTGCCTTTTTCTTCTTCTTCTTTCTGGTAGAAGAAGAATAATGCTGGGCACATGGATGGATAGTGCTAGCTCGGTTGGAGAAAAGGGCCCCCGGGTGTACGTGTGAAATTATTGCAACTCTACGCGCTTAATCTTGATCAAATGTTATTTTTTTTGTTTAAAGAAAAAACCTGACTGTTTTAGGCCGCATTGGATTAATACATGAAAACACGTATTCATGCGAGGAATGGGCCGAGGTTTCGGTGATCCAGTCAAACCCACTAACACCCTTTGTCAGTAACTGAACATCGTCGTCTTGCTTGACTTCCCATGTGCTGGTAATTCCTTTTCCAAAAACGACGGCAAAAATATTTGGCTTACTCATTGTTTGGGATGGAGTAAAAAACAAACCAAAACTAGAGCCGAAAATGAAGAAAAAATATATACTTTTTTTTTTGCGATGAAACATCTGGTGATTACAGCAAGTAAGCAGAAAAGAACACCACAAAGATAGAAATTACAAACAAGTCCTTCTGCATCTCGATGTCGCCGGCGAGGAGAAGAACATGCCGATAACGCGCCGCCGCTGCATCTTCCCTCTTGCCTTGGATCGGAAGAAGCCCCCTAGCGGACGGGAAGCCGTCAGACCTCGAACCCCGAAGGGCCTCCATCCTGCTCCACCGGCAGCAACGCCTTGCACCATCACCATCAGCTTCGAAGTTGTCAACTGGATCCGCCGCCACCAGATCCAGAGGGGGAGGACCCGCACATGGCGATCCGGAGGACCGCGAGCGCGGGGAAGGAGATGCTCCGCCGTGGAACTCCAGGGAGCTTCACCGCCGAAGGGGACGAGCACCACCTGCAAACACAACACCGGCCATGCCACCACCTCCATGACGACGCCGGCTGGGTCCCTACTACTACCTACGCTATATACACGCCGGGATCCGGCGATTCCCCACCCTCCCGCCGCCGGAGCGGCCGCCGGAGGGCAGGGAATCACGCGGATCGCCGGCGGCGAGGTGGGAGCAGAAGGGATCTCAGAAATCGCCTCTCTCGTACTGTGCGGGAGGAGGGACCGGTCCAAGGTCGGTCACTTTTAGCTAGGTCATAAAAAAATATATATATATATACTTTGGCCATGCTTTTTTTCAAATGCAGGCTCTCGCCTCCTCGATTTTGATCCTCGAGAGGGCGATGGACGGCGTTGAAGCCGGGGAGGCCTTCAAATTGTCCAAGACCCTAAAA
Source organism: Poa pratensis (assembly GCA_947311845.1). Classification (NCBI taxonomy): domain Eukaryota; kingdom Viridiplantae; phylum Streptophyta; class Magnoliopsida; order Poales; family Poaceae; genus Poa; species Poa pratensis. The sequence continues at coordinate 8,194,754 of CAMZMU010000020.1, read as the reverse complement.
TACTCTTTTTTTTAGGAAAGGATCTGATACATATAATCAGGAAACTTAGCACAAAATACAAGGAGGTCCAAAGAGAGAAGAAAATTACAAAGGACCCCAGGAAAATGCACGAATCACCCCGAGAAACCTGCAGAAACCTCAATCGGATCCACCGCCGCAAACCCAAGAACCTAGGCGTCGCCGAAGTCGCCGTACCACCTGCCGCCGGGGAGAATGCACTTCCACACCATGTAGACGACCGCTGAGCCGTCCGCCACCGCGCGACGGAAACCGAGGATGTTGAACGCGCACGGCCACATCGCCATCTCCACCGCACCACCCATCTTTCCGCCGACACGGCGCCACCCAGGACCACCACCAGCACCAGCAAACAACCTCCAGACGGCCGCTCCCCTCGCCACCACGGCCGGCCGGAGCAAACTCGACGAAGAGGACCACCACACGCACCACCACCAAAAGCAGATCACCACCACCCACCAGCTCCTCCCCTCACCACCACGGCCGGCCGGAGAAGCAAAGAAGGAGGCCAATCTGGGCCCACTCCTGAACATGCAGCAACCACCCCGAACAGCAACCGCCGGAGCACCGCTGCACCACCTCCACAGGCTCCACAGCAAGGCCATAGCGAGCCTCACCATGACGGAGACGGAGCGGGAGGACAAAAGCTCCAAAGCCAGGTCATCAGCACCGCCATGACAACCTCGCCCTGAGCACCCGAGCTCGCCAGATCGACAGATCTGCGAGAGCACAACGCCGGCCGCTCGTCGGCTCAGCCACGGAGGGCCTCGCCGAGGTGGGGAAGAGACGGCAGCACACTTATTCCACCGCGACACCGCGTCCACCACCCCGACGGCACCGCAAGGAAGACCTACCCTACTATGTACACGCCGGAGGCACAGGAACAGGGTTCCGCCACTCTCCCGCCGCCGAGGCGACGAACGGAGAGGGGAGGAACACCCGGCCTGGCCGGCGGCGGAACGAGGGAAAAAATCCGCCTCCCTTTCGCCTCTTCGCACTGTAGCAGGAGAAAGGAAAGGGGAACGGGGATGTGTAACAATTAAGACCCTAAAATGCTCTGAGCCACGTACTGGTATGTTTATTTTTAAGAGGTTGGTTCTAGCTGAAATAAAAATAGCTATTCCTGTAATGTGGTTGGGCAGGATGGTTTGACCGGGACCATTGACATCTCTGCCCCGATGGAAATCCCGAGGCGAAGAAAATCTGCCAAATAATATACTCCTACTAATGCGAAGCCATTCCTTAATACAACTCGACAACTACTAAGAGTCACCGGCGATGGCCGGTTCTGTGTACGGGCAGCAGGCGGTGCGGTCGCCGTGTCGTGTCGGTGGCCGACGCTCCGGCGCTCGGGGACAGACAACACATCGGCATCAGCGCGTCACCAACACCTACCTGGTGAGCTGTGCCTGCCAAGCCCCCACATGACCGACCGACGCTCGCTCGAGCTCACTCCTCTCGCTGTCCTTTGTCTTCACTTTCCCATGCTCTCCCGTTCCGTAGCCAACTCAGCAGCAACATGTTCTGGACTTCTGGGGTTATATGAGATTGGTAATTAGCAATAGTTACATGTTTTTTGTTTCTCATTAGGCTACAAGATCATCATGTGCAGTCGACTTGCTCGGCCGACATTGCCTATGGCTGCCATGCTTCTGTCAAAAATGTTTTCACAAGTTACTGCTTCGGTGGGAGTCCAGGTAAATAAGCCTGGTAAACATTTTCCATTGCGGTAAGTAGCTATGGCGAATACTAAGGCTAGTCACAATGAAAGTAGCTTAGCTAGTAACATCACACATTTCAAGACAAATTTGTTTTTGTGACACATAGTTAATGAGGAGGAAGATGCTTGTGGTAACATAGCTAGTTATAGTAACATCACACACTCCAAGACATGTTAGTAGTCTAAGTTACTGCCCATTGTGACCAGCCTAATTAGTTGAACTTGTGCTAAAAGTAGTTGAGCTGACGCTATAATCCTTGTATTTTCTTTTATTTTTCAAATGGGACTAAACTAACCTAGTAAAGACTTGAAGATTCTCTCCTCCGTTTTCTTTATACGCCCGCATAACCTAAGCAATAGATTAGCAGTTGGCTGGTCATCACCCGGACCAGAATTATGCAAGTCATGGCGCACATGCAACCATCGTGATCCCATTTTTTTCTTTATATCTTCTTTTCTATGCTTTTCCTTTTACATTTTTCAAATCGTTTCTTTTATGGTCGAGCATGCGATCCCAGATATGCAGCCTTGACCAGTTTTTCTTTCTTCATCACCTAATGGCCACCTACCTTCTCAGCTCTCATGTATGGTATTCTCCCGGCCAATAATGATGGTGCAACATAGGAGGAGTATCTTAGAAGCGATACCAACGAAAGTGTGTACATGCTGCATCCACAAAGGTACAATGTGCATGCCCAACGCAAGAACTTGTTAATTGATTTGGTTTATGATTTCATTAGCTTTGTTGTTAGTTAGCTATGGCTGGAATTGCAAGAGCGAGCTCACCTACGTGATTGGCAAGTTGCAACGGCAGCCTGTGACTAAACAAACACCACAGGGCTCCGTTCTGCTGTAGTGCGTCTGACGTGGCGACGATGGCGACAGGGTGGCCGCTGGAAAGGCTGCCGGCCAGTGGCACGTCGGATTCAGGGGCGATGCCAGGTCAGTATTACAGGAGGTCACACCTCACGAATTGATTAACCAAATAGTACTATACCGCGCAAGTACCGCTGAATTATAATTAGATTGGGAAAATAGTCATGTAACCATACAATACACTCGTATTAGACGTGTACAGTTGAACAGTTTTTCTTTTCGGGAATACAAAGTGGCGAAAGTGAACCGCTTCAAGCAGCAATAGTCAGCGGACCGATACAATTTGGAAAATAAATATGTTAGATTAGACGACGTACGGACGAGGAGGGTTTAATTTCCTTGTCTCTGAACCACGCAAAGTTGATGATAATTAAAACTGCGATATAGAAACAATGATGCTCCATGCAATTTCGGAAAAATTTAGCCTATAATTAACGACCGAGAACGCGAAAGATGGGCATAAGACCTGTATTTAAAGACGGCCGGGACTAGGGTGGCAGTAGCTAGCTGGGCGCTTATTGCGTACAGCACGTACGTCGCCGTCGATCGTCGGCGGCAGCCATCCAGCCAGCCAGCCATCGTTGGAGGAGAGTAGTTAAGCTGCTGCTGCTGCTAGCGTCCAAAACTTGGTACCTAACTGCCATGACCTCCGCTGAGCCCGAGCCATCAGGCTCTCATCAATCAATCGGCCGCCAAACAGTCGATCTCACGATACACATTTCACATCTGTTGCCGGTTGCAAACAGGCCTCCATGCTTCATGCCGCAGCAGCAGGGCAGACCCTTTTGGAGTGGCTGACACAAACAAGAAATTTTATGGCTAAGGCGGAAGGAATGGACGCGTGTGGTTCAGCTGGTGTGGTGGTTGACTTGGAACGAAAGAAACGCTCGGATTTTTAATAGGCACGCGAAGAACCTGAATGAGCTCAAGATTGACATCCTACAGGAGGCGAGCCAATGGAGGTTAGCAGGCAGGCCGAGAGCTGCTGCCTTGCTACAAAGACCCAGGGAGCCGGATTAGGAGCCTTCTATTGTACTACGGTTTTAGGCTGAAATAGCCTTTTTTTCCTCTTTTGTACATCTCCTATGTACACATTTTATTACTTCTACTATAAATGAAACAGCAGACTGAACTGCTCTTTCCGTCAAACATTTCCATCCGAGCTTAGTGGTGCTGTTTTGTTTAATTAGCTAGCGAGCACCTGCACCTAACTTAATTAATTTGGTCCCGCTAAAAAAGCAAAAGGGTCGAACCATGGGTATCGTCGTAGGGATCTGCTTGGTAGTGTATCTACGTACGTACGTGTCCATCTCCAGATTAATACAACCCCATCAAATAAAAAAATCTCCAGATTAATACATGTCGACAGAGCATGTGTAATGCTTGGAGCACTATTATTGTTGTTATTACTAGTACTCCCTCCGTACATAAAAAGATGTCTTAACTTTCTCTAAATATATATTTATCTACAGAGAGAGTATTAAAACTTTGCATTACTTCTAAGGCAATGGTCGTTTGTATGTAGCCTATGTAGGTGGCGATCGGTCACTGTTGCGTGGGGCCAGGCCCCGGCATGAATATGATAGACTGATAGATGCCTGCACGATAGCTCCAAGCGACTGTCAATCGCTTCGCCTAAAATGTCTCCTTTGTCGGTAATGATCGAACCAGAAACACAGGTTGACCGTTTGAAAAAAACACGGGTTACACCCTGCGAGCTCATGGTCCGGTTCTGGTCATGGTGTTGCGTTGCACCCGATCGGTGAGAGGGGACAGAAGAATCGAATTAAGATAAGTCGCAAGCATTTCTCCGGAATTAAGATAACTGTAGTTCGAATGGATTTCATACCAATTGGGCGAAAACCTAATCCTTACAAGTTACAAACCATTTACTACGTGTACCTCGGTTGGTTTAAGCCTCTTTGACTCAAATGTTTTCGTCCTCGTAAAAAAAATGTTTTCGTCGAAATTTTAGAGAATTAGAATCTTTGGCATTTATCTATGTTGCTTGTTTGATTTATAGGTTTTTTTTTTTGCGAAACAAAGTACAAAAACAGATGTTCACATACACGCGCATACACTCACCCCTATGAACGTACGCATGCACACCCTACCCCTATGAGCACCTCCGAAATACTGAGCCGGCGGATCAAGTCTTGAGATTGACGAAGTCACCATAGGCGCCTCGCTGTCGACGGGAACGTCGCGTCGTCTCACACTGAAGAATATTCCGCCTAAATGCAACACACAGATGTCAAACCTGGGGTTTAAACTGTCAACAGATGTCAAATCCCGTCTAGCCATCCAACCACATATTGGTTTGCTTTGATTTATGGCACAAGAGTGTTGTGTTGTGCTCACTCTGGTCGAAACCTCACCTAGCTCCTATCGATGTCGACGTTCGTCTTCCCCCTTGGTGGGTCGTCGTGGAGGTGCACAACACCTTCTCCTTTGGTCGTTCTTCGGGCGAAAGCCTAAGATCCTTGCTGGATTGGGTGACGGTGGCATTCCCAAATGTGGCTTCTCCCCTTCGAGTATCGTCTGGAAGACTATTGATCTCTTTCACACTCTTCGTGAGTTGGACGCACAGTCGCACACGCCATTGCGGTCGGCAGGTGCCTTTTCCGACGATGGGTGGTCTTCGGCGTGGTGATTTGTGTGGCAACTACGACGACGTCGAGCGGTGGCTGGACGGGTTTTTTGGCGGACATGGTGTTATGTTCTATGGGTATCCATGAGAACCTCTTTGGCGCAAACGTTTCCCTCTTCCCCTCCGTGTCTTGCTTTCAGAATCGGAGCGGCATGGTTGCTCGCGCTGGTTGCCGTCTGTTTGGCATAGGTAAGGTGGACTTTGTTCAAGTTGTTGAAGGTGCGACAAAATTGATGTTCAATTGTGGCAACGTCATTTTGTTCAAGTGAGTGGCTAGGAGAAAAAAAAAATGCCACCTATCCACACCATTACAAAAGCAAACGGAACCGGGATGTTCATGATTGACCTTCTCCTCACCGTCACCGCAATCCACGGATAGCCTCGCGAGTCCACGCGATCACCGGCAGGGATTCATCTCTCCTCCCGTCCTCCAGTCCAAGTCCCTGCCCGTCGGATCCGCCAGAATAAAATGCATATATATGGCGGTCACACCTCACAAGTCACATGGCATTGTCGCGAGATGAACGGGATCGTGAGGAGTGCCCCGTGAGAACGTCGCCGTTCCGGCCGGTCTCGTTGGTGATGCGTGCGTGCTACCGCACCACTCGCTCTCACTGGTGTCGTGAGATTGTGAGACTACTACTCATGCTTGTACTATATCCTGCTCGTAGCTGCAGGCAGAGGGGCGAGACGGAGGGCGATACTACTACTACTATCACTCAATCGGATTGATGGAACGAATTGGTTCGATTGTAGGCTACTCCCTCTGTTCCAAATTAATTGACTTGGTTTTGTCTAAATATGGATGTACCTATACTTGTATAGTGTCTAGATACATTCGTTACTAGACCAATGCATGTCAATTAATTTAGAACGGAGGGAGTAGTAGTCTAGTACCATACGACCACACGATACGAGAGTTAGAGATCGGAACGAAGCGAATAATGCCTGCACGTACGAGACCGATGGGTAACATGCGGCGACTAGCAAAGCGCGAAAGGTGGCCCTGTACTTGCGCTCACGTTCTCGTCTTCCCTCCCATGTTTCGCTTCGTGCTCGCCTTTCCCTCCCTAGCTAACCGAGTGATGGTTTCCCTTTTGATCTGTGCCCCTTTTCTTTTCCTTTATGGCTTTATCCATGCTGGCTCGAGGCGAGGAAGCCGCATTTGGTAAACAGAGCTGCGGGCGAGCGAACGCGTGCTGTAGACAGCACGTCGGCCGCCTGTTTGCGCCACCGCGCGCGTCGCCGTGCACATGCGCTGTCTGTCGACACTCGACCGTCGTTGTTTCCTATCCCGTGCGTAGGGTCGGTCGTTGCATTGCATCCGTTTGGAACACGGTTCCTGCTGCTCCAGCTGCGTGCGTTGGAGAACGTATCCTGTGAAACCGGCGAATCTGTGCACCTGGTGCCCCGTCTCCAGTTTAGCATTCAAAAATTCTGACAAAAAGTTTGGACATTGACATAACATAAATATACATCGTCGCTAAAACTCAAGTCTAAATTTGAAACACAACATCAACACTAAAAATGACGAATCTGTTATCAATATTGACAATGGGCCAAATTTAAAAACCCAACTGCATTTTTAGCACTATTTATTGTCAGATTTGTCTATTTTATTTCTTGTGCTGTGTTATGAATTTTCATTAAAGTTTTGTGCCATGTTAGATATGATTACAAGCAATGTTCACACATTTTTGCAGAAATGTTTTCGGTGCTCAGCTAAAGTCGGGTGCATAGATTCACCGGTTTCACATGATACGTTCTCGCCTGCTCTGCTGTAGGGCATCCATGACTATAGTACGTGCAAATTGTTTTCTCTAATTGGGAATTTTGTTCTGCTAGCTAGTGGTTTCTTATTTGTTTCCTCCCTAGGTTCTTGTAGAACTCCGAGTATACGATGATTATTCAATCCTACAATGTGCGTATGGTTCCTATAAAACCTCGATATGGCATCGTCTTAACTACTCCTTATCCAGCGACCCAGACTTCACCCAAAGAATGACCACCTAAAAAGGCTCACCGTAACAACCTCGTGAAGATCATGTCGGGTCCTACCAAACAGTCGAGCTTTCGTATACAAGGCTGACAACTCCGATTCCAATGACAAGATTCGAAGAGGAGATATTCAAGACCCACGTCGAGAATGATTCGAAGAGGAGATTATCATCAACGCTCGGATGCCGCGACAATAGCTTCCGACTTCGTAGCAAAGGAGGTATAACACGAAGATATGTCAGACACACGGGGACAAAACCGACTACCAAAATCTTGTCGTGACCAAATCATCACTCATCATTCTAGTCGTTGGCACGCGGAATTAAGGCCATTGTATGATGGGCTTCCGATCTCCTAAGTGCTTACAATATCAAGAGTTGGTCCGATCTTTGCACTTATTCTGGCTCATAGCTCTAATACCCAGTGGCGGAGCCATCACACAAGCAGAACCCAATGAAAAATTGACATCCCTTTATAATTACCATTAATTTGCTCCAAATTAGTAAGTCATATAGAGTTGTATATTGTGGTGAACCCAATGATGATTTTTTTCAGCTTTGCCACTGCTAATACCACATCACATCACATAATCAAACTAGCTCACTTGGAAGACCAACCGTTTTCTTATATGGCCACAATCCAAACCTTGGCTCAAGTATTGGTGCTGGTGGATCACTTCCTTCTCAAGCTATGCCTTTTCAGCGGATTTTTTTTATAAGAGTGGTACCAAAGTCCTAACAAAATTAAGAACGAGAAGGGACCGCTGCAAAGTGATGCCGTTTACTAAAGAAAACGAAAATCCAAATACAATTCTAGATCCCAGCTGCAGACACTAGTTTATCAAGTCGAATGAGATCGCTGAAATACACGATCTTGTTGCTAGCTCAAATTAGTTTTGCAAACTGTGTTGTGCAAGTACTACTCCTGCGAATGCCAAGCTAATTAATTAAGCAGGCATAGGTGCGCTACATGTCGGTGTATGGTACTACCTCCGATCCATATTAGTGGGCACAACTTTGTCTAGATACACATGTATCTAGTCTAAATATTTAACTAGATACATATGAATTTAGACAAAGCTATGCCCACTAATATGGATCGGAGGGAGTATCATAATGTGTCCAAAATTTAACAACCGAAATCTCAATGCCCCAAATAAAAAACATACTACGTACTACAATTCTCAAAATATGAGCCTGAAGACTCGTGTCGGCCTGTATTTTAAAACAGGGAGGCCGGCATCTACGTTCAGTGGTAGCTGAGGCCCGATGGCTTTGCGTCGCCATCGGAGTATTAAGCTGCTCGATCGCGTCCAAATCGCGCCACCTAACAGCCATGATCTTCCATCGGCCGGCGAGCTCGATCGTCGGCCGGCGGTTGTAAATCAACCAGAGCAACGCATTCAGGTCAAAATCAATGATCTCACGACATGTGCACCTGCACCTAACTCTGTTCTATTGCAATCCGCCGCGAAAGCGAAGGACCAAACCATCAGTATCGATCGATCGATCGGCTACGTCTACGTACCCTATACTCGATTTCTGTACATGCGTACGTACGTGGTACAGTCTCCAAATTAAGACTTGCCCGGAACGAACCATTGCCGAATTCCCACCTGATGAGAACTTGCCTGTGGCAAGATGGTTAGTTGGGTGGTTGTACCCCTAGCCCACCAGAGTTCAAACCCCAGGTTTGACGCTGGTGTTTCTCATTTAAGGCGGAATATTCTTCAGTGGGAGGCGACGTTCCCGTCGACAGCGAGGCGCCCGTGGTGACTTCGTCAATCTCAAGACTCGACCCGCCGACTCAGTCTCTCGGAGGTGCTCATAGGGGTAGGGTGTGCGTGCGTGCGTTCATAGGGGTGAGTGTGTGCGCGTGTATATGAGCGCTTGCGTTGTACTGTGTTTCGCAAAAAAAAAAAAGAATTCCCACCTGATCGATCGATACGCGAATAATAAGTACAGAAAATGGATGGGCGGACAACTTCCGACGCTGCACGTTAAAAAATAAGTACAAAAAAAAAGCATAGTAGGATTTTTTCCCCTTCTTTTGCGACTTTGCCTTGCTTCTAAGCCAATTAATGGTGGGATGTACGCAGTACCTGCTAGCGATGGATGGCTGTACGCCGTGGAGGGCCTCGCCATTATATATGCACATGCACGATAGCTCTGCCTGTCACTCACTGGCCTGATGTTTCTTTGTCAACGTTGTTGGAGTGACCATCTAAAAAAAATGTAGGAGAGATGTTAGCGAATAATTCGAAATTACAGACAATTACTGATATGTCGACCGGTATTAGCAACAATGGCAAACTTAACAGTTACAACTTATACTAGCAAAATTTAACAGTTCCGTCCCCACAAACTAATTATCGAGCATAATAACTAAACAAAGTTGTTAATGTTATTTTGTGTGGTTGGACAGAGAAATTATAATCTGCTATAAAAGTTTATTATTTGCGCGATACATGTTATTGCGTGTGATATCGTAAATTATCATATCTACTATCCTCATCGGTGTAATTTGCTTTCCTAGTCCTTCCCTAAAGTTTCAAGATATTGTATCCGGGCAAATTTATTGGTACTTAACATCTCCTTTGTGTTCATATTCGATCAGACATGCATTGATTTTTTTTTGAAATGGGGACATGCATTGATATTTATATGTCCTTAAAATATCAAATATGTGTGTGTGTGTGGGTGGGGGGGGGGGGGGGGGGGGGCAAGGGTATTATTTCCATTCGTCTCGTTTACGCCCTAGGTAACTCGAAATGCACTATTGAGTGCAATTCAGAATGCTCGCCACATAAGTTTTGGTATTTCCAGATTGTCAGTAAAAAAGGAAACTAGATCACGTACATTGACTTGTAACATGTTACCTTGAGGTTTAAACTAAAACTTTGTAGTTCATCAACTAGTAATAAGTTCAATGTTTGGTGCTGACGTCTACACCATTGTAATCTACCTAAATCAACACATGATTTATGATTTGGTGCTGAAAATTGGTGATTACAACTTTCTACTGTATTAAAACCCACCATTAATGAAATTAGACTAGAGCATTAATCGTCCATGGTTTCAATATAGTTTCGCAGAAAACTATTCGAGCGCTTCCTAGAAGTTTTAGTCGACTTTCGTAAACATTTTAGTCATGTTTCATAAGTGTCTTAGTTGATTTCCTGAATTTTAGAAACCATGAAGGTCGTGTTATTTTCTTTTTTGAGAAACATGGTATAGAAGGGCGGTCACCCCTATGAACGCACCACCCTACGAGCACCTCGGAGATACTGAACAGGTGATATCTTAAGATTGACAAAATTAGGCATGTGTGTGTTGCAAGCCTTTCTTACGGAATAACGAAATGATCCCGTTCCCCTCCAGTCGCGCTCAACGGCACGACGGATCATGAGCGGTACGCCACTGTCACGTGCTGTCGCCCCTGGGTCCGCGTCCGTGAGCTGTCCCCGTTCCATCCCCTGATGTTGTTTCTGTTCGTTGGTGATCTCTGCGTGCTGCCGCACCACTCCCTCACTCGCTCTCACTCACTCATGCGTGCATCCCTTCTGCTGAGTAGAGCCCAGCTGCAGCGAGGGAAGAAGAGAATGGGTGTCGATATTTCTTCCGGAGCGATGAAGAACTGTAGACGGGTCGTACGATCTAGGTCGACTAAACTTAAACTATAGTCGGCGATCCGGGCAAGCCAAAGACCGGAAGCGATCAAATCAAAATGGCGCATGAGAGGAGGCCGGTGGCTAGTACAGTAGTAACATGCAACTTTTTTTTTTGAATTTTTCATACTTGTATTCATACATAGAGGAAAACATTACAAGGCCAGATACAAGCAAAGAAAAAACAAGGAGGATACAGAGGACGTCGCTGCTGCGACACACCGTCTTCAACCTCGAGAGCCTCCAGAACGCGCGAGCTCCACTGCCAGCGACGACGAAGAACGCGACCGTCCAGAGCCCTCCACCGCAGAGCGAAAAAGCTCCTTGCCCTAAGGCGTTGATGGGCCGCATCAACCACCAGCTCCAAGGAGCTGGATCTGAAGACGAAGATCGACCGTCGGCCGGGGACGCGCCCGAGCACTTCCGCTCCCGATCTGGGGCCAGCGCCACACCACCTCCTCAGAGGCGGCCAGATCCATCCGCAGCACACCACCCTCCCACACAACAGCCGCCTCGCACCTCCTCCTCCGGCCTCCTGTACACACGCCACCGATCTGCCGCCGACGCCGGAGAGAGCAGCGACAGAAGGGTGACTGACCTGCAGCTTGGCAGCACCGTCGACGACGACGCCGGATCGGGGAAGCCGCAGCGCACCAGAAGAACGACGCCGACGACCCCACCACGCCAGCGCCTCCCGCAGATCCTCTATTTACAACGCCGGAGCGCAGATCCGGGGATTCCCCACCCTCCCGCCGCCGCAGCGGCCGGCGGAGGGGGAGGAATCCCACGGATACGCCGGCGGCCGCCGGGAAACCCGAAGTCGCCTCCGAGATCGCCTCTTGAGCACTGTAGAGAGAGGGGGTTCCAGAAATATCGGGCGTGTCTTCTCTTGAGCAAGTATTAGTAACATGCAACTTGCAATGCAGCGAACCAGCCGAGCCCAAGGGTAAGTAAAAGTTGCCTGCGAACCAGCCGAGCCCAAGGGTAAGTAAAATTTGCCGCGTACTCGCGCGCGCCCACGTTGTTCCTCACATGTCTCGTCTCCCTCTACACGTAGTACATTCGACTTTCCCTATAGGTGATGGTTTGAGGATTCCTCCACGGTCTCAACTTTTCCCGCATCTCCTTTACCTTTTTCCTTTACCTTTTTTTCCTTTATCCGTCCTCAAGGAGAACGCGTAGAGCTGCGACCTGCGAATGCATGCTGTGACCGCTAGCTGTTTTTGCATCCTTTCCTCGCATCTCTCTCCTGCGTCGGTCGCTGTGTCCGGTTTTGGAAAACGTTTCCGGGCAGCTGCTTGGTCCAGTGGTCCGGCATCAACAAGAACCAACGGCCCAGATTTCATCAGGAGTTTAGTTTCACCTTGAATGAGTCGACCCTTCTTACGTTGGACCGTGTATACTGATATTTCGAGGCAGCTACATCCAAATAGGGGTACGAAATCGGACAACAATTTGATTCATGCAAGAACAAACATAAATACTCGTGTATCATTTTTTTTAAACGGGGCTCGCGTATCATGTAGGACGAGTGACAAAAACTATGTACTCAAATCCAAAGAATCGTTGTCTCACCCAGGCCGCACTCTGAATTCGACCATGTTATTGTGAGTAAAAATTGAGTTTCTTTCTTTGGCAATTGGTTTCTTATTCATTTTCAATGCGAAATTCAGGTTAACTCACATTTTCAGAGCCCACAAAGAAAGCGGACGAGTCTTCCGCTGCATGAAAAAGATCATAGAAAGAGAAACATAATACGAGGCACTCGATCGAATTCAAGCTAAGAGAACTCGAATCTTGTTGGAGTTTGTACAACCACTTCTTTCACACGATTGCGCATTTGACTTTAGTTGGAGAACGATGGAGTAGAAGGATTATATTTTAACTGAAACAAAGGATCTATATGTAAATTAATTAAGGGCTTTACCCTAAGCTATGTTAATCAAGGGGTTTGTTTCTCCAATATTGTGCAAGACACAGTCATGCTCTCTTGGGATCATGTTACTCAACTTGTTGACTCTTCTAGGGACCAATTTGCTTTCTCCTAATAAATTTTGAAACGATGATCTCGGACATGGCGGAGATATGTTGAAGAAATAGGATTGCCCTTGTTCATTTTTTCTTCAAATAAGTGCATTTCTATAATGACTTTGATCTTGGAAAGCAATATTATGCTGCTACTTGGTCGACGGTTTCCCTTCAAAAATATTTGGATGTAGATTTTAGCATACTCTGGGGTATATTTTTCATATGAGTCTGCATGTGTCAAGAAGGTCCATTTTCGCATTTGCCAAGACGACAAAGGTCATTTTTTTACTGTTAGTGACAATCGAGTGGGTCCGCTATCCATGCACATTTGTTTGACACGTGATACAAATAACTTGCAGTTTGGTGGTACTCAAGGTCCCAACTCAATATCATCTGCATTGTAGTTGCCATCGACGCCTTGTAGGCCATACAAAACGGGGTAGCTGCCATCTGCAAAATTTTCCCTCTAATGGTGTCTTCTCTAACTCCACTTGTCATTTTTTAAAGAACTCCATTTGTCACTTGCACCATGGCCCACGCATACGACGGAAAGCCGTCACGATCTGAACCTCGACTCTTGGCTCAGGTGTTAGTGCTGGATCACCTTCCTCGCGATGAAGCAATGTATCATTTCTAAAAAGGAAAGACAAATTCAAATAAAATTCTAGATCCTAGTTGTACAGACTTGTTTTATGCAGTCAAATTAGATCATTAAATTAAAAATAGATGATCTGGCTGGCCCAAAAGAGACATGTGTATCATACAGAAAGAAATGCCCTTTGGCTTTGGGAGACAAAGAGGAAGAAATTGCAGAGAAATAAAAGAAATTAATAAAAAAATAATCCAATGAGACTTGACAAAGCCCGATCCACTTGACGTGCCTGCATCACGGAGAGAGGCCCTCCCGTCGTTCATCCATGATCTCACAGACAGGAATTAAAATGCAATGCACATGTATAATTACCGCTTCAACGTTTTGGTTTTGACGGAGTAAACATGGGATCTCCAGTCCTTCTCATTTACTACCTGCAGCCTGCTTGCTTGGTCAACCTCTGCTCGTACTCCTGAGTATTGTAAACGCAGAGTCATGCCGAGATAGGTCACAGATTTATCCCTAATTGGCGAGGTTACATATTTACCGCTTCAACGTTTTATTTTTATTTTTGACGGAGTAAACATCGATCGGATCACCTGTCATTCTCATTTACTACCTGCAGGGTCAACTTCTGCTCTTATTGTAAACGCAAAGTCATGCCGAGATAATCACCGATTCACCCCTTGGCGAGGTTAACTTAATCAAGCTCTGCTCTTATAGTTACACATTCACCGGCCCCTGCCGAGGTTAACTTGGTCACAAGGCAACCTAGTAAGTATTAGTAACGTGCATCCTATTTTTTTTTCTAGGGGTAGTTAGTCCAAGCCAATTAACTATTCTGGAGGCAATCAGGCCCCGGTCAATGCAAACACAGGTAACTACTCTGCAAGTAGCGCTACTGTAAGCAGCTGGTAGCGTATAATGGAGTGCAACCAAGCACATGCCATCCATAATCTCTTTTGAATCGGACTAGCTAACGAATCAATGTTGCGCATGTACGCGCGCTGACCAGGGATCGATCGATCGGCAACATAGTGGTGCCGAGGTGGCGAGACGGATCAGCATCCACGCACGCACCCTGCATGCAAAGACTTACAGTAGTAGCCAGGGAGCGAGGCAGCGTGAGCTTGCACTCACATGCACGCACGCTCGTCGATCCATCCATCGTCCGGTGGTGTCCATCAATCGTCTCACTAGCATATACTCCATCTTGTTTATAATTCTATCTTGCTATTTAATTTTAAATCCTCGTACGTATAGGAACCATCCATCCATCAGCGTCAAACTGATAAACTAGCGCTACTCCAACTTAATTTACGGGTTGATCCATATCTGCTATATGTTTTTTATACGCTAAGGCTTGTTCCATTCGAATCAGAGCGCGATTGGGTGATCTAGGTATCTAACCATTAGGGATACATTTGGGCCGGGGTTTTGTCTTTAACCCTCTCGGTCATGTGCATGCACGCTTCGTATGAAACTTCCTCTTATCTGTGTTTCGCACAAAATTTCATCTGGTTCTGTCTCCGAAAAATAAAACTAGAAATGTTTGTGCTATAGAATCAGTGAAAAAACTATACTGTAAGTTGTTAGGATGTCTCTTATCACGGTAGTTACGATGCTTACCTTTTTTTTTTCTTTCTCATCGGCGTGAAAAACGATACTCTTTACCGTGTTTATACTCTTTCTTACTACAGCTAGCGATCGAAAAAGAACCTTGATGTAACATTCTCATCTAAAAATAAACTGATGTAACAGTGGGAATAACTTTTGAGATGCGCTTTGAGTGGGTATAACATGGAAAGGCACCAGTGACCGATCGACGCAGCCGTAAAATAATGCCGGATCGGTCGCGTGAGGTAGCACCAAGAGATGCGTCCGTAACATGATGCCGGACGCTTGTTTGTTCCTGCTCATCACGGGAGTAGTACATGTTAGTTACTCGCAGCACATGAATGCATGATGCGCTTCTAATCTTACCATCCGGCCGGTGGTTGGATCCAGCGGCGGACGTAGGAAAAAATTGGAGGGTGGGCACACTCCACAAAAAGTTGGCAAATGACAAAATAAACAACAAATTGAATTCCTCTTCATGATGAATTCTACAATTAGAAGCAAATTGAATAAATAACACATACAATCAATAGTTTGCTAGTGCCTAGTTGGAGACAACAAATTGTTAATTTACACAATATATAGCAAATTGTGGTTATCAATTTACACAATATACAACATATTGTCAATTTACACAATCTTGGGTATGACGCCTAGGCAGTATACTGTGGTCAGCTAGTACAGAGGAACTACAGACTAAGCAGATTGATTCGTTCATTAACCACCAAACGCTTCCATTGAATTCTAATGATGCGCAACAAATTCTAATGGTCCGTTCGAACAAATGGACAACAAAATTTCTAGGCATAGCGAAAATTAAGCATACACACTCCAAACATTGGCATAGCATGGCTACAAAATGGGGATTCATATGGTAAAAAAATGGCATTTTTCTTCTCCCAAAACAAAATTGCTGCTCTGCTCACCGCATAAGAACACCACAACTAGCTACTGTTTACGCACAAATCGGGTTGTGTTCTCACCTTGAGACGGGAAGAGCCGCTGCGGGGAGGAGGGGCGAGCTCGGAGGAAGGAAGGCTCGCCGGGAAGAGGTCGGCGCGGTCCCGGACCGATCTCCTGCGCCCGCCTGGGTACGGGAGCTCGGTTCGAGGTTGACGAGCTCGGAGCAGAAAGCGGCCGGGGAGCTCGGAGGGGAGGGGACGTCGGAGAGCTCGGATGCGGGCGAAGGAATACCGCGGCGCAGGGGTTGTGCCGGCGTGGTCGCTGTAGACGGCGGCGCGGGGGTGGCGGCCGGCGGCGGGGCCGTGGGGGAGGACAGCAGCGGGGAATCGGGGATGGGGTGGCGGACTGGCGGTGGCCGGTGGCCGGCGGCGGCGGAAAAGGCTAGCAGCTGAGCTGAGCTAGGTCGTCCTCGCGTGAATCATCCTTCCTCGGCAGCAGTCGCTGGATACCTGGGGGGGTCCGATTTTTTTCCAAAATTCTGGGTGGGCCACGGCCCACCCGGCCCACCCGCTGCATCCGCCAGTGGTTGGATCGATCGAACGCGTTACTTGCAGCTAGCTTGTTGCTGCCGTATTATATCGCCCCGGACAGATGGCCTTGTCCTGCTCTCGATCGGCGTGGCTTCCCTTTCATTGCACCATTAATTAGTACTCAATTATTTCTGTTTTATAAGATGCTAAATAATAACCTTGCAAGAAAATGAGAGAAATACTCCTTTGTGTCTAGTTTTGCCTCTACCTCCTTCTTTCTTACAAAAAGAACAACCGATCTATTGATCATCAACAACGGTATAAAAAATCCCAAAAGTAATAATATTTACAACTAGTTCTTCACACGACCTAGCGATGACTATAAGCAGTGAAGCGAGCCGAAGACGCGCCGCCGTCCTCACCCCTCCCTCACTAGAGTCGGACAAAACTTGTCGTAGTAGGGTTTGTCGTAGTAGACAGACGAGAAGTCGTCGTGCTAAGGCCATGAAGGATCAACGCAGCAGAGCAGCAACCATTTCTTCGTAGCTAACCCATCCATAATCATGCTTGGTAAAAAAGGTTTCAAGTGCCGCAAAGTGGAGGTACCAGTAATACAGCACTCCTTATTTCTACGTCTCTTCTCTGCCTAGAATGCTTTCACTTGCAGGCCGGAATCTTCCATGGGACTAAAACCCGAGCACAGTACGGTGAATGATTGGCCTGCCTGCTGTGACAAGAACTTTATTAGTTAGGCGTATAGTTAAACTGCTTGGCTCAAGAGGCATGCATGTTCAGCAATCATAATTTGGCAGCCTCATCGGGATCGACGCACGCAGTATAATCCCTGGCCTGTCAGAGATCGGCCGGGGTGCTCTCCCTGTCCCACCCATTTCGCAAATCTACCCAAAACTACACGCCTAATCGGTGCTGTAGCAAGCCCTTGCTGCCGCCTGCCGGTACCGGTACGAGCTCCCCCCACTGCTGAGGGCAGAGAGCAGAAAGCAGAGATCGACCACGAGGAGACCGTACGTACGGCGGAGGGAGGGAGCACTTTGTTTGTTGGCTGCCGCTAATGCTACGCACCAAACGGCCCCCTGCCACGGTCCCGGCGTCACGACTGACCAACCGTGATCAATCCCTGTCTGTCCGCCCGCCCGGAGCGGTCGGTGCTGGAGCCAGTGCGTGCGTGTACGTACACGGCCGTTTGAAAAGGAGAGTGTGTACGTACATCGTACTGGTACCAATAATGTACTCCTCCGTTTTCCTTTTCATCGTTCTAGAAACTGGAAGAGACTATACAAGGATGGTTCGTTGCTTGCTGGCGATGCAAGCGACGGATGCGAGGGAATTGGCGACAGGCGCACGATCTCACGGTCTCACCACCCTTTGCCGGGCAGAAACCATGCTAGGGCTTCCGCCCCCCCGCCGTCGGAGGCCAACAATGTTTCATGCATGCAGTGTCACACACGCTTCGATATGAAACAAAAGTGGTTTCCTATGATTATGTTGGCCCAGTTCAGCTTGCATGCTAGCGAAAACGACACTGCCAACAAAGGCTGAAGAAAATAACACAAGACGTCCTTTACAAGAAGAAAAGAAAAATGGGTGTGCTGCTGCCGTGGATCGGCCGTCCTGATCCTCGTTGGCAGCTCTGCTCTGGGTACGGCAGCGACCACTGAGCTCACACAGTGAGTGGGAGGGGGAGTAAAGCACAAGCCATGGATCCAACGAGTAGTGCAACCCAAGTTAGTTAGAGGAGATTTCAGCTGCTGCCGATGGAGAAAAGGAGGCCGGAGCTAGCTGCACTGTCGTGGGTCCCGGCTCATATGATTTGCGAGCAGCGAGCGAGTGAGGCCCGATCGAACAACTACCATCGGTTGTGCGGTCACTTTACTCTTTTTCGTCTCCCCTTTTTCGCGAGATTAATTTCATCTTTTGACATCCTTTGTTTTTTCAGGCGGGATTAAATCGCATGTGCAGGACGGGAGTATTTTAGCGTCCACAGGGCGGCGTGGATGAAATGAATAATGCCAGTGGTGGAGTGGTGGTACTGCTCGTAGTACTCGCTAGGCAGATCGATGGATCGGGCCTGAGGACGACGACCCGCTTGATGCGATCGCTCCATGATGTGCCGCGGGTGACGATCTGCCAGGATAAATATTTGATTAAACGAGGCCATTAACTTAGGTAGGGAGTGGAATATGTTACCACTGGCTTAATTCTTATACTGTATTATACAGTACAACTTTCTATGTTTCCTGCTCAGCCCGCTTATGCCGGTGGGTAATCTAATTACAGGTGCTGTAAATAAGTTCGGTAAAGTCCGATCGATCAGTTCAGTTGAGACGTGCCGTACTTGAAGCTTGGTGGCCATGGATGGGTTGGGCGACTGGCAACGAGCCAGAACCGCATGCAGCCGACGGAGTTGGGCGAGAAATCACACAAAAGTAGGCAGAGGAAATCGTGAACTGAGTTGGATACGAGTTTGGGATCCATGCATCAGCGGCCGGGTCAACGCGTCGTCGTCTCCGGCCAGAGAAAACTCGGCAAGCGTCCCTCTCATCAAAGTCCCAATCCACGGAGCCAATTCCGCGCACAGCGAGCCGGCCGGCCGAGCGGCGACCGAACCGAGACCTGGAACGGAACGAAACAGGGACACGCACGCGGGCGGCTCGTGCGTACGCTGGTTGCTGATGGCGGCAGGGCGGGATACGAACAGGATACGGGTCAGAGCTTCGATCCATGGCCGCGCGTCGGCGCGTGCCAGTTAAGTTGTTGCCGCGGTCAATGCGCGGCCGCGGTCACCGTGGTTTGTGTGCCGATTCTCTTCTTTCTTCGGCGGGCGGGAACGGACGATGCTTCCGTGGTGCCGCCGGTAACCGCGACGCGTCTGTCTGGACGCTAGCTAGCTTTGTTCGTTCGCCGCTACGGCAACCCGGTGGCGGTGGCTGTCAGTTAAACCGCGGCGTGGAAGAGGAAAAGTCGTGGCTCGGCGACGGACAGGGAGGGGATGCGATGCGATGCCCCACTCACGTTCCATGGCACAGTAGAACTCTCGTCCCATGCACGTTGCGCATGTGTACCTGCAGGAGCGCCTACAGAGACCGGCGGACGGGGGATGAAATCATGAAAATAATAATATCTGAGGTGGCGTTTCACCTCCATTTTCTGCAGAAAAGAAAAAGGAGTGGAGAGGAAGGAGGTTGTAGTAGGAAACTTCAACGTCACGACAGGAAAGGAGGAGGAGGACAGCTAGCAGTGAGGCGAGAGTGCTCACCTACCGTGTCCGTGTCTCTCCATCCATCTCCCTGTAGCAACTGCTGCTGCCACCAGTCGCGCTCGACCGAATTACCGCTCCTAATCGTAATCGTAAACCGTAATCCAGTGGAAGAACTATTCTTGGTCCAGTAAAATACCAGTTGCTGGCTGGGTCTCCGGCGGGGCTAGCTGTTCGCACCTTCCTGCCTGCTTGCTAGCCCGACCTCGATCCGGTCCAGCTCGACGCAGGTACCCTACCACTACTACGTCTCTTTCTCCTTCCTCCATCCCCTCCGATAAGTCAGCCGTGTGTCGTGTGTATGTGAATTGTGAGCGCGTAGTGCTTCTCCACTCTCTGCCCAGCAGATCAACCTGCCTGCCTCTCTGTCCTCCAGCGTTTCGGTCTAAACCCTACAGCAAACCCACACTTCCCTTTTCTACTTCCATCTCGTGGCCAGGCAAAGCTGTTTATACTTACCTTCCGTCACGTTCTCTGCCAATATTTAATCCCCACACAGCACCTCCCTCTCCAGCCTGCTCTGTACAAGTATATAATATACTCCTCCCTCCCAATCTTGTTCTTTCTCTCTCTGCGCTTCACCTTCAACCTTCTTCCTCCTCAGCCTGCTCTGCTCTCAAGAGAGAAGGAGCGGGCGTTCGAATTGAATTGAATTTCCACCGACCGGCCCACGCACCTCCTGTCCATTTACCTCCACCTATATAGCTCCCCATATTTCCACCCTGCCCTCGCTCTCTTTCACAAGAGTACAGTGCGGTGCTTTGCTTTGCTTGCTCGCTTGCCCTCCATATAATTCGGCCGCTGCAAACTCGGACAAACCATGCTCTAGAGGAGTACTAGATAGCTACCTAGCTAGACTTAGTTCGAGCAGCCACCTGTTCCTTCTTTATTCCTACATAGAGCTTCCTTCCTTCCTTGTCGATCGGCAACACCAGCAGAAGCAGATAGGAAGAGTATTTTCTTCAGTTTTCGCACCAAGTTAGCCAGGAAGAGACCTGAAGAAGAAGAGGCCGTTGGTGATCAGTTTTTGAAGGAACGGAGGAGGTATTCAAAGGTGAGTCAATCACAGAGGGTGCATGCATGTGTTCCCGTTCTCTCTCTGCACATAAGCAGTTTCTTCTCATCCGAAGTGGGAGAAAGTTGGGGGAAAATGAATCAAAATTTCAACTCCAGAAGCCTCCCTGCAGCCTCCGGTTTTGAACATGGTTTCTTCGGGCAAGTTTTGAATTTGCACTTGTCATTTTTCGGCCATGCGAGCGCCGTGTGTCGCCAGCTCCGTTGCCGTATCCGCTCAGTCTTTCACGCGGATTGCACCGGTGCTTTCATCTTCCCGGCAAAAGAGGACAAATAAATCGCACCAATTTTGGACTCTTGATTTCCAAAACTTGAAGGTTTCCAGTCAAATTTCCTCCCTGTGGTTTCCTTCGAGGAAAGGGGAAATTTCCTTTCACTGACAACGTCACGGCGGCTAGATATGGATGGGATGCTCTGGCTGGGCCACACGGTAGTATTCCTGCCTACCAGCCAGCCCAGCTTTTCCCTCCTCGTCCATGTGTTTTCCAGTTTTTGTACTTTTGCCCCTCCTCCACTCTGGATTCTCTGGCAGGAAACAACTATTTTGTAAATTTAAATTAGTCGGCAGAAAAAGATTCCTTCCATTGCGGATGCCGAGATTCCCTTTGTGTGATCCGTACGTACGCGGTAAACGCGCCGGGGATCGATCGATCGATGGAAACACCGAGAATCCCTCGGTATTTTCACCCGAGAGATAAAAAAGAAGGAGCGATAGTAATTAGCCGGTCTTCCGAGGGGCGGCTTCCGTTTGACGCGTCAACATGGCACGCGGGTGACGCGTCCGGGCCAATGGCCTGCCGCCGCGTCAGCACTTGACGAGTTCCTTTGCCTGCGCTTTGACTTTTACCTTGGTGGTGAATCAACCAGACCAAACAACAACTACTACCCGATTTTTTTTCCTCAACTTTTTTTTTTCTTTTGGAGTTGTACGCCATCTGGATGGCGCCCTTGCTTCGGAAAAAGAAAGCCCGAGAAGAAAATGCCGCACGTCACATGCGCGTGTCACATGGCGCGTGGGTGGGCCCCACCGACGTGGCCCGCACCACCATGATGCACCGCATACATGTGGGCCCCCGCGGTGCCGTCGCTTTGAAAAAGGAAGTTCGTATATCTCGGCGGCCACCGTTTGTATTTACAGCTCACGAAGATATCGCGTTTCGTTTCGTTTCCAGATTAGGTCATCAGTTGTTCCCTCGTCCCGTTGTGAAACGAAACAAATCAAAATCTTCTTTGTTATTCGGGGGCAGAATCAATTAGCATAGGTGGGTGTATCCCGGTTTGTCTTAATTTGGTCCCATATATTGCCGCTTATACTACTTGGATTACGATCATATCCTAAATTACCATCTGCTCATTAATCCTGGCCGTGTATTTATATTTCCCTGGCCGATTGTGTTTTATCAGGCAGAGACTCGAGTCGAGAGATTGGGATTGTTGAGGCGATGGCGAGCGGGCGGTTCATGGAGGAGATGATGAGGGAGCACGAGCAGAGCCTGCTGGAGGCGACCTGCGGGGCCTCTTCGACCACATCGACGACCTGCTCGACTTCCCCAAGGAGGACTGCGCCGCCGACGTGCTCCTCCTCGACGCGCCCGCGCCCGGCAGCCCCCTCGCCGCGCGTGTCCTCGGTGACATCGGTTGCGCCGCCGCCGCTCCGGTCAAGGAGCAGCAGCCGGCGTTCATGGCCCTGCCGCCGCCGCTGCCCGCCCGGGACGACGCCGCCGCGTTCATGACCGCCCTCGGCGACGGCCACATTGGCTCGGTGAGTTCGCTGTTCGTTTTTACAGATTGTTAGTTTGTTTTCCCCATTGTTGCAGTTGGTTCAGTTCGTCGGCGTGCGTGCGTACCGTTCGGTGGTTGCGACCCCGCGCGTACGGCCGATTTTGAGGAAACATATAGCCCGAACCGACGAATTTGCTCGTCTTTTTTTCCAATCTCCTGTGCGCGTGCGTGAGTGTGACCACCGCCACCGCCCTGTCGGTCGCGCGAGGCAGTTTCAAATAAATCTTTGTTTTTTTGTCCCTTGTATCTCTCTCTGGAGAGTTCGAATTCAAAGTTTGAAACAGCTGGGCGCCAATCACGCACTCACCACCAAAAAACACACACCACAAGGAGACGGGGTGACTTCACTTCTTCACCGGCTCACCCACCTGGGGTTGTCCCGGTGCGAGCGGGAAAGGATTCAATCAAATCAAACCAAACCAAAACCGATGAATGGCCACCGCACCGGCGTGAATGGCCGGGGTGGTTGGGTCATGGGCGGATCGTCGGTGGTACGGCGGCGTGGGAGGAGAACGTGATCGGAGTTACGCAACGGTCCGGTTGGATTTTCTTTTTCTTTTCACCGGCCCTCCTCCGTGGGGCGCGGGCCCGGCCATGTTACGTACTACCGGGGGCCCATCGCTTTCGGTGGGTAGCTAGCCCAACAACAACCGAGCAACCACTCCAGTCCTACCACTCCTAGCTTTTCTCTCACCTTTAAGCAACAAACACAAATTAAACCCACCCGTCCTGGGCCCGGCCTGACGGGACGTAGATGGAGTGTCACTGCCTTTACTGATTGAACAGTAGTAGCTTATTCGAAGGGAAAGATGATGACACTGTCAGTCAATTGCATCGATTCAGTAGAGCTGCAGTGAACTTGGACTGAGAACTTGTTTTTCTGACATGGTTTTGGTTTGGATGGATGCAGTGTGACGAGCTGGACATGGACACGGCGCAGCTGGAGTGGCTGTCGGGGCTCTTCGACGACACGTCCATCCCGCACGAGCCGGCCTTCGTGGGCTCCAACGCCTGCGCCCAGCCGATCAGGACCTCCGCGCTTGGCGCCAACGCCGGCGTCGTGCTGCCGGACAAGATGGAGGACGCGCTCTTCCGCAGCTCCAGCCCGACCTCCGTGCTCGAGGACGGTGGCTTCAACGCGGCTGGCGCCAACAACAAGAACAGCAATAGCGGAGGCTCATCGGCCTCCTCATCGTCCTCCTCGGCGTCGTCATCCTCGGAGTCCTTCTCCGGGAGCGCGCGCCCGTGGTCGGTGCCCGTGTCCCCGCGCCCGGAGCCGCCGGTGCTCGTCATCCCGGCGCGCGCGCGCAGCAAGCGTCCCGCGCCTCCGCGTTCCCCACGGCCATCCGCGCCGCCGCGCCCGCGCCGGAGGCCACCATCCTCGTGCCCACGCCGATGTATTCATGCAACACCTCGAGCTACTCGGAGGAGCCCGAGAGCATTGCTGAGTCCAACAACTCGCAGCCGCCGGCCATGAAGAAGAAGAAGAAGGCTAAGAGGCCAGCGCCTCCCGTGACCTCTGACGCCGAGGGCGACGCTGACTACGAGGAAGGCAGCGGCGGCGCCGCGCTGCCGCCGGGCGCCGTGCGGAGATGCACGCATTGCCAGATCGAGAAGACGCCGCAGTGGCGCGCTGGCCCTCTGGGGCCCAAGACGCTCTGCAACGCCTGCGGCGTCCGCTACAAGTCCGGCCGCCTCTTCCCGGAGTATCGCCCCGCTGCCAGCCCCACCTTCGTGCCAGCCGTGCATTCCAACTCCCACAAGAAGGTGGTCGAGATGCGCCAGAAGGTTGAACCCAAGGGCGACGATCTCCTTCAGTTCATCCGCGTGCGCCGGGATTGAGCTCCCGGCGGCGGCATGCGCCGGTGCCGTCGCGGGACGGTCGTCTCGTCCCTCTTAGCTACAATATACATGCTAGTATGTATGCATGCATGCTTGCTTCCAAGTAGTCAGTCATCGCCATGAACACATGAATGCATCCACCACCATCATCGCCATGCATTGGTTTTCCGTCAGCATCCATCCACCGCCGGCCATCCTAGCTGGCGTTAGTTCAATAGGGCTTTTCTTTTGGGTTTATTTCACTTTTTCTTTTGTCTATTACTTAATTGGTTCCCCCTTAAGATGATTTTTTGTTTGTATAGAGGAGGGTGAGGAGGGCAGGAGAAATAGATGAATCAATCACATAGTGGTTGTTGCATTGCAAATTAGGTAGGTGAGAAGGAGAGAGCTAAACCAGCAGCAGGAGCAGGAGCAGAGGGAGACAGATTTAGGAGCAAAACTTTGCAGCTAGGCAGTCAATTAGGAAAGAGGTTGTGCTCTCTAAGGAGATTTGTTGGTTTGCTAAGTTAGGAAGTTTGTGTCAAAGTAGCCATCAGGAGGTTGAAGGAGGGGGATCACCAATCATAGTCAGTTTATATTGGAGCTTGGTGTACTGAACTCTGAATATTCTTTTTGCAGTTCATCTATGTCTAGGGATTTATAAGTGGTGTCTGGTTTTTATACTAGTAGTAGTGTTACCTTTGTATTAGCCATTAATTACTTTTCTTTTGTTGCTCATGCCTTGTTGCCTCTATACAAGTTGTGATCATCCAATCAGAGGAATTATAATCCTTTAACTCTTGTCCAGTTGCTTCTCTTGTGAGCCAGTTCCTTTTGTACAATTCTGCACTACCATATAAATTCTGATGCGTCGGATCAGTATAATGGAACAACGTAACAACACACATAATCTCAACTTATGCTAACAGTGAGGAATAACTGGAATGGGAGAGACAATGCACATGGTCAAATTCAAGGTTCTGGTCCTGGAGGACATCATATCTGGTCTGTCAATCCATATAATAAATTCATGATTGATAGCAATGAACATTCTCCTGCTCCACCATGCTTAATTGGATGCCTTGAACATGTGCTCTAGCAGTCCTACAACTCATCAAGAGAGTGGGTCACATCGTGTTGCCACCAATCCAAGCCATGTTAATAGAGTCACATCGAGTCGCCCACTAACTGAATGATTACAAAAACTGCTTGAGAAGAAACTAGACTAAGAGCTGAGGATTCTTTTTTCTCGATTTGTGCGTGCTTGAAAACAGAGGATGGATGAAGGCCTACTAAGAGATTGGTCTATGGCCTGGCAATAGGTGTCTGTGACATGGGCTTTCTGCATTTGCTACAAATGTAGCAAGGTGCTTCCGGGTCTTCCAAATGATCACTTCACCATGTGCAGCTCCGCTGCAGTATTTTTTTCTTGGTTCTCTGCAATATTAAGGTAAAAGGACGCATCTGTACCTCTGTTCCAATCTGTTTCTTCCACACCGTTTCCATTGAAAGTTCAGGTGCAAAGCCCCTCTATCGCACTATGACGATGGTTAAAAACAAGCAGCTCATATTCCCAAGCTTAAAACATATGTATGTACAGTGATATGGCAATCTAATCTTAATTAAGCATTAAGCAGTGCATGCCATTTAGAGAACACAAAAGAACCTGCAATAAAATGGATTATCTCTTAGCATTATCTTCAACCAGTATTGTTTGAATGCTCTAAATCCATGGCATCATTAAAAATAAATAGAAACCGTAGGACAAAGATAAGTCATCTTGGACATTGGAGACAAAGACCCTATCCTTCTTACTAAGATATCATCTCCTAGCTAAGATAAGACAAACATTTTTTTCGTTATCTTTCAACCATCCTACATGCCATTGCTTAGATATCACAACCGTACACACCCTTTATGATTCTATGTCTTTTCCAATAAAAAATCAGATAGGGAGTTCTCATTCGTCGATATTTTTTATAGAAAAAACTCATATTCCCATGCTGAATGTTGTTTGCAATGAAAACAACCCCTCATTTGATAAGTCAAAAAAGTTTATTTCCAAGTATGATTCTTCTACACCGTTTTTAGTATGTCAAGTGCAGGGGTGGATATACATGTATCTGGCATGCAAGCCGAATCCAAATATTCCTAATTTTAAACCAATCCGGCTAGTACTAGTACGTACGATCGTAACAGATAAGAAAACCTTGGTGCACTTGCCGTACGTGATTAAGTAATCTCCAATACGCCTTCAGCTTGGCGCCGAGGCCTGGTAGGACTTGTCTTGTGCATCTGCGTTTTTAACCCAGCTTATCTCTGAATATACTCCAGACTTGTCTCGGCAGCAGCTGCTCTCCAAATATATGCTTCTGATTCCAGCTCGGACTTGTCTTGGTTGCACAAAAAACTCCTTACGTGACTTGATAGCCTGGCATCCGAAGCCAGATAGGAATTGTCCTACGCAGCGGCGTTTTAATTCAGTCCATCTCTGAATCTTTCCAGACTTGTCTTCGACAACCTCTAGTCCAGAAAATAGTCTATATATTTGTCTTGGCCAAATAACTTGCAACACTTGATCTGCCGCTGCACCATCCGTACTGGAACACAACCAAGGCTGCAATTTGAACTAAACAGCAAATTCAGATATATATGTCAGCTTATAATCGAACCACCATCATTTAAATAATTTGGCTTATAAAAATATCTAGCAGCCAAATTATACATTAAACACATGCCCCCCTGTTTTTGGTACAATAATATTTATCAAAAACAATAACCGTACCTTAAAACGATGTCGTCGCTTCATCGACGATATCATTACTCAGGGCGATGTCCAAAGAACACACCGGCCAAATTTTCTTAGGGCGATATCTCAAATAATATATCGGCCAAATTCTTCTTAGGGCGATATTTATAAAATATATCGGCCAAATTTTCTCAGGACGATACTTGGAATAATACCATATCGGCCACAGCATCATCAAGCTTCCTGCCACATGCTAGGATAATACTTCTTCAAATATTTTCCATTAAGAGCTTTAGACAACTTCACTCCCTGCAAAGATTGTACAAAGTATGAATTTCCAGGAACAATCTCTACAACTTTATATGGACCCTCCCAACTCGGCGACCATTTGCCGAATTTTCTATCTTTAGTTCCAATAGGTAAAATCGTTTTCCACACTAAATCTCCTATCTGAAACGATTTTTCCTTCACCTTTTTGTTATAAGCCTTTGCTACTCTTAATTTTTCTTTTTCAATCTCTCGTAAAGCTCTTAGCCTATCTTCAGAAACATCGTCTATTCTGTCCATCATCAAATTATTATAATCTGCAGCCGACAAATCATTTTGTCTGGCTACTCTAAGAGCTTGCAAATTAATCTCCACGGGCAATACTGCCTCCTGACCATAAACTAGCTCAAACGGTGTAACTTGAGTTGCTCCATGCTTAGATATCCGATGAGCCCATAAAGCTTCCGAAAGTACCTCATGCCATCTTTTCGGATGCTCCTCAATTTTCTTTTTTATAAGCTTAATTAAAGTTTTATTGCTAGATTCGGCCTGTCCATTAGCTTGAGCATAATAAGGCGATGAATTTAATAACTTAATTCCAAAAGATTCGGCAAATTCACGAAATTGATGAGACATAAAAGAAGAACCTTGATCTGTAGTTAAAGTTTGAGGAATACCGAATCTATGAATAATATGTTCTAAAACAAAACTAATCAATTCTTTATGAGTCATATTTCTCAAAGGAACCGCTTCAGTCCACTTAGTAAAATAATCTGTGGCCACTAGGACGAAGCGATGTATTTTAGAAGAAGCTGGATGTATTTGACCAATAAAATCTAAGCCCCACCCTCTAAATGGCCATGGCTTAATTATGGGATTTAACATAGCTGCAGGCGCTAACTGTATATTACCAAATTTCTGACACGCCTCACAGCCTCTATAATACCGAAAGCAATCTTCTAACAAAGTCGGCCAATAAAAACCCGCTCTCTTTAATAACCATCGTATTTTTTGAGCCGACTGATGTGTCCCACATATACCTTCATGCACTTCACCCATGGCTAATCTAGACTGATCAGAATCCAAGCATTTTAAAAGTAACGCATCTATAGTTCGGCGATATAACTCGTCATTCAACAGAGTATATTTTAAAGCTTGTCGCCGAATTTTTCTATCTCTGGTTTGACTTGGATCCTTTAAATAATTAACTAGAGGGACTCTCCAATCTGCAGTTTCTAAATTATCTGCTAATTCGGTCGGCTGTGATTTCTGCACCGAATTTTCTTCCCCCTGTACTATTTTTTGCTGGACCGAATCAGGCACAATCGCACCATGCACTGAATTAATAAATAACATTTCGGTCTTATTCTTTTCAGCAACCTGCAGCATCGGCCTTTCTAATACTCGCTCCGTCCAAAAATAAGTGTCTTACATTTGCACAAAAGTGAATGTATCTAGACATGTTTCAAGTTTAGATACATCCATTTTTTGACAAATCTAAGACACTTATTTTTGGGCGGAGGGAGTATAAAAATCTTTCCTCTACTGATGTGGTAACCCGATGCCTGCTGCGCTAAACAATTAGCTCTATAATTTTCCTCCCTAGGTATATGATTAATAGTGAAAGTATCTAGAGTTTTTATTATATCTAAACATCGGTCCAAATAACTATTCAGCAATCCATCAAAACACTGAAATTCGCCTTTAATTTGTTTCACTACCAGAAGCGAATCTCCAAAAGCATCTATATCCCTTACACCCATATCTACTAAACTTTGTAGACCAAACAATAAAGCCTCGTATTCAGCCTGGTTATTAGTACACAAATATTCTAAACGGACCGACGTTTCATAAGCAACATTATTAGGTGAAATTAAAACGTTGCCGACGCCTTGTCCCTCACTACAAACCGATCCATCAAAATCAAGTTTCCATGGGCATATACTAACATAATTAATATCTTCTTCATCCTTAATTCTATGATCAACAATAAAATCGGCGATAACTTGACCTCTCAAAGCACGCAACGATTCATAAGCTAAATCATATTCTATTAGTGCATAAGCCCATTTTCCAATCCTACCGCTAAGAATCGGTTTTTGCAACATGTGTTTAATCACGTCGGCTTGACAAGCTACTACACATGTACTAGACAGTAAATAAGGCCAAAATTTGGTACATGCATAATATAAAGATAAGCATAATTTTTCAATAAACATGTACCGAGTCTCGGCGTCAATCAAACGACGACTTAAATACGCAATAATGTACTCCTTGTCGCCGTCTTCTTGCACCAACACCGCGCCGATCACTGTATCTTGTGCAGCAATGTACAACCTGAACGGCGCACCAGACTTGGGTGCTCGCAATACAGGAGGACTCGACAAATATCTCTTTATGTTATTAAAAGCCTCCTGTTGTTCTGCCCCCCAAGTAAATTCGGCTTCACTCTTTAGCCGAAGTAATGGAATAAACGAATAAACGATTCAATTTTGCCTTGCTTTTCTGATCGGCTATCAAGTTACCATTAATAAATGTAGGCCTTGGAATGCTTCCATCACCAATATCTATTTCTTCAAGTGGATCAGCCGATGAGAATCCCTGTCCAAGCTTCTCCATATCATCAAAATCTTCATTTGCCTTATGCATATCGCTCTTACCGGAACGATACTCCTCTGTTCGTTGTTGCAGCCACTTAATACTATCTTCTTTATTCGTCATTTATAAAGATAAATCATTAAGCCGAGCTATGCTAGCCGGCTGTGCATTTATAGGTACAAAACCATCTTTACCGATACTTATATAATCATAGCCCGATAAATCCCTACCGGTCAAACACCGCATGTCACCGTGTTGCCAATCAACCAGTGTGTCTGTCAAAGCAATGCAAGCTGAATTGTCCGCGCCAATCACCTCCACATCATCATGAACCCACTGAATCAAACATTGATGTAAAGTGGAAGGAATACAGCAATTAGCATGAATCCAATCACGCCCCAAAAGAATATTATACCGACCTTTGACTTCAACAACAAAAAATGCGGTCGGCAATGTTTTACTACCTACTGTGAGCTCCATAGAAATAATACCCTTAGCTTCAGACATGTCTCCAGAGAACCCACTAAGTCCCATGTTGGTCTTCATTAATTCACTCTCTTTCGGCCCAATTTAGAAAAAACCGAAAATGGCATAATATTAACTCCAGCACCACCGTCAACAAGCATGCGACCTATAGGCTTACCATCAATGTGACCCCTGATGAACAATGGCTTCAAGTGCTGCTCGGGCTTCTCCGGCTTCTCAAATGTAGCATTTTTCGGACCAAGAACCAGCTCAGCAACTTCAGCCTCGGGCGCACGAAATTCAGCGGGTAATACAAACACCATATTAATATCCATATCACTTAATATATCATCACTATTTTCTGAATACTCATCACCAACCGTGTCATCTATGGAATCTTCAACCTTGTCATCTGTGGTATCATTAGCCGTATCCTCCGCGAATTCGTCAGCCGTGTCACCTGCAAGATCATCACCCGTGTCATCGGCGAGTTCCTCAATCGCGTCATCTTCCGCTTCCTTTTCCTCCGCCACGATACGCTTCTCCTTCCAAATCATTGCAGGCACCATTGGTATTTCCCGATTGAACAATTCATCGCGCTTCTTCTCGGCTATCTTCTCGGCCACAGCATCATCTGATTTTTCTACAGTTTCACGTCCAGCACGCCTCACTGGCACCCATGTAAGCTGGCGACCATCCTTATAATTTCTGTCATATGCACCATGTACTGGTGGTCGGTTCCTTCGAACTGTAATTGCGTCATGTGACCGAGCTTGCTGATTGAACCGTGCTCTTTTTTCATGCAACGGTCTTCTGCACATAGGACCTGAAGGAACCCATTCTGGCTGAAAATAACCTGCTGGCCCTGTAGGGTATGGCGCCCAAGAATTAAAACCCCACGGAGGAAAGTGTGGATACATGGGAGGTTCACATCCCCAATAAGCCGGTTCCATTGGAAAATACGGCTGCTGATTATATGGGTTTCCTCTCCATCGCTCATGACTCCCAGGTCCAGAAGGAGACCTAGGACGCTTGACGCCTCCAAGCCGATTAAACACATTACCGGCCCTGCGTGAGGTATATTTTTCCAACAACATACTAACTGTCGGCTTTATTCTTGGAGCATGTTTTCTTCCTCCATTGACTTTCCACACTCCTACCTCTGGATTTTTTGGCTTGATCATCCTCGGTGCAACATTATTATCAATGACAACATTTTTTCCTTTGGCAGATTCGGTCTGATGTGGCCGAATTAGCATTTTCTTATTCTCAAAATCAATCACATTAATAGGAAAAGGATCACTATCGAGTTTCATCTTAGCATCATCTGTGAATGTCAATCGTCCTTCATTAATGGCCGATTGCACCTGTCGTCGAAACACATTACAATCATTAGTAGAATGAGAAAACGAATTATGATATTTGCAATAAGCTCTTCTACCCAATTCTCCTGGAGATGGAATAACATGACCTTCTCTCAACCTAATTAATTTTCCTTGCAGTAACATATCAAAAATCTTATCACACTTGCTAACATCAAAAGTATACTTAATTTCTTCTCTTTTAGCAGGCGTAGGTTTCAAAGCAGGACATGCAAAAGGTTTTGACCTTGGCGCTTGAACCCATTCGGCTACACATACATCTAGGTCATCCTCACTAGCCGAATCACTATCATAATCTAAAGCATTAACCGCATGATTGTCTTTACTCATGTTATCTTTAAATCGGCTAAATTGTTTAGTTTCCTTAGCCCGATTTTCTTGCGCCAAAGCCTTTTGCAAAACTTGATTAACATCCAAAAACTCTTGCCCTTCTAATTTATCTTTAATATGAATGAGCAGTCCCGAGAAAGCAAGATCAGCTAAATCCTTTTCGGCTATGGCTAGGCTAAAACATCGGTTTTTGACATCTCTAAACCTCCTAATATAATCCTGAACATGCTCATTATGTTTCTGTCTAACCATAGTTAAATCCGAAAGTCGAAGTTCAGTTTCACCGCTATAAAAATATTCATGATATTTTTGTTCCAATTGTGCCCATGTTCAAATAGAATTAGGAGCAAGCGATGTAAACCAAGTAAATGCAGTACCGGACAAAGATAAAGGAAATAGTTTAACTCTATAAACATCCGATGTACTAATGTCACTGCATTGTGCTAAAAATTGGCCTATGTGCTCAAAGGTTGTTCTACCATCCTCTCCTGTAAATTTAACAAAATCTGGAATTCTAAAACCACGAGGATATGGTGTAGAGTCAAAATAATCAGGGTATGATTTTTGATATGCACGTGCTCTACCCTTAGGTTCTAAACCAAATTCTCTAAGTACACCCGCAAGTTGATCCTTAAAACTATCATTTGGCTGTGGATAACTATTGGTTTGAGTAGCGGGTGGAATGCAAGCATGTGGTGGATATTCCGGCAAAGAATTTTGAGCATATGACGTTTGCAACGGAGATCCACTAAAATATGAATCGGGTACCGTCCTGCGCGGAACGCTGGTACCGACATGCGGTAATGGTGTTGAATTATATGCTACGGTCGGATAACTAGACTGCTGCACATTAGAATTAAATATTGCACTTCGGTTATTGTTGTGATAATTTGGTCCCACCGAAGTTAAAGTAATAGGATGAGCAGCAGTAGAAACAAAATTATTGGCCGAAGTGCAAGCATACTTCCGGCCACCGTAATTACTAATTGAAGGAACGTGAGGTTGCGTACCGTTAGCCGATGCACCAGGCATGTGAATATTACTAGGCAACGTAATGGATCCATTATTTTCTACATGTATCGGCCTTTTCACAGAGTATTCATAGTTGCTTTGGAGCACTACGGAAATATTGTCAGCCGAACCAGCATAGTTCCGGCCAATTTGATCGCTGTTTAAAGCAACGTCAGGCTGTTGTGCTAGATTAGCCGAAGCGCGATTATGAAAATTAATTAGTCTACTGCTTTCGGCCGGAAGCATGCCAGATTTTCATCGTTGCTTTGGAACGGTACGGAACAAACATGACCAGATAGACTAGTTTCTAGTTGTTCATTAAATTCATCAAATGTATTCTCTAAATCTTTAATTATGCGTGTGGTCAGATTCAAACTTTCTAGCTACCAACACATCTATTAAATGAGCAATATTTTCGGTTGGCTTTTTTACCTCAGCGCCGAGTGTATCGGAAAGACTCGGCATAGGTACCTTCTTTATGACGCCGTCTCTTGTCTTCTGGTATCCAGCCAAAATCGGTTTCATCCTCTTGGCTTGCTCTTTCTCAATCTCCCGTTCAAGCTCGCGCCGATCCTCTTCCGACAGATCTTCGAGGGTAATGGCGATGGTGATGTCCGGGTCGACGTTGCTGCCGTTCTTGATGTTGGTGTTCATCTTGTGTAGGTCTTGATTCTTCGCCCCCAGCGGAGTCGCCAATTGTGTTGCCACGGAAAATTGCCGCGCAGCACCACGATACCCGTCGTACTTTCGTGACGACGAACGATTGCTTTCCGAGCAAAGCAACAAAGATCCCCTCGCTTTCGTGGAGGAGAGACGACCGCTTTTCAGCGCAAAACGGCAAAGATTGACCAAACCCTAGGGCTGCTAGGATTCGGCAAAGAAGAACTATGAAGAAAACGATAAATAAAAAGGTACGTAAAAGAAGTAGATTGGTTTTTGGTTGAATAACGATTGATTGGGGTTTTCTCAATCGGCCATATACCTATATAAATAGGTAGCCCGGTCTTTGACGTGTACAGGGTAAGACACGGAAGTTTTCCTTGGCATGCAAGCCGAATCCAAATATTCCTAATTTTAAACCAATCCGGCTAGTACTAGTACGTACGATCGTAACAGATAAGAAAACCTTGGTGCACTTGCCGTACGTGATTAAGTAATCTCCAATACGCCTTCAGCTTGGCGCCGAGGCCTGGTAGGACTTGTCTTGTGCATCTGCGTTTTTAACCCAGCTTATCTCTGAATATACTCCAGACTTGTCTCGGCAGCAGCTGCTCTCCAAATATATGCTTCTGATTCCAGCTCGGACTTGTCTTGGTTGCACAAAAAACTCCTTACGTGACTTGATAGCCTGGCATCCGAAGCCAGATAGGAATTGTCCTACGCAGCGGCGTTTTAATTCAGTCCATCTCTGAATCTTTCCAGACTTGTCTTCGACAACCTCTAGTCCAGAAAATAGTCTATATATTTGTCTTGGCCAAATAACTTGCAACACTTGATCTGCCGCTGCACCATCTGTACTGGAACACAACCAAGGCTGCAATTTGAACTAAACAGCAAATTCAGATATATATGTCAACTTATAATCGAACCACCATCATTTAAATAATTTGGCTTATAAAAATATCTAGCAGCCAAATTATACATTAAACAGATTGTTCGCACACATCCGTCAGCTTCCGTCCAACAGAATTTCGTCGTACATAACTTACTATGTACCCAAAGATCAACTTGTGTATTGAGAGGGAGGAGGGTCCTCTCCTTTGATAGGAGCGAGGGGGAGGGGAGCCTTGGAGGAGGGGCAAGCCCCTCCCCCTCATGTGTCGCCATCCCTAGTGGGCCAACTAGGTCGGCCGAGCTAGAGTTTTGGGAAACCTTAGCCAGCCCCACCCCTTAAATCATGTCGCCCCAACCTGGTGCCCCCCTCCCATTTTCTTGCGGGCCAAACAAAAAAGGTGGACGACCCCTTCTTGGGCCTTGGGGCCATGTGGCTGCCCCCACATGGGTCTAACCCAATGGTGCAACCAATGGACCCTACAAGATATTTCTAGAAGGCCTTGCAAATATTTATAAAAAATCTAAGACCCTTTCTAGATGTTTCGGGACTTTCTAGGCATACCGAAACTCTTCCAAAAATCTATCTGAATTATTTTAATCACGTTGAAACCATTCCGGCGACAGTCTCTCTTGTTCCAAACCTTTTAATATACACTAATGACTATAGCAAACTTAAGTGTGTGACCCTACAAGTTTGATAACGAGCAGACATGACTAAGAACAACTTGTGATCAATAATCAATAGCGGAGCTGTGGACGCCCATATTGATTCCAACCGATGCTCAGTTGAACCAGTTGGTTTCCGAACGTGGTTCCCATTACTTCACAATACTGAACAATACCCGGGGTGAGATATTCCGATAACATGTGAAATAAATCTTGATCACGGTATCTTGTTATTCTCGTTGCCGGTATGTTCTATTTTATTCGTTCTCGTATTCCGGTATCCCCTTGATTTATATCATGCCTGTCTGCAGAATATAATGGATACCTTTTATACCGAGTGAGACCAGGTTGTATCTGTCGTTCGTCAGATTCGCAATTCCCAATCTTGGAACATTAAGATCAGTACACACTTTCTGTGCCCAGAAACTGCCGTTATGATCACCCAGTTACGGTGTGATGTTAGATAGAACCAAAGTAACCTTTGCAGTATGCATAATCCTAATAACCTCGGTCTAAGGACATATAAGCACGTCAACATTTCTATGATAATACTAACAACGTAATGATGAAAAGATCTCATAGCATTCATCTAGGGCGCGTTTGGTAGCCTGCAGCTAGCCGGGCCAGGCCCGCTGGCTGCAGAACCACCCTGCTTGTTTGCTTGCCTGCAGCCCGAAACTTGCATAGCGCGGTTCTTAAAGCACCATTGGGCCAGGCCCAGTGGGAACGGCCGAATCGGCCGTTTCCTTGCAGCCAGGCTGCGGGCGGCTGACCTAGAGGAACGCCGCGCCGCCCAGCTGCAGGACGCGGAGATGGCGCGAGCGGGGAAAATCAGGCGGGAGGATTTCGGTCACCGCCCGCCAAAAATCACCACTCTATTTAGCTCACCTCCAAATCGAGTCCCGCCATTTGTTCCATTCGAGCTCTTGCAATGGCGGCTGGAGCGCTTTGTGTGACGGCGAAGGCGACTTCGACGGCGACCTCCACCGAGGTGCTGACCTCGACGGCGAACTCAACGGGGACCTCCACCGCCTCCACGGCGACCTCTGGCATGAAGGCGGACGGCAAGATGCAGATGCACCCGGTGGATGTAAGATTTTCTGAACCTTATGCTTGTTCGTACAGTAGATCTGATGCTCCTACCTTAGATCTGTTGTTCTTCCATATGTAGACCACGAATCCACGTTGCTTAGGTTCCATACCGTTGATCTGATGTGCTTCCACATGTATACCATGAATCCACGTTGCTTAGGTTCCATACCCTTGATCTGTTGTTATTCCACATGTACACCATGAATTAGCCTCCGTACTTAGATTGCTCATGTTCGTAGATTACCTGAGTAGGCCTACCTTGCCCTTGTTTCGTGGATCAGGTTCGCGGTAAGAAGAGAGTGCCTCTGCAAGCGCTATGTGAGAATGCACTGCCCGAGAATTTCGACATGAACCAGTTAGCTTCCAAGCCTCTCGACGTACTGCCTCTGAATGCACTCCCTATGGATTCAATGACTGACTCAGATGTGCAATCTGACATGACTGCCAAGGGGAGTAACAAGAGAGTGCACTCTCAGATGGGTAGTGGAGCTAGTCAGAGGCAGACAATGCAATGGACAGCTCCTCTATCCCTATTTGTTCTGAACAGGGTAGTGGATCTAGTGGAGCAGGGGATCCAGTTTGACAAATGCTTCAAGGATCGGTACATCAGGAAGGTCAGCGATGCTGTTCTTGAGTTCACTGGTCTGACTGTCACCAGCACTCAAGTCTACAACCATCTGAGGAAGTGGAGAGTCGGGTGGGTTAGGATTAACCAACTGAAGCGCATGCCTGGAATAGTATGGTATGAAACCAGCACGACTCTGATGATGGCTGATGTTCAGCTGCTTCATCACCTTCAGGTTTGCTTGCCCTTCCATTCAACCCAACTGTTGTAGTCTTTTCTTCATTGCCAGCTTCAAATACTGTGTACACTAACGATTTGAAAATTCCATTACTAGACATTCCCCAGGGACGAGGAGCTGCTGAACCATCCAATTACCAACTTCGCTCAAATGAAGGCCATCTTCATGGTGAAGACAATTCAGCCACGTAGCATGTACGCTCCAGCGTTGATCATCAAGGCAATGGACTTCCTGACGGACAACGCAGAGGAGCAGCTCAAGTACTCTAGCATGAGCAAGCCGGAGAGGTGTGCCTGGCTTAGGGCTTACCTGCGTAGCCTGTTGGTCGATGCATTCCCTGATGACCAGTAGGTACTGATTAGTGGTCTGTAATATGTAGGAGGAGTTATATATTAACCCCTCCGTTGATGAACTTCAGATGCAGCATGAGCTTCTGATCGTGCTGCATAGACATGTTTGTGAACTCGGTATCCTATTATGCTATGCTATGCTATGGTTTATGCTCCATTTTTTGTCGGGTAACATCACCATAGGTGAAAGAGGTAGTCATAAGCAGTTGCTTTGCATACAACCAAACATAGTCATAGTTGCATATGGCCATGCAATGACGTAACCAAACAGCCACAACAAATTGCCCAGCCCATGCGGCGTTCTTTGCTGCAGGCTACCAAACAAACCCACCAACAGATCTCGGGGGCTGTTTTCCTTCGGCCATACCCGCTGGAGCCTGCCCCCAGCGAGGTGGGAAACCCCTGCAGGCTACCAAACAGGCCCCTAGGTGTCAAAACGATAGTTCCATTAATAAACACAAGCCACTTTTGGCGACATAGGGATGCGGAGGCAAGCAATGGTGTCTGTTGGATCTACGAACAGTGTAAAGTTGTTTTTATTGGCCAATTGAGGATAATTAAAAAGAGCCAAGAGTGAAAACGATAATTCCATTAATAAACGCAAGCCGCTTTTGGCCGCATATCTCTGTAGATCATCCCACAAAGCTCAAAATCGCTGCTTTATGTGTCTCCATCTACTTTCAGTTTCAGTGTTAAGAGGTAACAGAACGGAATAGAATGCAGAATCACAGCTAAGTACCAAATACATTGTAGTCTGTAGACTGCAGGAAGCAAAAGAATTAACAGATCATCATGTGCAGGCGTGCAGCACACACTGCGTACTGATCGAACGAATTTTTTGTGTGGAGAGATTAGCATGCATGCCAATGCGATGCAGCCCGTAGTTTATGCAATGAGATCGATAAAGGTCTTCTTCATCAGAAAGCGGTGCAGTTCTTGGGCAAGCCGGTGACGTGGTCGACGGAGACGAGCTGCGTGGCGACGCAGCTGATGACGTCCTTTCGCAGCTTCGCGCCCGCAGCCTTGAGCCCCTTGATGGACACGGGCTGGTTGAAGAGGTTGAGCACGGGCAGCTTGGACGCCGGCGGCATCTTGCCCGAGGGCAGCAGCGGCGCGAAGTCGTCGGCGACGAGCGGCACCTCGAAGTCGCCCTTGTCGTGCTTGAGCTTGTTGTCCTTGGCGCTGATGTGGGCGCCCGGCTCCATGTGGTTGGTCGAGAAGCTGGTCTGGTTGGGGAAATTGGGGTAGAGGCTGACGTACCCGCGCAGGTACATCATGTCGATGAGGAACTTCTTCCAGGACGCCTGCCAGCCGTTGGTCCTGGACCCCGGGATCTGCACCGGGTTGGCCTTGGCGTCCTCGGTGAAGCGTGCGGCCATGTACGCGTAGAACTCGCGCCAGTGCTTGGGGAAGAAGACGGCGCCCCAGCTGCAGGGGAGCTGGTGGAGGTAGGGGGTGTTGGCGCCGAGCTTCGTCTTGCCGAAGAACTCGGTGGCGTTCCACCGGGGCCGCTCCTTGGTGACCTCGACGAGCCGGGGCGTGTAGAGGGAGATGGAGGAGAGCTCCGGCAGGGACACGGTGGGGTCGTACCGGTAGGCGAGCAGCGCGTACTTGACCCACAGGTAGTAGTAGGGGGACACCTCGATGTCGTCCTCCAGGAGGAGGCCGTAGTCGTCATCGCTGGCCGGGTACCAGCTCTCGCTGACGGCGCGGATCAGCCCGCCTTGGATGATGCGCCGCCGCAGCGTCTTGCCGCCGTGCGGCCAGACAAAGTTGCTGACCGTGTTCAGCGTCGCCGCGTCCACCTTGCTGTCCATGTTGAAGCTGATCGGCACCTCGTCGCCCAGGTAGTAGGCGTTCCGGAGCGACGTGAGGAGACGCTGCAGGGACCCCGCGCGAGTCTGTGTGATGATGTTCACCGAAATCCTCATCTTATTCCAATCTGCGCGCCGAAAAGTGAAATCCAAGAAATATTTTCGTCATGACTCGATTGATGCAATGGAAATGTTCTACGAAATGCATATGGAAGATGATTGATATGATGAGGAGAAAGAGGCTGTTACTTGGGAGTGAGGCAGGGCGGAGGGTGGCCATCCAGAGCACCTTGGGGATGGTGTTTCTCGGGAGGAGGACGAGGGCGGTGTGGTTGACGGTGGCCTCGGTAGCCATGCGGAGCGCGTCCTCGACCTTGCCGTCGACGCCGGCGACGGCGACGACCACGCTGGGGCTGTGCATCCGTACGAGGCCGCGCATGCTCGAGTACACGGCCTGAAGCACGGGCACCTCCGACCGGGACGGGCCGGAGATCGCGCCGACTGCCAGGTCGAACACCTTGAACCGCCGCTCCTTGCACACCACCTTGGGCCATTTGAGCACAGCCGCGGCCTCCTCGCACGGGCAGTGACCGCCGCCGGACACGACGAGGTACGCCTTGCGTCCGGGCGTTGTGCGGAACTTCTCCAGCAGCGGCGCCAGCGCCCTGACCTCGCCGAGTGAGTGCGCGTAGAAGAGCGCGTCCACCTTCTGCGGGTGCATGGCCGCCCACTGCGTCACGTACCCGGAGGTGAGCGCGCGCCACCACTGCTCGTCGCGCACCTGCACGATGTCCTTGAAGATCACCGTCGTCTCCGCCACTTGCGCCAGCCGGTGCTCGCTGTCGCCCCACGTCTCCTTGTCTTCGGCGTCGACGGGGAGCACGAAGGAGCCGGCCCCCATGTACTTCTGCAGCTGGTAGCTGAGGTGCAGGTCCTCGCCTGTCATGAAGGTGAATGGCGTCTCGACAAAGAGCGTCTTGACGAGCTCCGTGGCGAGGAACCATGAGCTGGACAGGAAGTCCACCTGCACGATCCGGTCGACGGTGATGTCATAGGCCGGGTCGGGGAGGTAGAGCCCGGCCTCCTTGGACCGAAACTTGCGGTAGCTCGGGAAGGTGAAGTCCTTGCCCCGGAACGGGAGGATGCGGCCGATGCTGCCGAGCACAGAGTTTCGGTACTTGTCGGTGCCGGCGACGTGGCACAGGATCTCGAGCATGCGTGTCCCTGGGATCATGTCGTCATGGAGGACGTAGACGAAGTCGGACTCCGCCTGCAGCGCCATCTGGAACCGACCGTAGTACTTGAAGTCGTAGTCGGAGGCGACGAAGCTGATGCGGGAGTCGTTGTAGCTCTCTACGATGCGGCGGAGGGAGGCCTCGTTGGGGGTCCCGAAGGCGAGCACCCAGGCGCGGTGGAACGGCAGCGTCTGCTTCTGAAGCGTGTCCAGCTGCGCGCACAGCGTCTTTCGCTTGAAGTGGTTCAGGATGACCGTCACCCGCGGCCGGGACGCCGGGTCGTCGTCAGAGATCTTCCAGCGGGAGCGCATGCGGAGGAGCTCGGGAGCGTCTCGGCGGCGAAGGAGCGGCGCTGGAATTCGAGAACCTCGTCGTAGAGCTCCCGCTTCAGGCGGATCATGAGCGCGTCGGTGGACTTCTTCTGCTCGAACTCGATGGTCTCGTGCTCGCACACCTCCTGCAGGGACAGCAGCGGCGGCGCGCCCTCCTCCCCGCCGGCCATGATGCTCTGCTTCCAGCGCTGCGCGATGCGGGTGGCCCACGCGAAGTCCGGCTTGCCGCGGAGGTCCACGGCGGGGCTCATGTAGTAGAGGAGGAAGGTGGCGTAGATGGCGAAGGCCAGCTGGAGGCAGGTGAGCATCGCCACCAGGCGGGACGAGTGCCTCGCCACCGCCGAGCGTGCGCCCGTGCCCCTCGCCTTGACGCCGACGTAGTCGCCCAGCTTGTCCTCCAGGGAGTCATTCTTCACGATGTGCGCGCGTGTGATGCCCATGGCTATGGCGGGAAGCTGAGATTTGAAAAAACTAGTGAGGCTGAGCGCTGACTCTGGCTTCACTTATGCTAGACTTGCTTAACTAGCATGCAAAATACGAAAGTCTCCGCCACTTTAAACCGCATGCAAGCTACGTACTAGGCACGATAAATTGCTTAATCAGTCAGCAATAGCATCTGATTTGCATGATCGATGCAGCAGGAATTCAGCAAAGCGAACACCCAGTTCAGACAAGAACAAGCAACATATTCAGAAAAATAAGGGGGCAACTACATTTAGATGTACGACCTGATTGTAATTAAGAAACGCTATATACCTTAGCTTCAGACGAAATGCGAGCAAGAACAAACGCTCGATCTTCACAAAAAGCACATATGCATGTTTGTTGAAGCTGATCAAAACCTCTGTGGAAATGCCAAGAGCAGCAGAGCTTTGTCTGAAGCCAGGCAGGGGATAACGAGCTAATTCTCTGAAGAATCGGAGTGTAAACGAAGACAGATATAAGGATGATCAAAAGAAGTAAGATACAGGAGATCGATCGAGTCGGTCGACCACAGAGGACTAGTCTACTATAGCTAGTTTGTGATCATGCTTCTTGGATCTAAGCTGGGCTTTGATGCATCTTCTGCTCTCCCCCTTATAAGCAATGGCGACGCACAAGTCAGCAACTACACGAGCAATGGCTAGCTAGGCATCACGATGACGAGTGTGAAGAAGCGAGCTCAGCATGCAGGAAAATGGGTTGATCGCCTCACCCACATGCATGGAAAGATGAACACGGTGCTAAGCTAGCACAGCTAGCGCATACGCTACCTTGGCAGTTCAAGCATGCACCGTGATGACTGGTGTTTAAATAAACTTGAAAAAAAACTTCCAGAAGCCAGATTTGCACCCGCAGATTGTGCAATAGAAATGGAAGAAGAAATGACCGTGTACAAGGGCAGAAGGACTCTTGTTCATCGTTTGGCGCGCCCGATCTTCTTTTTTTCCTTGCTTTCCTCTCATTTTTCTAGGCGAAGATTTTTCAATAAAATGGAAGAGGTGTATCTCCGCCGTCAATAGACCAGCCCAAAATCTTTGGTCTAAAAAATAGACGAGCCAAAAATGGGAATCACCAAGTTTCCAATAAATTTGGGATATTGCTTTGGAGACTACATAATTTATTTTGATAATCGCTTGTTATATCCCATCCTCATCAAGTAGCTTGAAAAGCGATGTGTCTAGGAAGCCTGGAGGTCATGAATACCAAGCCCTCCAAAATCTATGGCACGACACACAATATTTCAATGGGTCAGTCGATACTTTTTTTCTCACTATCCCCTTGGCAAAAAAGAGTCTTCATTGAAAATAATCTAATCTATTCAGGACCCTTTAGTAACTAGAATAAAGAAATCATATAATGTGCCTTTTCTTTTCAACTACTTAGTTTCTTGGGCAATCACCTGGAAGTTTTTCCTTGCTTTCCTATCATTTTTCTAGGGGATTTGTTTTAATGTTTAGGGGATGCTAGGGAGTTGTGGAAGTAGAGTAGTAATTAGCAACGTGACAAACCAACACTAGCACCTAGTAGTCGTATTGCTCAACTAGCATTTTTTTCTAGAGGGAATTACGTGATTCCAAAACTAACCCAACACGTCCGATGGGTTCTCGAGAAGGGAAGATGGCCCACGTTCATTGGAGCCCACCAGAAATGTCAAACTCATAGCGTGAACCGTCGCTAAACCTGCAGTGTAATATAGTGTGTCTCGAGGAAAATGCATAATGCGAAGGGACGAAGGAAAGGGGCCGGGCCGGCCTGCGTTGCCGCTAATCCAAGCGAGCCCGTTGGACCGCCGGCATTCGTGGATCTCGAGGCGTGATCGTCGGAGCTCCGGCCGGCCGGACGGCATGTCGCGTGTGTGTACGCGTTGCGATCGAGCT
Source organism: Poa pratensis (assembly GCA_947311845.1). Classification (NCBI taxonomy): domain Eukaryota; kingdom Viridiplantae; phylum Streptophyta; class Magnoliopsida; order Poales; family Poaceae; genus Poa; species Poa pratensis. The sequence goes on along the minus strand of CAMZMU010000020.1, from coordinate 8,151,193 downwards.
TGCTGCGCTTTCAGGGCAAAGATGCTAGTTTTGCTTCGGAAACAGCGGATCGTTTTCAATGATCTACGCACCCCCCAGCCAATGGATTGACATACAAACAACAGTGCCTACAGTACCCGCAGAAAAAAAACAGTGCCTAGCCATGGCATGTTTGGTTGGTCGTAGTCTCTCGACACATGCTGAGTGGATGCAAAAAAGCACATGTTTGGTTGCTCGTGTGAGGCGTTGGCCACTGCTTGCGCGATACTCGAATCATTCTAATATCGGACTCCAAAGGAATGCTCGACTCGATCGTTTCAGTGAAGCCATGTCGAGACGAGTGCAAGTAGGCTCACCCCCTTTTTGTCGGTCACCTCCAGCGGGAGGACCAATTCCCCCTCAAAATTTAGCATCGGCGGTGGCACCTCAATTTTCTATTGTTGTGAAACGTAACATTTTTTTCATGACGATTTTGTTAGTTCATCACATGATTGTATTGGTTGAATTGATGGTACTCATGTGATTGTTAGAGTGCTAAGGCAACAAGATGCAACATACATGGGTATACAAATATACAATCCCATATTGTATTGTTGTTGATTTCAAGTTCATATATATGCTAGCTGGTTGAGAAGGATCAGCACGTGTTGCAAGCATTCTTGCTGGCGGCATGGCTCAATCTGATGGGGTTAATATTTTGCATGTCAAGCTCTACCTTCGAGATGATAAATATGCATTTCGCCTTTGAGTTTTTTCACCCATAAAAGCATATACCATCTTAATGTGTTCTCTTCAAGAAATTATCCTAACACAGTCCTGGAACTGTTCAATATCAGACACTCTAGTTTAAAAAAATTAAACTTTCATTGCAAAATTTGAGCCATTCCAGAAATTCAAGCTAGATGTAGCGACAAAACTGGGAAAGGCTATGCTCATTTTCCACGCATTCGGAACTATTCGCAATTGTTTAGATGTTCGTGCAATATCTGTTAAAAATTCACAAAAAGATGGCTCAATCTGATGGGATCAATATTCGGCATGTGAATTTTGAAAATGCAGACGGGCAGCATGGCAAATGACGCTCTGGCAATCGATCAAATTGATCGGGCCGGACTAGGCCGCGGGTGCAGGGGAAACGACGCTCGGTTCCAAAGACATGCGCCGCAAGGTTGGCATGTCGAGTTGTAGAGGAGGCGGGCCTGTCCACAGGTCATGTGCCACGTGGTAGACGAAGCGGTTCTCTCCACATTTTCCTACAGACGTACCCAACCGTTTGGAATATTTCGTTTCTTTGTAACTTTTGGCCAAATTTTGTTTAACAAATTCAAACTATCTTTAAATTCTGAAACACATGCAATACTTCAAACTTAGATATAGAGGGTAAACTAGGAATGAATGAGTTCATTTGTAAATTTTAGTAATTTTCTTGACTTTCAGCTAATATTTGTTCAAATGCCCTAATTTTTAAAAAATGTAGGAAAATAATTAAATGTAGTGAGTAAATTGGCAAAATCTCCTCTCTTTTTTGCCAAGAGTTTTTGTAAATTCCATACATACATGATTTGGAAGTTCAAAAAAAGTACAGTTTACAATAGCTCTTCCCGCAAGTGAATGATGTACTGCATATGCATTAGCGTGCAAGCATGAGGCTACCTTTTTCTTTAGTGTAGCTAACTAGCTGCTTAATTGTGTGTTAACTTTAATCAGGAGGCGTCGAGTTGCGGTGACCGTGGGCATCCATCTCTCAAAAGGAGAAAACACGCGGCAACGAGACTGAAGTGGTACGACGCCGAAATGCATAATGCAGCGAGTCAAAGGGCCGTATACAAACCGAGCATGCGTGCGTGCGCCGATACACGCATGCCATAGCTTTTTCTTTGCGGCCACGCATGGCTACTCCATGTTCCTGTTTGCAAGCTTTAAATCTTGGGACAAGAGCGGTGTGTCAAGCTTTTAAATTTGGTTCAGAGTTCAGACTGCCCGCTAGCTGCCTCGTTTCTGCAGGAATTTTACCGAACGATACAAAATCATATAAATTTTGTCCAAAGGTTGGGTACTTGTGCAAAATCATTCTTGTTGGACTGTTTCAGTCCCTGCATTATGTTGCCGTGTTTAAATCTACTATGAGAAAAGGATGGAACACCCATCACCCATGTACATCAACCGGAGACAACATATATAATCACTAAAATTGTACCCAGAGATAGGAACGGCCTGCTGATTCTGGGTACAACACCATGAGAGCAACTCAGAGCCTGGCGCCAGACAACAATGCATTTAAACGGACGCCAAAGGAGAAATTCACGATACAAATTCGACAAAATCGTACAGCCTTTTATTGTTCTATCCAGCAAGAATGCTGAAACAAATAATGTGTGTTTACTGATAAGAGAGTAGCCTACTGCGAATTATACAACTACATCCAAGCTTTGTAATATCATGTGGCTTTGCATCCAGACACAACACGGCAGTTGTGGCACTGCGCGCATTCGCATGTCAAAATACATTTTCGGTACATACAGGTATCCAACATGGATAGAAAAAAGAAAGAATAGTGATGAAAATTATACCCCCCAAACAAAAGAAAATCATACATAAGGAAAACCCAGGTGACCAAAATACAAATGCCTGCTAAACTGTCTCTCAAACCCTCGCTGTGTAATTCCTCCACCGTGTAATCTCACCTGTACCCACCGTACTGCTGCTGCTGCCCACCATATCCAGCACCCATCTGGTTGTAGCCGGCGCCAGGCATTCCACCGGGAGCCATTCCCATCGGAGGCCGCATCCCCATTCCCTGGTTCATGCCCATGTTCATTCCCATGGGTTGTTGGTTCATTCCCATCGGTTGCTGGTTCATCCCCATCCCCATTCCCATGGGTTGTTGGTTCATCCCCATCGGTTGCTGGTTCATCCCCATCCCCATTCCCAGGGGTTGTTGGTTCATCCCCATCCCCATCCCCATTTGTGGGTTCATTCCCATCCCCATCCCCATCGGCCGGTTCATACCCATTCCGCCACCATAACCAGCACCAGCACTGATACCCCTGCCAGCACTCATTTGGTTGGATGGAGGTGCAACGGCGCTCGCACCAGCTCGTCCAATGCCAGAGCCAGAGCCCATGGCTTTGCCCATGGTGATGGTAGATACTACAGGTGCTTGAGAGATTTTCTTTTCAAACCTTTTATCCTTGCGATTGATTGAATCGAAGTCCACTCCAATATCTGCATGTTTATTGGTTTTTGCTGTAACAACAAAATACAATCAAGTCAGATCACAGAAAAAGTAGAATGTGGGCGTTGCAGAAAAAAGAGGCCATGATGCAGAGACTGGGCACTTACATCCAGAAATGTTAAAATCGACAAGACCCCGGGTCAATGTGTCAGACCAAACTGTAGATTTGGGCTCGAATTTCTTTACTGGCTCAGTCTGACTAACTTGCATAGCTGAAATGAATGTTTCTGGGGGAGCTGACGAACTTGACTGCAACTGAATGTTGCCACCAGAAGACATCGAATTTGGTGCAATAAAAGGCTGAGATGCCACTCGAGAAATTGATGTTGGCTGTGGCGCTGCTGCTGCAGTTTGTGGGGGGAAGCTCTGTTGAGGTGGATATTGATTCGCAGCAGCTGGAAGATGAGAAAACTGTGGAGGAATATAGGATGGTGCTCCATTCTGTGGAGGAACCCCAGACAGGCCACCGAAGTCGGTGCCTGAAGCTGGTTGCATATAAAAGTTTGATGGGCCAGATGGTTGATTAGGAGCTGCAGGTTGAGGTGCCTGTGCAGGAGCAAAGGATGTCGCAGCAGCTTGAGGAAATGAAGATGGGTTGGTGGCCACAATGTGCTGGTGGATGAGCAAACGTGGGAGCAACATGAGTACCATGTGAAACCCCCGAAGGTAAGGAGGATGTGCTTCCAAAAATATCTTGTTGTCCAGGTGCAGCGTTGGATGCAAAACTGAGATCGCCGAGAGTATCTTCAAAACCAAAGCTAGCGGCTGAAGCAGCCTGGAAAGGATTTGCATCTGCAGCAGGTCCAGTGGCCTGGAATGAACCAGCAGGTGCCACATTTGTCTGAGAAACTCCATGATTTTCCTCATGAACTGCCTTGAAAGGAGTTGGATCCCCAAAAGGATTTGAAGCATCGATTTCCTACAATGTTTTACAAGATAAAAAGGAAAAGCTGAATGTTTGCTTGCATTAGCTATTACAACTATATATCAAAAGAGAACACTAATAGCCATTGCATCATCAAAAGAAACGCTTCACAATTTCTACTGACGGAAATTTAGCCAACATCACTCCTGATGCATAAAGCTATATACATTACTAGCGCTTAACTTATCCAGTTTGTTGAACTCCATGGAATCATAAGCAAGTAGACCAGTAATAAGCAAATTTAACTAAAGGCCTATTGTAAAATTGCATCATTATCCCCATACATGAATCTATGATCACTAATTTACGCAAATGAATGAATTTTGCAGATCCATACCTCACTGAATCCAGTAGAAGCTGGTGGCATGCCCATGAAACTATTTGTCTCGAAGCCTGAATTTGCCGGTGGCTCAACATTTGGGATGGCAGTCGGCTGAGGCACAGAAACCAAAGCCAGCTCACCAATAGGATCTGATCCAAATAGATCCATCTCAAAGTTATTCACTGCCGGTAGGGGTTCTGTGGAGGTGAAGCATCTGAAAGGGTACAGATAAGAAAAATAAAAATTAGTATATTTTATTTACCGCAAAACGAAATTGATAACAGCAATGTGCCAGGTTAGTTAAAATTTCTCCGTGCAGCTGTTCTTGTATATAAAGAGGCAAGAAAAAACTTGCATGGCTATATTTCCATTACTTTGGTTTATCGATGAGCACGTTGACTGCAAAAGAGTAAACTATACCTGGTACTGATCCACGTGGATCAAACTCATCAAAACCATTAGGTTCAGCAGGAGCAGGTGATTGTGCAGTGACCATTTCGACGGGCTTATCATGAACACCATTCACCTGTCCCGGGGGAGAGCTTGCTCTAGGAATAGAGGGTGAAGACACCTTTGGTGCAGCAGCTGGCACACTCACTCCATTTCTGAAATTGATGGATTACTCAGGTTTTAGAAGTCATTACTCGATCTATGGATTTATACATTTAGGATTGAACAATCACCTTTCGTCATGATGCTTGTCTTGGGCATCTCTTGCCACATCTTCATAGCTCGGTGGTGAAGCGATCTGCTGGTTAGAAGGCTTCCGCTCTATAGGCCTGTTGAAGCAGGTCAGACTTAAGACAACTAGCTCCAGAAAAACTAACTAAAAAGTAAGAACTTAACAAAACTCCATTCTTACCTCTCATCCTGAGTAGGCGCATCAGCGTTGCTGCCGCGGCCACTGCAACAGAAACAGAAAAATGTTAAAATTATGGGAACTATATTAGCGAAACACAAATAGCAGTCATTAACTTTATTTGTTGGCCCTGCTACGACTAGAAAGGAAGAAATTTAGGTTGAAACAAGCGGTGAAACGGACCGCGATGAATAAGCCTCCTCATCCCCGTAGCTCCTGCGACCCGATCCTTCGGCATATTCAGGGTTGCTATTACTTCCTCTGTACTCATCTTCTCTGTTGCGCTCATTAGAATCCCTAGAATAACGATCTCCTTCCCGGTTGGGCGTATCTCCAGCACCACTGTATCTGTCATCTTCTCTATATCCATATTCTCTTTCCCTCCCATACCCATTCCTGTTGTCATATTTACCACCTTCATAGCGATCATTGTCATATCCACCTGGACTCCGGTGTGCTCCGCTCGTGGCAAATGCACTCCGATACCTTTAAAGGAACAACAGAAATTAATCAGCACAACAATACATGTCTACAGCATAGTATGCTCCAACGACACATTTGAAGCAAACATCGTATGAAGTTACACTCACTTGTCTCTGGTAGCAAGTGCTTTCTGCCTAACTTCTTGTAGTCTTTCCTTATCATTAACTAAACTAACGAGGCTCTGGGATTTCCTTCGTACATTGCTACCCTGATCTCTCCCGCTAGAATCGATATACTGGAAGTCAGCCAGTGCCTGCAATTTTCAATGATACTATTAAAGCATCAAGTTACAGAAACCTAAGACGGATGCTTATATGGCTCTTGAAGCATATGGTAAAGCAAAGAGGATCAATAGCATTACCGATATCTGATAAGCATGCTCCCTTATGTCATCAATAACTCGCTCGGTACCATGTGCTACCAGGTAATCCAGGACAATCAATCCCTACATCTCAGCAAAAGACGGCATCAGACTAAACTGTTCAACTCGCTATAAGATGATTTTCACTATCCACTTGCATTCGCAGATAAAACCATACCTTGTAAACATGGCGCCAATTTTTACCAGTATCACTGACCCTCTTCCACACAATGTTCATGATCATCTGATACTCGTGACTGCAAAACACGCAAAGCACATCAGGACCGGGAAAACAGGGCGCCGTTCCGCGACAAGCCAATCAAACAGCAGAATGTAAAGCTTACTAGTTATGTGTTGCCTGGGCGATTTCCGCCAGGAGGGATCCATGGGGTCCCCACGGCTCGTTGCTTGTGGCATCAAGGATCTGTTTCAGGCCATTGAGAGAGCAGGCTCATGCTAAGTTGATGCTTCATGGCAAGGTACAAGCAGGAGCAGTCTAACAAATTTGGCAATAGCATGTTCGCGCACGGAAGGGTGGCTGAGATCTCACCTTTTGTTCTGTACCAGGCACCTTGAGGACCTTTTTATTCACACCTCTTTTCCTGCAACGAGAAAGAACACGAACAAATAAATACTACTAGCAAGCGAAAGAAATCTCGAATTGAACATGACAGATGGCATGGAAAGCGCTTACAAGTCCCGGACCGTCTGGTCGAACACTTTCTTCATGGCGCCCTTCCAAATCTAGCTAGCTTCTCGTGCCAAGCTCTCCCCCTCCCCTCCTCCTCGTCGGCACGAGACCTGCAAAATCAATTGATAAGATCCAAGCTGTCGACCATCGCAAACATTTCGAACTCCGATTGCCAAATGAAGCATCCGGCGCGAAGCAAGCTCAAAACAAACAAACGATCCCAACGACCAAACAGAGCAGGGAGAATCCGGCACGAAAAGCGGACACGGCCCCAACAGCAAAAACGGATAGGAGATCCACGTGAACAGCTCGCGGAAGCGTCGCCTCAGATCTAGCAGCGCCGCCGACAAGCTCCGATCCCATCCCCAGGCGGGATCCGTCCATTCCCCGACCCCGAGATGAAGCGCGGATCCAGCTTCAGGACGCGCGAGCAATCGCAAGCAAGCAAGCGGCAGCAGCGGGGAGGCATGAGCTCGGGAGAGAACGAACCTGAGGAGGCAGGACGAGCGGCGGGATCGGGCTGGCGCCGGTCGACGCGCGCGCCGGCGCGGCGAGGGAGCTGGCTGGCGTCGGCGGGAGTCAAAGGGGATTCCACGCGGGGTGGGAGGAGGAGGGTCGGCGGCGGAATGGTGGGCGGGCGCTTTCCTCTCGGCTCGTTTCTTCTTCTCCTCCCTCCCTGATGAGTTGTCGTCACAGCCTACCTACGAGCGGGATGGTGCTGCGGAGAATAATTATCTCGTTTCTTTTGTGCTTTTGCTGGTGGCTTTGGTTGGTTAATTGATTTCTGCAAATTAATAATCGGCGGGTTAGCGACGCGTGATTAAAAAAAAAGTTGTGCACTTTGAAAATCGGGTAGGATGCTCTGTATGGTAATTTCTGTGTGTGCACGTGAAACCGAAAATGAGCTGGAGCTAACCTAAAACAAGAATGACCGTGAGCTCGAGAAAGAGAAAGGACAGCATGATTTGTCTTCCGCCCAAAAAATAAATCTCATGTTTCTATAGATTCCGTGTTATGTGTTTTTATTGTGTAACTACAACCGGAAAGTGTCTTTGATTCCCGAGAACCAGTGATCCTGATGTTTTAACAAAAATAAAAAAAGTATTTACGAGTTTCAAAAATGTTTGGAAAAAATTTGCGACGTAGCCAATGATATATCCCACAGACGTGTAAAAAATCAAATTCAAATACTTTGTATTCTGCGCTACACAAAAATTAAAAAAAATCTAATAAATTTGGAGATTTAAAAATATGCATATTCAGATCCACACTTTTGTCATTTTTTGCATATTCCAGAATACAAAGTGTTTGAAATTAACTTTTTACACGTTTGTCGAATACACCATTAGCTACATCCATGTTTTTTTCAAAAAATATTTGAAACGCTTAATTTTATCGATTTTTTTGAATCACCGGAATCCGGGAGCACGAAATCTCCTCTCAAACCATAACCACCTATATTACTAAAAATTACAAACGCGCGCGCGCACACACGGCTACTAAACTCGCGGAGTTCCAAGAAAAACGAAGCCGCCACAAACCTGTAGCCAAGTTGTAGAGGATTACAAAAACGTCGTCTCCGGCAAGAGAAGGATAATTTTCTTTGACGAGACACCCGGGAAATAAATTTGGAGTCTACGAGAGCCTAAGAAGACGGTGTCAACTTTCAAACATGGGAAGCCAGCATGCCTTGTGCTGACAAACTACCGGTACCTTTCTATCTAGAAGGACAGATAATGAACCACTGTGGTAGGATAGGATTATCTGTTGCTGCAACGAGGGTGGCGAGCTTGAAGAAAAGGAAAGCGTCTCGTCATCTCACGTGCGGAGAAAACTAGCAGGAGAGAGGCCTACTAAACACAGGGCAGTGGAAAGAAGTTGAATCTTGAGAAACAGAGAGGCTCGAGTCCGGTTTGGCCAGGCCACTAGAAACGCCACCGAACCAACAAACAAGCAGCGCGCAGGCGACCGTCTTCTTCCCGACATGCACCACATCGATCTATGTCTATCTATCTATCTAGCTGGCCATGTAACCAGACCCACCGCACAGATCCACCCTGTTCGGTACGATTCTCAAGTCTGAATGAACACCGGAATCCGGAAATGCACCCAACAACGGAAGGCTGGAAGGGGATCTATCCCTGCTAGCTGCTCTCCCTGTCTTTTCCCAGAAGAATAGATCCCTCGAAGCTGAGGTCAGCTCACCCACGCCCAGACCAGAAAAGCAGGCCTCCTCTTTTTCTGCAGTAGCGTGATCATGATCTGCGGTGGTGGTAGTAGCCCTCTGGGTCGATCGGTGTAGTAGGTGGAGGAGCGGCACCGGCATCCTGGTGTCGACAGCGACCGTGGCCGTCGGTGTATTCTCCATAGAGTCTAATCTAGAACACCGTCGACGTTGAAGCAGCAGCCCCAGAGCGCCAACCAAACCGACCGACCGTCGATCGCTATGTCTGCACCATCCACCCATCTCTCACAAGTTACATGGGCTTACATCGGAGAGTCATTTTGGCTCAGACTTACAGTGATCTCACAATCCCAGTATTTTATAAAATTCAAAAAAACTGTTTGCAAAATTCTTTAAAAATCTGGAAAAAAAACCCCGCATTTTTTAATGATGCATACTATAAACGTGTAAAATCAAAATGCGAAATGCTTTGTATTATCGGCTGCACAAAAATTGAAGACTTGAAACCATGCATTGTTCACTAAATTCAAATGTGTATATTTGTCATTTTTGTGTAGCTCAAAACGTTAAGTGTTCTGCATTTAGATTTTGCAAGATTGCAGGACACTGAGAAAAAAATATTACTTTTTTGAAACTTTGAAATGTATTTCTAAACTTTTTGAAATCAGTGAGATCACTGGAGCTGAGGTGCACGAATCTCCACTCGGCCCACGCAGCAAGTATGGGTTGGTTTCGTTTGCACGGTGTCAACTCTCGCGCACTTTACCCTAAAAAGAACTCTCGCGCGCACTCGCAACCAGCATTCTCCTCAGCAAATCGGCGCCACAGTGACAACCAGCGATTGTTGGGAACGACACCCATGTGGTCGTGTGGTTCCCGTGTTCGAAACTACTCAGCATGGGCAATGTTGGTGGTTGGCCAAAATTCTTGTAAAAAATCATATATGCAATTCTTGTTAAGCCTGAGCGGCCATTTGGGCTTGAGGGGCACCTATTACCTAATTGCTACTTGAGCACGCGGGCAAATAGTTTTTTTTAACTTGCATGGATGGCGGGGTAATCTACGTACCCCCCTCCCCCGGGCGTCGTTAGGCTATTTTCTTCCTTATCCGTCTGTTTAAAAATATCGATTTTTTATATTCTTGTTTTTGGATCATGTGCGTCGGATGTAAGTTTTTAACGGGAATCATCTTGACGTGACTTTGAATACAAAAACTCCCTTTGTCCAACAAAGCTATGGTCTACCAATGCATCTATACATTGTTTTCAGCATTCATCAGCACAGGAGAAATAAATATCTTTTTTCTAAAAGAATGGTATCACAAAGAGCAGGACTCATATCTTACAAATTAACCGTGTTTAGAGATAGAGGCAGGCTGGGCTTATAGCAAAGATCAAGGAAATATCCATCCACGTCCAGTTCAGGAGCACATTTATCGTACTCGTCATGTACATGACCAACCACCACACAAAGGAGTATTTTTTGTCAAATTTGGGTGTTTCCGCAAACTAATAGCGTATCTGGCCGCTTCCGAAAACTATTTTTAAATCTGACCCCTCAGGTCGGCACAATCCCGATGGAGCCGACATTATACAGGTCGGTGCCATGTCACCGAAGCGCCGAAGTTTGCTGCTGGGACCCATGAAAATCCGACGGGGACATGTCGGCGCCAATCTTACTGGCGTCGAAGTATGCTTCCTCTTCGATTCGTTTGCATCCGGCCAAAATATACATGCATGACCGGTAAATGAGTAGTTAATGCATGCATGCACATGCATGCCATGGGTCTAGCTGCTTGCGAAAATATGCATGAATTTAGTCGGGTCAGTGAGGCCAAACAACATTTTAATAAGCCATGTTTCATGATATTCAGCCAGTTTGGAGTAGATGGAAGATCAAATTCTAAGGGGACGTGTTGTTGCACCAACACAGAGTCAAAAAATCCTTGGTGGCGCCACTCTTGGAGTGGAGTAGACATTTTTCATTGTAAATAACTAACCGTAGGGGCCTCCCCTACAGTAATTTCCCTAAAGAAAATGCATGCATTGGCTGATAATTTGATGAACCAATGTAATCTTTGGCGGTTAGTAGAAAATAAAATTAGTTACTTCTTTTGTGTTTGCTTTTCTGATATTCGAGTGTGACCTTATTTTATCGACCGAAATTTCTGATACCGGGCCTACCGTTGACCTGCGGGACATGTGAATGCTCGCCAATGTATGCCTCATGATGGGTTGCATTTGAATTGCGAGTCATTCATTTTTTTACCAGAAATTTCGGTATGTTACGACCAAGAAACTTCAAAACGGATGATGACGTGGAAACGCAAGTTCGTTGGGAGACAGGTATGATGTAGTCAGCAGCAAGTTTTCCCTTAAATCTGCCAAGGTTTATCGTACTAGTAGGAATTGGGAGAGGTTCAGAAAGGTGTCAGCGGCGCCATTTACGATTACTGCCGTGGACCTGCACACAACACAATCAAAATACTTTGCCCCAACGAAACAGGAAGGTTGTCAATCTTTCCGGCTTGCTGAATACAAAGGATTAAACGTATGGTGTGAAATATGATGATGAACACAAAAAAGAATAGCAAGGAAACAATTGTAGAGCGTGGTGAAAACGATGTTTGTATCAGTGTGGAATAAAGGACCAGGATCCACAGTTCACTAGTGGTATCTCTTCATAAGACAGATATGCATACATGTTGGGCAAACAAATTACAGCTGGGCAATTGACAAAGTGCAAACGCATGACAATGCAATATATGATAAGAACATGTTCATTGTTAGATCTATTGGGCATTACAACAATATACATAGACTGCTTACTAGCTGCATTTATGACTCATAATCCACTTAAGAGATAGCTTCCGGGTCTCCCGTGAGTATTAAGTTGCAAGCAACATATTATAACATTAAGCAAAGTGTGTAATGTAAACAAACGCATTAGACTTAACAACAGTACCCTTAAGCTAAACATCGGTTATTTTATCCCTAGTGGCAACAGCACATCTACAGGCTTAGTTGTTTCTGTCAATCAAGCTCAGGCTTCTAGAGGCATGAATTCACTATCTAGCATAAATACCCCCTCTTGCAGTCATTAGCATTTACTTGGCCAAATCATCTACTAACAACGGAGAGCATGCAGCAATATAGATAAAACATGATATAGATAGATGAACAAACTTGATCATAACTTCACAATTCATCGGATCCCAGCAAACACAACATAGGTCCTTCATGGTGGGAGACCTGGTCCTTCGCTTGAAGCAGAAGAAGGTGCACAAGCTCGATGTGGATACCTGATGCCCCACTATGAGGATACCTGGTGCACGTATAAGGTCAAGACCCGCATGAAGGCCCATCAAGGAACCAAGACTGAGGCCCACGAAGAAGGCCGAGGAAAAAGGAGTACGCTCCAAGTCAAGCATAGATTAGGTCAGTTCGAACTTGTCTTACCTGTAAACCTAGTCGGTTGCGAATCCCCGAGACTCAGCCTCCTATATAAAGGCTGGGAGGGCTACCGATCCAGGGCACGCAATACCATAGCTATCAAAACCCTAGCGAGATTGACATCTCGTCGGGACCCCATTGTAGCTCCATTGTTCACAACCATCAATAATCAGACAAGGAGGAAGTAGGGTGTTACCTTCCGGGGCCTGAACCTGGGTAAACCTTGCTTGTCAGCCATAGTTACTACCAGCGCTACCAAATCTCTCTCCCGATCTCAACCCTATGTGCCTAGCCATGGAATTTGCCGAGTTAACACCTCGTCATCTCCCAACCAGCCTCCACCAAGAGGGGAGACGAAAATCCAGGATAGCCTCCATTGGAGAAGAAAACCAAGAGAGAAGGGAAGAGGAAGAAGTTGAAGGAAGAAGTTTGAGATCAAGCACGGGCCCTGCCCACAAGGTTGTGACGTTCAGATCCACTACCTTGTCTCCTTCAAGCTGTGATTCCATCATCTTTGGTGAGATTGTTCCAATCCCTAAATTTTGTGCCCCAAATCTTGTTGTAAAAGATCCCCTAGTGCTCTCTAGGGAAGAACCTGTTGTATCCCGCTCTGATAATAGTGGAAAAAGGTTTGGGTGGCTTCGGCCCGTGGTTTTTTCCTCTCACCTTGAGAGGTTTTCCACGTAAAAGGATTGGTGTCCCTGTGTGTTGATTTCTGCTGCTGTTCTGAGAGTTCTCTAGACACCAGAGACATTGTCTATGGTTGAGTGCGAGCTTCTCTTCTGAGGACAAACACTGTCTACCCTTGAGTGCAAACTAGAAGTGTCATGTCTGCTCCATATATGTTTGATGCATGTTTCCGTCCGACACGAGCAACGATCCGTGAGTTAGTACATCAGTGCTGAGTTTACATCTTATTCCGCTGCGTATTTTCAGATCACGTTAAGAGTGTGCTAATCTCCATTAAGGGTCAATTGGTCAGCCCAGTTTTCCCAACATCTATATGGTTTACCACACGCACTAAACAGGGGAGGAAGCTTGACCGCGGCGACTCAGGTTGGAGTCGCTGGAGGGGAGGGTGCAGAGGCCACTAGCGGCTGCAAAGAGCGGGGATGGCGATGGCGCAGAGGAAGGGACGAGTCGGTCGCGAGCCCCTTTCCGACGGCGGCTTTGTCGGGCACGGATGGAGTAGATAGGCGACCTTGTTTCGGCTGGCGTCATGTCCACCTCGTGCAGCAGCGCGCCAACGGAAGTGAACAACTCGTGCTCCTCCAGGCCCAGGTAGGTCTTGGCGAGGAACTCGGAGGCGGGGAGCCGCAGTAGGACATCTCGGCCCTCCGGCTGAGCGCCGGGTCCAGCTTGACGGACGCTGCCGCCGCCTCCAAAAGATCCATCACCACCGCCGCCAACAGATCCACCACCACCGCCGCGCATAAAAATCGAAAGCTTTGAACCTCGATGCGCCGGGAGAGTGGGTGACGGAGAGCTAGGATGTGCCGGCGAGTGGAAGACAGCGAGGGAGAGCACGGAGGCAACGCGAGAGAGAAAGCACGGAGTCGCGCAAGAGGAGAGGGAAAGGGAGAGGGCGACGGGCCGACGGCGACGGTGACGACGATGCGAGTGGGGAAAGCGAGCGGCGGTGCGCATAAAAATCGAAAGCTTTGAACCTCGATGCGCCGGGAGAGTGGGTGACGGAGAGCTAGGATGTGCCGGCGAGTGGAAGACAGCGAGGGAGAGCACGGAGGCAACGCGAGAGAGAAAGCACGGAGTCGCGCAAGAGGAGAGGGAAAGGGAGAGGGCGACGGGCCGACGGCGACGGTGACGACGATGCGAGTGGGGAAAGCGAGCGGCGGTGCGCGAGTGGGGAAAGCAAGTTCCGACCGGGGGTATTTTCGAAAACTATGGAAATCTTGTACAGCTATTTGTACTGCGCGAATTTGAACTAACTTTGCTTAAACGTCTTATAATTCGGAACGGAGGGTACATGAGTACTCTTATATTTTAAAGAAGACTGACGAAAAGAAATACATCCATATACTGATATACCCTTCGTTGCACACCGACGAGTACTCTATCTTCTCTCTTGGCAATGAATGCACATTTTCTAGTATTTTTATACCACGCTGGCCGGAGTAGTACACAGCTTCATCCAGCCATATATATAGTAGCTAAGTGGTAACAACCATATGAAGCAACCGGAAAAGAAAATATCTAGTGAAGAAGTAGCAGATATGTCATCTGAGAAGAGAGAACCAAAACGGCGAAAGAATAACACATAACTATGAACCCTAGATTATATATAGGAATAGGAGGCATCGTGTGCAATTGACGGGAAAAAGCAAGAGAACGGCATAGTCCCACTGCTATTGCTCGTTAGCTCTTGTGTCATGGTCTACCCATCTATTTTTGACGACATACTTTTGGACCTCTTGTTGTACCTATCCTATTCCTTCCGCTGATCATTGAAACTGATTGTTTGGAGATAGTGAAGAGCTTAAAGGATGAAGTTGTAGATCGGTCAGTCTACACTTTCATGGTTGAAGAAATAAAGGCCTTGCTACATATATATCCGTGAAATTTGTATACGAAAAGAGATGTCGTCACCGCGACCTTATCCCCTTGCGCTACAGTGCACAGGGGCGATTTTTGAGCTCGTCCTCGTCAATCCTCTCTCGCGCGGCGGCGATCCGTGGGATCCCTCCGTCTCCGGCGGCTGCTCCGGCAGCGGGAGGCGGGGGGGAATCTCCGGATCTCGCCATGTACATAGTGTTGGGTTGAGGGTGGTCCTGCCGGCGGCGCTGTGGAGGTGGTGGCGCGGTCGGCGGTGGTTTTTGGGCGCGGTGCTTCCCCTCTCCGCTGCGGGTGCAGCGGGGCGCCCGCCGTCGTCCTGGCGCTCGCGGATCTCCGGATGCCTCGAGCGGTCCAGGCCCCTGCTTCGGGTCGACGGATCGGCGCCGTTGACCTGGGGCCCTGGGACTCCGGTCCCCCAGCTCGTTCGTCGTCACGCCGGCGTGTTCTCCAGCGGCGGTGTGGAGCTGGGGTGGTGGTGTGTAGGAGATAGAAGCGGCGTTTGCGAGGAGACGCTGCTGGCTTCGTCGAGCTTGGTGGCTGCTGGATGGTGGTGCTGCAGGCGGTGGAGGGCGCCGGCCGTGTTCGTTTATCGAGCAAGGTTCCGTCACCGTGTGGCGGACGGCTTCTGCGGCCATGTCCATGTGTGGAGGTGCTCTCGGGTGAAGGTAAGAAGGCGGTGCGGCTTCTTCGTCTCCGGCGTCGACAGCGGTGTTGTTTCCTCTGTAGCTTTGCTTCCTGCGTATGTGTGCTGTATTGCTCGAGTCTCTGCACTCGTTTCTTGTTGAATACATATGCAGTTCTCTAAAAAAAAGAAAAGAGATGTCGTCTCCCGCAAGCAAAAGGATAATTTTCCTTTGACGAGACATCCGGGGATTAAATTCCGGTCTACGAGAGCCTAAGAAGACGGTGTCAACTTTCAAACATGTGAGGCCAGCATGGCTTGTGCTGACAAATTAACCGCCGGTACCTTTGTAGAAGGATAAAAGTGAAGCACTGATAAGTAGGAGTACCTACATTTTGCCGTCAAGAGGGAACGAGGCTGGCGAGCTTCGAAATTTCGCGTAGAAAAAAGAAGTCTCGTTGTCTCACGAGCGGAGAAAATTAGCACGAGAGAGGTCCGAAGACAGGAGGGCAGCAGGAAGATGTTGAATCTCAAAAACAGAGCGCCTCGAGTGAGTGTGCTCTGGCACCAAGGAAACAGACATGGAAGTTGGGTCGAAGCTTGCAGGAAGGTGACAACCGACACGGATCTATCCAGTTTAGAGCATCTCTAGCAGAAACCTCAAAACAGTTTTAAGGTTCGCGAAAGTCGCGTTTTTTTGTCTCAAAACGACGCGCGGCAGAACAGAAACCGTAAAGCCGAACACCTTCCTCGTTTACGAACCTGGGTAGTACTGTTTTAAGGTTCGGCTTTACGGTTTCTGTTCTGTCGCGCCTCGTTTACGAACCTTAAACCACAACATTTCAACATAGATGATCCATTTGACATAAAAAATCAATAACGAATAAAGAAGAACTAAATTAGAAATATTCTTATTACAACAATAGTACCTTATAAATAACAGTACAACCAATAGTTTATTACAATAAAAGTTCGAATCACCCGAATTAGACAATAATTCAATACAAGAATGATGTCGAATGGAAATATTGTTTGAATCAAACATGGCTGAAATGAAATGAAAAAATGGCTACTACCCATGCAGCTGCCAGATGTGATCAACCAGGTCTAGCTGCAGCTGGTTGTGTGTGTCCGCATCCTCAATCTCACGGTAAATCTGAAGAAATGCTTCGATGCGATCTGGGTTTCTAACAGGCTTCACACGGCTATCAACATTATCATACGACAACTCTAAGTCTAAGTCCCTTTCATCCTCTACGATCATGTTGTAAAGAATCACACAACATGTCATGATGTTTTTCAGAGTTTTCTTGTCCCAAAAATGGGCGGGGCCTCGAACAATGGCAAACCTAGATTGCAAAACACTAAATGCCCTCTCTATATCCTTTCGACATGCCTCTTGAGCCCTTGCAAATTCAGATTCCTTTTTATTTTTAGGCTTTGTGATGGTCTTCACAAATGTAGTCCAACTTGGGTAAATAACGTCGGTAAGATAGTACCTCTTTGTGTACTCATGCCCATTAACAGTGAAGTTGCAAGCCGGAGCATCACCATTAGCTAGCCTACCTAGTAGATGAGACCTATGCAACACATTGATATTATTCAGTGTGCCCGGCAAATCAAAAAAGCAATGCCAAATCCATAGATCCTCAGACGCAACGGCCTCAAGCACAATTGTTGTATCGCCTCCCCTGCCACAATACTGCCCGTGCCATGTCTTTGGGCAGTTTTTTCAAGTTCAATGCATACAGTCTATACTACCTAGCATGCCCGGCCAACCTCGTTTCTCATTTGTTGCCATCAACCTCACCGTATCTTCTTCGTTTGGTGCCCGAAGATAAATCTTGCCAAAGAGACGTATTATCACTTTGGTAAACATACGAACGGACTCGATCATAGTATCCTCACCAATACGAAGATACTCATCGGCGTAGTCAGCCGGGACGCCATACGCAATGACTCTCATTGCGGCGGAGATCTTCTGGCATGCGCTGAATCCCATCAAACCCGCGGCATTCTTTCGACGGGTAAAATAGCGACAATTCGCCTCGCAAGCTTCTACTATCTTCACGAAAAGAGATCGACGTATATGATACCTTCTCCGGAAGATGTGAGCCGGGTACGTCGGTATGTCGGCGAAGTAATCCCGCATGAGCAGCTCGATCGTTGCCGTAGTAGCGGTTCCGAGGTATGAAAAGGCGGCCAACCTTGGATCCTTGCCGCTGCTTTACATACCGGTCCTCGAAGTCCTTGACGGCGAGGACGGCGACCACCATTTGCTGTCGACAGCTTTCAAACAACGTCTCCACGTCGGAGTCGTCGGAGGAGGACGAATCGGAGAGCAAAAACTCTTCCTCCGGGCTCAACTCCATCTGAAACGTGTACCGCATTATCACTACCGGTTACTCCGCCCGAAAACATAGCCAAATCGACCGGAGATGGACTCACCGACAGATCCACGGCGGCGGCGCAAATTTGGCCGGAGATGGTTCTCCACGGACGAGGCGAGTCAGAAACCGGCGGCGGGGTACGTCCGCGGACGGGGCGACTCGCGTGTGGCGGGGCGCCTACAGATTCGGTCGGGGAAAGGGGCGAATCGAAGGCGGCGGGGCTGGCGGCGGAGGCGGCGGCGAGATGGGGAAGAGGGCGAAGTCGCGCGTGCTGAATACTCCCTCCCGCCAACCGTATTCACGATATACAGGGCCCCCTCGGTTCAGCGGCAAACCTGCGAATTCACGGTTCCGAGGGCCGAATTCACGGGCCCCCTCAAAATGGTTTACGGGTCGGCGCGTTTTAAGGTTTCTGGTCTTTGCGTTTTTGAAGTTCCGAAACCTTATCCGGCGGTTATTTTGAGTTTCTCCGCGTTTTGAGGTTTCTGCTAGAGATGCTTAGCTGGGCATGTAACCAAACCCACGCAGAGCACAGATCCACCCTGGTGTGTACGTACGGTCCTGAGGTCTGAACGAACACCGGAAATGCACCCAACAACGGAAGGTTGGAATGGGATCTAATCTTTTCCCAGACGAATAGATCCCTCCCAGCTGAGCTGAGGTCAGCTCACATCCAGACCAGGCGCAAAACAGGCATTTTATTCCTCCTCTTTTTCTGCACTAGTTTTACCACCAGACATATGGCTGCATTATTCAGCGGACTGTCGCTGTGGCCGCAGACGCCATGATCCCATCCCAGGCGCCGAACAATTTGTTTTTTTCGATTGACAGCCGAATGATTTTGTTCCGTTCTGAAAGCGTACGACCTGCGTGGCTTTCGTTTCTCGCTTTTGTTCTAGTGCGCGCGCATCCAGCCAAGCCAGGAGGATCCCTCTCGTCCGACGAGAGGTGATGCGCGATGATGATGTGTGTAGCGTCATCACCATCTGCGGTGATAGCAGTAGCCCTCTCGGTCGGTGTAGTAGCTAGGTGGCGGAGCGGCCGGCAGGGAAGGCGGCAACAGCTCGCGACTCAAATGAAAAATAGTACTTCCAAATACTGTATTAACCGAACTGGTCTCCGTTCATGCCTTGTAAGTTGTGTAGAACAGTACAAGTACTAGCTGATCTCAGCTCACACCCATACCGAGAGGCGAGACATAGCATGATTATATAGCACATATCAGGCGTTTTATTCCTCCTCTTTCCGTACCATCAGTTGCTGGGTGGCTGGGCACCGACGCCGACGCCATGATTAGAGATTGATCACCCAGCTTCTTGTTCTTTTGGCAAAGATCGAGATCATGATCCAGCAGCTGGTTCCTGCTTGGTGACCTGATGCATCGCCTTAAGCACCGAATGATTTATTCTAGAATTAAGAACACCGAATGAGATTGATCGCCTTAAGCCGGGTACGTGCGGTTTGCTTTCCTTTCTTGCTTTTGTTTAATTAATGCGCGCGCAGCCAGTACGATCATGAGTTCCTGATCCGCGGAGGACGATGGGCGATGATGTGTGTAACGTGATCATCATGTAACTCGGGAATGATCTGTATCAACGGAATCATGACCCAAGTGACGTCGTCTCTCTCCGAGGAAGATAGTACATGAGTATACCACAACAAGTGCACCCAGTGTATATTCGTTGATAATGGTATGATACTAATTTGCACATGCTCTTCTTGTGTTGCTAGATGCAGCGGTACTCAAAATATTTAAAAGAGATTGAGGAAAAGCACCGCAACCATAAACCTTTCACTGCACACCTATATATATATATGATACTATCTTTATCGAAATATATATATGATACTATAGGTACTCCCTCATCAATGAATGTACCTTTTCTCTGTCTTTTTATACCACCCCATGTTTCCATCATAGCTACATACAATAATTACTCATCCAACCTTATATAATAGAGAAGTGGTAACAACCATAGCAAGCAACTAGAGAAGAAAATGGTCTAGTGAAGAAGTAGGAAGACATGTCATATGATAAAAAAAAAGAAGCTAAAGCGATGGAACAACACGTAACTAAGATCCACATAGTTGTGTGGTGTGTCTTATGTAAGAATAGGAGGTATCGTGGGAAATTGATGGGAAAAGCTAGAGAACCATATCGTCCCCGTGCTCCCGCCTCTTGCCAACACGACGACAGATGGCCTACACCTCTATTGTTGAATACCTGCCTCTCTCGGTCTTACTGTGGTCGTCACATTCCTTCCGCTGCCAACCATGAATGGCCTTCGGTTTTCTCACGGAGGATCGCCTAGTCATACACACTCGCCCGCACTGCCACGAAACTAGCGGAAACCACCTGAATGCAGGGACGGAGGAAGGGGGGGGGGGGGGGGGGGGGAGCAGGGGCTAGGCCACCCCCAACAACGTGATATTCTTCATATATATCGTATTACTCATGCGTATTCTTAGTAATTCCAAGCCATTTTGCCCCCTCCAAACATGATTCTGCCCTCTCCAGGCTCCAACCTTACTGGCTAGCTCCGTCCTTGCCTGAAAGACGATGCTCTCAAGCTGATTGAGAATGAAACTATGTTGGATGCTTCTAAAATCCAGAAAAACGTCAAGTGAGTACGTGAGTACATTGGCATTTGCCTAGTACTATCACCACAGATCATCTACTCCGAAGATGGTCTCATTAAATGCCATAAGTCATGCATTGTTACTTCTATCGTGAGTACTTGTTTGGATTTATTAGGTGGCAAATTAATGCGAGCAAACAATGTATGGGTATTACACAAATCTCAGTCTTTTCCTCTTGATAGTACTCTAGTGCTAGGGAAAAAAAATCGGAAAACACTAAAATAAACTACATAAACACACATGACGGAATCATGAATGCTCTGTCCAGAAACTGGTCTTCGTACGTTCTGATCTGTAACATGCATGCTCCGTTTCAGAATATAAAACTTTCTACACCTTTTATGTTTGTCCTGATTAATACGTATATAGATATGTTTTAGTGTGTTGATTCACTAATTTAGAAACGAATCAGGACAAAGGCAAAATTGATAGAAGGTCTTATATTTAGAAACGAAGTGAGTACTAGTATAGAAAGTCTTATATTTATATTTTGGAACGGAGGGCGTACTAGTGTATTATCTGTTTGTGCCTCGCACTAGTAAAGTGATTTCGAGTTTTCTACCATGCCTTAGCAATTTTGTACTCCATGTTCCCTTTTTCTGCAGAAGAGGAAGTCCGGTCATCAGAAGGGAGGACCACCCACTGTATTCAACAAGGCCAGGTCAAACTATTATAGATTTTGTTTTTGAACACGAACTATTATAGATGGGCTAAACTTTGCTAGACCAACACGCGGCCCATGCACGCGTCTCCTTTCCGCTCGCTGGTGCAGCGTACAGTCCCTCCCAAACTCGTCGGACAAACAACGCCGCATCAGGACGTACGGACGACGGCGCGCATCTACCAGCGCCGTCAAACGGGCACCGTTCCAGGTCGAGCCGCGGATGAGCAATCGACGGCGTCCAGCTGAATCCTGTGTCACTGCATATCAAACGCATCCAAACACCGCTTTCAAGATTCATCAGCAGATGAGAAACAAGTTTGTGAATTCCTGTCTTTTTTTTTGGCAACACACATGCCAGGATTCAGAGATTGAGAATTTTTTGAAACGAGTCAAAAGGTTTGCCTTTTATATTGATATAGCAGAATCAAACATGACACGGCCGAGACCAAAAAGAAAAAAGATATACATGATAGGGCATACTAGACGAAAGAAAAGTAGCCCCGCGAGGATCTAAATCATCCTACTCCGTCTAATCTCTCAGAAAGATATATCGTCATATCTTTAAAACGCTACTACGCGGCGCGATCTGAGGATCGGGAAGCAAATCAGGCGGAGACATCCAGCGCCGTCGGTGGCGGGAAATCGCTTCCCCTGGGCCAGCAAGACCAATCAAAGTTTCATCCGTCGTCGTCATGGACGGCAAGTTCAGCCTGAAGAGGGTCCTCAACCCGTTGATTGCCGAATCAGAGAACGGAGCCTTCTTGCAGGTGTTCGCGAATTCTTTCGTAGCCTTCACCAGGGGCATATCTCCAAAGTTGAGCCCCATTTTCTTGTGGAGGACACGCTGCGCTTTGCTGACCGCTGGGAGTTGTGGCTTCGCCGCGAGCCTGTTGCTGCCGCGAGATTGAGAATTAACCATGTTTAGAGACAGGGAGGCAAGCCAGCCTTGCAACAAAGACCAAGGTATCCATCTGTCCATTAACGAGCACAAATGTATATATAGCCTTCTCTTGATATACATCACCAACCACAACACAAAGGAAATAGAAGTACACTATCAATTGGAGTATACCAAATAAAGTATACCTCGTACATATTTGCTGATAACAATGGCCGGCGGGATGCTGCCTTGCACATGATCTTCTCATCTTAATAAACGCAGAAGTACTCAAAATACTTTACAGAGATCGACGAAAAGAAATACATCCACAAACCTTTCGGTGCACACCAATTGAGTCCTCTAGCTAATATCTGAGCAAGCAATGCCCCTTTTATCGTCGTACCACCCTATGTCAGCCTTCCATACGTATTTCGCATCTTCAGGAGACTATATATACTAGTGAAGTGGTAAGAACCATAGTAAGCAACAAGAGAAGAGAAAATGGTCTAGTGAAGAAGTAGCAGATGTGTCCAAGAAACTAGAAGCAAAAAAGGTGAAAAAAGAACACGCGACTAATGATCATAGTGATTTGTGAGTTGTCTTGCATAAGAATAGGACGCATCGTGAAAAGTTGTCGGGAAAAGCTAGATAACCATATTGTTCTTGTGCTCCCGCCTCTTTCCATTTCTGCTATGGACAGGCTAAACATCTATTTTCGACGACCTATCTCTGCCTATGTTGTTGTGTTCATCCTATTCCTTCTGTGGCCAAGTATGCAAGGTGTTTGTTTTTCTCATTGAGGAGCACCATCCTTCTTCAGATGGACATACACTCTCGCCGGCACCTCCACGGCAACAGCGCAATCCACTTGAAAAAGAGTGGTCTTAGGCTGATTGAGAGCAAAACCATGCCGTCCGCTTCTGAAATCCAGGAAAATATTATGTGAGTACATCGATAGTCCTACTATCCCAGTGTTGAATTTTTCTTGAGACCACAGATCATCTAGGATGGAAAAACTTCTGATTAATTGCAAGAAGTCATGCATTGTTAGTCATGCAAGAAGCCGATGAACACACCATCCAACTATTTCAGTGAGGTACATGTGATCAGCATCTCTTCGTCATGCAAGAAGCCACAGGAAGCCGATGAATACAGTATTAGAAACGCATACAAACACCGTTTCTAACATTCATCGGCACACATGAAACGAACTTTGTCAGTTCTCAAAAAGATGGAACACAAAGACTAGGATTTAGAGTTTGCAAATTAATCATGTTCACAGACAGATACAAATTAACCTTGCAAAGACCAGGCATCCATCTGAGTTCGATCAAGTTGGAGTCAGTTCAGTTCACAGATGTATACCCTTCTCCTTATGTACATCACCAACCAGCACACAACTTGAGCTAGCAGTGCAATGCTAACTTGGAGTATACCATTCCAAGTAACCAACACAACACATCACACTCTTCTCCCATACCCCATTTCCCCAAAACTTATACCAACCTCCCCCTCTCTAACCCACTACAGTAAAGAATCTGTTAGATTGATCTCCACCCGATCGAACCCAACGGCTCGACGGACCCTTTTGACTCGCGCCCTGATCGGGGGCGCCCAACCCTCTCATGGTTGGTGGGCCCCTGTGGCAGCGCTATATAAAGAGGTGGGGGCCGGCGGCACACAGTACGAGGTTCACCGTGCGCCGCACACCCCACCGACACACCCATCCGATCTAGGGTTAGCGCTTAGTCACGGGAAGCTCCACCACCGCCGCCACTGCCCACTCACACCCACACTCACGCCGTCGACCACCATGGCCACCGGCTCGAGCTCCTCGAGCCAAGGAGCAGGTACTCACCCCCTCTCTCTCTCCGATCTCTCCCCTCTCAGTTCTTGGACAAGTTTTTTACAGAGAAAGTGATCTACCGTAATTGCATCTAGACTAGTCGATCTAGTGGTGGTTCAAACATTGGTATCAGAGCCTCTAGTTGCTAGATCTTTTCGGTAGAGAAGAATTCAAAGAATTGAAACCCCAGTTCATCCCCAAAAAGAATTTCGAAACCCTAACCCTAAAAGTCAAAGAGGGGAGAAAGGGGAAAAGGACTCGCCGGTTCGCCGGCAGAGGGCGCCGCCGTCGTGGCCGCGCCTGCCCCTCTCGATCTCGATGCGCACTTTCGGGTGCATCTGGGAAGAAGGGCTCGGGCGGTGGGGGCACACGTCTCGCCACCGCCGAAAGGTCGAACCCCTTCGGGGGCAAAGTGTGTGCCGCACAGCCGTCGTCCACCGCTGTGGTGCACGCCGGCGCAAGGGGGCAGCAAAGGACATGCCGGCGTCGGAGAGGAGTAGGGGCTCGAGCCTCTCTCTCTCGGTGCCGAAGGATGGAAAGAAAAGAGTGAAAGGTGGAGATGCGGGGGTAGGAGAGGTGCGGTGGCTCGCCGTTCTCCGGCGGGCCGCCGGACGCACAGCTCCGGCCGCCGGCGCGCCGCCGCATCGCGGTCGAGAGAGAGTTGCGGGAGAGGATGGAAATGAAGCTAGGGTTTCGGATGGGGGACTGATGCATGTAAAATGCATACATGAACTTTGCATTATTTTTACTTATATTCCAGTCATATTTGCATCATATAAGGGTTATATCACTGTTTTATAATGATTTTGAGAATATTTGATATGTTTCCTATTTTTTATGGAATTAACCCTGCGCGGGCAGAAAACCCTATTTCTATATTTTAATGTTTCAGGGACCCAAACGACGTCCAAATAACCTGGAAATTTATGAGCATCAGTTTTTGGAAGGAACAAAGCGTGGGAGCGAAGGAAGCAAACAAGTGGAGACCCGAGGGCCAAAATAGGTGGGCCCACGTGGCCCAAGTACCTGGCCGCGTGGGACCCCTCCTTTTGGGCCTCGGAGCTCCGTTGCCGTCGATCTTTCCTCCACCGACTCCGTTTTGACCTAAAAACGCCTATAAAAATAGTCCCCCGACGTTCTCTGGAAGGAACGCCGCAGAAACACAGAAACACCGAAACAGAGACCTGGAGTTGCAGATTGGAGGGGAAAACTCCGGCGGGGCGCTGTCGGCGTGGTCTCCATCTTCTCCAACGACTTCTCCACCGTCTCCATGATGAAGAGGGAGTAGTCCACCTCTGGACTATGGGTTTGTGGATGTAACTTATGTATCTCTCTCTCGAGCTTCACTAATTAGTACCGTATGAGCTGCTGAACATGATTACGGTCATCTATGTAATACCTTTGTGGTGGATCTTTTTATGAGTTAATATATGTTTGAGATTGCAATGGTTTTGTTTCAGTTATGAAAGTAGATGCATATTATGTACCCCGTTCTTATTTATTTTTCATGATCAAGCATGTTTATGAGAGCGTGTGAGGGGGAACGTGTGCATTAGTTGGAGTAACGGGGGGTGGCTAGTGCAGTGAACGTGAGAGAAAGTTCTGCGATCCACTTGGGTGTTTTACCTTACTTTGTTGCCTCACTAGGGATAAAAAGAAATACCATGCTACCGGAGGTGTGGGTGTGACCATTGCCACTTCCTCCATGACTAGATCTAGCATGTTCTTATTTTAACTTCATTTCATGATACTTATTGCTATACTCTGAGTTATCTTAATTACTGAGGTGTTATGATTTAGTTCGCATCTTGGTGGAGTATAAGAGATATTAATAACCAAAAGGTCTCTATGTTAGGACGTGATGCCCATATAATTATAACTTGTCATTAAACTGTTGTGTTGCAATCTCATATGTCAACTCTAGTGTTCCATTGTCTACCACTTTATTAAAGAGAGAGTGCATTTGTGAAACCATGAACCCCGGTCCATTTTTAATCATAAGAAACACCTTTCCAACCACTTTTACCACTTTACCATTTTCTGCCATTTAAAAATCCGAAAATACAAAAACACTTTTACATCTTGCATTCATCATATAAAACCCAAAAATATCATTTATCATTGCTACCACCATCCTTACATATTTATTTACCACCATTGCATGTTTATTTCTTGTTTGCATTGCATATTATCTTGATATCATTCTCACACCTTGTGCTTGACAACCACTAGGTGAGGTTGAGGACCAAAACATTTACTTTGTTTTGTAGGTAACCAAAAGAAGGATAGAAAAGATAAATCTTCACTACTGATTCCCCGAGAGTTCGATATTAAACCCTCGAGTCACCCCTCGTGGGGAAAACACGTCTTCCACTTACTACACACTCTGCACTTGGAGTCTCAACCTAACCCATTTACTTTTCACTCAGGTAACTACGTGAAGGGCCATCAAGAGTGCTTTCTGGCGCCGTTGCAGGGGAAGATACGAAGCTTCCTACAGAATATTTTTCCCGTCAACTACACGCCATCAGGGACGATGCGCCGTTTTTGTTCGTGCGATACGCGCGGATGGCCGTCAGATGGAATGGACGACCATGATCTAAACCCTAGCTCGCCAGCAGGCCGTGGGCCGCATCCCGCGTGCGCGTCGCATGTGCGGCAGATAGCGCGCCTGCTAACAGGCCGTGGGCCGCGTCAGCGTCGCCGCGGGCGGCAGTTAACGGACGCTCAAAAGGCCGTGGGCCGTGGGCCGACACAGAACAGTTCCGCAAATTTTTTTTTGGAGCATAGTTTTAGTTGTTTTTTGTCCATTTTTGGGCAAATTTCATCTAGTTTTTTCTATTCGAAATTATCCAACGAAATTTTGTTTTAGAGACCTGAAAAGTGACAGAAATGTTTCTGAAAAGTATAAAGTTCATGAATTTTATTCATGTTTTCCGCTGCAAATAAATTAAAGCGCTCTTTTAAAAGTAAATAGAACTAAAGAGAGAATTAAATTTTAAGAGCATGTTAAAGTGATTATTAAAGGTGATTATGGTCCTGTTATTTTATGACCAACGTTGTTAATAACATGATCATGATTTGTTATTATGTGTATAAAAGGTGCATTTATCTCTATTTTACCCAACGGTAATATAGTTTTAATTGCACAAACAGTTGTATGTTTTGATTTATACCAACGTTGGATTAATGCATGCAATTGTTTATGTTATCTCATATCTTTGTGGTTTTAGGAGGTTACCATTTGATGAGTTGCCTCAAGGACGTTCCAATGCTCAGGGGTGACAATTACACTGAGTGGAGGAAGAAAGTGGACCTGGCATTTGTGTGTGCCGAGGTTGACTGGGTTGTGGACACTCCACAGCCAGTCAAGCCAAAAGAGCCAGTAAGAGAGCCTACTGATGATGAATCTGCTTGGCAGAAAAAGTTGAGGGATCATTCTCCAGTGGAGATGAGTTACACCCTAGATAACCAAAAGTGGCTGAATGCCAACAAGAAATGCATGGCATTTATAAAGAACACGATTGAGAACGCCATTGCGGGCTCAATCGCAGAGTGCACCTCCGTTGGGGAGTTCCTGGAAAAGATAAAGAGCCAGTTCACTGGCTCTTCAAAGGTGTATGCTACCCAGCTGCTCAAACAGCTGGTCACAGAAAAGTACCAAGGAGGTGCACATGGCATCAGGGAGCACATCCCGAGGATGAGCAACATGGCTGCCAAGAAGCCTATGGATGATGACCTAGAGCTCAAGCATGCCTTGCTTGTCCACCTTGTCATGGCATCTTTGCCTAAAGAGTTTGAGAACTTTGTGATCAACTACAACATGTCCCCTGATAAATGGGACATTGAAAAGACCATTGCTATGTGTGTGCAAGAGGAGGAAAGGCTCAAGTCCTCTCATGGTGGTTCCCTGAACTACGTGAAGGAAAACAGGAAAAGAAACTACAACAACATCAACCAAGGCGGTTCCCCCTCCAAGCCATATGGCAAAGGTCCCCAACAGTATCATCATCAGAGTCTCTCAGTGGATAAAGATCAGTGTCTCCACTGCAAGAAGACTGGGCATTTCAAGAAAGATTGCCCAGATTGGCTCAAGTCAATAATGGCAAAGAAAGGTATAAACACAGTTTCTTTTGTAAATGAATCCCTGTATACACAGTTTTCGAAATCTACTTGGTGGATTGACTCAGGTGCAACTGTTCATGTTGCAAATTCTTTACAGGGATTCCATTCGACAAGGACTATGCAAAGAAGCGAAAGATGCATTGAAGTCACGAATGGAGTTCAAGCAGAAGTTGAAGCTGTTGGCGACATCTCCTTGGAGTTGGCTGATGGTTTCACGATTTTGCTTAGAGATGTCTTATTTGTTCCTTCACTTCACAGAAATTTAATAAGTGTATCACGTTTGGATAAAGACAGTTATGAATATTGTTTTGGACATGGCAAGTGGGCCATATGGTTTAAAGATACTTGTGTGGGTATTGCTTTACTTCACGATGAGCTTTATTTGTTATCCTTACGAGAAAAAGTGCATTCTGTGTGTAATGTGAGTGAGCAAACTTCCTTGTCGAACAAAGAACAAAAGAAAAGAAAGCGAACTCACGACTCGTCGAAGTTATGGCACTGTCGATTAGGCCATATTTCGAGGGGAAGAATCGAAAACCTCGTTAAAAATGATATTCTTCCTCCGTTAGAGTTCTCAGATATCGAACAATGCATAGATTGCATAAAAGGAAAGTATGTAAAGCAAATTAAAAAGGGTGCAAACCGAAGTACAGCAACACTAGAAATCATTCACACTGATATTTGTGGACCGTTTTCTGTGAAAAGTGTGGATGGCTATGACTCGTTCATAACATTCACAGATGATTACTCCCGATATGGTTACATTTATCCAATTAAAGAAAGATCTGTAGCGTTGGATAAATTTAAAATATTCAAAGCAGAAGTTGAAAATCAGCATGATAAAAGAATTAAAATAGTCAGGTCCGACCGTGGGGGGGAGTACTACGGTCGGCACACTCCATATGGTCAAGTACCTGGACCTTTTGCAAGGTTCTTACAGGAAAATGGAATCGCCCAGTATTCTATGCCGGGCGAACCTCAGCAAAATGGAGTAGCTGAAAGGCGTAACCGTACTCTTATGGATATGGTGCGCAGCATGATGAGTTATTCCACCCTGCCATTGGGATTATGGATGGAGGCGCTTAAAACCGCCATTCACATTCTCAACAGAGTACCAAGCAAGTCGGTGCCCAAAACACCGTACGAGTTGTGGACAGGGAGAGTTCCCTCTCTGAGCCACTTGAGGGTCTGGGGGAGCCCAGCTGAGGCAAAAGTATTTAATCCAAATATTGCAAAGTTAGACCCCAAAACAGTAACTTGCCACTTCATTGGCTATCCTGATAGATCAAAAGGTTATCGTTTCTACTGCCCAGACAGATACACAAAGTTTGTAGAAATGAGACATGCAGTCTTCTTACAGGACGAAATGATGAGGGGGAGCATGGTAGCTCGGAAAATTGATCTTGAGGAGAAGAGGGTGTGTGCACCTTTTCCGATGATTCAGGAGCCATTTTTCGCACTACCTGTTGTAGCTGCACCGACAATCCCTGAGATTGTGGTGCAAGCACCTGTTGTAACTCCACCCGTGTCAACTATGGGTGAAGATCCGGAACCTGTCCGTTAGAAGCCGACTGAACCTGTTGTTCAGCATGAAAGGGAGGTGCAGTAGCCACTTCCAGAGAATGAGACCCTTAGAAGGTCTAAAAGAGCTAAAAGGTCAGCTATTTCTACTGATTATGTTTATAACATAGAAATAGATCATATGGAAGGTGATCCCACTTCATATGAAGAAGCCATGAGAAGTCCTCACTCATCGAAGTGGGTGGAGGCAATGGAAGACGAAATGAAATCGATGAGTTCCAACGATGTTTGGGACTTAGAGGAAATTCCTAAAGGAGCCAAAACAGTAGGCTGCAAATGGGTCTACAAAACTAAGTATGACTCCAATGGGAATATAGAAAAGTATAAAGCAAGACTTGTGGCAAAAGGCTTTACGCAAAGAGAAGGGGTAGATTACAATGAGACTTTTTCTCCGGTCTCATGTAAGGATTCCTTCAGAATCATAATGGCATTAGTTGCACATTTTGATTTAGAGTTGCATCAAATGGATGTAAAGACGGCATTTCTAAATGGAGATTTAGAAGAAAATGTTTACACGAAACAACCCAAGGGTTTTTTCATGGAGGGGAAGGAACATATGGGATGCCGTCTAAAGAAATCCATTTATGGATTAAAGCAAGCCTCTAGACAGTGGTATCTAAAGTTTAATGAAACAATTAAAAGATTTGGATTTAAAGAGAATGTTGAGGACAACTGCATTTATGCAAAGTTTAAAAGTGGGAAATATATTTTCCTAATTCTATATGTGGATGATATCTTGCTTGCTAGCAGTGATGTCAGTCTACTACTAGAAACAAAGAAGTTCTTGTCCTCAAATTTTGATATGAAAGATCTTGGTGAAGCTTCATATGTTTTGGGCATAGAAATTCACCGAGATAGAAAGAATGGAGTGTTAGGACTATCGCAGAAGGCATATTTTGAAAAAGTTCTTAAAAAGTATAATATGCATAAGTGCAGTGCCACACCTGCTCCTATAGTCAAGGGCGACAGTTTTGGGAAATTCCAATGTCCCAAGAACCAGTACGAGATCGATCAAATGAAAGGAATACCATATGCTTCGGCTGTTGGAAGCTTACAGTATGCACAAGTGTGCACTCGCCCTGACTTAGCATTTATCACCGGGGTACTCGGTAGATATCAAGAGAATCCAGGCCCAGAGCACTGGAAAATGGCAAAGAAAGCTTTGCGTTATGTGCAAGGCACAAAAGGCCTCATGCTAACATATAAAAGATCTGATTCTCTAGAAATAAGAGGGTATTCAGATGCAGATTTTGCGGGAGACAAAGATGATAGAAAGTCCACGACAGGATATGTGTTCACTCTCGCAGGAGGAGCTATTTCGTGGAGAAGCTCCAAACAGTCAATAGTTGCATCATCTACGATGTATGCAGAATTTATAGCATGTTATGAGGTCACGGGGTAGGCGCTATGGCTAAAGAAATTTATACCCGACTTGAAAGTGGTAGACTGCATTAGCAGACCACTAAAGATGTACTGTGACAACGAGCCCGCAGTATTCTATGCTCACAACAACAAGTCGAGTAATGCTACAAAGCCAATAGAAATAAAGTATTATGTTGTGAAAGATAAAATCCAGGATCAAACTATAAGTCTCGAGCATAGAAAGACAAAGAATATGCTTGCGGATCCGCTTACGAAAGGTTTACCACCCAGCGTGTTCATGGAACATGTAGCCGGCATGGGTTTAATGGAAAGCCTATGATTACTGGATCATAAGAGGCCCAAAAGTAACAGGTTTTCTTTCAAAACAGAAAAGTATATAGAGACTGTCTGATTCTATCGGCAATTGAGCTGTGACGATGAAACATGCTCTATGTATTGATCCGTGATGAAACGAGTAAAGTATAAAGTATAAAGTTAAAAGTAAAAGTTGAGATCAAGGGGGAGAATGTTAGATTGATCTCCACCCGATCGAACCCAACGGCTCGACGGACCCTTTTGACTCGCGCCCTGATCGGGGGCGCCCAACCCTCTCATGGTTGGTGGGCCCCTGTGGCAGCGCTATATAAAGAGGTGGGGGCCGGCGGCACACAGTACGAGGTTCACCGTGCGCCGCACACCCCACCGACACACCCATCCGATCTAGGGTTAGCGCTTAGTCACGGGAAGCTCCACCACCGCCGCCACTGCCCACTCACACCCACGCTCACGCCGTCGACCACCATGGCCACCGGCTCGAGCTCCTCGGGCCAAGGAGCAGGTACTCACCCCCTCTCTCTCCGATCTCTCCCCTCTCAGTTCTTGGACAAGTTTTTTACAGAGGAAGTGATCTACCGTAATTGCATCTAGACTAGTCGATCTAGTGGTGGTTCAAACAGAATCACCTCAACACTCTCTCCATTTACCCCCACTGCCACTATCAACGCCAAAATAAATTTGCATATTCTAAACAATTAAGTCGTTGGAAACCCATGCTGCAACAGCGAGTCACCGACGAGCTCGCCGGAATAGGCGTCACACGCAGGTCACACGCCCTGTAAGCAGAGTTTTTTTTGCATGGTAATACGTATCTCATTTATAGATAAGAATCAAGTTACAAGGCACGTACACACCGATCTTACAGAACTGAAAAGACAGGATAATCCTATGCAAAAACCAACGTCTATCACCCTCCTTCGACACCACCGAAGCAACCACCAAAGGGATGGAAGACAGATCACCTTGAAGCCCGCTGTTTTTTGCGCCAAGATGTTGTGCAGGTAGAGGACCGGGCAACCAGGCTGGGTGGATCAGACGATGAGAAGAGAGTTCCTGTTATACGGCTCTATAGCGGGACGATCAGACGCTTCCTCTAGCCGATTGTTCGACCCAATAACAATTCGCCACTATGTGCACCTGGTTTGGTTTTGTTATCAGTTATTCAGTTTGCACGACCATACCTATCGGAACCAACCAACTAGGGGCCACCCGCACAGCCGCACGGTCGTTCGGAGTCTGCCATTCGTCCCCTTTCCGCTCGCTGAGGTTGTGGTGGCAAACGTCGACCCTAGCGCACGCCCCACCGCCATGTTGCATGCTCTCGTTCCACACCACGGCGCGCCGGACCATGGCAGTCGGCAGGTGTCTACCGGCACCACCGGCTCACGTGCGTTGTCCAAAGTCGAGTCGACGGTGAACATTCACGAGTACCCAACAATTTTTCTTCAGTGGGGTATCCAACAGAGATCTCTCCATATACCATATGCACGTGAAATCTAGCAGTAGCTATCAGCCTATCACGGCCTACCAGCCTATCACCACCATATCCAAGCATTGCTTCTAGGATTCGTTAATAGACGAGAAACTATTGCTTCCGCATATTCTTGCTCCATATTATTGCCCATATTCTTGCTCCAAGCATTGCTTTTGTAGCGCGGCGTGGAGGTTGCGCAACTGTGTGCCATGCCTGCGGAAGGATGAGTCATGCTACCGACTGTGGTCGGTTTGCTACCATAGCTTTATGGATTTTTTTGCATCGGGGGATTTTTTGTGCTCCAAATGCTACATGCGGTTGGCAGCTCAGCTGGTGCTGCGACTGCCATTTGCAGATATGGAGATTTTGCATCATGTAAAATATTGTTTTGCTACAACTGTTTTCTATTTAGCTAGTATGCTACGATAGAATTAAATAGTTGCTACAAAAGCCTTGTTATGTGGCTATAATAGTATAAAGATTTTGCTACTAGGTCTCCTCAGAAAGTATGTCTATAGCAAAGTCGATTTATTACAATAGCATCAATTGTTTTTGCTACAACGGTACAATTTTCCGGCTACAATGTCTCCGGCGAGAGTTCACAGCAATTTTTTTTGCCAAGTCAATTTTGCTACAATAGCAAAAAAAAATTGCGAAGTTTTACTAAAATAGCACAGAATGCCGAGCTGACGATGCTACCGACGGGCATCTGCCAATGCTACGAACGGATGCTACCTACGTCTCACAGCAATTCTACCGACAAGCCGACGATGCTAACGACGGCGCATGTCATTGCTACCGACGAGTCGGCGATACTACGGGTGCACGCGACGTTGCTACTGACGGCATGCTGTTATGTTACCCACGGTGCATGGTTTGCTCCGTAAAGACATCTAGAACTGTGATGCTACAAATAAAACTTTTTTCTGCATAGAAGCATCTGCTACAATACCAAACAAAAAAAATCTCCATTTAAGCATTTGCTACGCACAACACAAAAAAATCGCTACAATTTTTTTTTTTGCTGTGGAAATTTGAAATTTGCTACAATAGTACAATTCTTATCACGAGCGAACTTTTTTTTTTGCTTCATAAAAGTATTTGCATGATTTTGGTGAACATTTGAGCAATGCTATGAGCAATTGCTACCAACGTCTCGCATCGTTGCTACCGACGAGTCAGCGGTGCTACCGACGAGTCGGATTGGGGGCGCACAACGTTGATAACAACGGCCCATGGTGGTGCTGCATTTTATTGCTACGAATGGATTTCTTTTGCTACCGACGGCGTGCACCGTTGCTGCTAACGAGCTAGTGATGCTACATTTGATATACGGCAATGCTACGAGCAATTGCTACCGACGTCTCGTAGCGTTGCTACCGATAACGCATGACATTGCTACCAACGAGTCAGATTGGGGACGCACGTTGTTGCTACTGACGGCCCATGCTGCTGCTGCATTTATTGCTATGAATTATTATTTTTTACTACCGATGGCGCGCGCCGTTGGTGCTGACGAGCAAGTGATGCTACCAATGATATCCGGCAATGCTAGGAGCAGTTGCTGCATGCGTCTATCATGGTGTTGCTGCGTCGGCGACGCAGTGTCTAGATGTTCTCCCGTGCTGACAGCGAGGGCGAGGTCTAGCTAGATTTGCTACAATAGTAAAAAATGTTACAAATGGAACCTTCTTCTTCATAGAAGCATTTGCTACCAGCAGCACAAAAATTGCTACAAATGATTTTTTTTGCGTCATAGGAAGAAGAAATTTGCTAGCACCTTTTTTTTTTCCCTTTTCTGCATCATAGAAAGGAGAAATTGCTACCACCGGTCTTTTCTGTAGCATCGTATGAAGGAGGTATTTTGCTACTGCCGTTTGTTTTGTTTTGCATTATTGGAAGAAAATTATTGCTGCTACCTATTCTTTTCTTTTGCATCTCAAGAAGAAGGAATTTGCTACCGATGTTTTTTTGTTTTACATTATATGAGGGAAAATTTGCTACCCACCATTTTGCTGGCAATTTGCTACAGAGGTGGTCTCACAGAGCTCTAGGATACATGCGCTCGTACCCTATGGATCGGTTTTGCTGGCAATTTTGCATCGATTTTCTGTGTGCTACGAGCGGCAGGGCCAATAATACTGGCCCTGGCGGCATCCGTCGGCGTGGTCGCCGCCCTCACTCGAGCTGGATGGCGGTCCGACGGCAGCATGGCGACGGAATCACGCCGCCCTCACCGGAGCTGGATGGCGATTCTACAGCAGCATGGCGACGGGAATCACGGCGCCCTCACCGGAGCTGGATGGCGATCCGACGGCAGCATGGCGACGGGAATCATGCCGCCCTCACCGGAACTGGATGGCGGTCAGCGTCCGAGCCGACGGCACCATGGCGACGGGAATCGTGGGCCGCGTGCTCGTGTTGATGCGCCATGGCCGGCGGCGGTCGCCGCCTGTGGGGCTGCGCCACCCGCCGCCTGTGGCTGCGTTTTGAGTATTTTTAACCAAATCTGGCCGTTTTCTTGAACTAAAGACGCAAATGGCCGCTCGGCAAAACTATTTCCAAATCTGGCCCCTCGGGTCGGCGCCAACGCAAACGGCGCCGACGTTGTGCAGTTCGGCGCCAGGCCAAACCGTCGCCGAAGCCGGGTCGGCGCCAATGGCAATGGCGCCGACAATGGCGCCGACCTCTTTGGCCGGTCTAGTGCCAGTTTTGGTTGGCGCCGACCTGCACGATGTCGGCTCCATCTGCGTTGGCGCCGACCCGAGGGGCCAGATTTGCAATTAGTTCTCAGGAAGGGCCAGATACGCTGTTAGTTCTGAAAAAGGGCCATATTTGGCAAAAAATACGCGTTTTGACTTTTCTGATGCGGATTGTGGCAAAAAATACGCGTTTTGACTTTTCTGATGCGGATTGCTGCGGGAGGCAGACGCGGTCCAGATCGAACGGCTCCCCCTGCGCGGATCGGACGGCCCGGGGGACGCTTAGTTCGTTCTATCCATAAAATTAGCTAGTTTCCTTCCATTCTAATTTAGTCATATGCACGCCACAGCACAACTAGTCATATTCCCGCCATAGCATTCTAATTCAAACCCTTTTGGCTGCCTCCATCAAATCCCATAATCTGGCTCTAGTGGATTCATGAAGGTATCTTCCACAAAAACAGTACTTCTTAGACAATCATGGTTCCAAAACGATCTGACAAAACTGAAAAACACTTTAACCCATAAACCTGTCTCACAATAATGTACTGCTAAAAGTCATTCCTTGCCACAAATTTCTTGTACTCCCGTGTCAATTACATCAAAGACGATTACAACCAACACAAACGAGGACATTATGGAGCGAGGGAGAAGGGAGAACACACTGGGAAACAAGAAAAAACAGAAAACATCTTCTGAGCAATGCTGGAACATCCACTGATGGAAGAAGCACAACCCTCTTGCTTTGTATATCGACCACCTACACTTCATCACCTCTGCTTTGTATATCGATCGCTGCTGCAACGCACCGCCCTCGTGCAGAATGCGCCTACATGTCACCATTTGATGTTCAGCCGAGAACCAGACTTCATGACAATCCATCTCAATGTCATGATCCTCAGCGTTTTCTGCTGCTGTGTATGCCAGCCATAATAATCTTCCTACATGCCATCGTTTGGGATCCTCGGCATACATCTTGCATGAATGATGGGTCCACAGTCTTACTGCACCCACAGTTGCCTTCTACCTTGGAGTAATCCAAATTGACAGCATCCATGACGTCCAATTGCTCCCCACAGAGTGCACAGATAATCTGGCTCTCGTCTGCAGGAACCATACAGCGATGATGAAGAATTTTCTTGCGGAAAGAGATGGTTAGGTGGCTTGAGATGGTTAGATGACGTCCAATTCCTCCTTCGAGGCTTGCGATCTGAAATAGCAGTATGCATAACACCATTATTTATGTGACGAGGGCTTCTACGAACTTGATTAGTGACAGATGGTGTATCTAGTTTACATACCCAGGTGCGGGCACGGGTCATTTGTCGAGGTATTGGTAACGCGGAACTACTAAAAGTATTCATACGTACCGTAGAGGAGGTGGGGAAGAACGTGGAGGGTTCCAGTGACGGGATTGCACACACGATTTTACCCAGCTTCGGATCTCACGACGGTGGCGAGATCCTACGTGCTGCTATAATTCACTCAAGGCAAATATGTGTACAGGTTACAATGAGGTTGTATGCGTTGCCCTAAGGCTGCTGGAAGGCTGGCTTATAAAGGCGCCAAGCCTTCCCCTACAAGGAAAGCCTTAACCGACCTAGATCATGAGTCCTAGACTAACACGGTAACAAACCCTAACTTGCTCCCTAAGGCGAACGCAGCCAGGCCTTCGTCTTGGACTTCACTAAGCCAGCCCAGAGCTTATCCTTGCGCCTAAGCCCATGAGGCCTTCTCCATTAAGCCCTCCGGCTTTATCTGATGGGCCTCCTTGGTGGGCCAGGTTTTATCCACCGTGGCAGGTATACCCGTTCGGCATAACCTCCACAGTAGTCCCCGGAAAGGTTTAAGTTCTTCGTTTGCCGTCTTTGTGAAACACGGGCTTTCGCCTTTGCGCAAGGCGGACAGAAGAGCTTGGAGCATTCCAAAATGAGACATTCAGTCTGCCTTAAGGATTAAGCCGAACTCTCCTGCACTTTGAACAATCTGGCAGAAAGATTCTGTCAGCGTCGAGTCTTGTCATGACGTCACCGCAGTCAAAGCCAGTCCACGACAGTCTGGACAGCAGAGAGACGTTGTGCCGCCATTACTGCTATTTTTCCGCACACGATCTCCGAGGCGTGCGGGAGAAGATGCCCACTAACTGACCGTTGCGGGACGCGTGGCGAAAATCGCGCGAGCGTTATCTCACCGCACTAATCACGGCGCGCAGCCCCCATAAAAGGGGAACCAATTTTCTCCATCGGGCTCATTTCCTGTTCATCGTCCTCCTCGCACCCATCCCCTCCGAACTCCGGCGAGCTCCACCACCACCACCTGCACACCCACCCATGGAGAGCTCCGATGCAACCGCGGGAGCTACAACGGCAACGGCGTCGGCGGCGGCGGAGGGACAAGATCTGGCCATGAGGGGATCGAGCACCGCGGATGCATCTGCATCTCGCGCGGCGGCGGCGACAAGTTCTGCGGCCACCTCCATCGAAGCAGAGAAGAATGCCCAGCCCTCCGATGAGGGCGATGCGGCGGAGGCAGAGGAGAGGGAGAGGAAGCATCTTCCCGCAACTGGGCAGCTTCCACCATCACCGACGCGGACCTCACGCAGCTGGAGAAGGAGGGCATCCTCCCACCAAAGGAGAACTGCCACTGGCGGTCAGCGTACGGCCACCCTGCTCCAGATCCCGCCGGCGATGAACGAGTGCTCCTCGTCTCACATCTCCTTCGCGGTTTGTCTTTGCCTCCGCATCCTTTTTTCCAATCAGTCTTAGACTACTATGGCCTTCAGCCTCATAGCGTAGGCCCCAATAGTATCTTGTACATAGCTGGCTTTATGGCTTTATTCGAAGGATACCTAGGCATAGAGCCCAGCTTAGAATTCTTCAAGTACTGCTTTACTGCAAGCGCCAAACAGAGAAGGAAGAACTGCTTTCCTTAGGAACAGTTAGCATCAACCTTCGTAGAGGCAGAGACTGGTATCCTAAGGCGCCAAAAATAGATTCCATTAAAGGCTGGAATAGCTCCTTCTTCTACTGCAAAGACATGGCGCCAGTAGGCAAAGACATAGGACTTCCTCGCTTTTCTCCTTTGCCTGCGGAGCCCCGCCTTCTTGGGGCGAGAAACCACTGAAGGTCCTTCCTGACAACCTCCGTCGCATGCAAAGGCGGATTGAGTACTAACAAAGACTGCTGTGCCCAAACTCACGGGCGCAGACACCATCCTATGTTGGTTGTCAAGGCGAATCCAGCCTTTGAAAGATCGCAAAGGCCTCATGTGCCACTACACGGACCAGAAGAAAGATCCCCTCCGTGTTAGTGAGAGTGACCTTACGCAAGACGCCCTTGTGTATCGCTTTAAGAGGATTGCCAAGGAAAGGATCCAGCTGACAGAGCAGCGTCCTATGTACACAGCCGCCAACCCAGCTCCAAAGGTAAGGCATTTACCACTACTGTTTTTATACTTCCACAATGTTTGCCTTACTAACACACTTTTGATTTCAGCTCGCCCTTTTGCCGGATAATCTGCTGGCTCCTTTGTTTTACGTGCCTGAAGCGGCACCCGAGCCCCAAAGACTCGGAAACGAAAGGCTTCAGGAGCTACTGCAGCAACTTCAGCAGCAGAAAGGCGGAAGCGTGAGAAAGCCATCCCTGCTAACGCCGAAGTGCTCGACATTGAGGACGATGAAGATGCGGCCTTTAATGCTCCAGTACAGAAGTAAGCCGAACCTCAATTTCTTTAGTAAGGCGAACAATGTGTATGAATGTTATCTTATTTTGTATGTGATTTGCAGGATCAAACCAACTGCGCCTCTTAAGAGGAAGAAAGTAATTTCTTCCAGGCAAAGAAGACTGAGCCCTCTCCAGCCATCGCTCCCCCCACTCCCTCCGTTCAACAAGAGACAGCCCCAGGCCCATCTGAAGATCATCATATAGATCTGGACTCAGCCGTCTTACCTGATAAGACGGAAACTGAAAAGTTGGCCAGGGCTGCCGCTGCTGGGAAGGCGGCGACTTCAGTCAGAGGAGCCGAACGAGCCCATCACTCGTGAGCTATCCGCAACATGGTGAAGCAAGAGCTCTTTGACGACGAGGGGTACATCTTACCCAACATCGCCGCCATGCTTGCCGATGAGAAGGAGCGCAACGAGCCGCCTCCGAAGCTAAGGCCAGTTGGTCAAACATTGACCATATTGAATCTGGAAGACAATTGTGACGAGCTGTACGTCACAATGAAGCAGAGCTACAAAGCCTTGAAGGCCATGATGCAGGTAAACATTCCGTCTTTATGTACATACTAGTCCCCGGGCATTACGTTGTGCTTTGACTAAGCCGACGTAATGGCCTTTCTTTAATGTTGATAAAGACTCAGTCCCCAAGCCCTTGTAGCTATACCTTACTGTCTTTACCTTCTTTGTTACTTACTACTGCCCTTGCCTAGCAGAGCAGCGAGCAACTTACATGCGATCTATGGTACTCACTGAGTAACCAAAGGCAAGTGCTCAAGCAAGCCGTCGCCGAAAATAAGGCGAACAAAGGTAAATGTTTTCTTTCACATGCAATGTGACTTTAGTTCATTTTAAGACATAAGATGCTCAACACATGCAATGTGTTTTGCGCAGCTGTTGTGGCGAAGGCAAAACAGATCGTCAGCGAGACTGGCGATATAGAAGTTGTAAGGCGGGAAAATGCCGCCTTGTTTAAGCAACTGGAGGAGAACCGAAAGACGGCCGAGGCCAATCTTAAAGCCGTCCAAGACAGCGCCGCTGAAGGACAGAACGCACTGAAGGCAGAACTTTGAAACTGCAGCGACAGGCTGAAAAGGATGGGCTCCTAATCCAGAGCTTACAAGGTCGTCTTGAACGCCAAGCTGATGAGAGCACCGCCATTGACGAGAAACTGCTAAGTAAGTCTTTCTTCTTTACTTCTCGCACTTTCTGTCACTTTTCGCCTTTATTCAAACAGTTCAATGCGCCTTAATTTTTTCCATTCCTCCCTTCCTCAGTTCCAGCTGGATTTGGGGAAAGGCTTACCTCTGAGACGCGCCTGGAGCTTATCTTGGAGTGTGGCGAGATTGTGTCAGGGCTGTATGCTGCGGGAAGAGACGTTGTTGCCAACATCTTCCCAAAACAGCTGCCCCAAGTGACAAACACCAGCAACTTGCTGCCACTTCTTCAGAACTGCGTCCCAGAGGTGGTGGAGCGTCTTCGCTCAGCAGCTAGAGGCGGAGCAAAACTTGCTCTAGGACTTGTTCGCGGCCACTACCCCGAGTCAACATGTGGCGCGTTATCAAGTGTTTCCCAGCCAAGGACAGAGACGGCAACGAGCTCGTCAAAGAAAAGGTCTATGCCTCTGTCTCTGGCTTTGCCTCAGCCGTTGCGGAGATGGTAGACTTGTCTATCTTCTTCTCCAAGAAGCCTGTGCCTCCCCGTCCTGACGACGTGTCTGATGACGAAGCCGAAGCCCCACCACTGGCAATGGCGATGAGTCAGAAGACGGAAATGAAGAAGAAGAAGAAGAAGGCGAGTCTGAAGCTACGCTGGATCCATCCAAGTCCCCTGTGCCTTCGCCTCCTCAGTCCCCTGCATAAGATGCAGGAAAAACTTTGCATTAAGCGTGTCATGAAAGATGGCACAAAAGACTTGTTAAGTTATGTTTTGTAATGGCAGGAGCCTTTTATCTGTTGAACATGTTTGTTTTGCAACGCATGCACTTATTTTTAAAAGGCTTGCAAACTATGCTCCTTATCCGTCTTTAAGTTTTCTGGCTTATATGCTTTAGCCTTTTCGTATGCTGGCAGAACCTAAAGCACGGAACACTTCGCTGGCAACAGGGTTAGTAACCAAACTGTTTAAACACAGAAACGGCGCCGGCTTTTGGTGCGTAAAGCATCTACTAAGACAAGCCAGCATATACGCGATCAGATAAATACTCTTAGACGGATGCAATTTTAATTTTTGTAAGGCCTTAAGGCAAAAGCATCATGTGAGTAACCACAAGCACGAGCCAATTCGGGTTAACATTGATATTTTTATCGAAATATATGATCAAATGGAAATAAAAGACGGCGAGAACTCATGCATAAAAATAATTGAGGGAACCAAAGACTTTTATTTCATAATCATATATGGTGTGATTACAATAGAATTGCTAAGTGTAAAAAGGACGTAGCTGCTCAATGTTCCAAGGACGTTTCGTCTCCTTGAGACTGCTTCTTCGTTCCTTTTCCTTTTGCGGCCTCTTTTCTTCTTCTCGATATCACGGAGGTCCACAAGATAATATGCCCCGTTCTTAAGCGCTTTGCTGATAACGAAGGGTCCTTCCCATATGGGAGATAGTTTGTGCTCCTTTTGCTGAACAAGGCGAAGCACCAAATCGCCTTCTCGAAACGATCTCCGTCTTACCTTGCGACTGTGGTAACGCCGCATGTTCTGCTGATAAATGGCGGAGCGCTGAAGCGCTATCTCACGCTCTTCTTCGAGAAGGTCTAAGCCGTCCTGTCGGCTTCTTCTGCGTCTGCTTCGACGTAGGCTGTTACACGAGGTGTGTCGTGCAGGACATCGTTGGGAGTACCGCTTCAGCGCCATATATGAGAAAGAAAGGGGTGTAGCCTGTTGCACTGCTTGGAGTTGTGCGTATGCTCCATAAGACAGCAGGTAATTCTTCTACCCATGCTCCAGCTGCTCTATGCAAAGGCACCTCTAATCTTGGCTTTATTCCCTGTAGAATTATACTGTTGGTTCGCTCAACTTGGCCATTCGATTGTGGATGAGCCACAGATGCTAAGTCCAAACGAATACCAACTTCACCACAGTACTTTGCCAGTTCTCCTACGGCGAAGTTTGTCCCATTGTCCGTAATGATACTGTGGGGGACGCCAAATCTCGTTATAACTCAATGACGAACTTCTTGGCTGTTGCCCCATCAAGCTTTTTTATGGGCTTAGCTTCAACCCACTTGGTGTATTTATCCACCGCAACTAAGAGATGTTTGACGCCGCCTCGCGCAGTCCTGAATGGACCTACCATGTCCAGTCCCCAGACCGCAAATGGCCACGTGATTGGATGGTGCGCAATTCCTGGGCTGGCATCTTTGGCTGTCTTGCATACTTTTGGCATCCAACGCATTTCTTGACGAGTTCTTCTGCATCTTGCTTTGCTGTGAGCCAGTAGAATCCATGTCTAAAAGCTTTGGCGACAATTGCTCGGCAGAGGCATGATGACCGCAACATCCACCATGGATCTCTTCTAGTATCTCCTGTCCTTCTTCCGGCGAAACGCATCGTTGATATACACCTGTGGTACTCCGCTTGTATAGCTCTCCATTTATTATTGTGTATGCCTTAGCTCTGCGCACAACTTGCCGCCTTAAGACTTCATCCTCTGGCTCTTCCTTGTTAAGGAGGAAATTTATGTAGGGCTGTGTCCAGTCTGGCTTACCAGCATGACGGAAACAGACTGCGAAGCCATGGGGTCATCCTCATCTCCGCCTTTAATAGACGGCACGTACAGGTGCTCCAAAAATATATCGGAGGGCACCTTCGATCTTTTCGAGCCCATTCTGGCTAAGGCGTCCGCTGCTTCATTTTCCTCCCTTTTGATATGCTTGACTTCTAAGCCGATAAAACACCGACCAAACTCGTCTACCGTGCGTCGGTATTCAGCCATTGTAGGGCTCTTCGCGTCCCATGCCCCTTCTAATGTTGAACAACGAGGTCTGAATCGCCATAGCACAAAAGACGGCTAATGCCCAAATCCTTTGCGACGTGCAATCCATGCAACAGAGCCTCGTATTCTGCAACATTATTAGTGGCATTGAAGTGTATCTGCAAGACATAGCACATCTTGTCTCCTTTAGGGTTCTTCAGTACCACGCCAGCTCCCGATCCCTGCAACATTTTGGAGCCATCAAAGTGCATAACCCAATATTCTTCGTCAGGGAGGGGAAGTTCATCCATTGCTTCCGTCCAGTCTGCGATGAAATCAGCTAAGGACTGGGATTTGATGGCTGTACGTGGCTTGTACTGGATATCGAAGGCTGCCAATTCAATTCCCCACTTAGCCACACGTCCAGTGGCATCGTGTTGTTTATAATGTCACCCAATGGCGCCTTACTGACTACCGTGATTGGGTGCTCTTGGAAATAATGGCGTAATTTTCTGGCTGCGAAGAAAACTCCATAAGCCAGCTTCTGATAGTGAGGGTATCGTTGTTTGGATTCGGAGAAGACTTCGCTGATATAATATACCGGCCTTTGTTCCGGTAGCTCCTTGCCCTCTCCTTTCGTTCAACAACAACCACTGCACTAATAACTAGGTTGGTAGCCGCCATGTAAAGTAGCATCGGCTCTTGTGGTAGAGGAGACGCTAATATTGGTGCTGAAACTAAGGCGTCTTTTAACTGTGCTAAGGCTGCATCTGCCTCTTCAGTCCAGACGAACGTCTTAGTTTTCTTCAACAACCTGTATAGGGGTAAAGCTTTATCCCCAAGCCTACTAATAAATCGGCTTACAGCTGCTGCAGATCCTGCGAGCCTTTGGACATCTTTAAGACAAGTAGGCTTTTTGATGTCCATGATAGCTCGAATCTTTTCTGGGTTAACCTCAAGACCTCTTTCTGAAACAATGAAGCCTAAAAGTTTTCCTGCTGGGACGCCAAAAAAGCATTTTCCCGGATTTAGCTTCATGTTATATTTTCTCAAGTTATCAAAGGTTTCTTGAAGGTCAACGATGAGATCGCCGCGTTTTCGCGACATAACGGCAATGTCATCGACA
Source organism: Poa pratensis (assembly GCA_947311845.1). Classification (NCBI taxonomy): domain Eukaryota; kingdom Viridiplantae; phylum Streptophyta; class Magnoliopsida; order Poales; family Poaceae; genus Poa; species Poa pratensis. The sequence goes on along the minus strand of CAMZMU010000020.1, from coordinate 8,106,746 downwards.
TAAGCGTGAACATTGCGGCCTATTTGATCGTGTAGGCAACGTTGTATGCACCGTTGGTACGTTGAGCCAGCGTTTTTAAGCCCAAAGGCATAGTTATGTAGCAAAACGTTCCGAAAGGTGTGATGAAGGAAGTCTTAATTTGGTCAGACTCCTTCATCTTAATTTGGTGGTAGCCAGAGTAAGCGTCCAAAAAGCATAGTAATTCAGAACCTGATACAGCATCTACGACCTGATCAATTCGCGGCAATGCGAAGGGGTCTTTAGGACAGGCTTTGTTTAAGCCGGTGAAATCTATGCACATGCGCAAGTCTTTCACGTCCTTCTTAGGTACTAATACAGGATTTGCTAGCCAATCTGTGTGGATAACCTCTCTAATGAAATTAGCGGCACTAAGCCGAGCTACCTCTTTTCCTATTGCTTTCTTCTTCTCTGGACCAAGCGACGAAGACCTTGTTTTACTGGCTTGGCACCTTTGGCGACATTAAGGCTGTGCTCGGCAAGTTCCCGGGGTACTCCTGGCATGTCTGATGGTGACCATGCAAAAATATCCCGTTGCTCACGGAGGAACTTGACGAGCGCGCCTTCCTATGCGTCACTGAGGTCCGCGCCTATGTTGTCGTCTTGCTTGCATCGGCTCATCCAGCGATCTTCTTCGAGTTTGAGCTGGCCTTGAAAGTGACATCCGAGGCGCAAGGAGGCTTCTTACCATCCGGCATTTCATTGGTGTTAACTTCTTTCTTGTACTGCTCAGCTCTTCTTGCTGATGACTGCTTCTGCTAAGATGGCGTTTCCTGCTTCGCATTCCTTCGCCTTCTTGAAGTCGCCATTGACCGTGATGACGCCGTTTGGTCCAGGTATTTGAGCTTGCTGTAGATGTAACACGGGCGTGCCATGAATTTGGCAAAGGCTGGGCGGCCAAAGATTGCGTGATACGCACTTTTGAATTCCACCACCTCAAAGGCAACTTCCTCAGTCCTATAGTTTGTTTCGTCACCGAAGGTACGTCTAAGACAATTGTTCCCATAGAACTGGCCTGCCTGCCTGGCACTATGCCGTGAAACTTGACTGTGCTATGTTTAGCTGTGTCTCAGAAAGGCGCATGCGCTTTAAGGTTTCAAGATAGAGGATGTTGATGCTACTCCCTCCATCCATAAGCACCTTAGAAAGCCTGCATTGCTGCACAATTGGGTTTACAACGAGCGCGTAATTCCCTGGGTTCTGTGGAATATGATCAGGATGATCGTTGCGGTCCCATGTAATGGGTGCTCGGACCAGTTGAGATACTGGGGAACCGCTGGCATAGTGGCATTGAGTTCCCTCCAGGCTGCCTTTTCCTTTTTGGCCGAAGGAGTGGCAAGGAAAGTACAAGGCTTGTTTCGACCCTTGGAAACTTGTTGCTCCTCTTGTGCTTTGGCTCCTGATCTTCCGGCTCCGAAGCACTTTCCTCGTTGTCCTTCTGTTCTTTCTTGTCTTTACGGTTCTTGCGCTTGAACTGTTTTGCCTTGAAGCCAGCGTCCGGATCCTTCTTGATATCATCGTTAAGGCGGCACTGCCTGTTGGTATGGGTGCATTTGCCAAGCTTGCTATGATGGGCACAAGGTTCATCTTTGATGTCGTCATAGGTGATTTTAATGGGTCTTGACCCTTGACTGTCATCGCCTTCTTCTGCCATCTGCTAGCCCCGCTCTGGCCACCCTTCTTATTGGCAAAGGCTACCTCCTTTGATGGTCCTGGCGCATCGTTGGCTTCCTTCTTTTTCCGGCTTTGATTGTTGTTTCGCTTTTCCGGGTTAACAGCTATGTCCATGCGCAGATCGCCGTCGTCAGCTCGAGCGTCGTCTTCTGCTGCAGCGTAATTGTTCGCGCTGTCTAAGAGCTCGCCGAGGTGTTTGATGTTTTGGCTGGCTAACATATATCTCATCATGTTGCCTTTCTTCAGGCTGTTCATAAAAGCATGTATGGCCTGGATCTCAGAAACGTCTTCGCATGCATTCTTTGTCTCTGTCCATCGAGCTATGAAAGCTCTGCTTGACTCCCCCTCCACTTGAGCACTTTAGTAGATCTGAGTAAGCCTTTGGACGTTTGTATGTGCATGAGAAGTGTTGCATGAATGTTTTCTGCATGTCTTGCCAATTGTGGATACTCTTTTCTGGCAAAGTGTCGATCCACAACCGGGCCGTTCCCTCCAACATGAGTGGAAGAAAACGTACAGCTGCATTGTAATCACCGTCATTAATACCAACGGCGTGGATGTAATCAGGCAGCCATATGTCCGGTTTGTCAATGCCATTGTACTTGTCCACAATTTTCTTGACATTGCCTAGCGAGGATGGGAGTTGCACCTTGCGAATCGCCGGTCCAAAGCACACAGGGCCCAGGTAAGACTCCTCTTTGGCCGCTTTAATCTCATCGAGACGGATGCGGGCGTCTGAGATATGAGTGTTTTCCCTGGCTGGCCCTTTGTTGGATTGGCTACGCCTTGGCTCCTCCTGACGGCTTTGGCGATGAGGGGAGCGGGAGCGAGATCGCCTTTGAGGCGGATCTCTGTTGCCCCTTTTCCTTCGTCTCTTGCCCGTGCTGCGGGCGGAGGTGGCATGTTAAGCCGGTCACTCCCACGCCGTGCGTCCTTGTCTTGATCTCTTTCACGGCGAGGCGGATCATTCTTCTTATGGCGTGTGTTATCCTTTTGCCGGTGGTCGTCCTTGCCTTTGTCACTATGGCGATTGGACCCAGTCTTTGACTCATCCCTGTGTTTGTCAGGAACTTTGTCCTTCCTGGTTCCTTACCCTTATTGCCATGGCTACTGGAACCAGCTGGTTCCTCTGGATCCCCACCGCCGGCAACGGCTGTCTTGCAAAGACGCGTGTCGTCCGCCAGTTTTGAGTTTGAGTCCGCCTTAGCCTGCTGCTCTACCGCCTTTTCGATGAGCATTTTAGAATAATGGTGGCGCTCTTCAATTGGAACTGCTTCGTCTCCCATGATTTCCCTGGCCGCCTCTAGGTTTTTGGCCGGGGTGGAGAAGAATATGACTCCATCAGGGTTAACTCTGAAAGAGTATTTCTGCCAAGGCTTTAAAGGCTTTTGGGCAGAAGTCTTCTCGAAGTTTCCCTGCAGATCCCGATGCAGAAGAGGGTCACGTATACTTCGTATTTTGCGGAATTTCTCAACATCGCGTCACGCTGGTACTCTTCCTCTTCTAGAGCCTTTCCAACTAGGATTAACTCTTTTTCCTTGTTCAGGAGGGACAACTTATACTTGATGTTGACTTCAGTCTCAGCCAGGAGCGCTTTCCGTCTTTCCTCAAGTTCAACCGCGGTTGGATTTGGTCCCAAAGGTGTTTTGAGAAGCTCCAATGCGCGCATGTGTTCCTCCTTTGACCGCTCCAGGTCTTCTTCAATAGGCGTAGCCGGGGGAGGCCTTTTAGGGTCCAGCACATCCTCTGGCTTTTCCGCCTTGTCACCAATGTGTTTGATGCTAGAGGAAACTTCAGCCTCGTCTGGCTTAGCCGCGGCCGCACCATCCTCCATAGCTATCTGTGCCGGGAAAGTCATTAAGACTTCGTTTGGATCGGATGAGCCATAGCCTCGCGCGGCAACCTGTGCTGCAAGTCTTCCTCCTTATGCTCATCGAGATCTGAATCTTCCGCCATTGGAGCGGTGCCATCAGATCCGGCTTCTGAGTCTGCTCCTGTCTGTAAGGCAGGTAATATTGACTCAGGGTCAGATTCGGCCGGCTTAGGGCCAGATGCGTCAATGACACCAACAAAACGAGAGGCGGGCTCCATAAGCTCATAAGAGCTGGAGTCAGAATCGCTTTGGGTATCAGAGTCACTCAGATCGCGATAGACAAAGGCCTGATCCGATCTGTGTTGTTGCTCGATTGCATAATCGATGGGGTGGTGGGTGGGCCAAAAGGCGGCGGATCCCCTGGGGAATCCATACGCCTCAGCCGTAAAACCCATGAAGATGTTGATGGTGCCGAAGGGGACGACGAAGCTTGACACCAGTGCGTCGTTTGCTGGGACGTAGGACCGTCGTCTTCGATGCACCCAAAGTTGTTGATGATGCGGGCGCGACCAACCGCCATAGTCTTGCCGATCTCGCCCAATGCTCCCGCCTGAAACAAAACTCCCGACGCCTTGGGCCCCACGGTGGGCGCCAACTGTCGAGGTATTGGTAACGCGGAACTACTAAAGTATTCATACGTACCGTAGAGGAGGTGGGGAAGAACGTGAGGGTTCCAGTGACGGGATTGCACACACGATTTACCCAGCTTCGGATCTCACGACGGTGGCGAGATCCTACGTGCTGCTATAATTCACTCAAGGAAATATGTGTACAGGTTACAATGAGGTTGTATGCGTGCCCTAAGGCTGCTGGAAGGCTGGCTTATAAAGGCGCCAAGCCTTCCCCTACAAGGAAAGCCTTAACCGACCTAGATCATGAGTCCTAGACTAACACGGTAACAAACCCTAACTTGCTCCCTAAGGCGAACGCAGCCAGGCCTTCGTCTTGGACTTCACTAAGCCAGCCCAGAGCTTATCCTTGCGCCTAAGCCCATGAGGCCTTCTCCATTAAGCCCTCCGGCTTTATCTGATGGGCCTCCTTGGTGGGCCAGGTTTTATCCACCGTGGCAGGTATACCTGTTCGGCATAACCTCCACATCATTGGTCCAGTGGGAGCAGGTGGTGCTGAGTTGTTGCCTGTGCCGTCAGTCTGCAATGGTTCAGTATGGTTATTCAGAGAACCAGTGTCTAGCACAAAACCCAAATCGAAACTCACCAAAGCTGCAGTGTCCGGGAGTCCATCATGGATCTGTTCAGTAACAACATTATCAAGAGTGTTAATATTGTCCATTAAATCATCCAGTTCCTCAATCACCATCGAGGAGAGCTGATTCTGACTAACCAGACTGGTTGTACCCCCAATGTTCAGGTAAAACTGATCGACTAGGAAGGCAGGAGAACGTGCAGTGTATAACCAGTCTATCATGATCCCACGGATCGCAGTTGCAAGCTGAGTTACAAACTGAACTATAGGGGCAGTGTAAAAGGATGCATCAGGTGGTAAAATGTTACGTGTGTAAACCTGCCTCATCAGCCATCCAAAGAAAGACAAATAGCAGGTAAATAGAGGTAAATGCATGCTGAGGTCTCTTCCACCTGCACGTACAAACATCAGGTTGGTGGTATTATTGCCAGAAATCAGCCCTTCTGCTGCAAGTTCCACTTCCTCAAAGTTATCATTCCAAGTCTCAAATGCATCATCTAATAGTTCTCGGAGTCCTCAACTCCATCCATCATGGATGGCCCCTCATAGCCAAAGTGATGACGCATGTTTATACCCACAAAATGATTTGGCTGTGGAGCTGCTCCAGTCCAACGAACATCAACGTGTTGCTGGTTAAAACGTTCTAAAACAAGATGGTACTGTTCCAACTCTGTCAGAGATGGCAAATGTTCAGGATGAGGGGAAGCATTCAAGGGAGGTGCAGGTCTTCAGTGTTTATCAGGCCAGTGCGGGTGTGTCTACCATTCAGTATGTAGACTGGTACAGACCATGACATCCCATGACCAGGCATAGAGTTAACACGGGTGATAAGCAGGCTACGGGGACAAGACTAGTATCTTTGAGTAAAACCCTAACCAGTACCCTTGATTTACTCTGATTCGGATGATGCCACAGGATCAGTTTTCCAAACAGAGAAACTGCCTTGTTAATGTAATGCTCAGTGAGGTAATCAGATGGAAAGGCAAGAAAAAGGATCCAAGCCTCGTACTCAAACACAGGTAACCTCATGTTAATTGCTTCATCATGCCTTTCAAATGTGAAACTAACCTCCTCATCTAATGGGTGTGGGCTTTCTCTCACAAACATATCTCTAATTTCAGCAGAAACAAATGTAACCAGACCCACTCCCAGGATAGATATCTCAGACTCAGTGATCACAATACCAGAATCAGACTCCTCATTGACTAATGCAACTATCATATCCAAAGTGGATTGCTTCTGGTTATCAGAGACAGGGGGAGTTACCGACAGAATAGCACATTCTTCATTGGAGAGTGGTGGTTCCCCGACCACCAGGACGCTGCGCTGCGGCCTGTCATCAGGACCATGGTCCAGCCTGGAGTGCGCGGAGAGGTAGGCATATGGACGCACCCGGAAGTTCGCCATATGCGCTCTTGGGAGGAACTCGACAGCAGTGTTGGACGAGGTGCAGGGTTGGAGGAGAGACGGTGCATCCAAAGAACCATCAGATATATAGGCAGCCTCGTCGATGGTAGAAGGAAAGGTTTCTGTCAATGGAAATTGCCCGGGAGGCGGATCAGAAATATGGTTTAGTTCCATAGCCGAGACTTCCTTTCCTTTCTTAATCCATTTTTTATAAAGATGACATTGATAAGAAAGATGTCCCAAATCATGACAAGTTTGGCATCGAATCCTTGGACAATTGGTCACCATGTGTCCCGGTCTGCGGCAGAAGGCACATAGCAGCATCCATGACGTCCAATTTCGAGCCTTATGTCCCCAGCCACAATATCAGAATGGGACACGGTAAATCTTAAATTTCAGGAATATACTATAGGCTGCGAAGTTGAAGGCATCCCAGCAGTCGACTATTATAGATTTTATCAGTTTTGCTCCACATACCAGCAGTTGAAGGCATCAGCTGCAATTCTTCTATCTTGGCCTGTTTCATGTCCAAATCTAGGGATTGTATATGGTTTGCGGAACTCGGGGTCCAATTGATCTCCCAGCTCTGATCTGAAAGCTTGAAATATTGCCATCGTCAGCTATCAGTTCTCCTTTTCTTGCAGAACTGGCACCTGCATAATCTGCTCCTTGAGAACGTACATCATCCCACATGTACTCTTCTTCCTCAGAGTTCTTCCAGCTTTTGTTAGCTGACAGCCTACCAATCCTATCAGAATTACTAACAGGAGTTGGGAGAAGTGCATTGTCCATACGTACAGATCCTGAAGGCCGAGGATCCTTATTTGCATAAAAACTGCTGCGTCTGTCAAATTGCTCATCAGAAGAAGTAACGCCTCCAGCATAATATGGTCCTCCGATTCCCTCTTGGCCTTTGGACTTTGAACGAACTTGACCAGCTCCAACAACAGGCTGTTGTGAGATGTTGGAAAATCCAAGACCTCTGACATCTCTATCCGGTTTCTCATGAGCCGGATTGCTAAAGTTGTCCCTCTGAGCACGCTGTAAGTTTGGCAGATCACAGCAAAAGTATATCAGCAAAAGCAAGAAAACAAAAACAAGGAGAAGCACTTTTCTGGCAATTTACATGTAGGAATATCAAAGAGCAAGAAATAACATACGGGTCTAGAGCTAAGAGCATCCAGCTGTCTCCCAGCACCTTTGTCTATAGCTATCCTGTTAACTCTGTCCATATCAGCATCAGAGTCAGAAATTATAGCCATCTTAGCACCGGTTCCTAGTAGACCCTGTCCAAATTGATGGGAAAACAGTGTGATGAGAAATTTATAGTGTGCAACAGAAAAACAGTAGACACGACACTATACACAGAACTATAAACCTGTAGTAGAACAACCAAAAGAGAACTAACAATGGACCTGATGGAATGTTCAACCTCCACAAGAATTGACTCCTAGCATCGTAAATAAGCTACAACCAGTCTCACAAAAATGGACTGCTAAAAGTCGTTCCTTGCCACAAATTTCTTGTACAAAGTTATGCCGTGTCAATTACATCAAAGGCGATTACAATCCACACAAACGAGGACACGAGGGAGAACACCCTAGAAAAGAAGGAAACACAGAAAACGTGATCTTCTGAGCAATGGTGGAACATCCACTGACGGTGGAACATCCACTGACGGAAGAAGCACAAGCCCTCTTCTCAGTGGCAAGCCAGCCAGAGAGCATCCCACGACGCCGACCGGATCCCAGATCCGCAGCCTTGCACAGCTAACCTTATTGTAGTAGAAACACTAGACACTGGCAATCACCGTCCTTGAACGCACGGTGGCCATTATATGACTATTTTGGCACATCACCCGGTTGAGTTGCTGGAAGTGCTTCGATATATGTATAATAGTTGAAATTATCAACTAGATAATGACCAGCCTCGTACAAGGATCCATCCAGCGGATGCTTCAGTTGATCTCCGCAATTAAAACAATGTCGTGGATCAACACCACCTCGGAGCTCACCAAACCCACCTATAGGAACAAGAGGGGTTGGTTGGGATGATTCAAAAGGAAAAACAAGCAGACTATATATGTATATATATTTTGGTGGTTAGTGACTAACCAACTCTCTCGTTTTCTTCCAGAGCAACTATGGATACCGGTACCCAAGCTTTTATATCAGAATCGCGTCGTAGCTCTGCAAAGAAGAACTCCTCCTTTGAATTCTCCAGAGTGCTTTTAGCCGTGAAATTCAGATGATAATAGGAGGCATGGTCTCTGAGTATGTGGCTGACGATGCCTTTGACGAGCCGATACTTGATCTGCATTTATTTATCAAGGAGAGATGAGTAATAGTGGCGCAAGCACGCAGATGCATATATATGTATATATAAGAGATGGATGCTTGAAAAGCAAGCTTCACCTGGTGCTTGTCTTGGCTGTTGTAGTGCTCCAAGGCGATGTTTGCATAGTAAGGGAGATTCTCATGATAGGGGTCGAAATTTCCTTCATCATCCTCGTCGTAGCTGTAGTTTCCATCATACTCGGGGCTTGACGGGCGACAATATTCGTCGGAGTCACTGTCAGACTCGTAATACCTAATTTGACCATGCATCAAAACAGGGTTATGTAGATATAGATAGTGCCAGGGATGATGAATTCGACATAAGCCATATATAAAGTAGAGTATATATATTGTGCGACGGAAACAAATTCAAATGGATATATAAAGTAGAGTATATATATATGACGAGTGAGGCAGGAGTTTGAGGTTAATTACGTTTGTTGGTTGTTGTGATCGGGAGGAAGCGGCGATGTAGGGGAATTGGGATCATCAAGGTTGACGTGTCGTCCGGTCGGGGTTGATGGCGTAGCGGCGGAGGTGGTGGCTGCTTCTTGGGGGGCAAGGGGAAAGGAGGCTCCAGAGGAGGACAGGTCCTTGCACAGTAGAGCACCCGAGGCATGGGGCTCGATTCGATCGATCGCACAGCACTCGGGATCGGCCTGCAATATATATATTTTGGGGATTCAGATCGAAACCAGCGGAAGACGACACGATCCGATCTACCTCGAGAGGGGGTCGTGAACTCACCTTCAACGGGCCGGCGGCGGGGGCGGGGGCGGCGGCGGCGGCGCTCTAGGGTTCGGTCTGAAGATGATGCGTGTGGCCTCTCGGGGGAAAGAGACGATCGACCTGGGAGAGGATAAGTGAGCAACAACCCGCCACGACCGACCTCGACTCGTATTCCTTTTTCCTTCTTTACCCGCCACGACCGACCTCGACTCGTATTCCTTTTCTTTCTTTCTTTCTCTAAATAAAATCCTCGCTGTAATTAATTACAAATTAAGTGAATGGATATAGATATTGTTTACATCTAAAATCGTGCCAATTTTAAACTCCAAATACGATTGTATTTCCTGGCTGGGCAAAATATGAAGAAATGGGACAAATTTTGAAATTGCGTATTCTTTGCCACCCGTTTGTCTTTTTTGTGCAGCCTTAAAATACAACGCATTTCGTGTTGAAAATTCACAAGACCGTAGATCTGGACAATATATGGCCCCAAGGAAGGCGATAGTGAACATTTGATAAATACCAACATAAATGGGAGATATTTTGATACCGCAAATATGTAGAGCGTGCTTCACGAGTAAATCCGATTTTAAAGGACCAAACACAAGGCATTCAGGTGGTTAGAGTGATCAATATAGACTCACGAGTAGCCACGATTTACACTCCATTCACTCCAGCTATTACAAAGTGTGTACATAATAACAGATAAGCACTACAAAGCAACATTGCAGCCACAAAACACTTCATCTGACAACGATACTCCACAGCTGTGCCAACTATGTCACGTCAAACTTGAGGAAATCCGACACCGATCCTCCACAGCTGGCACAAGGACCTCACGTCAAACTTGAGGAACTCCTTGCATTTCTCACCGTGGGTGCTTTGGGCCTCCAAATAGGGCAAATCATCCTCCATGCCAAATGATACAATACACACGGCATGTGTTTTTGCTTCATCCTTCTCGTCTACCAAGGCTGGATCATACTTGTATATGTCACCAGACAGGATGCAATCTTCATAGTTGCTACTAATCCTAAGCACACCCATAAGAGGGCCAGTACTGCGCAGCTTGTACAGCGCGTTCCTCATGCTATCAGGGTCATCAACCCTGTAGCCAATGTATTCTTTAATGACATACCGAACAACATCTTTGGCACACTGAAATTGAAATGAAAAGAAAATTATAGTCAGCAAATGCAATACAAAAATGAGGCCACCCAGGACTAGCCCTTGGTGGCATATATTCTTATACCAGAGCAACACAGTTTGACCTTGACGATGTGATGATGTTTTCAGTAAATCATGTTGGACTAATCCTGTGGGTTCTAGAAATATCTACCATGTAGTAAGGTAGTAGCTAGTAGAATTCTCTAGAGTACACATGAGTTGTACCTAGTGGTAGTCTCTAGAATACACATGAGTTGTAATCTAGGAGAATGCACTAGAAGGTAGGTCTAAATATTTCCTAGTAGGTCAGTTTGTGAGTCATATAAATAGGACATGTACCCATCGTTGTAATGTAACTAGAACAAAGCAAGGAGCTTGTAAGCCAAGATATAGCCTCAAGCATATATCTATGAAATATAGAGCATATATGTGTATGTCATATATGCGTATGTACTAGTGTGTGTGTGAAGCACAACCCTATTCGAAGGGAGCTAAGTGAGTTAGCTTCCAACAATTGGTATCAGAGCTGCAAGGTTCGGGGCCGTGGTGCGGGACGGACAGATGCTGCGGAGGCGTTGCGTGGTGTCGCAGCGGCCACGACGGCGCGGCGAGAAGGCCGCGGAGGTCTTGTGTTGTGGCGCATGAGGCTTGGTGCCATAGCATGGCGGCGCCGTGGAGGTGTTGCACGGCCACGGAAGCCGTAGCGGCGCCATGTGACGGCCATGGAAGCGGCGACCGGGGTGTGTGTGCTCTCCGGTTGTTCCGTGTGTCACCCACGGAGAAGAAGCTCGGCGTGTGTCGCCGAGGAAGAAGACTGCGTCCTTGGCACGCAGGGCTGGCCGTGTTGATCGCGTTGGAGCGCGACGTGGGCACGAGCTGGGGCGTGTGGAGCGTGGCGACGATCGAGGAGGGAGAAGACTTGGTCCAGCAGCAGGCCGGCCGCGTTGACCGCGTTGGAGCGCGTCAGGCGCGCGAGCTGGGGCATGCGGATCATGGCGGAGTGGGTGCGTCGATTGCGTTAATTCGCGGTCGTGGCATCGTGAGTGCGAGCTAGAGCGGCTAGAAAACCCCTCCCTGTGTACTCCATTGTGGCATTGAGTTGGAGCTCGAGTCAATCAAGAAAGTCGTTAGTGCGGCAGGCGTCAGTGCGCCGGGAAGATGGGTTGTGTCCGTGACGATGGCGACCGGCGCATGTGAGCGCCAGGTTGTGTCCGTGGCGGTGGCGACCAGCATATGTGAGCGCCAGGTTGTGTCCGTGGCGGTGGCGACCGGCGTATGTGAGCCCCAGGTTGTGTCCGTGATGGCGACCGGCGTATGTGAGCGCCAGGTTGTGTCCGTGCGGTGGCGACCGGCGTGTGTGCCAGGTCGAGTCGTGGCTGCTAGGTTTCACAAGTGAACGCATCAGGATTAGGGGGGGAGATTGTTGGACTAACCCTGTGGGTTCTAGAAATATCTACCATGTAGTAAGATAGTAGCTAGTAGAAGTCTCTAGAGTATACATGAGTTGTACCTAGTGGTAGTCTCTAGAATACACATGAGTTGTAATCTAGGAGAATGCACTAGAAGGTAGGTCTAAATTTTTCCTAGTCGGTCAGTTTGTGAGTCCTATAAATAGGACATGTACCCATCGTTGTAATGTAACTAGAACAAAGCAAGGAGCTTGTAAGCCAAGATGTAGCCTTAAACATATATCTATGAAATATAGAGCATATATGTGTATGTCATATATGCGTATGTGTTAGCGTATGTGTAATCGGCTTTCTTACCTGCAGATTGTTGTAATCGGCTTCACCGATTACTCCTTCAGTTTGTATTTGTTTGAAATAAATCTTCACTCCCACCTTTTCGCCAGGAAACCTTCGCTTGGAATCATCAGATATGTTCATCAAGTTGTGCAGCGACAAAATACAGTCCTTCTGAAGCTGAACTCTTATGTTTGATTCCATTATCAATTTGGTGGCGGTTGGCATGCATCTATCTGAGATTAGCATAGATGGCAAAAAACACTCGTTAGCTATGTCATATTGCCTCAATGGATAGTCAGTGTAAGTTTAATGACCCAAAATATATGAATATCCACTAAGTTGGAAACCAAATTTCCACTAAATAATTGGTAATGATTTCAATTTCTTTTTTACTCTCGTCTATTTATGCATTATTAATAGCTTTGTAAAATAGAAAAACATACATATATGTTTAAATATGGGAGGTGAACCATTTGAAATCCCAAATTATGTTATCATGGAGTTTTACTATGCATGTTGCAACGAAAAACCAAGAAGCAGAAGATACCTCCTTTTGGTTGTTTGAGACTGGGAGACAGCACTATCAACCCACCATCTTCGGTAGTTTGGTGCTTCCAGGTCCACCGCTCGCACGGCACCATTCTGGCAAAAAATAATAGCACATTAGAAAAATAGATGAATATGGAGGTGGAAAAATAGAGAAAAGTTTTTACTCTACCTCTCGGAGATTTGGACAACTCCACTTTGTGTGGTCGCATCTGCCTCGGCGCTCTGTAACTCAGGCATGTTGCCACTAATTGAACCACTTGGAGTCATTGAATCCTCCTCCTGCCCAGGCCTAATTGCCAGTGGCCAAATCATCCCTGCGATAGTAACAAAGTCATATTACCAATCATTTATGAGAATTTAAAACACACCATGAAAGTCCAAACTCAACTGCTTAAAATAAAAATTACTCAATGATCAAGTGATTATATTACCAGCTATTTCATGATCGAAATATCATTTGATTAAATAGACCTGAAGGTACAGCAAGTATTAGCTATGGGTTAACATTATTAAGGTGAAAGCGTCAGAATCATATGTTAATCAGTAGATATCCCATTTGAAACTTCATTATCTGCTTCAAAGATATTACGGCACCTCGTCACCACATTTTATAAAGTCGTCCCACCTAGACCAAACTTCTAGCCATGTTGTTAAACCTAGTAATATCTGTATCGTTCACTCTCTCTCTCTTGGTTTCTTTTAACTGGCCAATATACGAATTGGACGCTAAAAACACTTTTCTACATGGCAATCTCTCTGTTACTGTCACTAGCCATCCGGTTTTGAGGATTCAAATCACCCATCTCTCTCCTACCTTCTCAAGAAATATGTATCATTGAGGCACGTTCAATGCACCCGATGGGTGTAGCCCCCAAGTCCTCCATGATCATGCCATGAGGGGGGATATAGAGGATTTCTTCGGGTGTTGAGAGATGTTTTCAGCCAATTCGCGAAGAGCCCTTAAGCAGAATCACGTCGACTCCAAGGTGAATCGACGTCTACAAGATTATCATGTCTAATCAATCTAGTACATGTGTTTTGGTCAAACATGGCTAACTAGTGGGTTATTTGGTCAAGCTCTTTAGCCAACCAACAATAGACCGTAGATGCCATATAAGGTCATCAGTGTCAAGTTTCATGCACTAGCCAACACAACCAAAAGTCCAAACTAATGGAAAGATAGGCAATCCACATATACATTTCAACACCCCTCTCACGTGTGACTCAGGTAGGACGACACGTGTATTAAAATCTTGGAGGTATGACTCAAGAGGCATATACATGGACAGAAGGAGGGGAAACATAATGTTATGGATAAACTGCGAAAACCATGAGTCGAACTCGAGAGTCGAGACCTATGGCTCTAATACAGTGTCAGGTTTCATCCACTAGCCAATGCAATCAAAAGTCCAAACTGATGGAAACGGCTAAGCAATCCACATATACCCTTCAACAATCCCAAGTACCGTTGTTCAGGTTTGACATAGAATCGAGCCCACCTAGAAGGTTGTGATACTGATCACAACTTAACCATTCTAGTATACTTGAGATTTGTGGTAGTAGGTTGCGTCCACCCATAGATGATGGCCAGCACGAGGCATACCAAAAATTTAAACTAAGAGCGTGTTCAGTAACTTACCAGCTTCTAGCTTGACAAAATCTGAGTGAGAAGCTGGCCCTAAACGCTCCAAATTTTTGAAGCTAGATTCTCAGATCTGGCCTATAGCACATACAAAATGCAATACGATCTGTAGTGTCTTTTGGGAAGTTGGTGTTTGAGGTATTTACGACCACATGTCACCGCTAAGTGAAAGGCCAAAGGGTTTTTCTTCTATTTGTCACATGTTGCTCGACATCTCTCTCGAGACTCTCGTCATCTTTGACTTTCTACCACCTTCTCCCAGTAGAAGCTAGACGTGCATTGGTAAACTAAGGAATATGAACTCGCCCTCTGACTTGCTCACCATAGACTAGTTGAACCATACTTTATCAAAGTACCCTCCCGCTTACCACTCATAAGGGGTACCCTTGGTCTTTTTGCACCAAGCCCCTCGATCATATAAAAGGACCCCGAGTGCATAGAAAACGAAGGGCAGTAGAGCTCCGAGTCTTGTTTGGGGATCTAAAAGTTTGACTTTGAGGAGTCCTGTACGACCCGGATAGACGACGCCTTCCTAAATCGGTCATTTGACCACGGATTCCTGGACGCCTTCCTAAATCGACTAGGTTGTGGTGCGCCAAGGTGACTAAACCTACTATTCAAGAAAGTTAAAACCATTGAAGTATGTTCCTCTTGGTGTAACGTGGCCTTCATCAAAACTGAACATGAGGTGGTGTAATGTGACTAAACCTACCAACAATGTGAGGTACAAATTAATTGATTGAGTGCAATAGAGGAGTTGTACCTGGAGGATAGGCGGCCCTAATGAACATCTCGACGATATATTTGAAGTATGCATTCGATGTGTCCAAATCATCATCAAAACTGAAAAAGGAAGAAGAGCATGTTACATGTGGGACATCTCGGTCCAAACTGAAATGGTTCAATGAGTTTGAAATTCAACCTTTCTAATTGCAGTCTATTTAAGAAAAGGAACCAATGGTATCAATCAAAGGTTACCTTTGGCAATTTTCTTCTTGTTCTTCAGTGGTTGTTCCCAGTCTCGGCAGGGTGCCCCTCATCGGACATGGCACCGGGGAACCGCTCAGCACGGCATCCAGATTACCGGCCTCAGAGAGTCGACGCCATCTTTCGTCTAGCCCCGCCAATCCCCTTGCGGAGTTCCACAACTCGAATCGCCCGTAGAAGACGCCGCTTGATACGCCGCCGGTGTTGGCCTTGGCCGAGGAGGATGGCCCTGGGGTGCTGAGATTTGCTGAGGACCGGGCATCTCCTCTGCCGACTTCCCGACCGGCCATGGCCACGACGACCAGGTCGAAGAGCTCCGGCGACACCATGGCGAATCCGGTGTTGGCCTTGGCCGAGGAGGATGGCCCTGACGAGGACGGGCGAGGCCATGGCGAATCCGGTGAGGACGAGACCTCCTCCCCGCCGCCCATCGCGGAGAGCAGCGGACTTGGTCGGAGGGGCCTGGGCGGCGGGGCGGTGCTTGGGCGGTGCTTGGGCGGCGCGGGCGGTGCTTGGGCGGCTGCGCCGAATTCCCGCCATGTTTTCTCACAATCATCCCGACCGGCCATGGCCACGACGACCAGGTCGAAGAGCTCCCGCGACACCGGGATCGGACCGGACTTGGAGGGGCGTGGGCGTGGCTCCGGCAATGTGCCCTCCCAATCCTCCTGATCTTTCACCCGAGCGGCCATGGCCGCGAGGTCCCGCGAATACATGCGGAGCTCGGAGGGGCCTGGGCGGCGCGGCGGCTTGGGCGGCGCGGCGGCTTGGGCGGCGGCGCGGCGGACTTGGTCGGAGGGGCCTGGGCGGCGGGGCGGCGCAGCGGACTTGGTCGGAGGGGCCTGGGCGGCGGGGCGGTGCTTGGGCGGCGGCGCGGTAGGGTTTTTTTTTGTTGTACTCGTCGCGGTGCTGGCAGCCCACCGTTGGGGATTTTCGGCCAATTAGTTTAGTACATAGCTTTTCGAAGGTGTTCTCTAAACTGATTGCTAACAGACTAAGACCGAAGATGGGAGAACAAAAACCTAATTGCAAATCTGGCCCCTGAGGTCGGCGTCAACGCAAATGGAGTCGACCTTGTGCAGTTCGCCGCTATACAAAATTTGCATTCTGGTGGCTGATGGGGTCGGCGCCATTGCCATTGGCGCCGACATAGCTCGGCAATCTTTTTTTATGGTGCCGAACTGCATAAGTTCGGCTCCATTTGCGTTGGCGCCGACCTCAGGGGCCAGATTTGCAATTAGTTTCCGGGAACGGCCAGATGCGACGTTAGTTCACGAAAACGGCCAGATTTGGCAAAAATACCCGTTTCTAACTTGTTGGCCATGTTTTCTGAATTATTATTTTTTGTACATGTAAAAAAATACTAAAAATCGCAAATACTGAAAAACAGCTGCTCTTAATATGTATATGTATTACATTTGTATACTTTCGTCTCAAGTTGTTTTTTAGGAAACTCCTTTAATCTATTTACTCGGCCTTTTTTTACATAGATAACAAAGTAGAGTTCTTTCCCAGAGGTAGCCGGTTGTGACTAGTATCATATATGAAGATTTTTCTCGCTATGTTGATCTATGTGTTTTTTGTCAAGTTTGTGCCAATTTCTCAGAGCAAAACAAATTTGGACAACAAGTGCGTGATACTCCGTTTGAAGTTTGGTAACAACAATCATACCCGATGTGAAATTTTTGTAGCTTTGCAGACTTATTTGCTTTCTTCTCGTGTTTATGTGAATTTACATTAAACAACTCAAATTTGAACCGGAAGTGTGTGATACTCCCGTTAGAATTTTGTTAACAAAAGGTAGCCTATTGTGACTAGTACCATACATGAAGATTTTTCTCGCTATGCTGATCTATCTGGTTTTTTCTCAAGTTTATGCCAATTTTTCCAGAGACTCTCAATTTTTAGCTGGAAACATTATATTCTGTTTTGAATTTTTGGCAACAACAGTCATAAAAGGTAGCATATTGCGACTACCTTGTGTGAATATGTTTCTCGTTTTGTAGATCTAGTAGTATTTTCTCGAGTTTGTACATATAAAAGGTACTACCCTATTATGACTGCCAGATTTGAACATTTTTCTCGGTTTGTAAATCTAGCTGTTTTTCTTTAGTTTCTCCTAATTTTGCCGAAGCAACTCATATTCCAATTGTAAGTGCTTGATACTTCGGTTTGAAATTTGGAACAACAATCATAAAAGGTACCATATTATAAGTACGAGGTGTGAATAATTTTGTTGCTTGCTATATCTACCTCTTAATTCTCAAGTTTTTGCCAATTTTCCTAAAGCTAGGCAACTAAAATTTGAACTGGAAGTGCCTGATACTACCGCTAAATTGTTTGTAACCATTTAGAATTCGTTTTGCTTTGTGGTATTACTGTTGTTGTGTGGTTTGAGTATATATCAACACGGTCGAGCTAGCTATAAAAGGCACTCTTGTTGGTTTGTTGTACCTTGGATCCAAACCAACCCCCACTCTGCGCTCCCTCAAAAATAAAAGACATCGCTCCGCAAGGAAACAAAACCACCGCACTACCCACTTCCCTCCTCCCGCCCTTGGATCCGCCCGAGGACCGTCCTACCACGGTCAGTACTCCGCGGGTTCTCATTCAGCGAGGAGGAGCTCGGGCGCGGGAATCGTGGCCCTGTGCCCTCCCTGGCTGGAACGAGATCCTCTAACATAGAGGTAACGATCAGTCCAACCAAGATAGTGTTTTCATAAACCCGAACACTTCCTGTTATTATTTTATACTAAACTTTTATAATCATTTTACACTTATTCTTACATTGCTATTATGTTAATTAGTAAATTTTGTTTACTTAGATTTTGCAACTAATATAGTACTCCCTCCATGTCAAAATACAAGGCGCACTATTTTTAAGGTGGTCTTTGCCGCTCAACTTTGACCATCAATATATAACGAAATATAATGGATGGGAATTTATATGTGGTATCGCTGGATTCGTCTTGCAGAATTCTTTAATTTCATATATCGTTATAATAATTCTGAGTACATATTACAAGTACAAATCATGGTCAAAATTACACAGTGTTGACAAGCGAAATTAAAGGGCGCCTTATATTTTGAGACGGAGGGAGTAACACCTTTTCAGTTCATTAGTTATGGTTCTTCTCCTTAAACTATCTTTTACAATTGGATAAATTATACAATGTATTTACATGTGTGTTAGTATATATACTTTAGTATCCTTAAGAGATCTCTAGAGCGGACTGGTTCTAGTGTATAATTAGGTAAGTACCATTATAAAACTTTTATTGAGAAAATGGGTCTTGCAAGTTACGTTTAGTGACAACATGCGTGTTATGTATGTGACATTGAAAAATTATGTAATAATTGATGAAAATAAAGTTGTCACAAGTTGTATTTCTGGCATTCTTATTTTATGTCTATGGTTTATTACGGTGTGTATAAGTGCTCCCTTCAATTTCTCAAATAAAAATTCGTGCACGAATTTGAACTTGGATATCTAGTAACATAGTTTTTTTTGTCCTACCTCCTCCATGCAGAGGAGAGTGATCTCACAAACTCTGGGTGTAAGCTTGTGTAGACGGTCACATTAAATCTATTCAACCAGCATGGATAGCGGTAGAACGATAGAATCCCTAACGCATGGTAAGAGCTACTCCCTCCTTTCTGAATTAATTGACAAAAATTTAGTAAATTAAGTTGTACTAAATCTGAGTCAATTAATTTAGAACTGAGAGTACATGCTTGTGGCCCATGTTCTTTGATTGTTTAACAGGTTTTACTTGCTAATCATGCGAGTCCTCGACTATAATGTATTCCACGAGCTAGAATATAGACTCAAATGAGAAATAGTCATTTTCAAACCGACATCCCAGCTTATATACTACTCCCTCCGTTTCTAATTATAGTGCGTTGGGTAACAACTTCCGACCAGGTGAAACTGAGACAAAAGACAATTTTACCCTCACTTGTTTACTTCAATTACAAGTACTGCCCTCCCGCAGTGAAGCGAACCGATCACACTAATTGTTGATCTCTAATTCAAAATTTGAATTCCGATCGCCGTCGATCGCCGCCGCGCGAGCACCTCTCCTCGTGCCCAGCTCTTCGCCTCGCTCAGATCGCCAGCCCTAGCAGCAGCAGATCGCCGGCCCCAACAGTAGCAGATCGATGGCTCCGGCCCCCAGCAGTAGCAGATCGCCGGCCGCTGGCCTCCAGCAGTAGCAGATCGCCGGCCCCCAGCCGTAGCAGCTCGCTGCGCCAAGGGGAGCACCTCCAGGCGCGCATCTTCCCCGCACGCATCTCCTCCAGGTGATCCCTTCAACTGCGGGAGTAGAGCCCAGCGCGCTGGTTTCCTCGACTACGGGAGCAGAGCCAATTCCTCGCACCTCCAACAGCTCGCCTCCATCAGCAGCACGCCTGGGATCCACCAAAGGTCCATCTCCTGCAATTCCTCTGGTTCAGGTCCCTGCACAAGGTCACAGAGGATATCAATTGCTGGAGATCAGCAGCTATGGTTCTTGTAATACCCCGCAGTTATAGGACTCGAGAGGGTAGATTTAGGAATAGCATTTGTGCATTCATGCATCTTCTGGTAAAATTTGGATAATTTTCGCGCTTTTATGATAAAAAGAGCCGGGAGTCGATGGACTAACTAAAGTAGTACCCCAAATTCAAAAAAAAAAACTAAAGTAGTACCCCATCGTCATTCATGTCCGTTCAGGCCATCTAATAAGGAACCATCCAACACTAGCTAGCTACAGGTGGCATGTGTGTTAAATCGGCATATATTAACGTAAACGACACCATAACAAAAAAAAAGGCACCATATCTATATTGATGGAGTAAGATTTTAGTGTAGCCGTCCATTCCTGGCCGCTCAGCCTTGAGTGCTAGCGCACAAGCACCGATGGTGTCTAGTACTCCCTCCGTTCCAAATTAGATGATTTTCATTTGTTCACATGCGGATATATCTAGACATGTTACATGTATAGGTACATTCACATGTGGATGAATTGAAAGTCATCTAATTTAGAACGGAGGGAGTACTTGAGCACATGATTGTACCAATGCACCCCAACTGCTTTGCTTTTTCACTTGTCTACGTACTCGGCGTTGATTCCCGCAAAAAAAAAACGTACTCGGCGTTGATGTGGGACGTACGATATTTGACATTGCACACCCGTGCACGACATCCTGGACTATAAAAAATGGCGCCGGCCTCCCACAGAGAGAGAGAGAGAGAGCGCGATCAGCAAGCCATGTCCTCCTCCACAGCGAGACGCGTTGCCGTTATCGTGTTGGTGCTGTGGTACTGTCGCTTCAAGCTGCCGCCGACGCCGGCCGACTCTTCCCCTAATTACGGATGTGAAGAAGGCTATGTAGTTGTATGCACGAACTTCTGCTTTTGCGTACCGAGGACCAATCTTCTGAAGACGACGACGACGATGCCGCCCTTGCTAGGCAGTACACACCAACGGTGGTCGGGATCGGGATCCAGGATAACTCTCTCCGTTTCGAAAAAACACTTTCTATTTTCACGTTTCTCTAGACAGAGCATAACTCATGTTTGCGTGGAATCAAGTGAATTTGATAATTTCGCTGCCGCCATCTGGTATTGTGGGGTTATTGGTACCCTTCCCCAATTCCATCCACATCACTTATGAATCCCAAGCTCAAAGACATGGCTCGATGAGGTCTCGGCCAGACACCATCATATATTTTGACTACCGACCATATGGAACGGCTCGACCGTTGACCAAGCATCACGCAATGAATTAGGGCTCGCCCGATCTAGTCGCAGTGGCTAGTGGGTTACCGACGATCTAAATTCGTGGCCGGCGGAGCCTGACAATGCCACGGAGGAAGGACAGTGAATTCATGGGACCTGATTTTTTTTCCTGCCACGAACAACAAACACAGGTGCCACGTGCGTACGATGAGTCGGATATGTCTTTTGCAAGCTAGCGTTTACCTGAACAACAATTGTTACAATTTCCCTGGACACGCACGTTTGCAGCCACGTAGGTAGGCACACGCCTAATCAGTCACCTTTCGCGAGGGAGGAGACTGTAAAGAGTCGAGAGAGAATGGACTGAATGGGATGATTCATTGAAAGGGACTGTTGGGTATTTATAGGACCCGAATAGTCGAGTTACATGTCGGTTACAATTTGAACAGTCGTAGCGATCGTTCGATGCATCCCTTGGGAAAAGATGCGACGGTTCGCTACTTACAGCGTTTGGACAACTGCTAACAATCCTAACTGCTAGGAGGAATATTTAGCTGCCATGTTAGCCTAAGACTAACGCTAGTTGTTCTTAACACTCCCCCTTGGACAAACGCTATCCTTCGCATGCTTCATTATGAAATCTTCATATGGTATGTCCTTGTTGATCTTCATAGTCTTTGATCTTGTAGAATTGATATCCTTGAAAAATCCTGTGAAAAAATATATGGAGAAAAAATATATAGGAATTTGATATACCGTAGGTATAGTTATTGTCTCAATAAAATCCATATGATAAACCAATATAGGAAAACTCATAAGGAAAGAGTACAATATATTATTATCGGACTATAGTAAATAAGTTCAGTTCTAGGAATTTTCTCCCCCTGAACTTTGCAAATTCCGTAGTCGTCTCATACCAATACCGTGAATGCATTTTTGAAATGCAGTTGTTGGTAAAGACTTACTGAACAAATCTGCAAGACTGTCACATGATTTTGTTTGCAAAATATCAATTTCTCCATTTTTCTGTAATTCATGAGGGAAGAACAGTTTGGGAGCAATATGTTTTGTGATGTTACTTTTAATATATCCCATATGCATTTGAGTAACACATGCAGCATTATCCTCATAGATAATGGTTGGTGATTCTAATGAACCAATACTGCATGAAGTTTGAATATGGTTGATCACTCTGCGAAGCCATACACACTCTCGTGAAGCTTCATATAATTATTTCAGAGTGATTAGTGGATGTTGCTACTAAAGTCTGTTTTGTTGACTTCCATGAGATAGCAGTTCCACCATATAAAAACACAAACCCTATTTGTGATCTGGCATTATGGGGATCAGAAAGATAGCCAGCGTCAGTATAACCAATCAGGGCCATTTCTTGATTTTTCTTATAGAACAAACCAAGATCTTTTGTACCATTTAAATATATGAAGATATTCTTCACTCCTGCCCAATGGCGTTTTGTTGGAGCTGCACTATGTCTAGCCAGTAAATTTACTGCAAAGGCAATATCTGGTCTAGTACAATTTGCGAGGTACATTAGTGCTCCTATTTTTATTTTATTTTTGAACAGGGGACGGTCCCGAAGGACCCAGAATTCTATTAATCACCGCTGGAAGCTTTTACAGAAAAGGACTCACGAAATATGAAAATTACAGTCAAGCCCTTACAATTTGCACCTAGGACCTTACACAGAAAAAGAGAAATGCAATCAGGTCCAGCTCCTTCTTCTCCAGCGTGACGCATTCGAAGCTCGGCGCAGTCGACCTCAACGCCACCGGGGACGAGACCACTTGGGGCGAGAAGGCGGGAGCTCACTACACCGATGCTGAAGGGCCTCCGTTGCAGCATAGCAGCCTGGAGGTTGAGAATATCCTTGCATCGCCGGCCGGAAAACACCGTCACCGACGAGAAAGGCGGGAGTGGTCGCCTTTCGACCATCTTGAACAGCGACGAAAAGAGCGTCGCCGTGAGGACTCTCCCAGGAGAAGCAGAACTCCTCCCCTGCTGCAATTCCAGTAGTGAAGAAGCAAAGACTCGGAAACTATCCCTACTCTCGCCACCACGACGAGCAAAAGAGGCAGCAACCCGAATCCTGCTCCTACCAATGGAATCGCGATTTACGAGCCTTTTTATTGACGAGGTCGCAGAAACAACGATGCAGCTCGCCTCCTCCATCCTCTGGAGCTTGGGACTCTGCTTCATCTTCTCCACCGTGCAGCAGAAAAGGCTCCGAAACTCCTGCAACACGAATCCCTCACTAGCCAACAGCAAAGCTCCATCAGGTCGCCCTTCGACCAGAATAGACCACGGCCAGGCGGAGCTGAACTCCACAACAACAACCGCAGTGGATGCGCTCAAGGACTCGCTGTCGCCACTCCAAATCTGGCGCCAGGAGGCGCAGATCAAAGGAGCACCTCTCCAGATCCGCGAGCTCCACTGCAACCTCGCCTCAAGGCCAGCACCTCGCCGGCGAGAGGAGACGAAGAAACGCGCAGCACAACTCCGATCTGAAGCCACGAGCTTATTCAACGGGAAGGGAACCAGCGTACCTCCTGCCATCTTCGTCTTCAACCTCTGAAGCACCATGGCGAGGAGGAGCGCCATCACCAGCCACCAGCTGCAGCCCGCTTGCTCCAGTGGCTTCTTCCCCGGCATAACGCCGAACACCGGCATATCGCCAAACACCGGCATAACGCCAAACTTAACTAAGAAAAGAAACAAAGCTAGACCTAATATATACAGCCGGGCACCTCCCCCATCTCCTCCCCGACCGGCGTCGCCAGCAGCGAAGATCTGAGATCGGGCCGGACCCGAGCCGCCGAACTCTCTGGTCGCCTCCTTTTTCACCTCTCTCAAACAGTATTAGTGCTCCTATGGCACTAAGGTATGGGAATTCAGGTCCCAATATCTCGTCGTCATCATCCCTAGGTCTAAAGGGATCCTTTTCCATATCAAGGGATCGAACGACCATTGGTGTCTTGGATAGATATGATTTATCCATGTTAATTTTTTCCAAAACTTTCTGAATATAAGCGGGCTGATAAACGAGTATTCCTGAGGGAAGGTGCTCAAGTTGTAAACCTAAGCAAAATTTGGTTTTACCCAAATCTTTCATCTCAAACTCCGTCATTAAATGATTGTGTGCGATGGTTATGTCTTCTGCATTACCAATGATGTTGAGGTCGTCAACATATACTGAGATGATACAAAATCCTTTGGGGATTTCTTTATAAAAACGCATGGGCAATCATCATTGTTTGAGTATCCTTTATGGAGAAGGAACTCACTAAGTCGGTTATACCACATCTTACCCGACTGCTTCAAGCCATAGAGTGACTTTTGTAATTTTACACAATACATGTTGCGATTTATGTTTGGATTCGGAATTTTAAGTCCATCAGGAACTTTCATATAAATATCCGCATCTAGTGACCCATATAAGTATGCGGTCACTACATCCATTAACTGCATTGATAAATTCATTTGTACTGCCAATGATATTAAATATCGAAACGTAATTCCACTCATTACAGGAGAATATGTATCGTCGTAGTCGATACCGGGTCTCTGCGTAAACCCTTGTGCTACTAGTCTCGCTTTGTATCTCACCACCTCATTGTTCTCGTTCCTTTTTCGAACAAAAACCCATTTAGCTCCCACTGGGAAGACTTTATGAGGAGTAGGTATTACTTTAGAGAATACCTCTCTTTTGTTAAGCGATAGCAGTTCTGCCTCAATTGCTTCCTTCCATTTAGGCCAATCCGAGCGCTTCAGGCACTCTTTCATACATTTTGGCTCTGGATCCAGTTGAAGGGTTTTAGCAATTTTTGAGGAGAAATATATGTCGACAAGAGTAGTCTTTCTATCGTATGATTCTCCCGAATCAATATAGTTTGTGGATATTTCTTTGATTCCTTCAGGCACCGTGTGATTTCCCATAACAACGGGGTCTGAGTGTTTCGATGTCCCAGCATCAATATTTGTGCACACATTTATGCTGGGCTCTTGATGTTGAGCATCAATTTGGTGTCGATCAACTTCAGGTTGATTTGCATTTACTGACATAGATTTTGATTTTCTATGTTTCCGCGGTGGCTTTGGAGAAGCCTTTTCCCTTGTAACCAGATTTCTCCCCCTTTTATTTGCAATTGGGAGTTGAGTAGTTTTATTTGGTACCTCTACTCGTTCTGGTGCATTAGCTGCAGGGATATAAGATTTAGTGACACCTTTGTGATCAGTAAATGCGTCTGGCAAGTTGTTTGCAATGTTTTGCAAATCTATTATTCTCCGAACTTCAGATTCAGATTCTCTAGTACGTGGGTCTAAGGACTGGATGCCTGTAACATTCCAATCTATTTCCTGGCATTCTTCGTGGTTTGTTTCTCCCCCTAATGCCGGAAAATGGTCCTCATCAAAAATTGAATCAGCGTACCGGGCTGTAAACAGGTCCCCTGTAAGGGGTTCTAAATATTTAATAATTGACGGAGATTTATATCCCACACAGATTGCTAATTTTCTATGGGGGCCCATTGAGGTACGCTGCGGTGGTGATATCGGTACGTAGACAGCGCAACCGAATTTTCGCAGGTGGGAAATACTTGGCTGATTGCCGCGTACTATTTGAAACGGGGAAGTTTCATGATATGCAGTTGGTCTGACTTGAATCAGATCTGCGGCGTGTAAAACCGCATGTCCCCAACAAGAGGTTGGTAAGTTGCAATTCTGTAATAATGGTCTAGCAATTAATTTTACCCTTTTGATTAAAGATTCAGCCATTCCATTTTGAGTATGAACATACGGTACTGAATGTTCTAGATGGATACCTAAAGCCGTACAATAATCATTAAATGCGCGTGAACTAAATTCAGCAGCATTGTCCATTCTTATTGTTTTTATCCTATGTTCAGGATGATTTGCTCGTAATTTGATAATTTGAGCAATTAATTTGGCAAAGGCATGGTTGCGTGTGGACAATAAACACACATGTGACCATCTAGTGGATGCATCAATTAGCACCATGAAGTACCTAAATGGTCCAGACAGAGGTTGTATTGGACCACATATATCTCCTTGAATTCTTTCAAGAAAATTAAGTGACTCATTTTTAACTTTGAGGTAGGATGGCTTAATAATTAATTTCCCAGTAGCACATGCGGTGCATACAAAATCTGATGATTTAGGAAATCTTGTAGTTGGTAAGTTGTGACCAACAGAATTGCCTATAATTTTTCTCATCATACCTATTCCGGGATGACCAAGGCGATCATGCCAAGTCTTGAATTTATCAAGATTTTGAAAAATTATTTTATACGCAACATAAGGTACGGGTTTGTATGTAAAGTATAATCCGGATGAAAATGAAGGGAATTTTTCAAGAGTTTTTTCCTCATATCCGTTGCTTTTTGTTAAAAGCAAAAATTCTTTCTTATCCACCTCAACAGTTTTTAGGTGAAAATTATTAGATCGGATATCTTTGAAACTTATAAGGGTACGTGTAGATTCAGGATACAAGAGTGCATTCTGAATTACAATAGTAGTACCCATAGGGAGTGTGAAAGTGGCTCTACCTGAACCAATAATTGCTTTGTTACTACCCGTTATGGTCATAACATCTTCCTTTCTCTTTGTAAGAGTTTGGAAGTATTTGTTTCCCTTAAAATTGTATTAGTGGTAGCACTATCCACTAAACATAATTCTTCTTCCATCGGATGTTTCCCGTAAAATTTCTATAAATAGAGATAGAATATTTTAGAATAAATCATATTTTATTCATATATTCATCAAATTACATACATGGTATTTATATTACAAACTTCAAATATAAATACATTACAATATTATGTCTGATTCACATAATTCTATATACATAGTCTGATGACTTTATTCTACTTATTGTTATACAATATAGTATATCTTAGTATATTCAAATGGCTAAATGACATCGGCTGTTTATGGAGTTTAACTGAGGTCTCCAAAAACATCTTGGGTGTAGTCCACAAGCATGTCTTCATCAAGGATGATATCGTCCTTTGGCTTGAATTCTTCAATAGAACTCTGAGATGGATCAACTTGAGAGTTGTCTTGTATGTCGTTGAAGTGAGCTTCAGCTTTAGTTCCATGAACTTGTTTCCCTTTACCTCCATACTTCATGTATAGATCCACAAGGTGCTTGGGAATACGGCATTTGTTAGTACGATGATTCGCACATCCACACCTTTGACAAGTTTGAGAACTGTCATTACGGTCATTTTTCTTGAAATGACCTTTCCCCTTAGATTGACCGTAGGTCTTTTGACCATTGTTCTTTTTCCACTTTCCTTTGAATTTTCGGAAGTTCCTTTTATGGTTTCCAAATTTCTTAGTAAAATGAGCATTAGCATGTGCTTCAGGGATTGGCATTGCGCCCGTTGGGCGAGTATTGTGATTTTTCACGAGAAGTTCATCATGCTTCTCGGCCTGAAGTAATGTGCTGATAACGTGTAAAGAGTCAAGAGAGAATGGACTGAATGGATGATTCATTGAAAGCGACTGTTGGGTATTTATAGGACCCGAACAGTCGAGTTACATGTCGGTTACAATCTGAACAGTCGTAGCGATCGTTCGATGCATCCCTTGGGAAAAGATGCGACGGTTCGCTACTTACAGCGTTTGGACAACTGCTAACAATCCTAACTGCTAGGAGGAATATTCCTAGTAATATAACTGCCATGTTAGCCTAAGACTAAGTGACTAACGCTAGTTGTTCTTAACAGAGACATCCAGATTGTTCTTCGAACGTGTGTGTACATACATGCTGCCACTCCATCACGAGTCTCGGACGGCCAGCAGCCGGCCCACGTGGCGGGAACCACGCAGCCAGTAGGAAAACTCCACCTGGACCTATGACGACCGCCGCCGGGTGGCCCCACACGTCAGTCAGTGGGCTTGGCCCGTTGGACGGTGCGCTGCACTTGGACGCTGCTGCTTCCATCCCCGGCCACTGCCAGCCACACTCTCCACCAACACCACCAAATCTCTCCTCCTTCTTCCTCCTCTCCAGCGATCGTTCTTCGGCCATGGCGACGGAGAAGCACTTCAAGTACGTCGTCCTCGGCGGCGGGGTCTCCGGGGTACGTCCCTTCCCGAGCGCGCCGCCGCTCAATTCAATTCAGTCGCTGCTGCTGCCGCGGCGGCTCGATCGATCGACCGATCTGGGGCCTTCTAGTCCCCGTGCCGCTGATTATCTGCGTCCTGAATTACTGGATCTCTCGTCACGAGTTCTGTCTTACGGGGTTTCGCTGACCGTGCGTGCGTGCAGGGCTACGCGGCGCGGGAGTTCGCGAAGCAGGGCGTGCAGCCGGGGGAGCTCGCCATCATCTCCAAGGAGGCCGTACGCATCCCTACCCCTGGCCCCTCCTCTCCGCTCTAAAATTAGGTTCCACAGTAGTTGTTTCCGTATTGGTGTTCTGTCCCCCTATGTAATTCTGGATAGATGTTCCTCGTGCTCACCAGTTCAATCAGTTTAGGAGGTTCAGTACACCGACTGAATCTGAGTTGCCCATGGATGGATGCAGCCGTACCTACCAGCGTTTGTTGTACTAACCGTCCACGTGCTCGGACCAAACCTTCACTTCACATGTGCGAGCTGTGAATCAGTTGATACCGTCAAGAACTCGTATAATTACTGTTTGTTATACGCAAGGGAGCAAAACCAGTAGATTTTCCGACCTTGTGCTCGGACCAAACCTTCACAGTTCACATGTGCCCTTTTGTAGTTCTGGATAGAGGTTCCTCCTACTGACAAGTCAGTCACATATTCTTTGCAACCAAGGGTGCGAAGATAACTCTAGCATCTTTATCAATCCTTGTCTGCAAGTGAGTATCCATGTGCTCGTGTCTGACTGTACGTTGCTGTCCAGTTACTTCTAGTGACTGAATGAACTCACACCGTTCACAGCTAGGCTATTGTCTTGTTGTAACGCGATTGTATGACGCTGCTGATTGACATAAAATGATTAGTTTCTGCTATGCACATGTGCGTTACGAGTACTTCCGTGCAAGGAGGTTGGAACCAAGCGTGCAAGAAGATCTCATATAGTACTTCCGTGCAAGGAGGTTGGAACCAAGCGTGCAAGAAGATCTCATATCTTTACCTATCTCTGCTTGCATTGCCCCAAATAGTAGCGATAATTTAGCTGTGCTAGGCTCCTATGCACGCTTTTACTTGTCTATTAGCGTACAAGGATGCAACTTCTCACCACGATTTTTTGCTTCAGGTGGCTCCTTACGAACGTCCCGCCCTCAGCAAGGCATACTTGTTTCCTCAGAGTACGTTTTCCGATCGATGTCTTTTCCCCCTCTGATGCCTCGCCCATGCCATTTTTAAACCACATGTGGACTAACTCCTTTTGTTGTGTGATCTATGTATAGGTCCTGCAAGATTGCCAGGATTTCATGTGTGCGTGGGAAGTGGAGGCGAGAGGCAATTGCCTGAATGGTACGCAGAGAAAGGTGTAAGTGACAAGTTCCCCTGTATTTCTTGGCCATCCATGATTATGTGAGGTTCAACCTGCATATTGCACATTTTATCTGAGCTGGGTTGATTACCCGTGTGGGCAGTCCTTTAGCTGTAAGGTGTATGCTCTAGCCACCTGGTAATTGCCGTTCTAGCTTGTCACGATATCGTCTATATATCTAATTCACTCCCCATGTGTGTATAGTCGTACTGGTTAACCAACTACTGAATCTTTATCAAGTGAATTAATTAGGAAAGACTTATGTCCTGTTCAACCTCGCGATGAATTAATTTTTGTTACACGTGGAATAGAGTTCCTTGTGCTGGCCTATTCAAATGTCGTTAGCAAACAGTTGTTCCAGTGTCTAATTTCAGAATTAGGCTGATGAGGCAGTACATGTCAACAAGATCATCTATATGCTTCTTCTATAATAAATTTGGATCTGAGCATGGTCTGACTCATTCGTTGACAGGTATTGAGCTGATCCTGAGCACTGAAATTGTCAAAGCTGATCTTGCCTCCAAGACTCTCACTAGTGCAACTGGAGCGACCTTTACATATGAGATCTTGCTAATTGCTAATGGCTCTTCGGTATGTGTCATGTTTTGTTTTCCTTTTCTTATTTAGCTTTGAACTGTCAGCGATTTATTTGTTTTATACCTGAAGGATATATACCTGCAAAAAATGTTGCCCTTATACTTTGTGAAAGAAATGAACAATGACTAATTGCTGCTACTGTTACTTATGATGTACATGCGCTTCAGGTCATCAAGCTCTCTGATTTTGGCACTCAAGGAGCTGATTCGAACAACATTCTGTATCTAAGGGAAGTTGACGACGCCGACAAGCTGTATGCAACGATCCAAGCAAAGAAGGGTGGGAAGGCAGTGGTTGTTGGAGGAGGTTACATTGGCCTTGAACTAAGCGCAGTATTGAAGATGAACAATCTGGATGTCACTATGGTGTTCCCTGAACCTTGGTGCAGTAAGTGTGCACAACTCACATACTATCACTCGTCCTTACTTCAACTACTTAACCATGCACCAGATAAACAAAAAAAGGTTTGGTCATGTTGGTAGGTGCTAGGGTTCTACCGGGTTTAGGGCGTAGGTTGTAGGGGAAGGAGGGAGGTTGTCGAGGAGGAAGACGAACACGGCGGCGCGTGGGCGCCGTGGTTGCGGACGGCGGCGGCGGGCTCGGCGGCGGCGGCGGCTAGGGTTTCAAGGCCGACTCCTGAGGGAGTCGGCAATAATGATATGATTATTGCTTGTCTCAATATTCCGATTACAACTCATTATATGATAGATAAATTGGGCTAAGCCCCTAGTTGGGCCCACTGGTGGGCCTCCTCCGGCTATATGACACCCCAGTCATAACATCTCTCCCCGCTTGCGCAAACAGCTCGTCCTCGAGCTGGTAATCTGGGTAGTGTTGGCTGAACTCGTCATGCAGCTCCCAAGTGGCCTCCTCCTCCGGAAGGCCCTCCCACTGAACCAGCAAGTACCACAGTCCGCGACGAAGCTGAACGCGCAACACCTTTGCCGGCTCGGAAGAAGTCGCCCGTCGGCGATCGGAGGTAGCGCTGGTGTCGCCGTCGGAGGCTCCCCACGGTAGGGCTTCAGCAGCCCCACATGAAAGACGTCGCGGATGCGGGTCCCAGCCGGCAGCTGAAGTCGATACGCTAGTGTCCCGATGCGCTCCAGGATAGTGAACCCAGCTTGCGTTTCGCACGCGGGTCCAGGGACTTAGTGGTGCGGTGAAGAAGGCGCAGCCACACCCAATCACCCACCGCGTACTCCGCCTCGCGGTGGTGGCCGTCGTAGTAGTGCTTGGCCAGCTGCTCGGCCTGAAGGAGTCATTGCCGCACCTCGGCAAGCATCTCGTCGCGGCCGCGAAGAAGCTCGCCTGCCACCTCCATCCGAGCGGTGGCCGGGTCAACCGGTAGGATGGGCGGGGCGGCCGGCCGTAGACCACCTCAAATGGCGTGGCGCGCAGGGCGGTGTGATAGGAGGTGTTGTAGCAGTACTCCGCCCATGCGAGCCAATCCACCCAAGCGCGAGGACGATCTCCCGTAACACAACGCAAATACATGGCAATCACCTTGTTGACCACCTTCGACTGTCCGTCCGTCTGAGGGTGGAAAGCCGTGCTGAAGCGCAGCTTCACCCCCGCCATCCGGAAAAGATCTCTCCAAACATGCCCCGTGAACACGGGATCCCGATCACTGACGATCGACGAGGGAAACCCGTGTAGACGGACGATGCTGTCAAAGAACGCACGGTCCACGGACGCGGCGGTGTAGGGATGACCGAGCGCGAGGAAGTGAGCATACTTGGAGAAGCGGTCGACCACCGTGAGTATGACGGACTTGCCGCCCACCTTGGGAAGGCCCTCGATGAAGTCCATGGAAATATCAGCCCAAACCTGAGTGGGCACCTCTAGAGGCTGCAGCATACCAGCCGGACGCAGCGTCTCCGTCTTGTTCCGCTGGCACATCACACGTGACCGCACCCAATCGCGGACCCGGGCCCTATCAGCGGGGATGTAGAAGTCGGCGCGGAGACGGTGAAGGGTCTGCACGCCCTCGTGTCCTGCCGAGTGCGCCATCAGTAGCACTTGGTGACGGAGGTCGTCGTGGTCCGGCACAAAGACCCGGCGCCCATGGAGGAGGAGGCCGTCGGCGAGGCGCCATGGCTCCTCGAGGTTGCCGGACGCAAGGCGCTGCTGGAGGAGCTGCGCGTCTGGTGCGGCTGCAGTGGCCCGACGGATGTCGGCGAAGAGGGCGAATGTGGGCCCTGAACAGATGCAGAGGGCCGTCCCCTCAGAGTCGCTGACGGTGGCGTCGGGGGCGTGTTGCGGCGAGACGGGGCATCGGCCACCGTGTTAAGGCGGCCAGGACGATACTCGACGGTGAAGTTGAAGCCAAAGAGCTTGCTGAGCCACTGATGCTGCAGCACCGTCGACAGGCGCTGGTCCAACAGGAACTTGAGGCTGTAGTGATCTTTGCGAATCCGGAACGACCGGCCCCAAAGATATGGCCGCCAGTGGCGAACCGCCTGTACCAAGCCGATGAGCTCCTGCTCGTACGCCGCGAGCTTAAGGTGGCGGGCGGCGAACGGGCGGCTCAAGAAGGCGAGGAGCCCCTCGTCCTGATGAAGGACCGCCCAAAACCCCACACCGGAGGCGTCGCAGTCGACGACGAATGGGCGGTCGAAAGCCGGCATCTGCAGGACAGGACCCGTCGTGAGGGCTCGCTTCAGAGCCTCGAACGCCGCTGTGGCCTCATTATCCCATGCGAAGGCGTCGCGGCGTAGCAGCCGCGTTAGCGGGGCCGCGATGAGGCCAAATTCCCGGATGAACTTCCGGTAGTAGCCCGCGAGCCCCAGGAGACCGCGGAGGGCCCGAGGCGAGTGCGGTATCGGCCAGGCCTGGACCGCGGCCACCTTGTCCGCATCCATGGCACCCCCTCGGCCGAGATGACATGACCGAGGTAGGCGACCGAAGACGTCCCAAACGAGCACTTCAAGCGCTTAAGATGAAGACGATGCGCTCGAAGCTCGTTAAAGACGAAGGTGACGTGCTGGAGATGCTTGGCCCACGACGTGCTGTAGATAAGAATGTCATCAAAGAAAACAAGCACAAACTGCCTTAGGTACGGCTGAAGGACGTCGTTCATCAGGGCCTGGAATGTCGCCGGAGCGTTGGAGAGGCCAAAAGGCATCACCAAAAACTCGTAGTGGCCATGATGAGTCTGAAACGCCGTATTGGCGACATCATCGGGATGCATCCGCACCTGGTGGTAGCCCGACTGTAAGTCGAGCTTGGTGAAGAAGCGCGCTCCCCGGAGCTCGTCGAAGAGCTCATCGACCACCGGAATAGGAAACTTGTCCTTGAGCGTCATGGCATTAAGAGCACGGTAGTTGATGCGGAAGCGCCACGTGCCGTCCAACTTGCGGACGAGGAGGACCGGCACCGAGAAAGGCGACGTGGAGATGCGGATGATGCCCGCGGCGAGCATGAGCGTGACCTGCCGCTCCAGCTCGTCCTTCTGCAGCCGGGTTAGCGGTAGGGTCGTACTGCCACTGGCGCGGTGTCCGGCAATAGATGGATGCGGTGATCGTACAGCCGGGCGGGAGGAAGACCTGCAGGCTCGTCGAAAAGGTCGCCGTGCTGCTGCAGGGGGTGGTTGTGACGAGCTGTAGCTGCGGGTTTGGCGTGGGGGCGCCCCCGATACCCTCCCGGCGGATGCGTTGACCCAGACGCGAAAAGGTCATCGTCAAGGTGTCGAAATCACAGAGGATGGGACCGAGGGTCCGCAAGAAGTCGACGCCGAGGATGAAGTCGAAGCAGCCCAAGTCGATGTCGGCGCACGTGATGGTGAAGGTCTCGCCGCCGACGGTGATTGGTACGTCCCTTGCCAATCCGTGGCAGCGCAGACGGTCGCCATTCGCAACTGCTACCTGAAGGTGCTCCCCGCCCGTCGGCTGAAGAGGTAAGCGACGCATGGTAGCCTCGGGCAAGAAGTTATGAGTGGAGCCCGTGTCAAGGAGAGCTAGGGCTGGACATAAAGCTCGATGCTCGACAAGCTCAACGAGCACTTGTTTGGTCGACTCGTTTAGCTCGGCTCGTTATGCTAACGAACAGAGCCGAGCATTGATTTTGGATCGTTATTGCTAATGAGCTAAACGAGCTAGCTAACGAGGCTCGCGAGTAGATCGTTAAGCTCGTTAATTTGGATCCCATGTCCTTTTAAGGGTAGAACTCATCTAACTAGCAACCTAACAAGTGACGACTCAATATTTTTTAGCAAGCCCATATCAGAACTGAGATCTATGGTCAACCAATGTAGAAAACATCGAATCCCTTTTACTTCCTGTTAATCGTCAATTACCTCGTCATCTCTATATTCAGATTTATTTTCTTAACGAGTTGCTCGCGAGCATTCGCGAACACTTAACGAACCCAGCCGAGCTTTATATTTAGCTCGTTAGCCTTAACGAGCTTTACGATTTGAGCCTTAATGATCACGAGTCTTAACGAGCCAAGCCTTAACAAGTCGAGCAGCTCGTTAGTCCAGCCCTAAGGAGAGCCACCAGGCGTTGGCCGTGAATCGTCACCGGCAGGAGCATCGTGCGCTCGTCGCGGAGGCCCGCCATCGCATGGAGTGAGACAACGAAGGTCGTCGCCGTCGTGGTCGCTGGGTGGGCTCTGCGGCAGCGGGTGACGGCGACTCGCCGAGCTCGTCGGCAGGGGTGTCCTCATGTCGACCGTCTCCAGGTAGAAGAGGCGCCGGCAGACATGGCCCGGTACGTAAGGCTCATCGCAGTTGAAGCACAGGCCCAGGCGACGGCGCTCAAGCTGCTCGGCCGGGGTTAGCCGGCGGAAGGTCTACGTGGCGGCCTGCGCGGCGGCTGCTGGGGTGGCCGGGGGCTGTCTGCCGCGCCGGTCGCGGACGGTGGTGGCCTGGCAGGCTGGTGGCTCCCGCGTCCCAGAGGAGTCTGCTGCAAAGCCTGTGCGCGACGCTCGTAGGCGCGAGCGTAGTGCATGGCCGTCTGGAGGTCCTGGGACCTTGAAGCTCCACGTTCACCCGGATGTGATCCGGAAGGCCACCAACAAAGAGCTCGGCACGCGACTGGAAACGGTCGGCGAAATCTTGTACCAAGGTGGTGAAGGGGAGGCGGCCGAGCTCGGCCAAGCGGCTCCCGCGGATCGGTGGCCCGAAACGCAGGAGGCATAGCTCATGAAATCGCTCCCATGGAGGCATGCCGCCCTCGTCCTGCTCGAGGGCGTAGTACCACGTCTGTGCGGCTCCCCGGAGGTGATACGAGGCGACCCAGGTACGGTCCGACGCGAGGGTGCGCTGCCCGCGGAAGAACTGCTCGCATTGGTTGAGCCAATTGAGAGGGTCTTCCGTGCCGTCGTAGGTGGCGAAGTCGATCTTGGCGAACCGCGGCGGTGGCTGTATAGGATTGGCCGCGGCTGGGGCGGCGGACGCGCCGCGTCCCCCGTGGAGTCTTGCGAAGCTCGACGTGGCGCCGGATAGCAGGGTGGGCGCTGGCGGGTCGCCAGCCGTCGTGTAGTTTTGACTCCCGGATAGCCAGGCCGGAAGTGGTGATGGCGATGGTGGGAAGCGAACTTGATGGATCGGAACGCCGGACGGTGTGGGAGGTAGCGACCCGGTGCTGGGCGGCGGCTGCCACGGCGGGGTGGACGTGGCCGGCGGCTGCAGGGGCGGCCCGGTGAAAACCGCGGCGGAGGGCCACGTGGGGACCGCGGCCAGCGGCGGCGGCGGCGGTCCGTTGGGCCCGTGCAGAAACTGCCGGATTCCTTGGACCGCGACGATGAGGTCGTTGAGGACCCCGCTCATCTCCGGGGTTGTAGATGACGGCGGCCGAGGCGGTGGAGGACGTCGGCGGTCGAGAAGGCCGACTTGGTGGAGGTGAGGGCGGCGGTGGTGGTGGGCATCGCGGTGGAGGTGGAGGCCGAAGACGACATGATCGAACAAGAGCAATCTAATACCAAGGTGGTAGGTGTTAGGGTTCTACCGGGTCTAGGGCGTAGGTTGTAGGGGAAGGAGGGAGGTTGTCGAGGAGGAAGACGAACACGGCGGCGCTTGGGCGCCGTGGTTGCGGACGGCGGCGGCGGACTCAAGCTCGCCGGCGGCGGCTAGGGTTTCAAGGCCGACTCCTGAGGGAGTTGGCAATAATGATATGATTATTGCTTGTCTCAATATTCCGATTACAACTCATTATATGATAGATAAATTGGGCTAAGCCCCTAGTTGGGCCCACTGGTGGGCCTCTTCCGGCTATACGACACCCCGGTCATAACACATGTGATTATCATGCAGTTGTGATGTCAAACCGAGCTATAATGAAAAGACTTTTCTGTTATTGACAACATCGATCTAACATTATAATGCCATTTGCTTGCAGTGCCTCGTCTCTTCACCGCCGAGATTGCAGCTTTCTATGAGAGTTACTATACTAACAGAGGAGTCAAGATCGTAAAGGGTACAGTTGCTGTTGGTTTTGATGTTGACTCCAATGGTGATGTACGTACACACTTTCTGTATCCGAATTCATCTATGCAGTTCTCATCATGTGTGCATATCTTTACCTGCGAACATTTTTTTCTTGCTTACCAGGTGACTGCAGTGAAGCTAAAGGATGGCAGCGTGCTTGAAGCTGATATTGTTGTTGTTGGTGTTGGGGGCAGACCACTGACTTCTCTCTTTAAAGGCCAAGTTGCTGAGGATAAAGGTGGAATCAAGGTTAGTTTGCTTCAAATTTGCCCTTTAACGCTGTATCAGCCTAGAAGATTGTGTGGTTGTTTTGGATAAATGCGTAAGCAACTGCATTTATCTCCTTTTTCCACCTTGGTTGCACTCCTTCAGTTTCAGTTTTGCTTGTTTGTACTGAAACCGAAATGTCTGATGTGCCTAAACATTTTCATGCAGACTGATGCTTCTTTCGAAACAAGTGTCCCTGGAGTGTATGCCGTTGGTGATGTAGCCACCTTCCCGATGAAGATTTACGAAGACGTGAGGAGAGTGGAGCATGTCGACCATTCTAGGAAGTCCGCGGAGCAGGCCGTGAAGGTGAGGACGCCCCACTCCACTATCTCTGACATTGTGTTCCTAATGCCATCTTATCAGACCGTAGCTTGCAATATGCTTCTAGCTGACTTCAGTTCTGCACAACTAAAATGTTCAAATCTTTGTGGCATTTCCTGTGATCAAACCGTTTTTTCAGGGTGTTTCTTTGAGGGTCTGTGATCAATAGTAATGGCGAATCACTTCATTTTTCTCCAAAATGACCTCTAAATTGCCCTAGTATAGCTGATATCTGCATCTTTTTGTTTGCAGGCGATCAAGGGGAAGGAGTCCGGCGAGGCAGTCCCAGAGTACGACTACCTGCCCTACTTCTACTCACGGTCGTTTGACCTGTCGTGGCAGTTCTACGGTGACAACGTGGCGAGGCTGTCCTGTTCGGCGACAGCGACCCCGCTTCCGCCAAGCCCAAGTTCGGGTCGTACTGGATCAAGGACGGCAAGGTCGTGGGCGCGTTCCTGGAGGGCGGTTCAGCCGACGAGAACGGCGCCATTGCCAAGGTCGCGAGGGCCCAGCCGGCGGCGCCCAGCCCCGAGGAGGTCCAGAAGGAGGGCCTCCTGTTCGCCAGCAAGATCTGATGCGAGCGCATGCATGGTGTACATTTCTCGTCATTCTAGAGATACGTCTGTGGTTGTATTGTTATAGGGATACAGGATACTAGACTGCCATACGTACGTACCCCAGTACACGTACAATACCATTTGGTCTCTGATTGTGATATCTGTACCTCACCTCAGTACACTGTATAATACTCTGTCTACACCTTTTGAGATTTCAATAAAACCCACAGCCTTATTACGGTCAGTGCAGCTGTGCACGGTTCTTAGCTTCGTACTAGCAGCTTGCAATGTTGCTGTTGCCGCACTGGAGCTGGCGCGATCGGCCGTTCTCCAACGAGGCCGACACCGTGCGCACCATCGTCTCCTAGGCTCGCGGCGGGGAGGAGACGGTGGTGGTGCTCGGCTGCTGCGGTGGATGGGTCGGAGCTGAAGGAGGAAGAAAAGAAGACAGTGACGGTGAGGAGCAAGGCCGGGACGCGCTGGAGGTGTGCCGGGTGGTGAATGGGATGTGGCAGGTGAGCGGCGCGTCGTGGGGCCGCGCGGCGCCGGCGGCCGCTGTGGACGCCATGCTCGCCTACGCCGACGGCGGGCTGGGCACCTTCGACATGGCCGACATATGTAAGGACCACATCGCCTCCCGTTCTTCGCTCTGGATCAGGCTCCCGCGTCCACGCAGCTACCACGTACGCACGCGCTCGCGTCCGCTCATTCCCTCTCCACCAGATCATTCCACGTTACGCAATGTCTTTGCCAATGCCATTTCTTGAGCTTGAGCTATCTTTCTGTCGCAGATATTCACGCTTTACAAACTGTTCTTGCTTTGCTGGTTTGTTGGTACTCCTTAGTACTGGTTTGTTTGATTAATCCTAAACAAGTTGGTTAGCTTGGGAAATCGAGTGCAAATTTAAGTTTTTGATGAGAACCTTATGCAAATTAGTTCCACAGTCTAATTTCCACCGATTTCCCCGAGAGAAAATAACTTTTTTTAGACAAGAAAACAAATAACATTTTTTAGTCTAGGAAAAAACAACTACACAGATTAGTTTCTTGGCCCTACCTAAGCCCGCCCGCGAGGCCCAACGGCCCACAGAGAGCGCCTTATCCCCGCCCGCCTCACGCGCGCCCGCTTCTCTCCTGCTCACCATGTCGTCGCCGTCGACGGCAGCAGCGCGCACCTTCTCGCCGTCGCCGGCGCCGCCGCCTCTGCGCCGGAGCCGCCTGTGCCTCCCGGCCCGGTGCGCGGGCTTCGTGGGGCCGGCGGCGGAGACGGCCACCCCGGGCGCGAGGACGGAGACGCTGAGCAGCGCCCGCGGCGGGACGGAGTCGTCGCTGGCGATATGCCGGGTGCTCAACGGGATGTGGCAGACCAGCGGCGGGTGGGGACGCATCGACCGCGCCGACGCCGTCGAGGCCATGCTCGCCTACGCCGACCGGGGGCTCGCCACCTTCGACATGGCCGACCACTGTCCGTATCGTTTCCCCCCTTCCATACCTTGATTGATCACTGCTCCTCCTGTCGTCTGAATTTTCTGTACATCCTCTCTTTGGACCAAACACCTAGCGCGCGTGCTCTGCATCTTGTAGTTTCTGGCACAGTTGTTAGTATATCCATTCGATTGTTTGTTATCTTGTAGTTTCTGTAAGTTGAAGCTGTACATTTCAGAACTGAAACTGGTTTGGATAGTGTGATCCAACTTAGGTCCTGTTTTTGTGCTGTCATGAGCTGCAATCAACAGCCCTCGAACTATCATTAGTAGAGGATAAGTGAGACTGCAACCAGCTCCCACCGTAGGTTTCTAGACTTGACAACACGTTTGATGTTTAATTTGGCAGATGGGCCGGCAGAAGACTTGTACGGCATGTTCATCAACAGGGTCCGGCGGGAGCGCCCACCCCAGATGCTCGAAGAGGTCAAGGGTGAGTGAGCGATTTTTCATGGCCCGAGTACCACTGAGACCATCGCTAAAGAAAATCTCGTGATGCCTCTGACTATTGCTGAAATGTCTCCACAGGCTTACAAAGTGGGTGCCGCCACCGGTTAAGATGACGAGGAGCTATGTCGAGGAGAACATCAACAAGTCAAGGAAGAGGATGGATGTCACGGCGCTGGACATGCTGCAGTTCCATTGGTTTGTTCCTGTGGCTTGCTGATTAGTTATCGCGATGTTTTGGTTCTGTTTAAATGAGCGTTTCATCCTCACAGTCGATGCGAAGGGAATCATTTTAACAGAGCTTGGAAATTTTAGAGCACAGTTTCAGTGTTTTTGCACAACCAGGACTGGTGTGATCAGTCATCTAAAACAGATGGTAATTTGCTGACCCGTTATCCTAAAACAGGTGGGACTACTCAAATCCTGGATATCTAGATGCACTAAAGCACATCACAGACCTAAAGGAGGAAGGTAACATCCTCAAACTAACCAGATTACATAGTTCAACTCTGCACTTGCCTTTTACGCTCTTGTGACTTTTCAGTGTGAATGAATTCTTACGTCACGCCTATTTTTGTTCTGAAAATTCTGAAGGCAAGATAAAGACCGTAGCTCTGACAAACTTTGATACGGCGAGGCTGCAAATAATCCTAGAAAATGGAATACCAATTGTCAGCAACCAGGTATATCACTGCTTGCATACCTCATGTGTGTTGCATTCTCCCATTCTTAATTTCAATGATCTTACGGTGATGGGCTGAAACTATATATGTTCTAATTGTCAGGTTCAACATTCGATTGTCGATATGCGCCCACAGAAAAAGATGGCAGAGCTTTGCGAGCTTACCGGAGTCAAGCTCATAACGTCTGCTCCCTCCCTCCATCCATGCCTCCTCCCTTTTTTGTCTTCTTCACTAAGCACATAGTTTGAACTTTGGATCCGTCATTACTTGATGCAGTTATGGCACGGTGATGGGTGGTCTTCTGTCCGAGAAGTTCCTCGACACCAATGTGTCGATACCTTTCGCCGGACCTCCTCTCAACACCCCATCCCTGCAGAAGTATAAGAGGGTGAGCACTTTGTGATCCTCTTGGTTGAACATGCTGCCCACTTTTCAGTTTCCTGCCATTCCCATTCTCGACCTTTATGACAGATGGTTGACGCCTGGGGTGGCTGGAGCCTGTTCCAGGCTTTGCTTCAGACCCTAAAGAAGGTGTCGCTGAAACACGGCGTCCCAATCTCGACCGTCGCTGTCAGATACATTCTTAACCAGGTATCAATCTTCCTTCACATCTCCACGCATTCTTCTATCTTACAAAACGGTAGAATCTTCTATATAACCTCTGTCGTTGTGATTTTTCTTGGTTGGCAGACATCTGTGGCAGGCTCGATGGTGGGAGTGAGGCTGGGCCTGTCGGAACACATCGGGGACACCAACGCGATACTGTCGCTATTGCTGGACGAGGAGGACATGGGCAGCATTGCTGAAGCGTCGAGCAGGGGCCGGAACCTGATGGACATCATTGGCGACTGCGGCGACGAGTACAGAGCCTAGTGATAACATGGCTGGGGATCCCCAAGACGTGTTCTACCTTGCACACCATGTAGAGGTTTCAGGGGCATGGAGACAGGCAGACAAGAAGGAGCATGTGCTTTTCTCACCGAATACACCAACTAATGTGGAGAATGGAGAGATCTCCCTGGCTGGGAAGCATATACAGTTCTCGGAGATCGGTCCGGATCCACTAGGATTGATGTATTTAAATTCAGGGGAATGTGTAAACTTCACTGAATCATCACCATGATGATCACAATTGTTAATAGTTACTCCTCCGTTTTGACAATACA
Organism: Poa pratensis; assembly: GCA_947311845.1. Lineage (NCBI taxonomy): Eukaryota > Viridiplantae > Streptophyta > Magnoliopsida > Poales > Poaceae > Poa > Poa pratensis. Next base: position 8,065,232 of record CAMZMU010000020.1, on the reverse strand, counting down.
ATGGCTCTGGACAAGGCGCCAGGGACAGTTTTAAAACTATAATAAATACTGAAATGCCCTATACTTTTTTAGGCCATGGCCGCGTCACGCTCAAGAACCAGCTCAGCATCCACATCGCCGCCATGTACGCCGCGGTGAGTACCACCTCCGCCCCTTCCATGGTATCAGACAATGTGTTTTTATGTGAAAAAGGGACTGGGTTGTGCATGAAGAGGTATTCAGGGAGAACAGTCCATCAGGTTGCAACTCTCAAGTGAGCGAGAGGGCGTAAGAGATAACAGTGGTATGAGATGTGGATCCAATAGGTAGCACGGAGCATGAAATGAGCATCTCTAACCCTTGTTAAACACAACATCGTTCTTATAATTTATAATATCCCAAACGAAAGCACAAAGGCCAGTGAGAATATGTGCTTTAGTTGTTTTATCCGCCCCATCAAGTCAATGTCCAAACATATTAGCCACACAGAAATGAAATTGCTCGAACTCGGAGTATGTGAGGTCAAAATCAAACAAATGGGTCAAACAGAAAGGAAAATCATTGGCAACTGAATTTAATTAAAACTTTGTATTCAGCAGCTAGAATCACAAGAGTTGACCGCAAACCAATCCACAATATAAACAACAAATCATACATCATAGAATCATCTTTCATTCTTACATTCGCAAACACAATCGTATTCGGAGGGGATAATACATATGCTTGTTCCTATCTTGAACGAGAGGGGAAGAAGCTCTTATCAAACGATATATAAAGTTTATCAAAATGGTTTATAGTAGTCATCGACCTGCAAAACGGAGCAGACAAGAAAATAACTTAGAGCGAGCTGTCGGTGCTGAAAATTACCTTTGTATATAGCACCAAAGGTTAGGAAAAAGGCAGGGAAAAGTTACCTCGCATCCTTTCTGTTTCATCTCATTTAGCGTGACGTCATCATCTTGGATATCCCGCATACAAATCAATTGCAGGTAGTTGAGGGAGGAAGGTGCAACAACCACTTAGGGAGTGAGTCTATTTCTTTCCAAGACCAAAATGTCAGGCGCGAGAGCTTTGCCATTGTCCCCTCCTCCATGATCCACTCTTTTACGGAACATCGTTGAAGTTGTAGCTCTTGTAAACGAGGAAACCCATTCACAGAGCACGACATGGTGTGACCTCTGTACCCCTCCAGCTTTAGCACAACAAGACAGGGAAGCTTCTCCAAGATTGGCATTGGGTCATCTTTAATGAAGTTATATGACGTCAATTGCGTTAAAGTGATGATCCATTCAGAATATGGCACACCAATTATATCGAACCAACCAAGGGTAATGGAAACAAGGTGAGGCATGTTTACAAACACAGTAATCGGATCCTGAAGCTTGAAATTCAGTACCGTGAAACTAGTTAGTTGAGTCATTTTGCTAAAAAATGTCGCCATGTCTTCATTGTAATATTTGATGTATAAGGTCTGGAGCTCTTTTTGTTGCAGCACACTTCTTGCATTTGGTTGAGAATGCCTCGTATTCAGGTACACATGTCTTAGAGTAGGGATATCCCAGAGGGATTTGGGCACTAGGTATTTTGCTCGTGGGTATGTGTTTGCTCTGTTTTCATGTGAGTATCTCAGATCTATTGTCTGAAGGTAAATAAGTTTACCAATTGAAGAAGGAATTTCCACACCTGAACATCTTCTCAACCTAAGGCATCTTAGGTGAATGCACTCACCAATCACACTAGAGAAATCCTCTAGGTCAGACTTTTCGATGTGAAGAACTCTTAGAAATCTTAGATTAGCAAGGCTTATTGATGAATCTTCAAAAGAAAATAGGTTTCGCAGATTAGGTGTTGCCTGCACAATGTGACCACTGGAGTTCTGAAGAGAGGAACGATATGATCCCATGTTATCAAAAGATGATGCACCAAATTGCTCTGTAATTTACAGCGTGCATGCACATGTCAGCCCAAAGATATGTATCACGACAAAACTAATATGGATTGCACTATCTAAAGAGAGGAGCGGAAGCATACCTGAAGTTTTGTCGATCAAATCAAGAAAACCATCTCGTCTTGCTTCTTCTATACACCAGTCACGTAGAATGTCATGGAACCTTATTTTTTGTATCAATCCAGGTGAGCTGCTTCCATCAACAACTTGGACCAAGCTTCTCTGAGCCAACTCAGTTACATACTTGCATGCTATTTCTTCTAGTTTATGCTTTCTTGTATGTGGAATGAAGCTCTCTGCTATCCATAATTCAATAAGATCTGATACATGTATTTCGGAATCCTCCGGAAAAGCAGAAAGATAGAGTAAACAAGACCTTAAGGATTGACTTGGAAGGTCCTCATAACTGCGAGCTAGTATTTCTCGCATCATCTGTATGTCTTTGGTTGATGGCCAACCCAATAGTATATCAGACCATGCTTGTATATTTAGGTTCTTTGACAGGTAGCTCCCGAAAACTGCAAGTGCAAGTGGTAATCCATCACACTTTTTCGCAAGCTTTCTTCCTAGTTCTTCAAACTCGGCCACATAATTTATTATGCCAGACCTTCTGTGTGCTGGTAAAGCTTTGCCACTAAAAAGTTCCCAACTTTTATCTTCATTTAGATGCTTTAGAACATGTACATGTGTTGGCATTTCAACATGACCTGCAACATCTTTGCTTCGTGTGGTTAACAATACTCTACTCCCATTAGCTGCATCAGGAAAGGCTTTGACCATTCTGTTTATTTGGTCCCATGTATTTGTTTCCCACGCATCGTCAAGAACTACCAAGTATCTCTTTTGCAACAAAAATTCTCTCATCTTCTTTCCCACCTCATACTCTTCCATCTTATCAATTGACCCATCATCATTTTGCCCCAAAACCTGTTTCATTATATCCTTCAGTAAATCAACGCCTTTGAATTTTTGAGATACCGTCACCCAAGCAACCGCCTCAAAGTATTGTTTTACTCTAGATGAAGTGTAAACTCTTCTAGCCAATGTTGTTTTCCCCGCCCCACCCATGGCAACTATTGAGACTGCACTAAGCATGTTATCTTTGCTAATTAATGCATCCACTATTTCTTTCTGCTCGTCCTCAAAACCAACCATGGCCACGTCATCTTCTGCGAGGCCGTAATCTTGTAAATCCTCAGCAATATCCCTCGTCACAATATTATTGTCAAAATCAATTTTCAACTTTTCTGCGCTTTCAAATATCTCACTGAGCTTCCTTCTCACGAGCTGGATCTCACCACCAACTTTATGAAGGGTGACCAAGTCACTTGGTAACCGTGCAAACCTTGAAATGGCACCCATGAATCCATTCTTGATCATGTTTCTTTTCTCCATGTAGTGTGCAGCTTCAATGATGTTTTGAGCCTCATATGCAACGGTCCTGATCTGGGCAACCAATACAGCGGCCCTAGCATTCCCTGATCTCCATTTGCTGTCAGCGTCTTTGAGGTAGGCCTGCAGCCGTATCAGCTCATCTTTCAAGGACCCGACTTCAATGGCGACTGCACCTAAGAATTTAGTCTCTTGAACAGCGAGATTGCCCACACTCGCAAGCACGGTGCTAACGGCCGCCTCCGCCATTGCTCCTCCCTCTGCCCCCTCAGAGATGCAAGTAGTGGTTGATGAGACTCGATCGGCAGAAACAAATGTTCTTTTGAATGCTGCCTCGCAAACCACCCTTAATCTTCGCACAGGCTTCAGCTGACTTGATCGGTAACCGAGAAGTGAGAACTAAAAATGAAAACTCACCGACCGAGGAAAAAAAGGGGAAGAAACGAAAGAGACTCACCGACGGAAACACGCCCTGCCTTCTCCACTTCGGTGTGCCGCTTCAATCGGTGGCGCTAGCAGAGCAGAGGATAAGACGGCCGGCGTCAGGGGCTTGGAGGGGGTCGACGCCGGCGAGCGGTGTGTAGGGAGGTCGGACTTTTATTTGCAACAAGTCAATGCTTCGCCGGAGGCCTGGGCTTCACCTTCCTGTGTCTCTGTACAGAGTTAGGAGTTCGTAGCTCATCATATGTCCAAAGTCCACGCTACCTTTGTAAATGTAAAGTAATTATTGCCATTTCTTTCAAAGGATTCCAGCCGCTGAAATATGCAACTCCGGGCATTGGTCACACACAAGTAAAACAAATATGAACCCTAAAGAATGTGTCGCTGAAACATGGCGTCCCCATCTCGACCGTCCCTGTCAGATACTCACCATGTTCCAATTTAATTGAGTTGCTATGTATCTAATGTGATGTATCTAGACATGTTACATATTTAGATACATACATACGTATATGTTACATAGCAAGTCAACTAAATATGGTCAATTGGTTATGTGCCCTACCTCCCTCTACTTTATCTCTTTGTGCCCTATGTGCGTAGTTTTCCTTATCTGTGCCCTACCTGGCTCGCGGATAGCCGTTCCCGTCTGGACAATAGTTGACCGTTAACTTCTGATGGGTGGAACTCATATGTCTTAGATTTAATAATTTTAGGAAAATGTTAAATTTTCGAATTTGCGAATCTGAATCTGAGATTTGAATAGTGCAAAATTCGAATTTCCAAGTTTTAACAAAAAATGTGAAAAAATTCCAGATGTTGCTAATGATTATTTCTATTGACAAATTTGAGTGTGAAAGTTAAAAAAAATCCCGCCGTTTGCCAACTAATTGGGAAGCAATCTTTACATGTTTGTGTGGAGAACTGGAATTACTACAGCTTTCTAGTTATACGGGTTTGCTAGTTTTGAACTTTTTCTATTGTGTTTTTGTGAAAAACTGTTCTAGTCCGACCTTGCAGTCCACTTTATCGTGCTCAGCGTGAGCCGAGCGTCCTAATGGGTAAGATTTGACCCGCGAGGGAGGGCTTGCTCGACGAACAAGAGCGAGCGGCACCGTCAGACTGCTGTCCAACACCTTGAGGGCGCGATCTGGACATGGTCATGTCGGCATCAGCACGTTCCGGTCAATTGCCAATGAATTAGGAAGCAATATTCCTACAACATTCTAGTTATTCGGTTTTGCTAGTTTTGAACTTTCTCTATTGTGTTTTTGTGAAAAATAATTCTATTCCGACCTCATTATCCACTCTATCACACTTAGGGTGACTCGAACGTCCTAACGTGCAAGGTTTTATGCGCGAGAGAGCGCTTCTTTTAACGAATAGGAGCGGGCGGCGCCATCGAACTACCGTCGAGCACCTTGAGGTCGCAATCTAGACATGGCGATGCCGCCATCAGCATGTTCCGGATGATTTCCAACAAATTAGGAAACAATATTTATACGGTTGTGTGCCAAATTCGATTTCCTACATCTTCATAGTTATACGTTTTTGCTAGTTTTGAAATTTATCTATTCAGTTTTTGCAAAAAAACACATCTAATTCAAATGGCATTACTGAGTTGGAGTCTGCTAATAATTTGTTGAGATGGTGAGACCTTGTCAACTAGGTATAGTGCTTCTATATGATGTCATTTATTATTTTACTTTATTTTACTTTATTTTACCTGGCTCGTGGATGGCCATTTCCGTCTGGTAAATGGTTGACCGTTAATTTTTTTTATGGCAGGACCCATATGTCACAGATTTAATAATTTCAGAATTGTTTTTGAAATTTTAAATTTTTGAATCTGAATCTGAGATTTGAATAGTGCAAAAAATCGAATTTTCAAGTTTAAAAAATTTGTGAAAAAATTCCAGATGTCAACAATGTATATTTATGCTTGTGTTCAAAATTTGAGAGCTTAATATTGTAGAGTTTGGTCTGTTTAAAAATGACAAATTTCTAAATCTGAGATCTAGATCTAAACAGTGCATAATTCGTAAATTTCAACTTTCGAAATGTGAAAAAAATCCCAGATGTGGTTAATAATTATTTATACTTGTGTTCAAAATTTGAGTGTGAAATATTGTATAGTTTGGTCTGAATAAAAATAATAAATTTTTAAATCGAAGATCTAGATCTGGACAGTGCAAAATTCGAATGGACCCGCTGCTCACGAGTGAGAGGAGTGTGTTTGATAGGCGTGTGTTTGGTCGTTGCTGGACACATTGGAGTGATGATTTTTGGGTCAAAGGATTTGAGGGGATGAGACGAATTCTATTTACCTAAGCGTGTGTAATAACAAATGTCTAAACGGTAATTAGTTTAATTAATAATAAAAATTGTGGATTACATCGCGGAGACAGGTACAGAGACGTCGGAAGCGGCCATCTGGAGCCTCGCGTTGGTGTCCCAGATTTGGACAATTTTGTCGTGTAACAGAATAGCAACTGAGTATTTGGCTCCTCTATATTGGCCCCGGGACCCATCTGCAAGTGATAGATTCGTCACGGCCAATGTTTTCTGAGTGGTATATGCTCAACTTTCCCAATGAAATCTCCACGTTGCAGAACACTTTACTCTTTACCACAAACATTCTTTGCATAAATAAGATGGTGTTGGAATAATTATTTGAAAAGCACATAACCCTCGTGTAACTTGAAAGCAATGCTTGTCGTGCGTTGTGAAAAAAAGAGTAAAGCTTATCATACAATAGATATTTTTTCCTCAATCCTTTGTCTGACCTCTCAAGTTCGTCCTCGCTCCACTGCCATAGTCCACGACATACCATACCCTCCTAATCAGGCAACAATACCAGAACATCCCTCCGAGTGCCGTGGCGGCCATATTATCCGCACTACGTCAATATTTTTGCGATGTTCACTCTTTCTCATTAGCTTTATTTCCATAAATAAAATGGTGTTGGTAAAATTATTTGAAAGGACCAACAAAGTAAACTGGGGCGGAGGCAGGAAATTAGTTTGAGGGGGGCGAATCCAAGATAACTATGCACAAACATTATTAGGGAGGGCCAGAGCACCAAAATACACAAATATAAAGGGTGTTTAGGAAAGAAAAGAAGGGGTATAGTTTAAAAAGTTCATGTTAGGGGGTGGGCCCTGCTCGTCCCCCCCCCCCCCCCCCCCCCTCTTCCCCACCTCAGCCCCTGAAAGTAACCGTCATGACTCGGAAGTAAGGTTTACCGCGCAAAAGAGTCTTCTTCCCCAAGCATTTGTCCGGCCTCTCCACCCCACCCCTTGCTTTACCGCCATTATCTCCGCACAACGCTCCCTACTCTGCCACCACCGCCATTGATTTGGGATCGGCCATCCCTCTAAGCCCCGAGATGTCGGTATTATCCCCGCAAACACCAATCGTCATCTCCCCTTCCTCCTCACCGATTCCTCGCCCTTCCGCCATTGATGACCGATTCCTAATAATTTAGTAAGCCATTTATCGATGAGCCATCAACCCAAAGAGAATCTCTTTATTTTTCGAAACAAGGAAGCATTGAAAGAAAATCTACTGAGTATGGAAATGGGCCACGAAGAAAGAAGAGAAAACCCTAGTTTAAATCGAGAGTGGAAAACCTTTTTCCAAAAATGCAAAACGAGCGGAGGAGAATAGGTGGCCCGTGGCCCAGAGGCAAGTATATATAGCCCCGGGATATCGAGCACTCCTCACTCCTCCTATCTCTCTCCTCGTCCACTCCGCCGCCGCCACCCTAGCTTCGAATTTCGTCCACTCCCCCGTACGCGCGCCTCCTCCGCCCCGCCGGATCGCCCGCCTTGTCGCCATGGCCGCCGTCGCGCTGAAAAACCAGCTCAACGCCCATGTCGCCGCCATGTACGCCGCGGTGAGTATCAGATAAGCACACTACATGATGGTCGGAACTGTTTAGATCGCTGCCCCGGGACATGTTCTCACCGGCTCTGCTTTCACTATGGCGTGCTGCGTGGTCGATCCAGGGTTCGCTGGACGAGCAGTTCCAGATGCTCCGGGCGGAGGAGGACGGCAGCGGTTTCGTCGGCGAGATTATCCACCTCTTCATCCGCGAGGCGGGCAACACCCTCGACGACATCGCCGCCCTGCTGTCCGTGCCAAACCATTTCTCTGTATGTGTTATGCATGCCACCGTCATGGTCTTAATCAGGTACCATGCACTTTCGTGGATCGTTCTTCTGTGTGCGCAGGAGCAGCCTGAGGTGGACTTCGGTAAGGTGGACGAACTGGTGCACAAGCTCAAGGGCTCCAGCTCAACGTACGTATGTTTGGGATGCTGCTAAGTTACCCTTTTTCCACAATTATTTTTAACTGTTTATTTATCCACTGTTGGGGTCATTGTTCTATTCAGATGTGTGGTGTACTCGTGTATGATCCTGTATGCCATGGCTCACTGTCTATCGTTAGCGCTGTTTTAAAACAGGCATAAGAACAAGAGCTGGGTTTAGTCGTGCAATTAAGGGTATTCGTGTTAGTTTAATTGCAACTATTCTTGCTCGGTGAGGAAAAATTAATTTCCCATCGTGCAAAACATTTCTTGTATAATGTTGATCTGGTATTCTACGTAACACATTTACTGTTTGTTTATCCAGTCGTCGTCGTTCTGTTGGGATATGTTGGTCTATAGGGTGTCTCGGTCATGGTTCACGTGTTTCGTGTCGTTTGCGCTGTCCTATTGCCATAAGTAGAAGAGTTGGGTTTTAGTCGTGTTTCATCCGGTGGAACAGGGCATTCCTCGCAGTTAAATTGCAATATTCTAGCTTGCAAAGGGAAAAAAATAGTCGTGTTTCCTCCAGTGGAACAGGCTTTTAGTCATCTTGCAAAAAAATGGCAGTTAAGTACAAGAGCTGGGTTTTTAGTCGTGCAAGTAAGGGTATTCGTGTCGGTTTAATTGCAATTTTCTTGCTCGGAGAGGAAAAATTTGTCGTCTTGCAAAACATTTCTTGTATAATATTGATATGGTATTCTACGTAACGGGTTTACTGTTTGTTTATCGAGTGTCATTGTCGTTCTGTTGGGATATGTTGGTGCATAGGGTGTGTCATGGTTCACGTGTTTCGTGTCGTTTGCGCTGTCCTATTGCCATAAGTAGAAAGAGTTGGGTTTTAGTCGTGTTTCATCCGATTGAACAGGGCATTCCTGGCAGTTAAGTTGCAATATTCTAGCTCGCAAAGGAAAAAAAAATAGTCGTGTTTCCTTGTCCAGTGGAACAGGGTTTTAGTCGTCTTGCAAAAAATAGCAGTTAAGTACAAGAGCTGGGTTTTTAGTCGTGCAAGTAAGGGTATTTGTGTCGGTTTAATTGCAATTTTCTTGCTCGGAGAGGTAAAAATTGTCGTCTTGCAAAACATTTCTTGTATAATATTGATCTGGTATTCTACGTAACGCGTTTACTGTTTGTTTATCCAGTGCTATTGTTGGATATGTTGGTGCATAGGGTGTGTCATGGTTCACGCGGTTCTTGTCGTTTGCCGAAGCCGAAGAGCTTGCTTAGCCACTGATGCTGCGGCACCGTCGACAGGCGCTGGTCCAACAGGAACTTGAGGCTGTAGTGATCGGTGCGAATCCGGAATGACCGGCCCCAAAGATATGGACGCCAGTGGCGCACCGCCTGGAACAAGCCGATGAGCTCCTGCTCGTACGCCGCGAGCTTAAGGTGTCGGGCGGAGAACGGGCGGCTGAAGAAGGCGAGGGGCCCCTCGTCCTGATGAAGGACCGCCCCAAACCCCACACCGGAGGCGTCGCAGTCGACGATGAATGGGCGGTCGAAAGCCGGCATCTGCAGGACGGGACCCGTCGTGAGGGCGCGTTTTAGGGCCTCGAACGCCGCTGTGGCCTCATCATCCCATGCGAAGGCGTCGCGGCGTAGCAGCCGCGTTAGCGGGGCCGCGATGAGGCCAAATTCCCGGATGAACTTCCGGTAGTAGCCCGCAAGCCCCAGGAACCCGCGGAGGGCCCGCGGGAGTGTGGTACCGGCCATGCCTGGACCGCTGCCACCTTGTCCGCATCCATCGCCACACCCTCGGCCGAGATGACATGACCGAGATAGGCGACCGAAGACGTCCCAAACGAGCACTTCGAGCGCTTAAGATGAAGACGATGCGCTCGAAGCTCGTTAAAGACGATGGCGATGTGCTGGAGATGCTCGGCCCACGATGTTCTGTAGATAAGAATGTCATCAAAGAAAACAAGCACAAACCGTCGTAGGTACGGCTGAAGGACGTCGTTCATCAGGGCCTGGAATGTCGCCGGGGCGTTGGAGAGGCCAAAAGGCATCACCAAAAACTCGTAGTGGCCATGATGACCGAAACGCCGTCTTGGCGACATCATCGGGATGCATCCGCACCTGGTGGTAGCCCGACCATAAGTCGAGCTTGGTGAAGAAGCGCGCTCCCCGAAGCTCGTCGAAGAGCTCATCGACCACCGGAATAGGAAACTTGTCCTTGAGCGTCATGGCATTAAGAGCACGGTAGTCGATGCAGAAGCGCCACATGCTGTCCGACTTGCGGACGAGGAGGACCGGCGCCGAGAAAGGCGACGTGGAGATGCGGATGATGCCTGCGGCGAGCATGAACGCGACCTGCCGCTCCAGCTCGTCCTTCTGCAGCTGTGGGTAGCGGTAGGGTCGTACGGCTACGGGCGCGGTGTCTGGCAAGAGATGGATGCGGTGATTGTACAGCCGGACGGGAGGAAGACCCGTAGGCTCGTCGAAAAGGATCCAACAGCGGCCGCGCGGACTCAGTGGTGGTCGCGACAAGCTGTAGCTGCGGGTTCGGCGGGGTGGCGCCCCCGATACCCTCCCAGCGGATGCGACGACCCATGCGCCAAAAGGTCATCGTCAAGGTGTCGAAATCCCAGAGGATAGGACCGAGGGTCCGCAAGAAGTCGACGCCGAGGATGAAGTCGAAGCAGCCCAAGTCGATGCCGGCGCACGTGATGGCGAAGGTCTCGCTGCCGATGGTGACTGGTACGTCCTGCGCCAATCCATGTCGCTGTTCGCCACGGCGACCTGAAGGTGCTCCCCGCCCGTCGGCCGAAGAGCTAAGCGGCGCATGGTAGCCTCGGGCAAGAAGTTATGAGTGGAGCCCGTGTCGAGGAGAGCGACCAGACGCCGGCTGTGAATCGTCACCGGGAGGAGCATCGTGCGCTCGTCGCGGAGTCCCGCCATCGTATGGAGTGAGACAACGAAGGTTGTCGCCGTCGTGGTCGCTGGGGCGGGCTCGGCGGCCGCGGTTGTCGGCGACTCGCCAAGCTCGTCGGCAGGGGTGTCCTCCATGTAGTCGACCGTCTCCAGGTAGAATAGGCGTGGACAGACATGGCCTGGGACGTACGGCTCGTCGCAGTTGAAGCACAGGCCCTGGCGACGGCGCTCGAGCTGCTCAGCCCGGGTCGGCCGGCGGAAGGTCCGCATGGCGGCCGACGCGGTAGTGGCCGGGGTGGTCGGGGGCTGTCGGCCGGGCCCGGTTGCGGACGGTGGTGGCCTGGCGGGCTGGCGGCTCCCGCGTCCCAGGGGAACTTGCTGCAGAGCCTGCGCGCGACGCTCGTAAGCGCGGGCGTAGTGCATGGCCGTCTGGAGGTCCTGGGGACCCTGAAGCTCCACGTCCACCCGGATGTGATCCGGAAGGCCACCAACGAAGAGCTCGGCGCGCTGCTGTCCCGTCACACCAGGCGCGTGGCATGCGAGGGCCTGGAACCGTTCGGCGAAGTCTTGGACCGAAGTGGTGAAGGGGAGGCGGCCGAGCTCAGCCAAGCGGCTCCACGGATCAGCGGCCCGAACCGCAGGAGACATAGCTCACGAAAGCGCTCCCATGGGGGCATGCCGCCCTCGTCCTGCTCCAGGGCGTAGTACCACGTCTGTGCGGCTCCCCCGAGGTGATACGAGGCGAGCCAGGTACGGTCCGACGCGAGGGTGCGCTGCCCGCGGAAAAACTGCTCGCATTGGCTGAGCCAATTGAGAGGGTCTTCCGTGCCGTCATAGGTGGCGAAGTCGATCTTGACGAAGCGCGGCGGTGTAGGCGTGCCCGCGACAGGTGTAGCGGACGCGCGTCCTCCCTGGAGGCCGGCGAAGTTTGGCGTGGAGCCGGAGAGCAGGGTGGGCGTTGGCGGTTCGCCAGCCGTCGTGTAGACTGGAGACGGCGACGTCCCGGATAGCCAGGCCGGAAGTGGTGAAGGCGACGGTGGGAAGCGCACTTGATTGATCGGAACACCGGATGGTGTGGGGGCAGCGACCCGATGCTAGGCGGGGGCTGCCACGGCTGCCATGGCGCGGTGGCCGGCGGCTGCAGGGGCGGCCCGGTGAAGGCCGCGGCGGAGGGCCACGTGGGGCCCGTGGCCGGCGGCGGCGGAGCGTAGGGCCCATGCAGGAACTGCCGGATCCCTTGAACCGCGACGACGAGGTCGTTGAGGACTCCGCTCATCTCGGTGGGGGTGTAGACGACGGCGGCCGAGGCGGAGGAGGTTGCCGGCACGGTGCCGGCGGCCGAGAAGGCCGGCTTGGTGGAGTTGGCGGCGGCGGTGGTGGAGGGCATGGCGGTGGATGTGGAAGCCGAAGAAGACATGATCGAACGAGAGCAATCTGATACCAAGGTGGTAGATGCTAGGGTTCTACCGTGTCTAGGGCGTAGGTTGTAGGGGAAGGAGGGAGGTTGTCGAGGAGGAAGACGAACACGGCGGCGTGTAGGCGCCGTGGTTGCAAGCGGCGGCGGCGGATGCGAACAGCGGCGGCGGCGGCTAGGGTTTAGAGGCCGACTCAACTCCTTATATGAGGGATAAACTGGGCTAAGCCCCTAATTGGGCCCACTGGTGGGCCTCCTCCGGCTATATGTGACACCGGTCATAACAGTATTAGAGCCATAGGTCTCGACTCTCGAGTTCGACTCATGTTTTTCGCAGTTTATCCAAAGCATTATGTTTCCCCTCCTTCTGTCCATGTATAGGCCACTTGAGTCATACCTCCAAGATTTTTATACACGTGCCGTCCTACCTGAGTCACACGTGAGAGGGTGTTGAAATGTATATGTGGATTGCCTATCTTTCCATTAGTTTGGACTTTTGGTTGCTTTGGCTAGTGCATGAAACTTGACAGTGATGACCTTATATGACATCTACGGTCTATTGTTGGTTGGCTAAAGAGCTTGACCAAATAACCCACCAGTTAGCCATGTTTGACAAAAACACTTAGATCTCAGGGACTAGATTGATTAGACATGATAATCTTGTAGACGTCGATTCACCTTGGAGTCGACGTGATTCTGCTTAAGGGCTCTTCGCGATTTGGCTGAAAACAACATCTCGCAACACCCGAAGAAATCCTCTATATCCCGCCTCGCCTCATGGCATGATCATGGAGGACTTGGGGGCTACACCCATCGGGTGCATTGAACGTGCCTCAATGATACAGATTTCTTGAGAAGGCAGGAGAGAGATGGGTGATTCGAATCCTCAAAACCGGATGGCTGGTGACAGTAACAGAGAGATTTCCATGTAGAAAAGTGTTTTTAGCGTCCAATTGGTATATTGGCCAGTTAAAAGAAACCGAGAGAGAGAGAGAACGATACAGATATTACTAGGTTTAACAACATGGCTAGAAGTTTGGTCTAGGTGGGACGACTTTACAAAATGTGGTGACGAGGTGCCGTAATATCTTTGAAGCAGATAATGAAGTTTCAAATGGGATATCTACTGAGAACTTGCCTGTGGCAAGATGGTTAGGTGGGTGGTTGTACCCCCAGCCCACCAGAGTTCAAACCCCAGGTTTGACGCTGGTGTTTCTCATTTAAGGCGGAATATTCTTCAGTGGGAGGCGACGTTCCCGTCGACAGCGAGGCGCCCGTGGTGACTTCGTCAATCTCAAGACTCGACCCGCCGGCTCAGTCTCTCGGAGGTGCTCATAGGGGTAGGGTGTGCGTGCGTGCGTTCATAGGGGTGAGTGTGTGCGCGTGTATATGAGCGCTTGCGTTGTACTGTGTTTCGCAAAAAAAAAAAAAAAATGGGATATCTACTGATTAACATATGATTCTGACGCTTTCACCTTAACATTGTTAACCCATAGCTAATACTTGCTGTACCTTCAGGTCTATTTAATCAAATGATATTTCGATCATGAAATAGCTGGTAATATAATCACTTGATCATTGAGTAATTTTTATTTTAAGCAGTTGACTTTGAACTTTCATGGTGTGTTTTAAATTCTCATAAATGATTGGTAATATGACTTTGTTACTACCGCAGGGATGATTTGGCCAATGGCAATTAGGCCTGGGCAGGAGGAGGATTCAATGACTCCCAGTGGTTCCATTAGTGGCAACATGTCCGAGTTACAGAGCGCTGAGGCAGATGCGACCACACAAAGTGGAGTTGCCCAAAGCTCCGAGAGGTAGAGTAAAAACTTTTCTCTATTTTTCACCTCCATATTCATCTATTTTTCTAATGTGCTATTATTTTTTGCCAGAATGGTGCCATGTGAGCGGTGGACATGGAAGCACCAAACTACCGAAGATGGTGGGTTGATAGTGTTGTCTCCCAGTCTCAAACAACCACATGGAGGTATCTTTTGCTTCTTGGTTTTTCGTTGCTACGTGCATAGTAAAACTCCATGATAACATAATTTGGGATTTCAAATGGTTCACCTCCCATATTTAAACATATATGTTGTTTTTCTATTTTACAAAGCTATTAATAATGCATAAATAGACGAGAGTAAAAAAGAAATTGAAATCATTACCAATTATTTAGTGGAAATTTGGTTTCCAACTTAGTGGATATTCATATATTTTTGGGTCATTAAACTTATCCATTGAGGCAATATGACATAGCTAACTAGTGTTTTTTGCCATCTATGCTAACCTCAGATAGATGCATGCCAACAGCTACCAAATTGGTAATGGAATCCAATTTAAGAGTTCAGCTTAATAAGGACTGTGTTTTGTCCCTGGACAACTTGATGAACATATCTGATGATTCCAAGAGAAGGTTTTGTGGCGTAAAGGTGGGAGTGAAGATTTGTTTCGAACAAATACAAACTGAAAGAGTAATCGGTGAAGCCGATTACAACAATCTGCAGGTAATAAAGTTGTCTATGAATTTGTTCCCGTTTCTAGTATTGATTTTTCTTGCTTTTAGTAGTCCGCCTGAGCAGTCTCGCATTATAGAAACTTATTAATTTACACGCAAGAGAAAAAAATCAAAATAAATGATTGGTACATATAAACAAACAATATCAACATTCTTGTCTACGAACATATTTAACCTAGCTTGATGCCTTGATCCCTTGCTTGACATGAAGATGTTTCTAAATGGATTCATGAATTTATTTTATTGTAGCCTTTTGTAGTATAGGCTGTTCTTTTTTCTGTTTATACGCAAGTTTCTAGTTGTAAAGAGTTCAATACATATATGCAGTAAAGATTTCTTTGCAAACACTTACGATTGGAGTACTATTGTGCTACATATCAACCTTTTTCCTTTTCCACGTGTGCTGTTAATTGAAGAGTAAATAACATATGTACATGCAAGGCACGGCCATACTTACCTAGAGAACCGATCAAGCACTTGCCTACGCTACAAGTTGCTGCTTAGTGCTGTCTCTGCGTCGGTTGACCAGCGAGTTGCCGTCGGCCGGCACCACCAGCCATGTTTGTTTGGAGTGTATACTTGCCTTCAGAAATTCAGTTTGGCCTCGAGGAGTGTATACAGCATTTGGAGACAAAAATTTCTGGGACACGACCAGACAATCGAGAGGCATACCATCTGCACCCAGATCTCAGATGTGTATGCGCTCTTGCAAGACGTATGCACCTCGAGAATCTGTAAGCCCATAGATCAGCTTCATGTCTGATCGATCTGATGTCTCAGCGTCATAGATAAGTGTTATGACCGGGATCACATATACCCGGAGAGGGCCCAATGGGCAGGTTTAGTTAGGGGCTTGGCCCACAAGTTATCTCAATTCCATTATATAAATAGTTGTAAACACTCCGTGAAAAGACAAGCAATAAGAATATTTCTATTGCCGGCTCCCCGAGGAGCCGGATCCTAAACCCTAGCCGCCGCCTTGCTCATGCGCCGCCTTCGACTGCCCGTTCATCGTCGACTGCGACGCCTCCGGTGTGGGGTTTGGGGCGGTCCTTCATCAGGACGAGGGGCCGCTCGCCTTCTTCAATAGGCCGTTCGATGCACGCCATCTTAAGCTCGCGGCGTACGAGCAGGAGCTCATTGGCTTGGTGTAGGCGGTTCGCCACTGGCGGCCCCATCTCCGGGGCCGGTTGTTCCGGGTTCGCACCGATCACTACAGTCTCAAGTTCCTGTTGGACCAGCGCCTGTCGACGGTGCCGCAGCATCAGTGGCTCAACAAGCTCTTTGGCTTCGACTTCACCGTCGCGTACCGTCCTGGTCGCCTTAACACAGTGTCCGACGCCATGTCTCGCCGCGAAGCACCCCCCGACGCCGGAGACTCTGAGGGGATGGCCCTCTGCATATGCTCAGGGCCCACGTTCGCCCTCTTTGCCGACATCCGTCGGGCCACTGCAGCCGCCCCAGACGCTCAGCTCCTCCAGCAGCGCCTTGCTGCTGGCGACCTCGAGGAGCCATGGCGCCTGGCCGACGACCTGCTCCTTCATGGGCGCCGGGTCTTCGTACCGGACCACGACGACCTTCGTCACCAGGTGCTACTGATGGCACACTCGGCGGGCCATGAAGGTGTGCAGATGACCCTCCATCGTCTCCGCGCTGACTTCTACATCCTCGGTGATCGGGCCTTGGTCCGGGACTGGGTGCGCTCGTGTGTGACGTGCCAACGCAATAAGACGGAGACGCTGCGACCGGCTGGTCTGTTGCAGCCGCTGGAGGTGCCTTCTCAGGTCTAGGCCGATATCTTCATGGACTTCATCGAGGGCCTTCCCAAGGTGGGTGGCAAATCCATCATCCTCACGTCATCGCGCCCGGTCACCCCTACACGGCCGCGTCCGTGGCCCGTGCATTCTTCGACGACATCGTCCGTCTACATGGGTTTCCCTCGTCGATTGTCAGTGATCGGGACCCGTGTTCACGGGGCATGTTTGGCGCGATCTCTTCCGGATGGGGGGTGAAACTGCGGTTCAGCACGGCTTTTCACCCTCAGATCGATGGCCAAATCGGAGGTGGTCAACAAGGTGATTGCTATGTATTTGCGTTGTGTCACAGGTGATCGTCCTCGCGCTTGGGTGGATTGGCTCGCGTGGGCGGAGTACTGCTACAACACCTCTTATCACTCCGCCTGCGCGCCACGCCATTTGAGGTGGTCTACGGTCGGCCGCCTCCGCCCATTCTGCGGTTGATCCGGCCACTGCTCGGACGGAAGCGGCGGGCGAGCTGATTCGCAACCGCGACGAGATGCTTGCTGAGGTGCGTCAACGCCTCCTTCAGGCCCAGCAGCTGGCCAAGCACTACTACGACGGCCGCCATCGCGTGACGGAGTACGCGGTGGGCGACTGGGTGTGGCTGCGCCTTCTTCACCGCACTACTAAGTCCCTGGACCCGCGTGCGAAGCCCAAGCTGGGTCCTCGCTACGCTGGACCATTCGTCATCTTGGAGCGTGTCGGGACGCTCGCCTATCGTCTTCAGCTTCCGGCCGGAGCTCGCATCCACGACGTCTTTCATGTGGGGCTTCTGAAGCCTTACCGTGGGGATCCGCCAGCAGCAACGCCGGCGCTGCCTCCGACCGCCGACGGGCGCCTTCTTCCGAGTCCGGCCAAGGTGTTGCGGGCTCAACTCCGTCGCGGCATGTGGTACTTGTTGGTCCAGTGGGAGGGCCTTTCGGAGGAGGAGGCCACGTGGGAGCAGCGTGATGAGTTCAGCCAACACTACCCAGACTAACAGCTCGAGGACGAGCTGTTTGCGCAGGCGGGGAGAGATGTTATGACCGGGGTCACATATACCCGGAGAGGTCCCAATGGGCAGGTTTAGTTAGGGGCTTGGCCCACAAGTTATCTCAATTCCATTATATAAACAGTTGTAAACACTCTGTGAAAAAGCAAGCAATAAGAATATTTCTATTGCCGGCTCTCCGAGGAGCCGGATCCTAAACCCTAGCCGCCGCCACCCAGCTCGCACGACGGCGCCCATCCGCCGGCGTCCGCGCTCACGTCCGACATCTACGCCCTAATTCCCCTACAACCTACGCCCTAGAATCGGTAGAACCCTAGCACCTACCAATAAGTCGATTGAATCTCTAAGCGCCGGCTAGCTAGTTTGGTTGTCTGTGTGCATGAAAAAAAGATGGGCAATTGGGAATTTCATAAACTCAGCTGGTAGAGCAGTAAAAAAGATAATCACGCGTATTACCTGGATCTAGGTTGTCCGTGTGTATAAAAAATCCACCATCTATCGATCCTCCCTGAACACCGCATGCATGAGGCAGCCCTTGAAATTTGCAACGCTGCTTGCATGCATACTCCTGTACACGGAGGAAATTGGACCGGCCGGCGGCACGGAAGCAAATATATTGGCAATGGCAGCGTCCGTATAGAGATGTCGCGGGATCAGACAGTCCAAGGGATGTATTCTTTGATGACTTGTCATTTTTCCGTTTCTTAGCCATTTCCCCCAAGACAGCAGCCCCCTGCATCCCAGCTGAGCTGTTGCATCCTCCATTAGCAGCCGACACAGTGGTCAGGGCTAAAATGGTATTGACGCCCAGATCCGCCCATGCAGTCCACCCCCCACATAAGTGGTTTCCGTTTTTTCACAGATTTCAACTCACTATCCTTCGGAGTGGAGAAGAGGTTCTTTGCAATTTCAGAGACCCTCAAACCTTTTTGGGCATGAGGCTTCTTGGAGTTGGGCGAATTCACTTCATCCTCGCCATGAGGCTTCCAGAACACGGTCCCTGTCGGCCATGCAAGCGAAATCAGCAACAAACACATTCTCTCCCGGAGGTCTCGCACGGAACCCCGGTGGATTACCCCACGCCGGCTTCATTGTGGCACGGATGTGAGTCACGGAGTGAGAGAGAACTTTCCCCCCACCAGTGACCACTTCACCGGGGTAGCCTCAACATCATCTTCATCATCGCTCGTATCAAGAACCTCAGTCCAGGATATTGAGGCGCACCATCATAGACTCCATACCTTCCGCACCCCGTCCAACATCTCCAATTTCCTTTTATTTTCCTCTTGCCAAACCCGAACCAGAGGCCCCCATACTCTCCATTGCTGAACAAGGTAGCATTCAGAAACACCTTCCAACACACAGGCCCAGTAGAGGCAAGAACACCAAACTGCAGGCGAATCTATCACTGGATAGAAGGTTGAACTCACCAAGAGTGAGCGCACAAGTAGATCCACACCAAGCAGCCCGAGGGGGTGGCCTGAGGAAGGAAAGAAGTAACACCAGGGGGTGTTCAGCTAGGAGGGAGGCAGCATGCTATGAGGCGCCCATCAGCTAGCGGTGACGGCCGGAGCAGATTGGCAGCAGGTTTGGGAGTTGCTCGGAAATCGCCAGAGCTCTCACTAGGGAAGAAAAACGTTTTTGTAGTGTTCTCGAGGCACTGTCTGATTTACTGAAAACATCATCACATCGTCAAGCTCAAACTGTGTTGCTCTGGTATAAGAATATATGCCACCAAGGGCTAGTCATGGGTGGTCTCATTTTTGTATTGCATTTGCTGACTATTTTTTCTTTTCATTTAAATTTCAGTGTGCCAAAGATGCTGTTCGGTATGGCATAAAAGAGTACGTTGGCTACAGGGTTGATGACCCTGATAGCATGAGGAACGCGCTGTACAAGCTGCGCAGTACTGGCCCTCTTATGGGTGTGCTTAGGATTAGTAGCAACTATTACAATTGCATCAAGTCCGGTGAAATATACAAGTATGATCCAGATTTGGTAGACAAGAACGCCAAAGTAAGAACACACGCCGTGTGCATTATATCATTTGGCATGGAGGATTTGCCATATTTGGTGGCCCAAAGCACGCACGGTAAGAAATACAAGGAGTTCCTCAAGTTTGACGTGACGTCCTTGTGCCAGCTGTGGAGGATCCTTGTCGGATGAAGTGTTTTGTGGCTACAATGTTGCTTTGTAGTGCTTATCTGTTATTATGTACACGATATGATCACTTTGTAATAGCTGGAGTGAATGGAGTGTAAATCGTGGCTACTCGTGAGTCTATGTTGATCACTCTAACCACCTGAGTGCCTTGTGTTTGGTCCTTTAAAATCGGATTTACTCGTGAAGCACGCTCTACATATTTGCGGTATCAAAATATCTCCCATTTATGTTGGTATTTATCAAATGTTCACTATCGCCTTCCTTGGGGCCATATATTGTCCAGATCTACGGTCTTGTGAATTTTCAACACGAAATGCGTTGTATTTTAAGGCTGCACAAAAAAGACAAACGGGTGGCAAAGAATACGCAATTTCAAAATTTGTCCCATTTCTTCATATTTTGCCCAGCCAGGAAATACAATCGTATTTGGAGTTTAAAATTGGCACGATTTTAGATGTAAACAATATCTATATCCATTCACTTAATTTGTAATTAATTACAGCGAGGATTTTATTTAGAGAAAGAAAGAAAGAAAAGGAATACGAGTCGAGGTCGGTCGTGGCGGGTAAAGAAGGAAAAAGGAATACGAGTCGAGGTCGGTCGTGGCGGGTTGTTGCTCACTTATCCTCTCCCAGGTCGATCGTCTCTTTCCCCCGAGAGGCCACACGCATCATCTTCAGACCGAACCCTAGAGCGCCGCCGCCGCCGCCCCCGCCCCGCCGCCGGCCCGTTGAAGGTGAGTTCACGACCCCCTCTCGAGGTAGATCGGATCGTGTCGTCTTCCGCTGGTTTCGATCTGAATCCCCAAAATATATATATTGCAGGCCGATCCCGAGTGCTGTGCGATCGATCGAATCGAGCCCCATGCCTCGGGTGCTCTACTGTGCAAGGACCTGTCCTCCTCTGGAGCCTCCTTTCCCCTTGCCCCCCAAGAAGCAGCCACCACCTCCGCCCGCTACGCCATCAACCCCGACCGGACGACACGTCAACCTTGATGATCCCAATTCCCCTACATCGCCGCTTCCTCCCGATCACAACAACCAACAAACGTAATTAACCTCAAACTCCTGCCTCACTCGTCATATATATACTCTACTTTATATATCCATTTGAATTTGTTTCCGTCGCACAATATATATACTCTACTTTATATATGGCTTATGTCGAATTCATCATCCTGGCACTATCTATATCTACATAACCCTGTTTTGATGCATGGTCAAATTAGGTATTACGAGTCTGACAGTGACTCCGACGAATATTGTCGCCCGTCAAGCCCCGAGTATGATGGAAACTACAGCTACGACGAGGATGATGAAGGAAATTTCGACCCCTATCATGAGAATCTCCCTTACTATGCAAACATCGCCTTGGAGCACTACAACAGCCAAGACAAGCACCAGGTGAAGCTTGCTTTTCAAGCATCCATCTCTTATATATACATATATATGCATCTGCGTGCTTGCGCCACTATTACTCATCTCTCCTTGATAAATAAATGCAGATCAAGTATCGGCTCGTCAAAGGCATCGTCAGCCACATACTCAGAGACCATGCCTCCTATTATCATCTGAATTTCACGGCTAAAAGCACTCTGGAGAATTCAAAGGAGGAGTTCTTCTTTGCAGAGCTACGACGTGATTCTGATATAAAAGCTTGGGTACCGGTATCCATAGTTGCTCTGGAAGAAAACGAGAGAGTTGGTTAGTCACTAACCACCAAAATATATATACATATATAGTCTGCTTGTTTTTCCTTTTGAATCATCCCAACCAACCCCTCTTGTTCCTATAGGTGGGTTTGGTGAGCTCCGAGGTGGTGTTGATCCACGACATTGTTTTAATTGCGGAGATCAACTGAAGCATCCGCTGGATGGATCCTTGTACGAGGCTGGTCATTATCTAGTTGATAATTTCAACTATTATACATATATCGAAGCACTTCCAGCAACTCAACCGGGTGATGTGCCAAAATAGTCATATAATGGCCACCGTGCGTTCAAGGACGGTGATTGCCAGTGTCTAGTGTTTCTACTACAATAAGGTTAGCTGTGCAAGGCTGCGGATCTGGGATCCGGTCGGCGTCGTGGATGCTCTCTGGCTGGCTTGCCACTGAGAAGAGGGCTTGTGCTTCTTCCGTCAGTGGATGTTCCACCGTCAGTGGATGTTCCACCATTGCTCAGAAGATCACGTTTTCTGTGTTTCCTTCTTTTCTAGGGTGTTCTCCCTCGTGTCCTCGTTTGTGTGGATTGTAATCGCCTTTGATGTAATTGACACGGCATAACTTTGTACAAGAAATTTGTGGCAAGGAACGACTTTTAGCAGTCCATTTTTGTGAGACTGGTTGTAGCTTATTTACGATGCTAGGAGTCAATTCTTGTGGAGGTTGAACATTCCATCAGGTCCATTGTTAGTTCTCTTTTGGTTGTTCTACTACAGGTTTATAGTTCTGTGTATAGTGTCGTGTCTACTGTTTTTCTGTTGCACACTATAAATTTCTCATCACACTGTTTTCCCATCAATTTGGACAGGGTCTACTAGGAACCGGTGCTAAGATGGCTATAATTTCTGACTCTGATGCTGATATGGACAGAGTTAACAGGATAGCTATAGACAAAGGTGCTGGGAGACAGCTGGATGCTCTTAGCTCTAGACCCGTATGTTATTTCTTGCTCTTTGATATTCCTACATGTAAATTGCCAGAAAAGTGCTTCTCCTTCTTTGATATTCCTATATGTATGTTTTTCTATTTTACAAAGCGATTAATAATGCATAAATAGACGAGAGTAAAAAAGAAATTGAAATCATTACCAATTATTTAGTGGAAATTTGGTTTCCAACTTAGTGGATATTCATATATTTTGGGTCATTAAACTTACACTGACTATCCATTGAGGCAATATGACATAGCTAACGAGTGTTTTTTGCCATCTATGCTAATCTCAGATAGATGCATGCCAACCGCCACCAAATTGATAATGGAATCAAACATAAGAGTTCAGCTTCAGAAGGACTGTATTTTGTCCCTGCACAACTTGATGAACATATTTGATGATTCCAAGCGAAGGTTTCCTGGCGAAAAGGTGGGAGTGAAGATTTATTTCAAACAAATACAAACTGAAGGAGTAATCGGTGAAGCCGATTACAACAATCTGCAGGTAAGAAAGCCGATTACACATACGCTAACACATACGCATATATGACATACACATATATGCTCTATATTTCATAGATATATGTTTAAGGCTACATCTTGGCTTACAAGCTCCTTGCTTTGTTCTAGTTACATTACAACGATGGGTACATGTCCTATTTATAGGACTCACAAACTGACCGACTAGGAAAAATTTAGACCTACCTTCTAGTGCATTCTCCTAGATTACAACTCATGTGTATTCTAGAGACTACCACTAGGTACAACTCATGTATACTCTAGAGACTTCTACTAGCTACTATCTTACTACATGGTAGATATTTCTAGAACCCACAGGGTTAGTCCAACAATCTCCCCCCCTAATCCTGATGCGTTCACTTGTGAAACCTAGCAGCCACGACTCGACCTGGCACACACGCCGGTCGCCACCGCACGGACACAACCTGGCGCTCACATACGCCGGTCGCCATCACGGACACAACCTGGGGCTCACATACGCCGGTCGCCACCGCCACGGACACAACCTGGCGCTCACATATGCTGGTCGCCACCGCCACGGACACAACCTGGCGCTCACATGCGCCGGTCGCCATCGTCACGGACACAACCCATCTTCCCGGCGCACTGACGCCTGCCGCACTAACGACTTTCTTGATTGACTCGAGCTCCAACTCAATGCCACAATGGAGTACACAGGGAGGGGTTTTCTAGCCGCTCTAGCTCGCACTCACGATGCCACGACCGCGAATTAACGCAATCGACGCACCCACTCCGCCATGATCCGCATGCCCCAGCTCGCGCGCCTGACGCGCTCCAACGCGGTCAACGCGGCCGGCCTGCTGCTGGACCAAGTCTTCTCCCTCCTCGATCGTCGCCACGCTCCACACGCCCCAGCTCGTGCCCACGTCGCGCTCCAACGCGATCAACACGGCCAGCCCTGCGTGCCAAGGACGCAGTCTTCTTCCTCGGCGACACACGCCGAGCTTCTTCTCCGTGGGTGACACACGGAACAACCGGAGAGCACACACACCCCGGTCGCCGCTTCCATGGCCGTCACATGGCGCCGCTACGGCTTCCGTGGCCGTGCAACACCTCCACGGCGCCGCCATGCTATGGCACCAAGCCTCATGCGCCACAACACAAGACCTCCGCGGCCTTCTCGCCGCGCCGTCGTGGCCGCTGCGACACCACGCAACGCCTCCGCAGCATCTGTCCGTCCCGCACCACGGCCCCGAACCTTGCAGCTCTGATACCAATTGTTGGAAGCTAACTCACTTAGCTCCCTTCGAATAGGGTTGTGCTTCACACACACACTAGTACATACGCATATATGACATACACATATATGCTCTATATTTCATAGATATATGCTTGAGGCTATATCTTGGCTTACAATGGGTACATGTCCTATTTATATGACTCACAAACTGACCTACTAGGAAATATTTAGACCTACCTTCTAGTGCATTCTCCTAGATTACAACTCATGTGTATTCTAGAGACTACCACTAGGTACAACTCATGTGTACTCTAGAGAATTCTACTAGCTACTACCTTACTACATGGTAGATATTTCTATAGATATTTCTAGAACCCACAGGATTAGTCCAACATGATTTACTGAAAACATCATCACATCGTCAAGGTCAAACTGTGTTGCTCTGGTATAAGAATATATGCCACCAAGGGCTAGTCCTGGGTGGCCTCATTTTTGTATTGCATTTGCTGACTATAATTTTCTTTTCATTTCAATTTCAGTGTGCCAAAGATGTTGTTCGGTATGTCATTAAAGAATGCATTGGCTACAGGGTTGATGACCCTGATAGCATGAGGAACGCGCTGTACAAGCTGCGCAGTACTGGCCCTCTTATGGGTGTGCTTAGGATTAGTAGCAACTATGAAGATTGCATCCTGTCTGGTGACATATACAAGTATGATCCAGCCTTGGTAGACGAGAAGGATGAAGCAAAAACACATGCCGTGTGTATTGTATCATTTGGCATGGAGGATGATTTGCCCTATTTGGAGGCCCAAAGCACCCACGGTGAGAAATGCAAGGAGTTCCTCAAGTTTGACGTGAGGTCCTTGTGCCAGCTGTGGAGGATCGGTGTCGGATTTCCTCAAGTTTGACGTGACATAGTTGGCACAGCTGTGGAGTATCGTTGTCAGATGAAGTGTTTTGTGGCTGCAATGTTGCTTTGTAGTGCTTATCTGTTATTATGTACTCCCTCCGTCCCGTAATAAGTGTCTCAAGTTTGCTAAAAAATGGATGTATCTAGACATGTTTCATGTATAGATACGTCCATTTTTTGGCAAACTTAAGACACTTATTTTTGGACGGAGCGAGTACACACTTTGTAATAGCTGGAGTGAATGGAGTGTAAATCGTGGCTACTCGTGAGTCTATATTGATCACTCTAACCACCTGAATGCCTTGTGTTTGGTCGTTTAATCGTATTTACCTCTACATATTTGCGGTATCAAAATATCTCCCATTTATGTTGGTATTTATCAAATGTTCACTATCGCCTTCCTTGGGGCCATATATTGTCCAGATCTACGGTCTTGTGAATTTTCAACACGAAATGCGTTGTATTTTAAGGCTGCACAAAAAAGACAAACGGGTGGCAAAGAATACGCAATTTCAAAATTTGTCCCATTTCTTCATATTTTGCCCAGCCAGGAAATACAATCGTATTTGGAGTTTAAAATTGGCACGATTTTAGATGTAAACAATATCTATATCCATTCACTTAATTTGTAATTAATTACAGCGAGGATTTTATTTAGAGAAAGAAAGAAAGAAAAGGAATACGAGTCGAGGTCGGTCGTGGCGGGTAAAGAAGGAAAAAGGAATACGAGTCGAGGTCGGTCGTGGCGGGTTGTTGCTCACTTATCCTCTCCCAGGTCGATCGTCTCTTTCCCCCGAGAGGCCACACGCATCATCTTCAGACCGAACCCTAGAGCGCCGCCGCCGCCGCCCCCGCCCCCGCCGCCGGCCCGTTGAAGGTGAGTTCACGACCCCTCTCGAGGTAGATCGGATCGTGTCGTCTTCCGCTGGTTTCGATCTGAATCCCCAAAATATATATATTGCAGGCCGATCCCAAGTGCTGTGCGATCGATCGAATCGAGCCCCATGCCTCGGGTGCTCTACTGTGCAAGGACCTGTCCTCCTCTGGAGCCTCCTTTCCCCTTGCCGCCCAAGAAGCAGCCACCACCTCCGCCCGCTACGCCATCAACCCCGACCGGACGACACGTCAACCTTGATGATCCCAATTCCCCTACATCGCCGCTTCCTCCCGATCACAACAACCAGCAAACGTAATTAAGCTCAAACTCGTCATATATACTCTACTTTTGAATTTGTTTCCGTCGCACAGTATATATAACCCTGTTTTGTTGCATGGTCAAATTCAGGTATTACGAGTCTGACAGTGACTCCGACGAATACTGTCGCCCGTCAAGCCCCGAATACAATGGAAACTACAGCTACGACGAGGATGATGAAGGATCTTTCGACCCCTATGATGAGAATGTCCCTTACTATGCAAACATCGCCTTGGAACACTACAATAGCCAAGACAAGCACCAGGTGAAGCTAGCTAGCTTTTCAATCATCCATCCTTAATACATATGCATATGCGTGCTTGCGCCACTATTACTCATCTCTCCTTAATACATAAATGCAGATCAAGTATCGGCTCGTCAAAGCCATCGTCAGCCACAATATCATAGACGATGGCTGCTATTATCATCTTAATTTCACGGCTAAAAGCACTCTGGAGAATTCAAAGGAGGAGTTCTTCTTTGCAGAGCTACGACTTGATTATGATATAAACTCTTGGGTACCGGTATCCATAGTTGCTCTGGAAGAAAACGAGAGAGTTGGTCAGTCACTAACCACAAAAATATATCTATAGTCTGCTTATTTTTCCTTTTGAATCATCCCAACTTACCCCTCTTGTTCCTACAGTTGGGTTTGCTGAGCTCCGAGGTGGTGTTGATCCACGACATTGTTTTAATTGTGGAGATCAACTGAAGCACCCGCTGGATGGATCCTTGTACGAGGCTGGTCATTATCTAGTTGATAATTTCAACTTTCATACATATATCGATGCACTTCCGGCAACTCAACCGGGCGATGTGCAGAAATAGTCATATAGTGGCCACCGTGGGTTCAAGGACGGTGATTGCCATGTCTTGGGTTTTCTACTACAATAAGGTTAGCTGTGCAAGGCAGCGGATCTGGGATCCGGTCGGCGTCGTGGGATGCTCTCTGGCTGGCTTGCCACTGAGAAGAGGGCTTGTGCTTCTTCCGTCAGTGGATGTTCCACCGTTGCTCAAAAGATCACGTTTTCTGTGTTTCCTTCTTTTCCAGGGTGTTTTCCCGTCTCCCTCGTTTGTGTGGATTGTAATCGCCTTTGATGTAATCGACACGGCATAACTTTGTACAAGAAATTTGTGGCAAGGAACGACTTTTAGCAGTACATTTTTGTGAGACTGGTTGTAGTTTATTTATGATGATAGGAGTCAATTCTTGTGGAGATTGAACATTCCATCAGGTCCATTGTTAGTTCTCTTTTGGTTGTTCTACTATAGGTTTCTTGCAAGGCATATAGACAGGCTGATCCTCATGTACATACATGCATGAGGAACCTTTTTGGAACATGGAAGGGAGTGTTCTCTCCACAGCATCGTCAGCAGCTGCACCATCAAAGCCTGATTCCAAATCCCAGCGCCCACCCCACCAACAGCATTCATGTAAATCCAAAATATTTGGTTGTCAGTTTGCAACAGCTCCAACAACCAAATTAAGGCAAGCCACATCTTCTAACGTCAAGTTTCGTAGATTCAATGCACTGATCTAACTGATAGGACAAATTCAAACAGTTACATTTCTCTTGTAAAAATGCATCCTGTCCATAGTGTTGTGTCTACTGTTTTTCTGTTGCACACTACAAATTTCTCCTCACACTGTTTTCCCATCAATTTGGACAGGGTCTACTAGGAATCGGTGCTAAGATGGCTATAATTTCTGATTCTGATGCTGATATGGACAGAGTTAACAGGATAGCTATAGACAAAGGTGCTGGGAGACGGCTGGATGCTCTTAACTCTAGACCCGTATGTTATTTCTTGCTCTTTGATATTCCTACATGTAAATTGCCAGAAAAGTGCTTCTCCTTGTTTTTGTTTTCTTGCTTTTGCTGATATACTTTTGCTATGATCTGCCAAACTTACAGCGTGCTCAGAGGGACAACTTTAGTAATACGACTCATGAGAAGCCGGATAGAGATGTGAGCGGTCTTGGATTTTCCAACATCTCACAACAGTCTGTTGTTGGAGCTGGTCAAGTTCGTTCAATGTCCAAAGGCCAAGAGGGAATCGGAGGACCATATTATGCTGGAGGCGTTAGTTCTTCTGAAGACCAATTTGACAGACGCAGCAGTTTTTATGCAAATAAGGATCCTCGACCTTCAGGATCTGTACGTATGGACAGTGCACTTCTCCCAACTCCTGTTAGTAATTCTGATAGGATTGGTAGGCTGTCAGCTAACAAAAGCTGGAAGAACTCTGAGGAAGAAGAGTACATGTGGGATGATGTACGTTCTCAAGGAGCAGATTATGCAGGTGCCAGTTCTGCAAGAAACGGAGAACTGATGGCTGACGATGGCAATATTTCAAGCTTTCATAGGACCAAATGGTCAGAGCTGGGAGATCAATTGGACCCTGAGTTCCGCAAACCAGATACAATCCCTAGATTTGGACATGAAACAGGCCAAGATAGAAGAATTGCAGCATATATGGTATGTGGAGCAAAACTGATAAAATCTATAATAGCAACTGCTGGGATGCCTTCAACTTCGCAGCCTATAGTATATTCCTGAAATTTAAGATTTACCGTGTCCCATTCTGAATTTTCTTCATACATATTCAACCTTTGCACTACATTTCTGTAGTCGATTATAATATTACCTTTTTCCAATTGTTCAGATCATGAATAGTACCTTCACAGCAAGCGTGAGTTGGATCCAAGAATAGGTAGGGAAATGTGGCCTGAAGGACAACAATTCCAAGAAACTCGTGGTTCCTCTCTGTGGTCGTCCCAGGAAAATACTCACCAAGAAATTGGGCGGAATCCCAGGATATGAAGGTTTCCCAATCAATCAGCAAGCATCACTTCATCTGTACCAGTTGGATTATCAGGAGCCTATGCTGGACGATCAAGCCTTGACAGTGCAGCTAGTGGACCTACAACTTTTGGGCAACCAAAACATAAATACTGGCCACCTGCCCAGGCACCTTCAGCTACTGCGTCCTTTGCGCGCCAGAGCTCCCCAAGTTCAATGGACCGTGATATTTATCCTTCCAGGCCATTTTTGCCATCGGGTCAAAATCCCCAGAAGGAACCTAACCAAAGAGCTCACGCCTTGCCTCAAAGTGTTGGACATTCTCAGGGCCCTTCCTCACAGACTCAAAGCCCCTTTCCGTGCTGTTGAAGCCACATCTCAAGCCACCTAACCATCTCTTTCCGCAAGAAAATTCTTCACCATCGCTGTTTAGACCTTCTGTCCATCTGCCTCCTGAAGAAGTTCCCTTGCCCAGTGATCCTGCCCATGTAAACTCGGCTAGCTCGAGGGCACAACCCCCTCTTCCCTTGGCCAGTGAAAATGCCACATTGAAGCCTCACGTCCCATATTCTGTTCGCCCACCTTTGCCACCAGGTCCACCACCAACACAGAAAGCTGACAATCCTGCACCACTCTCAAGTCTTCTCAGCTGTCTGGTTGCAAAGGGTTTAATTTCTTCACCATCAACTGATTCGTCTGTTGCGGTGCCAGGAAAGTCCAGCAAATCAAGTCCGACTTTTGCCGATTGTCCAGCCTCCGGTTGGCAAGGACAAATCCGACTCCAAAAAAGGCTTTGTTGCCCCAACGCCTGGAAATCAAGACGGCTGACCTTATCGGTCTCGAGTTCAAGCCAGCACTGCTTCGCGAGTACCATACGCATGTGGTCGACAGCCTCTTTGACGGCCAAAGTCATGAAGTAAAACATGTGGTCTAAGATTCAGACTTGAAGAAGGGCTCAGTGAACACACTGACAGACACGAATCGTGCCCCTCTGGGACTAGAAATGTTGGCATCGCTCCTGAAAAATGGTACCCTAGCAACCCGAACCGCAGGACATCTTCCTGGACTCTGGTGCTTCTGATACAACCGTGGATGCTTTGATGTTTTTGTGGGTATGAGATGGATCGCTGGAGTTGGCTCTGAAGGCACAGGTTGTTGAAGAGTAGACCTGGGGAGAGTGAGAATTAATCTGACGACCAGGTTATGCTCCATATGTAAGAATTATTTATTTCCAAGGGATTGCATGTTTTTATTCCTCTGTGCTAGTTTTTTTATTTATTTCAATAAAGCGACTCATCTAGACTAGAAAACATCATGGTGATAGTTCAGGTGTTATTTTCAGATTTTTGGGAAGCAACCTTGGAACTCTTAATTAAAATAATCCGATGAGTTACTATTGGCATCTCCAAGCAAGATTCATTGTCCTGGATAGATTTACGGAACATTGTTATTAGCAAGACACTGCGGTAGCTGGACTGTATTGACAATTCGTGTTTATATGGTGTTAGTGGATTGCACTGTATTTTTCTTCCAATGTATGGTTGCGCTAATTTATGGTGTTAGTGGATAATTTATGATGCATCATGCAAAGTATAATACTTCTTAGTGTCATATTTTCTTTACTAGAACCAAAAGTCAAAAACAGGTCTTGGGTTGAGATTTTCTCAATAATTATCTTAGTTTTGTACGAGTTCGGTATTAGTCCATTGCCGTTTTCGACATGTTTTAGCTGTTTGAGTGGGGCCTTGTTTGGGTAACCACCAGCTTTGATGTTACGCCTCCTACCAGGAACAGAGGAAAAAACTAGCTGGACATTAGTATTACTAGGTTGAAATAAAAAGCTTTATCTGTTCAGGTGTTTGTATTGAAGTTCAAGTGCTAGTTCTTTCATCCTTTCAGAAGTGTATTTCATTTCGTTGTGAGAATGGTCAGCATTATTGATTAGGTAGCAATGGGAATATCAGTGGACTGACAATCTTAATGGTCCCATTTTGGTCTTATGCATGAATTAATTACGCCAGTAATAGCAGATGGAAATTACCATGATAGCCATGGCGTTGTTGTCTTGAGAATAGGGGAGAGAATAGTTAGTACTTTGTATGTTTAGGTATAAAGTATTGAAAGAGATAAATGAAGGCAAACGAGAGAAAATACTAGTTCTATATGCAAGCATCATATTTTGGAAGAAGATTGCAAAATCTACAGGCCTTGTATTTTCTAATGGAGAGAAGAGTAGCATTGAACTGTCACGCAATATCCGATTTTTTTTGTATAACTAATTCAAAATAATATAGCCATGCTACTTAATTTATATTCTATGTTTCTGTTTCCTATATTTCCGTCCTAGGTAGATATTTAGATCTCCCCAATACTTTTTTAGGTTAAGGAAGATAACCCAGGTACACACGGGACAAAAGTTATGCTGTACCTTGAATTCTTAGGTTACAACTTTAACATTTACCGCTAAAACTGTATTGTTGAGTTGAAACATGACTATATTAAGTGCTTAATCAGTGCTGAATGAGTTCTATAATGCATTGCTAATGATAGAGCTCACTTTTGTAGATTTTGCTTTCAGAATCATGTATTTATCTCAGTTTTCGCTAATTCGTCATTATGTAACAGGTCTCGAGCTTGAATTTGACTGGTGTTTTGTGAGATTACTATAGTTGTCTAGCTCCAGGTCCCAAAAACAGAGGAGCAATGGTGGAGGGAGGAATGACTCATCTGGTACAGTGATAAGATCTCGTGATGTCCTTGTATATTCATAATTTAAAATTTTTTGGCAAATGTTTTGCACAGAGCATACTCATGGTGTTCATTTTTGGCAAATACCAGGATACCAAACCTATCTCCAGTGGCGCTTCCCCAAATCATAGCCAATCACCTGAAGCTTGCTCAAGAATTAGAGATGACGAGAATCAAGAAACTGAAGCAAGAAAATCTTCGGATGAGAAGCTAGCATTGGTGACAATGTTAAATGATTCTTCACTGCAGCCGCCAGAGGTCTTTACAAACATAAGAGATGGTGATATGCAGGATTCTGTGAAGAGTTTGAGTGAGAAGCTTTCTGCTGCTCTTTTGAGTATCAGTGCTAAAGACGACTTGGTGAAGCAGCATGCAAAAGTTGCCGAAGATGCTGTAGCAGGTACTATTTTTCTGTGAATTAATAAATAATCTAAAGGGGTTGCAATTCAGATTCTTTATTCAGAATAAGTTTTGTATGAAGAAATGAATATATTTAAAAGAGGAAAGTCATTGATGCCAACATTTTTGCATGCTCTTTAGGAAAAATTACAATGATATCAACAAGATACTTATTATATTATAGTACTAACTCATACTGCATTATATTATAGTACTAACTCATACTGCATTGCTCTATGTATTTTCTTTGTAGGTTGGGAACATGCGGAGGCTGAAGTTAGCAACCTGAAGCGTCTACTTGATGCTTCATCTCTCAAGAATGCCTCTCTGGAGGATCAAGTCAGCCACTTGGATGATGCCCTCAAGGAATGTGTCAGGCAGCTTCGCCAGGCACGAGAAGAACAAGAGGAGAAAATCCGTGATGCAGTTGCTAAGAAGTCCCAGGAGTTGGACTCTGCTATGTCTGAGCTCCAGAACAATATTACCGACCTGAAACAACAGCTAGAAGCCTCTGATCTGCAGGAGAAACTTCAGGTAGCAGAAAAAGAGAACAAAGATCTCAAGATGGATATGCTCACACTGTCCAAGGAATTGAAGATACTTGCACTGGAACGAGACCTGAGTAACCAAGCAGCAGAGACAGCGAGCAAACAACACTTGGAAAGTGTTAAAAGAGTTACAAGAGTTGAGGCGGAATGCCGTAGGTTGCGCCATGTCACGCGGAGAACTTCCTTAGCCAATGATTCTTGTAGGCCTGTTCCAAACAATGCTTGCATGGAATCTCTGACTGATAGCCAGTCTGATAGTGGGGAGCATATGCTAGCTATTGACAGTGAAATAAAAAATTCTGATTTGTGGCCCTCAGCTCTGATAGCAGAACTTGATCAGTTCAAAAACAACAATGAGGGCACAAGACATCTTGTAAACGATCCTGTTTAGATTGACATGATGGATGATTTCCTCGAGATGGAAAAGCTGGCTGCATTGCCTGAAGCAGACCACACAAGCTCTAGTGTTGGAGCGGAAACTGATTCTGACCACACCGTGACCAGAGATATCTCAAGAGTCGAAACTGAAGCAGTACAGCAACAGGTTGTAGAATTGCAATCGAAGGTTGAAAAGATCGAACATGAGAAAAAGGTGCTTGAGATGGCCTTTGCAGAGGCTAGAAATCAGCTTGACAAATCACGTGACACCCTCATGGTACCTAACAACAAGCTGGCTGACTTACAGATGCAGTTAAACCAGGCAAATGAGTCCAAAAATGCTGCTTTGGGACAAGCTGAACGATTAGATAGTGATAGGAAATCTCTGACATTGCAGTTGGAGTCAAGGTCAGCAGAAGTTGAGAAGCTTCAGGGTGTTGTGGCTTCATTGGAAGAAAGTGGTGATAGGAAAGAGTTGGAGTTGCAATTCGAATCAACTTCTGTAGAGGTCGAAAATCTTCGGAAGACAGTGGCATCTTTGGAAGGGAAGCTTGACGCAGAGAAAACTATGTCTGCACAGCACAAAAGAAACTCAAACATGGCTCAGGAAGCTAAAAACTTGTTAGATGTACAGCTGCTATCTGCACAAAAGGAAATTGGACAACTAAGAGGAATTATAGAAACACTGGAGAGTGATGTGCAAAAGGAGCAGAAGCATCAAAAAGAGCTTGTGGCACAAATAGAGGCTATGAAGACTGAATCAGAGAGAACATGTTCGGTGAAGTCTGCCAAAGAATCGTTAGAGGCTCAGCTCCTGGTAGCAAACTCGGAAATCGCAAAACTACATGTAACGGTGAATGCACTGGAGTGTGATGCAGCAAAGGAGAGGGAATATTCTTCAGAGATCAAGATGCAACTAGAAGCAGTAGAGGGCATCAGACAGGTTTTGGGGTCTGAGCTAGAGTCTGCACACCAAGAGACCATTAAGCTCCAGGAGAAGGTGTTGTCATTGGAAGTGAGGCTTAAGGAGCAGATTGCATTGCTGGTAGAATTCACTGCCAAGGCAGAGGATGCAGTGTCAGGGAGAAAGGTTATGGAAGGTCAACTTGAAGTAGCAAATCTGGAACTCGTGAAAGTGACAAACAACGTGAGCTTGCTGCAAGGGAGGATTGAGCAGGAGAGGCTGCTCTCAGAAGAATATGAAACGAAGTGCCGCAAATTGGAGGCTCAACTGTCAAGGGACAGTCGGGACGCGAAGCTTTGGCGACTCGCGAACACAAATGGAGACCTGAAGTTCAAGCAGGTAAATGTTTTTTAAAAGTTCACAACATTAGGCCAACATAACCTAGCATTGTGTCGTATCACACCTGACATACAGATATTGGTTAGATATTGTTCGTACTTGTTTCTAACATAGATTCTAAGTACATCTGAAGCTCTAGGGGTCTAATCACACCTGAAACTTGTAGTTCCTGTCTAACAATTTTCATCTTCATCACAGGAGAAAGAAGTTGCCAGTGCTGCGGGGAAGCTCGCGGAGTGCCAGAAGACGATCGATAACCTTGGCCTCCAGCTAAAGTCACTGACGGACCTTGATGGTGTCGCCACTGAACCTGAAAAGCTGGAATCCAAGGACACGCTGCTGGACTTCAGAGAAGATGGCGCTGGGCTGCTCCGTGATGAATCGTATGGTCTGGATCTTCCAAGGAGCAACGGGAGTCGCATCTCACCCGTTCGTAAAGCTGAGTCCCCGTCGCGGCCCTCGTTGTTCTTGGGTGGTTTATCGTCGATTAGTAGCTACAGGAGCAGAGCAAGAAAGTGAGATATGGTGGAAGAGGTTGTGCATAAGTTATCTGACTGTCTCCGAGTGTTATTGTCAGTGGTCACCTGGTGATAGATGAAAGTCGATGGTTACTTGGATCTGTGCCGTCAATTTCAAATGCTGCCAGTTTTAGCTCCTGATTGTTTTTCTTCTTCTTTTGGTGCCCACCGCCATAGATGCAGCTGCTGTTTGCAGGCTTGCAGTATAATTTTATCCAACACCAAAGAGACGGTGTCAAATGCTTCGAGTAATGAAACTATTATTACGTTTTTTTTCTTAACCTTTTGGTTCTTACCAATTACCGTGTGCCAAAATTGATACAACGCCTGTGTCAAAATGCCCGTCGTCTCAGACATTTACACAATCTTGTGTCATTGGCAAGAAATGTGTGTTATTTTACATAAAACCAAGTATAAGAGTCAAAAACCAAGTATAAGAGTCAAGATTGATGATTTTCCGTACCCAACTGGGTCAGCCAGATGACTACGGTTTACAACAGGTACTCCGTATATATGGTGCTGGTGAATTAAGAGAGTATTTACATGATGGTCAACTTTTTTTCTTAACTGTCTGCTGACTTGTTTGAATTCTAGAAGACCTACGCTGCCACACAAAGTGAGTAGTGATAAGTTGAGTAACCCCTAGCTAGCACGGAGCCAATTTGTTCGCACTATTGCCTAGTGCTAGTAGTAGGAGTCCGTGATCTCCTCCTCTCGCAACAGAGCCAGCCTTCTCCGAGCCATCGAAGCAAGCCTCACCACAAGTGAACTGGGCAGCTCTGGCCCTGCTCATCCATGGGTCTCATCTGCTCTGCTCCCAGGGTCTACAAGCCGGCGTCCGAGGCCGACCTCGGCCCCGGCAGCGACGAGCAATACATCAGCCCCAATGTCTCCTCTGCTCCTGGTTTTACAGTGTCGCGTTCAGAGCTCTTGCAGTTCCTGGCAGTGATTTGTGTGCTTTGTCTTGTGTTCTTCAGCTCCTCGGGTAGCTGGGTTTCCGGTGAAGATCTTCGCGTGGGTTCAGTTACAGTAGCGTCGAGATCGCCATTGCCGGACAAACAGTAGTCAGACGTGCGCGTGCATGCGGCTGGATCGTGGTAGCAGAATGGCAGGTTAAGCGGAGCTCGATGCTGAGATATGAAACTCAGACCAGTTTCAGAATACTCTGCTCCTTCCATGGCTGTTGAACTATGTGCGCATCCCGTCGTCCTGAATAATCAATCCTCTGAAGGAACAGAGCAGCCCACAGCCATCCTCGCCGTGAAGGACGAGATCGACTGCCTGCCATACCAAACTACCGGTAAACGAAACTGTCAAAGCGGAACGAGAGACGCATCAGCTACTGTGATTTCGCACTGAGCAAGCCATGCGTGATGGACGGGGGGCACGAGGTGGCTGGGGAAGGCGAGGCCGTGCGCGGCGGACGCGGCGTGCGTGGCGCAGCTGCGGGCGTGCGGCGCCATCCTGACCGGCAAGACCAACATGCACGAGCTCGGCGCCGGCACCAGTGGCATCAACCCACCAGGAACCCGTACGACACCGGCAGGGTGTCCGGTGGATCGTCTGGCGGGTCCGCCGCCGCCGTCTGCGCCGGACTCTGCCCCGTCGCACTCGGCGCCGACGGAGGCGGTACGTGTGCGCGCAGCTTCTCAACTCATTTCAGTGATCTGCACGCGGTGTAATGCTGAGTCGCGTGCTTCTGTTTGATCCTCCGTCAGGATCCGTTCGGATGCCGGCCGCGCTCTGCGGCGTCGTCGGCTTCAAGCCCACCGTCGGGCGGCTCTCCAACTCCGGGTGCGGTACCGAATACCTTGCACCTCACGTACTTCCACATGCACTTTGTAAGTGTGTCCTGTAGCACTCCGGTGACGATCGCGTTGCTGTTTGACGCAGGCTTCTTCCGTTGAACTGGACGGTGGGAATGCCGGGGATCTTGGCGGCGACCGTGGAGGACGCGCTTGTCACGTAGGTGTCGTCACCCTTCTCGCAGAGTTTTTTTTTCTTTACATCAAAACTAATTGTTCTGATCCACACCGTGACAGTCTGCTTCGGTCTGATCTTACCCTGTCGGTTGATCTTTCAGTTATGCAGCCATGGTTGATCAGTCTAGGCCAAGTCACTCCCAGCCTCAGCTGAACCTGCCGTTGCTGACATCCACCAGTTCCATGCCGAACATCAGGCTAGCAAGATCCGCCAAGGTCAGCCCCTGAATCCCAACACACCGTGTGATGTGCTTCGTCGACAATGCCAAATAATTAAGCCTGATGAACGATGCAGTCCCACAAAAAATCCAAAAGTAAAAATAATGATAGGAGGCATATGGAATACTAGGGGCACAGGGAAGCCTGGCCGTAAACAAGCTATAGCTGACTTTGCGATAAAGAATAGACTTGATTTTATAGGACTGCAGGAGACCAATAAAATGAAGTTTTCTTCTCATTTCTTAGAGTATATCTCTGGTCCTTGGACCTTCTCCTGGTGTGTCCTGCCAGCCACGTATTGTGTGGCTGTTACAGTCCAAGATAAAAGTGATGGGTTTGTCTGGCAATTGGTTGTCATTTATGGGACCCCTTATTTTGAATTTAAGATGAATTTTATCGCGGAACTTCATGATGTGATGGACTGATCTACCGTCCCTACCTTGTTGGGAGGTGATTTTAATCTAGTCCGGACAGCCGCCGATAAAAGTAATGGGAACATTAATGCTAATTGGGCGTTGCTTTTTAATGACTGGATTAATCGATGGTCGCTGATTGACTTTAAGCCTGGGGGGAGACCCTTTATATATGTTGATCAACCAAGCCCTGCTAGTCAAGACTCGAGAGACACGTTTTCTGCTTCTATAGCTAGGTAGGTCGCATGTAGGAAACAAAAGGAAAGACATATGGCTTGGAGAGATGAGATGGGAACAGCTAGCTAGCCAGGGTAGAAACACGTGAGATTTTCATTGTCGGAATTGGAGACATTGGGACCGAAGCAACCATCACTGTCTGGACCTAATGGTCTAACCTCCTTGGTCAAGGACTCAAGGTTACAAAGATAGAGGGAGTGTGCGGGGATGTCAAGGTTACAAAAAATGATACACGCCCTTGTCATTTTCCTGACGCGTCATTTGTGAAAACAATAAACACACAAGCCCAAAATAAAAATAAAAAAATTGAAACAAAACTCCAGATCCATCCACCCCTTTGCCGTAGAATCCCGTCTAGTAACTCTCCACGATCCTCCCCATTCCCTCCCCGATTCCCCCCTCTTCAATAGAATCAAGATCTCAGGCTCAAAAAAATAAATAGAATCAAGATCTCCTATCTCTTTCCTCCTCTTGTGGTATGGTAGATGAGCCCTTGGGCTAGGAGGATGGAATCCATAAATCCATGATAAAAGAGGAAATTCCATGTCTGAAAAACTTCCAAGGTCAGAGACATCGCAATAGTTATTAAAAACGCAATGTCCCGCCCCGTCTCCGTCCAAAGCCCTTGTGGTATGTTATCATCCTTGTAGTCTACAGATCAATGCTTACAGGTCGGTTGCCTTGTAGTAGATGAAGTTCAGTGGAAATTATAATGCGAGGTTGTGTTCATCGTTTCCATTCACAGGCTGGAGATTCGCACCGCGTTCTGAGAAAGAAGAAGAAATGCTCCTTGCCTAAATGCGATTAACTGCCAGTTGAAATTAAACCAGATTGCTTGATCAACTCAACTTCCATTTCAATTGGTAGCATGCATGAACACCTTTTTAAAACGCCCGGATTTAAATTAATAAAACCACAAGGCTATATCTTTCTTAACAGTTGTAACATCCGAGATGATGTCTTGAGCCAACGATTAAGTTTTCTTCGTGAGATAGGATTACTCTGACGACATTTACGTTCAGAAAATTTACTCAGACGACGTTTTTCTGAAAGACACTGGTGGGTGGGCTGCAATGATCTGGTCTGCAACTGCAATGATCCGACCTCCTCCAGGCAAAGCGTCGCGCGCGCCGCCCTCCGCCGCGCGCTCTCACTCTCCTCCACCGCCGCGGCCTCCACGGCGCCCTGGCCCCCTTCCTTCTCCTCCTCGTCCGCCGTCGCGCCGCCGCGCTCCCCGTTCGACGACCGGCTCCTCCGCCTCCTGCGCTCCGAGATCTCCTACATCTCCGACCGCCGCCCTCCCTGCAGGCCGCCGACGAGCTTCAAGTTCTTCGCGGTGGAGGACCGCCCGGGGGAGCAGTGGGTGCGGCTCCGCGCGGCGCGCCGCGCCGGGACCGAGGAGATCAAGTTCGACGCCACCATGTTCGACGGCGCCGCGGAGCCGGGCCCCGACGTGCCCCTCTTCGACCGGGTCGACGCGCTCGAGCGGGGGCCGCGCCTCCACCTCAGCCTCATCGTCGAGGTCGCCCGCGTCATGGGGTTCGTCTGCTCCGCCTGGCCCGACCACCTCGCCGTCCGCCACGTGCTCACCCTCCGAGAGGGCGCCGGCGACCGCAGCGGACGAGACTTCATGTACGGAACAATTGTCTTGGCTGTGTGCTTTGCGTTTGTGGGTCTCTGAATTGTTTAGCCGGTGGTTAGAGTTTTTTTTTTGAACAAACAAGGGCGCCATTGGCGCCAATTTCATTTCAGCTCAGCTGCAATTTGCAGCAATAAGTACATAGTCCTGAGATTGTACATTTTGTAAACTGTTAAGCACAGGACAAGCACCTGGAGGGTGAGCTGAATTGGATTAGGCTAGGCCTAAAAACCTGTTTAGCACATCTGTGGGCTTCTCCATTTAGCTTCCTTGAAACGTGAACCACCTGGGGAGAAGAATGAGCTGTATCCCTGAAGAAATCTGCTAGGTATTTTCTTGCACTCCAATGGAGCAGGGGGTGGT
Organism: Poa pratensis; assembly: GCA_947311845.1. NCBI lineage: Eukaryota > Viridiplantae > Streptophyta > Magnoliopsida > Poales > Poaceae > Poa > Poa pratensis. Next base: position 8,025,376 of record CAMZMU010000020.1, on the reverse strand, counting down.
CGATCCTTCTTGCTGCTGCAGTTTTTGCTAGAACCTGATTATCTGTAAGGAATGTTGGATTGTGTAGCTGTAGGATATTTGCAAATTTTGCTGCTACCGCTAGGGCTTTGGCTTCGGCCTGAAAGACATTGTCTTGTTGCTGTGTCGCGACCTGTAATTTGATTTGCCATCCGTCCTGCGTGGAGCCATCCGTGATGTAGATACCTATGCCTGTTTTCTGTCCTTGCATTGTTGTTGAGTTGTTGCTCTTCCATGAAGCATCTGTATAAATCACAAATCCTTGAAAACGCATGTCAGTGTTGATTGTTTCACCTTGCGGCGGCACTGTCAGTCCAGAGGTAGCCTGTTGCCTTTGTTCCTGCTTGGTTCCCTGATTATAAGAGGAAACATACTCATAAAGTTCAAGGTTATTTGTGAGTTGTTTGCTTTGATTGAGACTATATAGTTAACTGAAGAGGAAGATTGCCCCGTTTGGTTGTTTCATCCATCTGGGCAATATTCAGTTAAATCGTTTTATGGGATCATTAATAACCGTGGGGTGGTCCCTATGTACATACCAGCTGTCTGGAAACTGCATATACCCCCCAGGATCCACATTTTTTTGTGGTTGCTTGCTAATGATCGTGTTCTGACCAGAAACAATCTTAACAAACGCAAGAAACGATGACACTCTTTCTACAGTGGCCAGCGGATTCCGTCGATGCAAGGTTTGCAGCTTCTCCGGCGAAGGTCTCCGTCGAAGTCGGAGCTGCCTGCTCCTCGACGCTTTGGGTTGACTGTTTGGCATAGGCCGACATGGTTTACGGCGTCTGCTGCGGCGAGGCTTCGTCGGCGGTTGGCCTAGGTGAAGTCGGAATCGCTTGCTCGGGGAGGAGTGACGACGATGACGCCCGGTGTTGGCCTCGATGGTGTTTTTTCTCCTAGGCGACGTGTGTGTCTCGTGTGGGTAGCCAGGTTGGCCGGGTCTGCACAATGTGGTGTTTTCATGACTACATTGGTGCACTTGTAACGGTTTTCGGCCGGTTCCCCGTTAATGAACCGGTGAATTCCACTCCTTCTTTTTTAAATAAAATGAGGCAATGTTGCCCGTTTTGTTCAAAACAAACGCAAGAAACTAGATGATTTAGCCTGTTTGTTTTGTTATGAACCCGAGACTGTACATCATCTATTTTGTGATTGTGTTGTTGCTAGATTTATCTGGTCCAGTATTTCTGATGTTCTTGATGTTTGTATTGGAGAAAACTTTGAGTCTATTGCTAGATGGTGGCTGAGTGAAAATACTAACTCTGTCATTAATATTTTTTCTGCTGCAACACTTTGGAACTTATGGAATGTGCGGAACGAAATGTGTTTCCAGGCCAGGTGTGAAGGAGATCTTGAGGAGAATTGGGGCATCTATCAAGATCTGGAGGGTGTTGTGCCACGACAAGCATTCCGCGTTGTTGGATCAAAACTTACTGAAGCTGGATCATGTGAAGGGGGAGTTGCTGAGAATACTCAGGTCCCAGCTCAGAGGTGATGAGAAGATGGGGACAAGAACAAGCTGGAGCGATGTTGTTCAAGAAAACTCTGTTAGGCTGTTAGGTTGCTTGTTCTGTCTTTGCTTTAGAGAGTTGGAACCTGGGCTGTAAGTGTGGTTGTTGTGCGGTTGTTGGTGGTCTTGGACTGATATTGTAATAAACTCTGGTTGCATGTGAAATGGAACCTGGGGGAGACCCTCTATATATGTTGATCAGCCAGGCCCTGCTAGTCAAGACTCGAGAGACACATTTTCTGTTGATATAGCTAGGTAGTTCGCATCCTAGAAAACAAAAGGAAAGACGATGGCTTGGAGAGATGAGATGGGCAGCTAGCTAGCCAGGGTAGAAACACGTGAGATTTTCATTGTCGGAATTGGAGACATTGGGACCGAAGCAACCATCACTGTCTGGACCTAATGGTCTACCCTCCTTGGTCAAGGTTACAAAGATAGAGCCTAATGGTCTACCCTCCTTGGTCAAGGTTACAAAGATAGAGGGAGTGTGCGGGGGATGTCAAGGTTACAAAAAATGATACACGCCATTGTCATCTTCCTGACGCGTCATTTGTGAAAGCAATAAACACACAAGCCCAAAATAAAAATAAAAAATTGAAACAAAACTCCGAATCCATCCACCCATTTGCCTAGAATCCCGTCTAGTAACTCTCCACGTTCTCCGGCGAAGGTCTCCGTCAAAGTCGGAGCTGCCTGCTCCTCGACGCTTTGGGTTGACTGTTTGGCATAGGCCGACATGGTTTACGGCGTCTGCTGCGGCGAGGCTTCGTCGGCGGTTGGCCTAGGTGAAGTCGGAATCGCTTGCTTGGGGAGGAGTGACGACGATGACGCCCGGTGTTGGCCTCGATGGTGTTTTTTCTCCTAGGCGACGTGTGTGTCTCGTGTGGGTAGCCAGGTTGGCCGGGTCTGCACAATGTGGTGTTTTCATGACTACATTGGTGCACTTGTAACGGTTTTCGGCCGGTTCCCCGTTAATGAACCGGTGAATTCCACTCCTTCTTTTTTAAATAAAATGAGGCAATGTTGCCCGTTTTGTTCAAAACAAACGCAAGAAACTAGATGATTTAACCTGTTTGTTTTGTTATGAACCCGAGACTGTACATCATCTATTTTGTGATTGTGTTGTTGCTAGATTTATCTGGTCCAGTATTTCTGATGTTCTTGATGTTTGTATTGGAGAAAACTTTGAGTCTATTGCTAGATGGTGGCTGAGTGAAAATACTAACTCTGTCATTAATATTTTTTCTGCTGCAACACTTTGGAACTTATGGAATGTGCGGAACGAAATGTGTTTCCAGGCCAGGTGTGAAGGAGATCTTGAGGAGAATTGGGGCATCTATCAAGATCTGGAGGGTGTTGTGCCACGACAAGCATTCCGCGTTGTTGGATCAAAACTTACTGAAGCTGGATCATGTGAAGGGGGAGTTGCTGAGAATACTCAGGTCCCAGCTCAGAGGCGATGAGAAGATGGGGACAAGAACAAGCTGGAGCGATGTTGTTCAAGAAAACTCTGTTAGGCTGTTAGGTTGCTTGTTCTGTCTTTGCTTTAGAGAGTTGGAACCTGGGTTGTAAGTGTGGTTGTTGTGCGGTTGTTGGCGGTCTTGGACTGATATTGTAATAAACTCTGGTTGCATGTGAAATGGAACCTGGGGGAGACCCTCTATATATGTTGATCAGCCAGGCCCTGCTAGTCAAGACTCGAGAGACACATTTTCTGTTGATATAGCTAGGTAGTTCGCATCCTAGAAAACAAAAGGAAAGACGATGGCTTGGAGAGATGAGATGGGCAGCTAGCTAGCCAGGGTAGAAACACGTGAGATTTTCATTGTCGGAATTGGAGACATTGGGACCGAAGCAACCATCACTGTCTGGACCTAATGGTCTACCCTCCTTGGTCAAGGTTACAAAGATAGAGCCTAATGGTCTACCCTCCTTGGTCAAGGTTACAAAGATAGAGGGAGTGTGCGGGGGATGTCAAGGTTACAAAAAATGATACACGCCATTGTCATCTTCCTGACGCGTCATTTGTGAAAGCAATAAACACACAAGCCCAAAATAAAAATAAAAAATTGAAACAAAACTCCGAATCCATCCACCCATTTGCCTAGAATCCCGTCTAGTAACACAGACACGTACTTTGCCGTCTCCCCTTCCCCGCTACAGTGAAGTGAGGGGCGATATTTCTGGAACCGCCTGGTCGCCGCACTCTCGCCGTCGCGGATCCGTGGGATCCTTCTCCCCCCGACCGCTCCGGCGGCGGATGGGTGGGGGATCCCCGGATCTCTTCGTGTATATAGAGTAGGGGTGAGTGGGTTCCCGCCGGCGGCGCTGTGGAGACGGCGGAGCGGCCGGTGTGGTGTTTGGTGTCGGCGACCTTCCTCTCCGGCGGTGGAGCTCCGGTGGTGCTTCGTCGCGAGGTGGTCGACTTGCGGGAGCTCGGGGCCCGGTGCGGTGCTCGAGATCTCCTGCCTACCGCCGGATCCGAGGCGGCGGATCTGGCCGGTGGGTGATAGGGCCAGGTGGGCTTCGCGGCTTCGTTCTGCGTCGAGCTTGAGGTTTGCTGCGGCAAGGAGGAGGTGCTGGTGCGGGAGGGGATGCGCCGTGCTCGTTCACCGCCCTAAGCTCCGCCGCACACGGTCGTCGGGCCGTGTCCGTGTGGGAGTCAGGCCTTGCGGCGCGTTTCAACTTTGGAGGTCCCCTCGGGCAGTGGATGGATGGTGGACGGCGACCCTCGTCATCGACGCCGGCGAAGCTGCCGTTGCTTCCCCTGGATCTGCTTCCTCTACGTATTTCGGTTTGTACCTTGTGTTTGTACTGTGTACGCTGTATGTGGTACTTTGTTGATTAATATACGTAGAAAAATTCAAAAAAAAAAAAGAATCCCGTCTAGTAAGGATGTGTTCGGTTTGGGAACCGGAGGGGACGGAACGGAATGGTTCCATTCCGAAGTCACGGGACGGTTCCGTTCCATTCCATTCCGGTGTTCGGTAGGGCTAAAATGAGCTGGAATGGAACGGTCCCCTAATTTAGGATTAGTAATTTAATTAGCAGTAATTTAAAATTAGCAATCAAATTAGCACTAATCTAGTAATCAAATCGGAGAAGAAGAGGGCAAATCGGCCCGCTGCTCGCCTCCGGCCTCGCATGGCCGCCGTCCTGGCCGCCGCGCTGCTCTGAGGTCGCCGCCGCGCCTGCTCCGAGGTCGCCGCCGCGCCTGGCCGAGCTCGCCGCCTCCGCTCCGCCCGGCCCCGCCGCCGTCGCCTGGCCGTCGCGACCAGCCGCCCGCGCCCTCGAGCTGGTCCGCCCGTCGCCCGAGCTGGTCCAGAGATGGACGGGGCGGTGCCGGACGCGGAGGAGGGCCGGGACGCGACAGGACGAGAGGAGGGGGCGCCGCGCTGCTCCGGGCCGCCGTGGTCGAGCAGGAGGACGGGAGCCGTCGGGCGGCGCGGCAGGACGAGAGGAGGGGGCGCCGGCCGGCGTGGTAGCAGGGGCACGGGTCTGCGGCGCGGCGGCGCTCGGGGGAAGGAGAGAGGAGATCGAGAGGGGTCTCCAGAGAGAGAAGATGATTAGCTCGCGTTTTATTTTTTTCCCGATCGGTGCGGTGTCGTTAGCTACGCGTTCCGCGCGATCCGGCCGATTCGGCCGGATGAGCTCCTTCCGCATCTCACAGGAATATTCCCTTCCTAGGAACGACTCGGTTCCGTTCCTCTGCCCAACCGAACACAAGAACGAGTGCTAGGAACGACTCGGTTCCGTTCCATTCCTCCTAATTCTGGAACCGAACACATCCTAACTCTCCACGATCCTCCCCCGTCCCTCTTCAATAGAATCAAGATCTCTTTCGCAAAAAAAAAATAGAATCAAGATCTCCTCTCTCTTTCCTCCTCTTGTGGTATGGTAGATGGAATCCATAAATCCATGATATTCCAAGAGGAAATTCCATGTCTGAAAAACTTGCAAGGTGTGGGTCAGAGACATCGCAAGAGTTATAAAAAACGCCAGCTTTGTTCGTTCTTCCTCTAAGCTCCGTCCCGTCCAAAGCCAAATCCACCCACCGCCGGAGCTCTTACTCCCCGCCGCCGCCGCCGCCGCCGACGCCGCCGCCGGAGCCTCCCTCCGTCCGCCGTCCGCTCATTCCTCCTCACCCGCCCCGAGCGCAACTCGGCCGGCCGGCCCGCACGCCCAAACCCTAGCTTTCTCCCAGCGCATGCGCCCCAAACCCTAGACCGCCATGCGCGCCTCCATGGAGGCCCCCTCCTCCGCCCGCAGATCCGCCGCGCCGGGGGACCCGGGCGCCGCGCCCAAGAAGCCGCGCCTCCTCGCGCCTGCCCAGCCGCCGCAGTCGCGGGACCCCAGATCTTCCTCCTTCGCCGGCGCCGCCAACGGGACCGCCAGGGCGGAGGCGGCGGAGCAGCAGGCGCAGGTGGACGAGCTGGTGGCGCAGTACCGGACGGCGCTGGGGAGCTCACCTTCAACTCCAAGCCCATCATCACCAACCTCACCATCATCGCCGGCGAGAACCTCCACGCCGCCAGGCCCATCGCCGCGCTCGTCCTCAACAACATCATCGAGGTGACCCACTCACTCACCCCTTCCTCTTCTTCTTCGCCCTTCCCACCCCACCATGTAAAGCTTCCTGTGTGCTGGTATGGATGTGTGGTGGATGCTGTTGGATAAGCCACCACACCACATGAATGTGGTAGCTCCCTAGCTAGATAGTCAAGGTTTCCTGTATCTTTTTCTTTGGTGTTGCAAGCAAAGGGATGTGTTTGTTGTGTGTAAGAAGAGGAAATCCGAGTTTCATGCGCAGGGTAAAGATTACTGCCTCGTTTTGATTCTGTTCATGCGCAATTACGAAGCGGTTGTATAGCGTGTAAACGTCGGGCCAATGAAGAAATCATTGTCCACTCCCTCTCTATCTCTACCTGTGTATGCGTGTGTGTGACTGATGTATGACACGAACATGCTTTTACGGTTTTCAATCTCCTAACAGGTGTGTGGTTATTTTTTGAACTAACGGGCCATTCACCATATGCACATCAGACCAGTGTGGTGTGGCAAAAGAAATACTAATGTCACGGTTTGAAGCACCCTTTTTTCTAATAATGTTCAAAGGCACTAAAACATTATTGTTCCAAGAGCAAACATGGCCTGGAACAGTCTCATTCCTCCTGTTCCGCGGACAGTTTCAATCCGTTGTATACTAGGTCAAACATGATTCTGATTCCGGAATGCCTTATTTATAGCTGGACTCTGGTATGTTTGCGCAAAGATTCAACTTTATGAATGGACTGGCGAATGAATTGGGTCTTCTCGTTGCTGCTTTTAGAAAGGCTCTTGGTATTTAAGGAGCTTTCATTTGTGTGTGTTTTTCCTTCTCTGTATCCTTGGGGAAGCTACTGCTAAATGTAGCATATCAGCTAGAATTGTTTTGTTTCTCACCTCTTAGATGCTAAAGAAACCTACTACAGAAGTAGGGGTTACTAGCAAATATCTGTAGCAAAAGAAAAGGCATTGTGCTGTGTCTTATAGGGTTCATGTAAAGCAGGCTGGTTTTGTTCTGTTGTGCAGCATATTTTCCATTGCTTTGGTCTTGCATAAGTACTTAGTGAAGCAGATTGGCCTCTAAAAATTCCAACCTGTTGGCTCGTCTAACCATTCCCTTGCTTCTGTTTTCTTGTTCTGTTGTAAATTTGGATAGTTGTCAATGTAATTGTATTCATTATGGTGGAGGGGCATGTCTATTCATTTGATGGTTACCTGTGCTTGTAGGTTCCAAGTGACCAGAAGCTACCTCTCTTTATCTGCTTGACAGTATAGTCAAGAATATTGGAAAAGATTATGTTAAACATTTTTCTGCACGATTACCTGAGGTTAGTCAACTCTACCCTTTTTACTTGAGATAACCAACTTCATGATACCTAATGAACCAGCTTCCTTTTTATGAGATGAGTCTGGCTTTGGCATCCTAATGATGTTAGTTCTCTTTTGGTTGTTCTACTATAGGTTTTTTGCAAGGCATATAGACAGGTTGATCCTCCTGTACATACTAGCATGAGGCACCTTTTTGGAACATGGAAAGGAGTGTTCTCTCCAGCTTCACTTCAAATGATTGAGAAGGAACTTGGCTTTCAGTCATCTGCTAATGGATCGTCAGGTGCTGCACCATCAAAGCCTGATACCCAACCCCAGCGCCCATCCAACAGTATTCATGTAAATCCAAAATATTTGGAAGCAAGACTCCAACAACCAAATAAGGCAAGCCACATCTTCTGTTGTCAAGTTCCGTAGATGTATCAATGCACTGCTCTGACTGATAGGACAAATTCAAACAGTTACATTTATCTTGTAAAAATGCATCCTGTGTATAGTGTTGTATCTACTGTTTTTTGTTGCACACTATAAATTTCTCCTCATACTGTTTTCCCATCAATTGTGGACAGGGTCTACTGGGAGCCGGTGCTAAGACGGCTATAATATCTGACTCTGATGATGATATGGACAGAGTTAACAGGATAGCTATAGACAAAGGTGCTGGGAGACGGCTGGATGCTCTTAACTCTAGACCCGTAAGTTATTTCTCGCTCTTTGATATTCCTACATGTAAATTGCCAGAAAAGTGCTTCTCCTTGTTTTTGTTTTCATGCTTTTGCTGATATACTTTGCTATGATCTGCCAAACTTACAGCGTGCTCAGAGGGACACCTTTAGTAATCCGATTCATGAGAAGCCGGATAGAGATGTGAGAGGTCTTGGATTTTCCAACATCTCACAACAGCCTGTTGTTGGAGCTGGTCAAGTTCGTTCAAAGTCCAAAGGCCAAGAGGGAATCGGAGGACCATATTATGCTGGAGGTGTTAGTTCTTCTGAAGAGCAATTTGACAGACGCAGCAGTTTTTATGCAAATAAGGATCCTCGGCCTTCAGGATCTGTACGTTTGGACAGTGCACTTCTCCCAACTCCTGTTAGTAATTCTGATAGGATTGGTAGGCTGTCAGCTAACAAAAGCTGGAAGAACTCTGAGGAAGAAGAGTACATGTGGGATGATGTACGTTCTCAAGGAGCAGATTATGCAGGGCCAGTTCTGCAAGAAAAGGAGAACTGATGGCTGACGATGGCAATATTTCAAGCTTTCATAGGACCAAATGGTCAGAGCTGGGAGATCAATTGGACCCTGAGTTCCGCAACCAGATACAGTCCCTAGATTTGGACATGAAACAGGCCAAGATAGAAGAATTGCAGCATATTGGTATGTGGAGCAAAACTGTTAAAATCTATAATAGTTAACTGCTGGGATGCCTTAACTTCGCAACCTATAATATATTTCTGAAATTTAAATTTACTGTGTCCCATGCTGAATTTTCTTCATATATATTCAACCTTTGCACTACATTTCTGGAGTCGATTATAATTATATTTTTTCAATTGTTCAGGATCATGAAGAGTACCTTCACAGCAAGCGTGAGTTGGATCCAAGAATAGGTAGGGAAATGTGGCCTGAAGGACAACAATTCCAGAAACTCGTGGTTCCTCTCTGTGGTCGTCCCAGGAAAAAACTCACCAAGAAATTGGGAGGGATCCCAGGATATCAAGGTTGCCCAATCAATCAGCAAGCATCACTTCATCTGTACCAGTTGGATTATCAGGAGCCTATGCTGGACGATCAAGCCTTGACAGTGCAGCTAGTGGACCTACAACTTTTGGGCAACCAAAACATAAATATTGGCCACCTTCCCCGCCACCCGTCCAGCACCTTCATCTACCGTCCTTTGTGCGCCAGAGCTCCCCAAGTTCCGTGGAGCATGATATTTATGCTTCCAGACCTTTTTTGCCATCGGGTCAAAATCCCCAGGAGCCACATTCTCAGGGTCGGCCTAATCTTGTAGCAACTCTGTCACATACTTCCTCGCAGACTCAAAAGCACCCTTCCGTGCTGTTGAAGCCACATGTCAAGCCACCTAATCATCTCTTTCCGCAAGAAAATTCTTCATCGTTGCTGTTTAGACCTTCTGCCCATCTGCCTCCTGAAGAAGTTCCCTTGCCCAGTGATCCTGCCCATGTAAACTCGGATCAGATAAGTGCTAGCAATTTATTGGCTGGTCTTCTAAAGAGTGGATTCAAACCTAACACAAGTGATCATCCTAGCTCGAGAGCACAACCTCCTCTTCTTCCACTGGCCAGTGAAAATGCCACATTGAAGCCTCATGTCCCAAATTCTGTTCGCCCACCTTTGCCCCAGGTCCACCACCAACACAGAAAGCTGACAATCCTGCACCACTCTCAAGTCTTCTCAGTTCTCTGGTTGCAAAGGGGCTAATTTCTTCACCATCAACTGATTCGTCCGCTACGGTGCCAGGAAAGCCGAGCAAATCAAGTCCGAGCACATCTGCTGTCAGTGCTTCACCTCCACCTTGCCGATTGTCCAGCCTCCAGTTGGCAAGGACAAATCCGCCCCCAAAAAGGCTTTGTTGCCCCAACCCCTGGAAGTTAAGACGGCTGACCTTATCGGTCTCGAGTTCAAGCCAGCACTGCTTCGCGAGTACCATACGCATGTGGTCGACAGCCTCTTTGACGACCAAAGTCATCAATGTAAAACATGTGGTCTAAGATTCAGACTTGAAGAGGAGCTCAGTGAACACACTGCCAGCCATGAATTGGGCCCTCCGAGACTAGAAACAATGGCATCGCTCCTGAACGATGGTACCCTCGCAAGAAGCGATGGATTGATAGGTCACCTGAACCGCAGGACATCTTCCTGGACTCTGGTACTTCTGATACAGAGTTGGGCTCTGCGGAGGAAGTTAGCGAGTGTATGGTTCCTGCAGATGAGAGCCAGATTATCTGTGCACTCTGTGGGGAGCAATTTGACGACATGTATTCCATCGATAAGGGCGAGTGGATGTACATGGATGCTGTCTATTTTGATTACTCGAAGGTAGAGGCAACCATGGGGGCAGCACCGAGAGTAATGAGTGTGCATCCATTGTCCATGCAGGTGTATGCCCAGGATCCCCAACGATGGCATGGAGTAGCACGATTGGCATATACAGAAGCAGCAAGCAGTGGCTGAGATGATATACAGTCTGGTTCTCAGCTGAATATCAAATGATGGCATAGAGGCACATTTTTCATGAGGGCGACGCGCTGCAGCAGCGATCGATATACAAAGCAAAGGTGATGACGTGTAGGTGGTGGATCCGGTTGGCGAGCCACATGAGCAAAAATTCGTGTCAACTCGTCCCTCAAAGCTCACCATTTTTACCATGTAGAGAAGATGCATACAGAAAGAATAGGTGCCCAGTCAATTAGTTTGGGGCCATTTTCAATCTGTGAAAACCCCAACAGGTGCTCAATTTTGTGTGTGGGGGTCTGGCCCCATGTGTTCGATCTTTCTGTTCATAAAGAATGGATGCCGTGTATGCTAAGAGAGTGTATCGTTTGTTTCTTAACAAGGAGATAGTAAAACAGGTGAATGCTGACATCGAATGTTACTGCAATTTTTGACTTCTTTAATTTCCTCTTGTCTTTAAGTAAGTAGTGGGTTTGTACTTGAAACTAGACTGACAATAGAAGCCGTCGTGAAGGCAGAATTGGACAGGCAGATTAGCTCAAGATTCTGTGTCTGGACATGTCATGTTTGTAAGGCATTTGGCTGCTTTGGAAAGGCAACTGTGTTGGTTCTTTGTTTTTTTATGGCATTTATTTTTAGGGTAAATGTGTCTGGACTTCTGGTGAATGAAATGCAGATATATGTAATAAAATGAAAGCAGATGAATGATATGTTTTTGCAGATATGGACTTCGTCTCAGCTGTGCTATGTGCTAACTAGCTAGCCAGACATGGACTTGACACATACCCATCTTGTAACCGTATATCATTTGAAGTCCTGTTTTGGGCATGAGATGCTTTTTTATAACATTTGCCATCTAGTACCTGCACATTTACTGGACTGCACAAGATGAGGCACAGCGTGAACACTAACTAGGCAATGCAAGTGGCAAATTGCAGTACCATGGTGCAACAGGTACTGGGTGCCGAGGAGGATTCAAGCACTAGGATCGGTATATCAATCATGCTACCTAGCTAATCCCCGTTGCTAGTACCTAGAAATCCAGTCATCAAAAACTCACATTCCACTAGTAAGAGATGATGGACAATCTCTCTAAATACTAAGCTCCCTAGAATTTGTGCCCTCTCCTTCTGCCACATGTCAATATCATGGTAGACCCCACTTAGCTAACTTTATTTATTAATTTGTAGTTCATATTTTTAGAGTTTGAAAAAAATTCTAATTGATATATCCTCTCTTTTCCACATATCCACATCGTGGTAGACCCATATAGCTCACATAATTTATTAATTTATAGCTCATAGTTTTAAATTGAGTTTGAAAATATCCTTATAATTAAGCTCTCTAAAATAGAGCTTATTGGTTGCTCCACGTGGCAATACTTCATAGTTTTAATGTGAGTTTGAAATAAATTCTATTGGATATATATCTTCTCCTTCCCACATGTCCACATCAAGGTATACCCCTCTTAGCTCACTTTATTTATTAATTTATAGTTCATAGTTTTAAATTGAGTTTGAAAATATTCTTTTAATAACTAAGCTCTCTAAAAATAAAGCTTATTGGTTGCTCCACATGACAACTTTCTATTGGTTACATCAGATCGAGCTAGAAATAATATTATTTGTCCGTTTAACTGAATACAAAATTTACTTGTCTATCTACTGCACGGTGTCGCCCCTCTTATATTTCAATAGCTGCTCTATTCTACAACATAGATCATTTGGGGCAAAAAATATAGCTCTGATAGCTATTGTCCTGCATTTGATGTAAATTTAGCAACAAAAAAATTGTCAAACAAAACACACCAAGTACGGCAAATATAAAAAACTTGGGCTGCTGCTATATAACAGAAAGGCCAAAACACGCACGCTAACTGCCAATCGGAAGTTTCATGTCACTGTCACGCCTCTTCTCCGGTGATCATTGTCACCTCTTCTCCTATCGATTTGGCCTCTGATCTGGTAGTTCCGCCACAATTCTAACTGATTTGGCAACAAATTCAATACCACTGGTCCACTGCTCAAGGGCACCACATATCAGGGGCCGGCTGTCGCTTTCTTCCGGCGCGTGGCCACCATCAACTCCCGTCCGTATTAAGTCATTTGGGTCCAAAAAAATGTTCTCTGAATAATTAATCGGTCTTGACGAAAATTATGTCAATTTTTTTGTCAAAAAGAAAAAGGCAAGTGCTGCCTATATAGAACACTTGGGTTGTTGCTATAAAACAGAAAAGCTAAGACTTGCACGACAACTAAAAATCTGAATTTTCAAGTCGGACTCATGCCTCGCCTCCGTTGACCACGGTCGCCTCTTCCCTCATCGATTCAGTTTCGAATCTGGCAGCTCCGTCAAAATTCTAACCGATTTGGCCGCGAATCTACCATCACATCTCAAGGACACCATGGATCGTGAGAGATTTAGCCTCGAGCCTCTCTCCTCCCGTGCGCGGCCACCAATGACTCCCTTATCTAGCTCCGGCTGACGAGCCATCTGAAAGGCCATCCTCACTTCCCCCTCCTTGGTGCCTCCTCCTTCCCTGCAAGCACAAGCGACATACAACAGCTATGCCTTTGGCTGCACCTTGACTAGCACCGCATCATATGACTCCTTTGACTACACACACCAGTTGTCGGGCTCGCCTTGTTTAGAGATTAACAAACTCAAATTTGTTACTCTTATGTTATATAGTTTATACCGTAGTTTGCTAAACCAATTTGTGCAATACTTTTCTAGAAATTGTATGAATTTATACGAGATGATGTATCAAATAATAATATTTACTCAAATCATCATGTCATGTATTGATAACCGCATTAATAACCTCAGCCGTGTTGGAAAAAGCGCAAACCTCTTCTGGTACAAAGTAAACAGCTAATCGTTTCACGTGCGCTTTGGATCGATGGGACAAATGGACCGAATCTCACGGCCCATTATAGCTCGGCCAAGCCCAGAAGAGGCCGGCCCAGTTCCACTTCCTACATCTCGAGCTGCCGGGCTGGTTCGGCACTTCAACCAAACCAAACCCGCCCGACCTCCACCACCTCGCCGCCGGCGAAGAATAGGGGGAGCGACCGCTCTGCCTCCTGCTCACCGTCGACGTCTTCCGCTTCCTCGTCGACTGCGGCTGGACCGACCGCTGCGACTCCGCCCTCCTCCAGGTACCCACCCGCCCGCGCTCCCCGACCGCACGCCACCTGCTCGACGAAATGTGGATGCTAGCTACTCGGTCAATTGCCGGCAATGTTGGGGAGGGAAAAGGGTGCTCGGCCCATGCTCGCCTGAAAGGGTTCCGACGGTTTCAAACCGGAGCGCGACGGCGGCGTGGTGTCGCAGTGGAACTCGACGCCCCCTTGGGGTTGTGCTGGTACGTGGGGGGCGCGGACTGCGCGGCCGCGCGCGCGGCCACGAGGTGGTGCGGCTGCGGATGGTGGGCGAGCTGGGCGCGAAGCGCCGTGCCGGGGAGCTTGCCGCGGCCGAGGAGGAGTTGGAGGTCCATCATGAGGCGCTTGCGGCAGAGGACTCAGCGCAGCATGTGGTACACGGGGCGCAGCATGTGGCCGCTTCCTGAGCGCAGCCTCCTCCGTCCCTCCCCCGTCGCCGCCGGCCGGGCGGACGTAGATCTTGGCAGCTACGGCTCAATTCCTTGCAACTGCAGGACGTATTCGACGGCTGCGCAGCTCCTGGACATGACGTCTTGCCTCAAGGCGGTGTGTGCGGACGATGATGATGACGGCGAACGGCAACGACGCTCGGAACATGATCTGGACGAGCTCGTTCACGGGAAGCATAGGAGGGGAAGGGTGGCGTCGTGGTGGGGAATCCAAGGAGAGGAGCCAGGCCTACCTCGTAGACACGGCGGAAAGACTTGCGGTTGTCCATGGCGACGACATGACTGACAGGGAGGTTGTGGTGGAGCTTTGGTGCAAGGAAAACAGAGGAGAGAAGGAGCAGTGCCAGCGGCGTTCAACAGGTTTCAAACCAGCGAGTATGCAAACCGTAAAAGTGGTTTGGTTTGGTTCGGTTCGACGGTTTGACCAGTTTCAGACCAAACCATGAACAGGCTTAGGTGCAACAACTAGTTGAAAAATCACATTATATGTGTCTCGGTGTGTCATTCAGTTGCACGGAGCACCGTTTGAGTGTTGTCGTCTATGACGCTGTGCACTTCCGGTGTGCTTCCTGTAAATACATGCCATAGCTCTGTACCTTCACACGATTACATTAAAAAAAATCGTCGCCGTCTTTAATTGTGCTGATTAGTAACCTTCAACAGATATTCTTCATGCTCGTTTCCTTGACATGTGAAGCAACGTTACATACAAATGGTAGCAGTTGTTTCGCTAGTTTCATACATACAGCTTCGCAGTTTCAAACGTTATGACTGGTAATGCTATGCGAATTACAGAATTCTGTTTTTGCAGATGGCATCAGGTGGAAGAGACAGGTCAGGCATGAGGCGAGACGATGCTTATCACGAAGGGCTCAGGGAGACATTCGTGCCACAGTATATTGAGCTGAGGAAGGGCACCGTGAAGGCACCGGCGGCGGACAAAAGTGTGCCTGTGAGCCAAACTCAGCTGTGCACAAGAATGGCGCGCCTCTATCTAAGGGCGAGCACAGTAAGGACACCCTCTACTAACTTCATCCGATGACACTAGGAAAGTGTTGATTATTTGTGGAGGGAAACATACCTAACATCTCTCATTTATTGATGTTAAACTTTGTAGGAGTATGATGCCATTGGGGACTGTTCGGGCATTGCGAGCCAGAGGTTTGATCTTAAATGGGTGATTCCCGACAACTTGGCCGATAAGTGTATTCACCTTAACATGGAAGCAAAAGTGCATGGACAAACACGGAAGTTCTTTGCCGAGTTTGTGGGTCCAAGCTACCCGGGTTTCATGTTGAGAACAGTAAAAGAGTATGGGGAAGAAGGTAATTACTTGCACCCTATAAACATGTGGCATGACAATAATTAAAGCAAAATAAGAGAAATCCTTTATGATCTCTTGATCTATGTGCATGCAGATTCACAACACAATTGTGACTTCTGCTCTGGTATATGGCATCCAATGGCCGGCGGGTTCCACGGCTATAACCCCAACAAGGCCCGACGCAAACGTCGTGTCAACTACGACAAGACGGAGAGGCAAAAGGACTAGGCGGAAAGTGCCGCACGGACGCATATGTTGGGCGATTCTTACCCATGTATAAAACTATAAATACCCAGTTTTGGGATTAATGCAATACACAAGATTTAGATCATTCCTTTGCATCTTGTTTCACTCTAACATTAATTTAGTTTTCCTATGTTCTTTAGTGATCCGTTTCAATGAAATTCAGTTAGGCCAGACAGACCAAACCAGGTCGCATCAAATTCATTAATTATGCACATTACACCATGCAGTGCCGGTTCCGACAAGTGAGAAGCATCGGCTGAAATTTGCTAATCCATAAGACGGCTGCTGGAGATTGAAAGTAAAGACCTTGGATGCTTTGAAATCCCTAGTTGGCAGGTGTGTGTGTATATATCACTGGTGCCTCTAGACTAGCGGGACTCTAATCGGGTGGAGTTCAGTCCAGGCATGTTCGGGACGACCATCGCTTACTCGGAGACGAAGCCGACCAAGGATCGAAAGGTTTTGAGTGCAGAGACAGATAAACGTTTGCTTCGGAAGCCTGTCGATCGGATTCAGAGAAGGAGGCTTTGACTCGAGCAGATTAACGATTCTCAGCTAACAAACTTCAGTGGAATCACCGGCTCGCTTCGTCCCCAGTTCTCAGCTAGTAACAAATTTCAGCTAGCTTATGATCCAGAGCGTATCTGGAGAAGGAGATGAGGCGTTCAGTCACGTGTTACATTACAGCAGACAGACAGTAACCGGTGTTCAGGCCTCGGGTCGGCGGTCCGATTGCGTCCCACATCGGGCTGGCACACTAGGCTGGTTTTAGGCTAAAAACGCTGACGTGGCAACTGTCAACCGAGATTGTTGACTGGTGGGCCAAGAGCGTTAGAACCGCTTCGCTTGTATGGATAGAAGGCAGCGAGTGGGGAACGAAATTAGGAACCGATTCCGTCGAGTTTCTGGCAGGTCTGGGGCGGAAGGGAGGTCGCCGGTGCACTGCCGGGAGCCCCAGATGTCGTAGGAGCCGTAGAGGCTGTGCAGGTACTACGCATGCGTGAACGCGATGGTGAGCTTCCATTTTCGTTTGTTCAGCAATTTCTGGTTGTTCTTCAATGTTTCCTCTCCGATTGATTTCTGGTGGTATAATTCACAGCATGGTGGAAATGTGGCTCGGATAGAAGATGAAGCTGCAATGCCCTTGGCCAGTGAAGATGAAACAGCAATGGAGGCGAGGTGCATTCTCGGCAAGATCAGCTTGCACTGAAGAATGCAGAGATAGCTAGTACCAAGGCGAAATACCAGAATATCAGTTTAATGCAATGTAGTAGTGCCAGGATAGCGCTGCAATATAGTAGTGCCAAGTTATGTAGTGTATGCAAGGAATTGTATTGAATTGTGTGTTCTGTCAGTGAATTATAATGAAATATGTGTTGCTGTCATCATGTGAAATATGTGTTGAATCAAACAGGAACTGTAATCATTGCTGGCAGATTGATAAGAAATGATTCCACATAAACCTTGCCATGTCTGCATATCATAAACCTGATACAGGTCTTGTTTTGAGTAAATGAAATGTTTGCAACATTATATCACAACTGTTTGCATCATTACAACATGAGCAAATAAATATTAAATTGGCAATCTTGAGTAGTCACTAGTAGTTGCCACTGCAGTTGAAGTACTGGTAACTTGGCACGGCAGATGCAGGCTTTCTTTTCGCCCTTTTGGATGCAGTTCCTCCCACTGTAGATATAGAAGCTCTTGGCTGTGCTGGAAGTGCAGATGGTCCAGGTTGAGCTGTTGCAGCTCTCTTTCTTGGAGGCTTGAACTTGTTGGTATTGCTACCAGCTGCGGGAACTTGAGCTCGAGATGCAGCTGGTGGTACTTGAGCTTGAGATGCAGCTGGTGCTGCTTGAGCTTGAGATGCAGATGGTGGTGCTTGAGGTTGAGACGCATAGGTACTACCTTGGGCTTGCTGGTATGTACTCAACACAAATAACTAATTAGCACATAGAAGTAACTAAAATGACTGAAATGTATAACAATTACCTCAGCTGCATTGTTTTCTTGCTAGATTTAGCAGCTTTGGCAAGATGCACATTCTTCTTCTTGCCTTTCTCTGGGTTTTTTTTGCAGCCTGACCTGTTGTGTCCTGAATCACCACACAATCCACATTGGATAATTGTGCCGTGTCTGCTCATTTTCTTTGACTTAGGCTGCTCAGTTTCTTCTCTCTTCCTGTCATTCTTTTTAGGTCTTCCGGTCATTCTAACATATCCAGGAGGTTGAGGCCTAGGATTAGCCGACACTGGCCACATCTCCTCTCGATGCAACAACAGATGGGCGCTGCGTTGGATCCAAAACCTGAGAAGCTGCTGCTGCTTCATTTTCTGCCCTTACATGATCAACAACTTCATTCTCTGCCCTTCCATGATCAACAACTTCATTCTCTGTAGGTTCATCGGCAGTTATCACAACATCTGGTTCATCAGAAACAAACACTTATTCCATATTCTTTCTTTCCGACACTGGAGAGTTATGTCGTGAACCAATCACATTTCATCTGAAGATTGGTGAGTTGTTGGCGATTTTCATGCTGGTTTGTTTCTTCCTTGAAAGATGAAAGATTATCTAGGGCCTTCTTCTGTCATTAATATTGAGCAATCTACATTATTTTTCTTTGTTTTGCTCTTGCTATTGTTAGAGTTTGACTTGCAGCTATTTCTCCCCAGAGTATATTTCTCTCCTTGCCTTCCTGTTGCCTTGTTTGGAATCATCTCCATTATTTCACCTCAGCTACAAACCGTTTTAAGAAATGCTCAACGTAACTATTGTTCCATGGTCATGGAACGTAGACTATGTTGCTCATTTTCATTTGCATGTGGCGCTAGACCGCATCTGATGGATATACATTTAATTAAACATGGTTCTCCAAGACTTAAACCACATCGTCAGACTATGGCTGAAATGAAAAAGGCGAAGAATCATCTGATGCCCCACGGCAGGATACCAGGCTACAGCAATGAGTCTTGCGATGTCTGTACAACAGAGCAGTGCCTACAAAACAGAACACTTGCAAATGAGGTCGACTGTGCAGTTTTGGGCTCTCCTGTGTCCATGGAGTCGACAAACGAGGACGACAAATATATCGTTTTAACTTCACAGTCAGTAGGATTAGTTGCGACATACATGTTGTTATACAAGGTCTAGGTAAACACAAGAATAAGATAGGTAGTAGGCACATACAAGAATATATACATACTACTTGCTCCAGGCCTGGCACAAAACCCTTTCTTTTCAGGAGTAGCTCTAGTTACATAATATACAAAGGAATCCAGTGGACACTGTAGTTTACACGGCGGTGGAGGATACTTCTCTTCATGATATCTGCAGGCAACCGAGTATGTATCAGTAAATGATCCAAGAAAGTGCTGCACAACATCACGTGGGATAAGTTGGCAGACAACCATCCATACACAAATATAAATATATAAGCCGGTTTGTGAGGTAAAGACACCACGCGTGTAACGTCATAAATAAAATGAAGGCAACTACGAAATGCAGGCGTGCATTTGTTTGGAGAAGCTCAGGTTTTCAAAAAAAAACGTGTCATGATTTATTTCCAACAGCATCCCGTAAGGTGATCAGCTACCACCTGCTACTAGTTTGGTATCAAGTTACCACGCATTCAACAATTCTGCATTCAATCGAGACCTTCTCTTTGGATATTTCAAGCTCACGTTCTTTGACCAACTAAAGAGAATCAGGAAGGTAAGAGAAGTTTGCAGGGTACCTTAGGCCATGGAAGGGAGTTGCCATGGTACATCATCCATTTTACTTGAAAGCACAAATCAACAACCTCTTATTCTTAGCATTGCGCAACAACATCCATTGAAGTATCCACCATTTACAGGCTAAACACCAAAAATATAACTCCTCCCTGCCGATACAGCTTTAAGGAAACACCTCTTTACTTAACAGTATGGTGAAACTGCTACGAGTCTGAACGGATCAACTGCGGCACCGGGACCTTATTAATCAAAGGTCTGAGAGTTTCCATGATATTAGCAAACGAGGGTCTCCGCCACGGCTCACTGTGACAGGGATAACAATATTCGGGTTAGCCTAGAATGCAACAATAATAAGCTTAACAGAGGAAAATATGGAAGGCGAGTATAGATGGAACACGTACTTAGCCCAGCAGGACTCGATTAGTGCGGCTACTTGAGGATTCAAATCTTTCGGGATTTCAAGTCTTCTTCCTTTAAAGCCTACAGCAGCAACTACCTGCGGAAAAGAGATAGTGCAGTGTATTAAAAGCTAAATACAGCGTTGGACTGCATATCACTTCAGGTGTTCATTTGTAGATAAGCAAAACATGTTCTGGATACACTGAATAATCCCAATGCTGGCGCCAAACTAGGTATATATACCTGGGCAGGATTCAGGTTGCACCATGGTTGTTGTAGTGTCATAAGTTCCCATAGGATCACAGCGAAACTGTAGACATCAGACTTCTCATTGGATGGCTCATCTCGGAGCACTTCAGGCGCCATCCATTCAGGCTAGTGTTTAAATGACAAGATAAGCCAAAGGCGTGAATGGGAATAATGAATTTGAAAATAAATGGAATAGGCGCTTACAGTTCCTGCCAAAGATTTCGAGGACAGATATGTGTTGGCTTTCAGCCGTGAAAGGCCAAAGTCGCATACCTACAAATGGTAAACATGTTGTGAGTAGACAAACAAGTTGTGAGTAGACAAACAAGTTGCTAGTAACTCCTGTCATATACGAGACTAAAGTACAATATATAGAATTGCCACATGGACACAATCTTTTTAGATACCGACTTTAGAATGAATAGTACAATGACTGAATATCCATAAATTATGTCAAGCCTACAGCTATGTCGGCATTTGTTCAGGAAAAGTAGCAGCCTTTTACAAGTGTTAAAAGTATGTTTATTGACTTTATTGACAAGTATGACTATTGGTGATCAGGTTCTCGATCTTGCTTTCGCAGAGGCTACTGCAAGAAATATGACTGGAAGGTGCAAACGTGTGCTGTTGGTAACTGAAGAAAACAAGAAAAAAGAAGCAGAAGATTATAAATGATCGTTCTTTTATTTATTAGTAGAAGCTGGACATCTTCCAGAAATAGGAAGTGTGACATATAGATCATTGTAAGTTTAGGACCTAACAAATACTGGCCAAAACAAATGAGCAACCACTCAGAAAACAACCAGTGAAAACATGTCAACACGACGTCAAGATAAATTGTGGACAAAAGAAGGACTTGTGGTAGTATGAGAAAATTCACAGCTCCATGCACAGTTACTCAAATTCACGTGGCAACAATACTCAGCAAAATATGTGTTCTAACCATCTACCCTCATAGAGCTTAACCGAGCATGGAGATTATTACCTAAGTGCAAAAATTCATGAGATATATACAGTGTATAAACCATACCTTGACAGTATACTTTTTGTCGACTAGAAGATTTGGAGACTTCAAATCGCGGTGAACAATAGGAGGGCTACGTCTATGTAGATAATTCATTCCCTTCGCCTGTAAAGCGAGCAGCGATAATTTAGATAGTAATATAACTGCTTTAAGTTACAGCCTAGGAGTGGAAAAGGTTTGAGAAAACAGGTAACTGAGAGAAGAAAATACCACATCAAATGCCATGTTCAAGCGACGTCTCTCATCCAGAACTTCCCTTGCACCACTCCTATGCAAAAGTTTATACAAGCTACCTCTGCAATGTAAACAAGTGAATGCTTATTCGAATCAGTCAAAAGTGTATGAAGCACTATAGTATCAAATGAAAAACTGAAATGCGTATTAATACCTTGACAAGTATTCTGTAACTATTGATAGGTTCGGGGGTTCAGTAACAGCACCCATGAATAGAACAATATTTGGATGCCTCAGACTTTTCATTATTGCGACCTACCGCGGAAAAAAGAGAATTCATAAGATGATAAACATGGAAAGAAATGCTTCATAAAGGCATAAGCACCAACTGAAGATAGAACATAATCACTGGTAAGTAACAAACACATCCGGACATAGAACCTAATTACTGATATGTGAAAACCCAGACCCAGAACATAAATCACCGATAAGTGATAACCACTCATTCAAGAATCATAACACCGACCACATGCCAAAATCCAACAGCATTTATAATATAAAACCATAGCAAGAGTTGTTCCACAAACCTCTCTCATGAATTCCCTGAAGCGATCTAGATGATAATCCTGCTCCATCAGTATCTTCACCGCAACATCCTGCAGTAAAAAAGAGTTTATTGGAATGGTGTGCCCAGAAATACACAGCAGTACAGCACACCAAAAACTAGAATAAAAAGGCTAAAATGGAAGTTACAGTTCTGTACTAGTAAGAGTTCAATGGGAACTACAGACAAAAGTGTGTCAGGAGAAAGAACCCAAAGGAGAAACATTGTCCCATTTTAGCAGCGAAAAGTTATCAATATCTGGGCATATGAAAGTTGAAAGGCATACCGATCCATGCCAGTCAGCACGATGAACTGTTCCGAAAGAACCTGTAAAGAAAGTAAGTTCAGACAAAAGAACAAAAGTTCATGAAACTGTTCTTTTAATAGGGTTCATAACAAGACTTAACTTGCCAATATCCAACCATGTCTCAAATACGATTTAGATGTTATGATTGATAGGACTATGATGACATAGTACAATTTAGAAACAGATATTGTGTTCCTTCCTTTTGGAAAATGTCTATAGAAGGATAAACTTTCAAGTTTTATTTTGGCAAGTGTACCTGCACCAATCTTCTCTTTCAGGATCAGCTCATTCCATGGAATGATCAGATCGTCCACAGCAAGTGACAGATCACTGACTGTACTCCGTAGATACTGATTCCCCTCGAGCAACTGAAATTCTTTCTTTTTATCAGCTGTCAAATTGGAAGAAGTCATAAGTGGCAAAACCTCCCGAGGAGCTTCTGGCAGAATAATGTCCGGGTTCATAGTTGCTTGCCCTGCATAATCAGAATACACGGACTTAAATATATGCTACATTATTTGATGCGCAATTGTACTCCATGAAACCCCTATTTTGAGTAGCCAAAATTCAAAACAGAAGGAAGCAGTATGTTTCAAGATTGAACAAGACCAGGAGATTGTCATGAGCTATTACCTTTCACTGGTACCCAGCCACTCGCGATCCCGTCCACTGCGTCGTGTTTCTTCGAATACATTTGGTCCACGGCAACTGCAGCACCACTAGAAGCACCTGGAAAATGAAACATGTGGTCATTGTCACACCCCTGACCAACAAAACCATCAAAGATGGAAGATCCCAAGTTTGGCATATACCAACTACTTATTTGATGGACAATCATATATGATATATGTAATGAAGCCTGCTGACACACGATGAAATGAAATTTCAGCAAGTTTGGTAGATATAACCTGTGGAAGAATCACTGAACAATAGATTGAGCGAGTGACAGTCTGAGAAGTATTGCTTGGCAACTGAGCTGAAATTTGAAGTAATCTCTAATGACCTAAATTTTGGAGGACAGAGAGGCGAGGGAACCGATAGTGAGTAGGGACCATTGACGAAGGAATCAGGATCAGATAATTGACCCGGCTCCCCAAATAAGTCCACCAAGTATTCTCTGTCAAATGGAAAATAAAAGAAGTCAACATATGACGATCCACCATATCAAATAACAGGAAGTCGAAACAGATCTTTCATTCAAGCAAGTACTTCCCAAGTACTACTAGTAGATAATTACTGATTGGTCCAATTTAAAGATAATTTTAATTCATGCATCTTCACAGGGTGTGTACTGGCATACCTTTCAAGCCCAAAACGAACGACACAAGAGGAGGCGTCATCAGCTTTACAGTATTTACAACCCTTGACTAGTCTGCATGGTACATTGACTTTATCTGCTAACATCTGCACATGTATAAGGTTCAATAAGTAACGACACAAAATATTACAATGAAATGATGGTAAATTACTCACCAACAAAAAATATTCATTCCTACAAAGCTACAGGTGTCTAGGAATTCTGCTGGAGGAGAAATGAATTTCTTTGCTGAAATTTTGTTGCATGTTTTTTCTTCGTGGGTGCAAAAGTTAAATAAGACGACCTAGACTCTACCAGGTCTGACTCCAACTAGTACTAAGACTAACACGTAGAGAGCTAGGTTCATGGTTTTAAAGGCGTCGCCTAGGCGTCTAGGCGCTCCCCCTCCGCCCCAAGAATTCGACCGCCTTTGGCGCCTTTCCGTACAAGGCGCCCGCCTAGGCGTCGCCTAAGCGTCTAGGCGCTCCCCTGGACGCCCCGACGCCCCTCCGCCTTTAAAACCATGGCTAGGTGGCTAAGAAAAACTATCTCGACTACCATAAGTTGGATTATTCCAACAGATGGTACACTACAAGCCGATAAAGAGTTTCATTCCTAACCAAGCTACACACTTACAGGCGCCTATGAATTGATGAAGGGAAATTATTCTTCACTGAAAACTTTTTTGCTGTGTTTTTCAGTGGGTGCAAAGACGGACAAACAGGAAAATGTCTTAAAACAGCAGACATACTTTAAAAAGCAGAGAGCGGTGCTTGCAGAGACCGATCGGCATCTTCCCCAGGTGAAGCACAATAGATCCTGCACTTGATTTGATCGCCTCACTACTCTCTTTCCAGCGTGGAAGCAGGTTTTCTTCACTGGATGTTGTGCCCCTATGTGATTGTAAAACAAGTTCAGCACACCACACTAAAACGATCTGAACCAAAAGGCGCCGAGGCCCGAGGATCTTAGTGATGTATGTGACCACCCACCCCATTCTGGAAGACACCAGCTTAGCCAGCTGATTGATCACGTCCTTCATGTCCGCGGAACTGGACAGGAAGCTGGAGGCATAATTCTCGAGCATCCCAAGATCGAAATCGGCTCTCCTGGCAACGAGGACCACCTGGATGGCGGAGTCGTCGGGTCGGACGGAGCGCAGGGAGTCGACGGAGGGTATGCGGTTCTCCTCGCGCACGTCGGTGCAGAGCGACCACACGAAGGGGTCCATCCCCTGGATCAGGTAGAACCCGTCGGGGATCGTGTTGCTGTACGACAGCGAGCCGTTCACCTGCGAAGATGGATACAGAGCAGGCATGAGTGCTTGTGAAACAAGATTTGCGTCGTGCATGATTTAGCTGGAGAAGCAGTGAATAAGCATGGTAGTACTACAAGAGATAGTATTGCACAGGCAGCTTTGATACATCAATAAGGGACGACGTTCGACAGAGTGCACGCCATTCTAACTGCATCGGCGTCAATCTATAACCGGAGCTGTTAAATGTGAATCAAAGAGCAAACCGAGGCAGCAGTATCAAACAGAATAGCTAGTTGCCCCAAGTAGAATGTTCTTCGTGGAATTGTCGGTGCGTATGGTTGAACTATGATCCACAAGATTAAGCAACTGGTTCAGGAATTGATTACAGGCCTTGGACACTGAGAATTGAACAGAATTACTGGTGTCGTGCATAGCAGGAACCATCATCATCAGCTAGCTATATACAGTATACAGAATTACTCGTGAAGGCATGAGTTGACCCACCCAGAAGCGGTGCGAGAGTGCCTCGGCGGTGGGCGAGGGCGGCGCGAGCGGGAACGCCCTGCCGCCGCTCCCGCCGCTGTCCCCCATCGTGCCGTCGCCGCCAGGGTCGAGGAACCCGGGGTCGGCGGCGCAGGCGGCGTCGGCGCAGAGGCGGAGCGCGAGCGCGAGCTGCAGCTGGTACGTCTCCTCCGCCTGCTGCGCCCAGCTCCTGCACGGGGAGGATCCGGACGGGGCGTTGTGGTGGGGGAAGGGGTGGTCGCGGCTGGAGGCGGAGAGCGAGCTCCCCGGCCCGTAGCTGCTGCCGCCGCTCGACTGGCGCTGCAGCACGGCGGCCGCGGGGGTGGCGGGGGATGAGGCGGTGGGGTCGTCGGGGTACTGCGGGAGCAGAGAGTAGCTCGTGCGCCGGGGCCCGCCGCCCCCCGCCGCCGGGAGGTCCATCTCCGGCGGGGCTGGGTGGAGGCTGCGGCCGCGGAAGGTGGGGATCGATCGGTCGGCCGGGCGGGGCTTCGCCGTCGGTGAGGATTGAAGCTCAGGGGAAATGGGCTTTCCTTTTCTGGTCTGTTCCAGGGTTGACTCTTCCGCTCTGCTTCGACTAAAACTACAAGGGAGCGTATTTTGTGCAAGGAGTAGTGTATAACTTCATACATTTTTGCTAAAAATATTGTACGTATTACTCGAACACCTTGAAATATAATAAACTCTGTAAATAAAAGTGACAACTTTAGATTTGTTACTCTCTTGGTTCATGAGGCGAGCCTGACAAGTGGTGTGTAGAGGCAGAGGAAAGAAAATTACAAAATACCACCACAACTGGGGCAGCAGTAACACGATTATACTAGTTTAAAAAAAAACATACCAAGATTAAGGTAACGCTGTTCTCAGTTGTTCTCATAAGGGATGCAAACAATCCCTTTCATTCTTGGTCTGGTCTGCACTTGGAACATATTCCATTTCGGGAAACTGTTTGATTCAGACGAGCGGCACCCTGCAGCACAAACATGAAGTAGTTCTGATAATGTGCATTTGGCACCTCACCCGACAGTAGCGGGGAGTAAAGTCAGCCATGGACCAGCGAGTTTGGCCAGCTCATCCTCTAATCCAACCAAGAAAATCAGTCCATATAATTGTACTCATGATTTATATTTTTTATATTCATATTTATTAAACTCATTAGTACACTTGGGTCTGAGGAGACTTAAATAAATATAACTACACTGAATATTTAAATTTAAAGTTTCTCATCATATTATGGTTCTGCCAAAAAAAATGATGGATACTTAGCTAGCATTGTTAACCATACAGTAATTTTTAATTTTTTTCTACTACATAGTAGTAATGTTTATCATTGGAAATACTTTAGTTACGCCATTTTTTCCTTTTTTTGAGATATTGTGTTTTTTATATTTTTGGGATATTTTCCTTAACAAGTTACAAAATCATTGAAAATGTGAAACCAGGAAAAATCACGACTCGTTGATGTTTATTACAATTGGTGAATTATATATCTTATATATATTGTTGTGTGTTCATTTTTATCTAACTTTAGTAGTCCCTTCGATTCATATTAATGGACCTAACTTTGTCTAGATACGAATGCATCTAGTCCAAACACTTAACTAGATGCATTCGTATCTAGACAAAGTTGAGTCCATTAACATAGATTGGAGGGAGTATTTTAAATATTTTAGTAGAGATTCCAGTGTGTAAAACTTAGCAAATATATTTTGGTCGGCGGCGCTGCCATGGGAGCCCGTCGGCGTCGATGGTGAATTACCTGAGCATAGGTCTGGGCTTGGATTAAACAGTCGTGTAAATAACGGGAGCCCGTGCATGGGCTGGGCTCGCATGGGCCGTGCGTACGATCGCCTCTACTTACAGAAATCGAGCAATCGTCACGGCTGCCTCGCAATCGCATGGGGTGGTCAAGCTCTGTTGACGAACGAAGCAGTTTCAAACACGGTTGGGCCGTTGGTGGAGAAGTTCACGCAACTGCCTAAGGGGGTGCTTCCAAGCCCTCCTCCGAAGCGTGATCTCAAAAGGCTGAGGACATCAGCTGAGGATGCGAACAAGTCTGAATTAACTGAAGGATCGGCGGGCCTCCCCGAGGGGCACCGCCGGGACCAATGAGTCTAGCAAGCTGGAACTGTCGTGGAGCGGGCAACGACGCGACAGTTCGAGAGCTTCGCGAGTTCGCGAATAAATTTGCCCCCAAAGTTTTTTGTATTCTAGAAACTCAAATAAGTAAGGCTAGGACTGAGAGTCTTTCTAATGTAATAGGCTATGATCAAGGGTTTGCCGTTGGCAGCTCGGGTCGTAGTGGTGGTCTAGGAGTGTTTTGGAACAATGAAATAAATATGCAAGTTCTCGGTTACTCACAGTACCTTATTGACCTGCGAGTTGAGGAAGCTGGTTGTGATCCTTGGAGATTGACTTGTGTATATGGGGAGGCACAAACCCACGAGAGATACAAGACGTGGGATACAATGAAGAATATTAGCGGTGACAGCCAGCTTCCTTGGTTGTGTATAGGTGTTTTTAACGAGGTCCTCCGCCTTGATGAACATGAAGGTGTTGGCCAACGCTGTCAGGCGCAGATACAGGGCTTCCGGGATGCAACCGATGTGTGTGGTCTTAATGACCTGGGGTATAGAGGCCATTTCTGGACCTTCGAGAGGAGGGTGACTGGAGGTTCTTATACCCGTGTTCGCCTGGACAGAGCTCTAGGCTCAGCTGTTTGGAGCGCCCATTTCCCTTTGGCGTCTCTGAGTCATATGACGGCAGCGGCGTCGGACCACTGCCTGTTATTACTCCGAATGGATGCAGACCCAGCCCGGGTACATGTGCGTAGGCCGTTTCGCTATGAGATGATGTGGGAAACACATTCTGAGTTGCCCTCTGTTATTAACAACGGTTGGAGGTCAGATGATACTAATGTCAGCATTGGGCAGGTGCAGGATAAGTTAAGCAATTTAGCAGCAGATTTGAGTGCCTGGAATAGGCAGTCCTTTGGTAATGTGAAACATGAAATAACCAAGCTGAAGCGTCTTCTTGACGAATTGCAGAACGACCCAATGAGAACTGAACCAACATATGCTGAGATTAAAACAAAGGAGAGATTGATGGAGTTGTATCACAGAGAGGAAATAATGTGGCGTCAACGGTCTCGAGTTAATTGGCTGAAGGAGGGGGATAAAAACACTCGCTTTTTCCACCTCAGAGCGAGTGCAAGGCGGCGGAAAAATCTGGTAAAAAACCTAGTGAAGCCGGACGGTGAGACCACTGATGACGCTGCGGAGATGGAAGCTTTAACTACAGGTTTTTACCAGGAACTCTTCACGTCTGAGGGTGTTGAGGGTATGGACGAAGTCTTGGACCATGTTCAAACAAAAGTTACTCAGGCAATGAACGATAAGCTCACAGCTCCATACACTGAGAGTGAGGTAAAAAAGGCTTTGTTCCAAATGTTTCCCACAAAAGCACCGGGGCCTGATGGTTTCCCAGCTCACTTTTTCCAACGTCACTGGAATGTTTGTGGGAGTGATGTTACACAAGTTGTTCTTCGAATTGTGCGGGGGGAGGAAAGTGCTCAAAGCATCAACAACACCATCTTGGTGTTGATTCCGAAGGTAAAAAGCCCCACACTTCTTTCTCAATTTCGGCCGATAAGTTTGTGTAATGTTTTATACAAAATTGCCTCCAAAGTGATTGCTAACCGGCTCAAGGAGATTTTGCCTGACATTATTTCACAGGAGCAGTCAGCGTTTGTGCCGGGTAGGCTAATAACTGATAATATAATTTCTGCATATGAATGCTTGCATTTCATGAAGAGAAGCCGGACAAAGGTCAATAGTTTTTGTGCTCTCAAGTTGGACATGATGAAAGCATATGACAGACTTGAGTGGGCTTATTTAGAGGCTATCATGAAGAAACTGGGTTTTGCTGATTCCTGGGTTTCTGTCATCATGGGTATGATACGTTCTGTATCCTTTTCAGTTCTGTTTAATGGAAAAAAGTTGGATGAATTTCAGCCTTCAAGAGGAATTCGACAGGGAGACCCAATATCCCCCTACCTTTTCTTATTAGCAGCAGAGGGCCTTTCAGACCTCTTAAAATCAAGACCGGAGTCATCGCATTTGAGTGGAATTAAGGTGGCATCTTCGGCGCCGCCGGTAAACCACCTCTTATTTGCGGATGACAGCCTGCTGTTTTTTAAGTCTAGTGCCTTGGGGGCGGAGGAGGTGTCACACCTGCTGGAAACTTATTGTCGTGCATCGGGTCAACGAATAAACCGCCAAAAGTCCTCAATTTTCTTCAGTAAGTGCTGCCCTCCGGAGGTAAAACAAGCAGTTAAAAATATTCTGCAAGTTCCAAATGAGTCTCTCTCGGAAATGTATCTTGGCATGCCAACGGAGGTGGGAAATGCAAAGAATGGCACCTTCAAATATCTGAAAGACCGAGTCTGGAATAAAGTGAAAGGTTGGCTTGAGAATTGTTATCAGCAGCTGGCAAAAGTGTATTAATCAAATCAGTACTTCAAGCAATCCCAGTATACTCAATGGCTTGCTTTTTACTCCCTCGTGGCCTTTGTGAGCATATTAACTCTCTCATCAGGAAGTTTTGGTGGGGAGCAAAACAGGGCAAGAGGAAAGCACATTGGGTCTCATGGGAGACTATGACTCGGCCGAAACATATGGGGGGGCTGGGTTTTAGAGATCTTGAGATTTTCAATCTTGCACTCCTAGCTAGACAGGCATGGAGAATTCTACAAGACCCACTCTCTCTCAGTGCAAAAATCTTAAAAGCTGTTTATTTTCCAGATACTCATTTTCTCGATGCTGTCTTGGGCTCCCATCCATCTCAGATTTGGAGGGCGGTTGTTGAAGGTAAAGGTGTATTGAAGCAAGGACTAATTAGACGAATTGGCAATGGAGCCACCACTGAGATCTGGGTGGACAACTGGCTGCCCCGTGATACTATGCCGAGACCTCTTCTCTCACGAGTTGCTGAACCTCCGCAACTGGTTCAAGAGCTCATTGATAGCACTGCTGGTGTGTGGAGAGAAGATCGCATAAGAGTGGTGTTTCTGCCCATGGACGCTGACTCAATCCTTTCTATTCCTTTGTGCACGAGACCTATGAATGACTTTGGGCATGGCGACATGATCAAAAAGGTTTTTTTTCTGTTCGGTCAGCTTACCGCATGCTGGTGGCGACTAAATCTCGTCGAGAAGATTGGTTGGATAGTGCAGCTGGTTCTTCTAGCTCGGCAGCTGTTGAAAAAGCCTGGAAATCCCTCTGGAAGATTAAAGTCCCACCGAAGCTGCTTTTCTTTGCATGGCGCTTAGCGCAGCAATCCCTGCCTTCAGCTGATGTTCTGCATCACCGAAACATGGCTACAACCAGTTCCTGCACTTTGTGTGGAGCCGCAGATTCCTGGAGGCACTCTTTGTTGGATTGCCCTATGTCAAGGAGCGTTTGGGCTTTATCAGATGATGATCTTGTTGAGGAAATGACTGATTGTCAGGAACCGAATGCAAAGAACTGGCTTTTCTCACTAGAAGAAGTGTTGTCACAGGAGAAGTTTTCATTGATGATAGTAACCCTCTGGGCAATTTGGTCAGCCAGGCGGAAGGCCATTCATGAGGATATATTCCAAAGCCCTTTCGCCACTGATCTTTTTATTCGCAATTACATCATTGAGTACAAAGCTGCAAATACATTGACTGGCCGTGACACTCAACAGAATTTCAGTGAGTCTAGACGCTGGATCCCTCCACAAGGCGACAGAGTTAAAATTAATGTTGATGGTGGATTTTCGAGTGATGCTGGCGTGTGTGCAGCTGCTGCTATTTGTAGGGATTTGAATGGTACATATCTAGGTTCATCGGCCCTTGTTTTGATTGGAATTCATGATCCAGAAACGGCAGAGGCCTTGGCATGCCGAGAGGGGCTTGCCCTTGCACAGGACCTGATGGCTAGAAACATTCAGATCTCTTCAGATTGTAAGACGGTGATTGGGGATATATTAAGCTGCTCTCTTGGGAAGCATGGTGCTGTGGTGAAAGAGGTTCAGATGAGATCAAAACATTTTGAATCTTGTGTTTTTGCTTATGAAGGAAGAAGCTCAAATTATGAAGCCCATAATCTAGCCAAGTTTGCCTTAGTTCTTGGGACTGGTAGACATATCTGGTTGGGTACTCCACATGATCCTGATATTGTACCTGTACACATTTCTGTTAATGAGCAATAAAGTGGTGTGTTTTGTCTCAAAAAAAAAAAAAAAAAAAAGGGTGTCCTATTCTCAAAAAAAAAGAAAAAGGGTGTCCTTCCTAAAGGGAACTCCACGACTCACCAACATATGCCACGTGGTGATCATTTAAAGAAGCGAAATCGAATTTGTCGTACTCCGCGTACGTCTCCACACCGCTGCTAGCAAAGCTCTCCGTGGCTTGGCATCACATGCAACGTGCATGCTGCTCCTCGTGTACGTCTCCGTATGCTGCTCCTCGTGTACGTCTCCGCGAGCCAACCGTGACCGCATCACACATACACGGGCGCGTACGATCTCGTGCTGGCCGGTGTACGTCATGTATCAAGCCCCCGCGTACATCTCTAGCTCGTCCTGGCCGGTGTACGCAGTAGCATATATTTGCAGTACAACAACCAGATGTACAAAAGATACGGACAACAATGTACGGCATAGTGGAGAGTACAGATTACACAAAAAATGGCGTACAATTTACACATAACTAGAAGTACAAAACAGACAACGAACGGTGTACCAACTACAGCACAAGTTGTACACATCGCACAAATTAGAGCACATTACACAAAGCTGAAAGTACAAAATTCACAGAAATAGTTGTACGAAGTACATGCAACATGATGTACAACTATAAAAATCTGGGAGTACAGAAAAAAGTTCATAGGTAGTACGAGTGCACAGAAAATAGAGTACAAAAGTACACAAAACTGAAAGTACAAAGATCACCTATCCTCCATCCATCCACGAAGAGTTCGATTCAGTTGAGCTTTCTATACATCACCAATAATTTCACAGAGGATCAAGCAATACGATACTAATTGGAGTATACCATACAAAGTACACCTAGGCCATGTCGATGCAGAGAGCGGGGTTATATTCCTTTTATTCGAGAAAAAACAAGTACATCTAATATATATTTGTTGATAATGGTAGGATGCAATTTTTCACATGCTCTGCTCATGTTGCCACATGTAGAAGTATTCAAAAATATTTTGCAGAGATTGAAGAGACAACTGCAAGCATATCTGTCGGAGAATGACTCCCACGAAACAGGGGTAGTCAAGCTCACGAAGAGAGTTCGTGTAAGGGGCTGAACACGTTGGTCAAACAACCCTCAACCTGCACGGTGACGGTGCTCGTCGAGCAAGAGGAGGGACATCACGACAGAGATGAACACCAGCCCGTACCCAGGTTCACGGCCCTCGTGTGGAGGTAACACCGCTACTCCTGCTTGTCTGTATTGCACTGCTTGTAGAGGTTACAGTACAATGAGCTTGCCGAGGGCTCTCTTTTGGCAATGGTGTACACAAGGAAGGGAAGCAGTGGTCTTCTTCTTCCTTGCGCGTAAGTGGCTATGCTGGAATGAGAATGCGATCCCTTGCTACGGTGCTGCTCCTCCTTGTTTTATAGGCGCCCCGGACTTCCTCCCTATGCTTGCGCTACGGAAGACTATCACGTGGCGGCAGAAGGTAGAGCGCGGTGCACCGCAGCCCGGCTGTCCATGGACGCGGTCCATGGGCGTAAAGCTGAAGCCTGTGGCAGAGTGACCACCGTCCATGCAGGACGGCCAGCTGGGGCCGCAGAGGAACGTGGGGGTGCCCACGGTGACGTTGGTCGTGGAGCGTAGCGCCGGCCGGTCCCCTTATCACCAAAGAGGAAAACCTTGTAGTCCGGTGCGAATGGCACAGCTTTGTTGACCCCTTTAATCACCAAAATGGCAACTGCGGCGTCGTCGTCACCGCGCGCAGAGGCGCGCGTCACTCTGCGGCCGCTGCAGAGCCCATGTGCGCTCTGCAGAGGTTGCTTTGCAGCGAAGCGATCTCCACGAGGGCTTGGATGCCCTGTAGAGAATTCGGCGTTGACCTCTCTCCAGGGGAGATTTCCTTGAAGAGGGGGCAGCAGTGGAGAGGGCCTCCGCAGGCCTCTGCTGCCTCAAAAGGCCTCGCGAGGCTCTCCAAGCCGTAGGCTTGGTCCTTAGCGAAAATTGGCCATCAAGTGTCGAGGGCCGTAGAGGACAGGCCCAGCACACCCTGGATTTCACTGGGCCGACAGTAGCCCCCGGGCCCATGATGGGCACGATGTAGTCCAATGGACGCAGGCGAATCGTCATGGGCCCAAAGTGTCCGGCCGGCCTGAGACACGTGTAGGGCAGTTACGCCGCGACGACACGTTCTCCTCGGAGATGACGGGCGTAGTGGGGGGACCCACCACGTCTCGGTAACTGCTCTGAGGGGAATAAAGCCTGCAGCGCCGGTTCAGGCAGCAGTTACTGCATCATTTGCGCGCCCGTCTCCTCGCTCTGACTTCTGCGCTCCTGTGTCTCCGGCGCTCCTCCCCTTCACCGAGCTTCTCCGCCGCCCTTCTTCCTTCGACCATGGGTCCCAAGAAGGACAAGGCGGCAATGGCGAACGTACCGGCCGAGGCGCAGCAGGAGGACGAGTTCGCGCCGGCGCTGGTGGGGACTCGCATCCACACGGCGGAGGCGCTGGACAAGATCCGGCTGATGGCCGCAGGCAAGAACAACGAGCACGGCGCCACTGTTCTCAAGGCGGCGCGCTTTGGCAAGCTCGCGGCGGGGCTGTATCCCATTTTCTTCCAGACCATTTTCGCTGGTTTGGTGCCGCCATTTTCCCCCTTCCTGGAGGAGGTTCTGGCCTTCTATCAGATCCAACTTCTGCATCTGCACCCCAACTCCATCTTGATCCTCGCCATCTTCGCATATCTTTGCGAGGCGTATTTGGGGGTGATGCCTTCCGTGGCCTTCTTCCGGAGCTTCTACGCGCTCCGCTCCACGGCGCCTGGCGAGCGGTCTGGTTGTGTGTCCTTCCGCATCGCGGATGGGATGGGAGGCATCTACATCCCCATGTCCTGGGATGGCGACAAACCCGTCACACGGGTGACGAAGAAGGTGGACGATTTCCGCCAGCGGTGGTTCCTCGTGGACGCCAAGACGCAGAATTCCTTCTTCGACGTCCCTGAGGCGCCGCCGCTGAAGAACTCGAACTGGTCGAGTGCAACCTTCAGAGCCCGAAGATTGCTGACTTGGTCGCACGCATGAAGCTCGTCCGCGAAGCTGGCCTCACGGGGCAGATGGTTGCTGAAGACTTCGTGAGGCGCCGTGTTGCTCCTCTCCAGAAGCACACAAGCCGATGTGGATGTATTCAGGCCCGGCGGACGATGCGGCTGCATTGCAGCTCCCACACCCCGACGTCATAGCTTCCATTATGGGCATCCTCTTCACCGCCCCGGAGGTTCCTGTGCCGCGCAGTGAGCTCGCGAAACCACTCCATCAGATTACTCCGAAGAAGCGCCTCGCGATCCTGGAGCTGATGCCGGAGTTCACCCCTCAGGGCCTGGCTGGGGAGGAGAAGAAGGAGGCCGCGGCGCCCGTGGTGGAAGAGGACTGGGCCTCGGAGTCACCCGCCGCATCTGACGCCGATCTGGGCGTCACCTGTGGAGGGGCGAATCCCTCGGCAGGGGAGGCGAGCTCTTCGAGACCTGCTCCTCGAGGGAGAAGTTCTGGAGATTTCGTCCAGCGGGGACGAGGATTTCCTTGTGGCCCCTTCGCGCCAGGTCGCGGAGGGGGAGGAAGACAGCGATGAGGAGGCCGCAGCGGGACGCTGCGATCCCCGCTCCAAGGCTTTTCACGACAGGGCCGCCAAGAGCCCAGTGGGCACCCCTCTCAAGAGGAAAGCTGAGACTGCTCCTGAGGGGCCCGGCTCTGGAGCTGCTTCGTCGAGGTCGTGGCGGTCGTCCACCACGATGTGGGTTGACTCACGCGCCAAGACATCTGGGTAAGCATTGGTCCCTGTTTTCACATCTTTCGAGAATTTCTTGCTCCCCTCTTGATGGCCTTCTTGCTGTTTGTCAGGGATTTGGTGACGGCAAAACGCCGGAGGCTCCGCAAGGCCGCGGAGGTCCGGGGCCTTGCCTCGGCAACCGTCGAGGAGCCTGTGGAGCCCTCAGCTGAAGAGGCTGCTAAGCCCGTGGTGACTGAGGCCACGGAGCCGGTCGGAGGAGGCCACGAAGCCTGTGGGGAGAGGCTACAGGGCATGTGGTGGTTGCGCCTCTGGCCGAGCAGCTGCTTCGTCTTCTACCGCGGAGGTGCGCCCCGAGGAGGAGGCGGTGGTGCGGACCAACACCGCCACGCCCTGTCACTCCACCAGAGCAGCAAGAGGAGGTCGCCACGGAGGAGGCGGGGAGCGGCTCGCCGGCGAGGAGAGGCGCCGACGTCGAGATGGGGGAGAACATTCCTCCTCCGCCCCAAGGCACGACGCGAGGTGGAGAAAACGTTCCTCCGCCGCCCCCGCCTAACGCAGATTGAGGGGGCGGCGGCTTCTTCTGAGGCCGCAGCGGGCGGCGGCGGCGGACCTCACGGTGGCTGGGCATCTTCCCCAGCCCCTGAAGCTCGAGAGGAGGCGCCGATGGAAGACGACGGTGCTGGAGCCCATGGCCCCAATGACGGAGAGGGCTCGCTTCACAGCCCCCAGGCCAGGGTCGACCCGGGCCCAAGCTCGGAGACTCCCACCCTTGAAACTAGTGCGCACGAGGGAGCCTCCATGTCTCGTGGGAGTTCGCGGGCTCTGGTCCTGGGTGGCAAGAGCTGGAGCGGCGCTCGCCGCAGCTCTACCTTCCGCCTGGCGAGGGGTGCACTGGATGGGCTGGAGGCCCAACTCGCTCTCGAGGAGGCCGAGCTCGCCAGAGAGTATGATGAACTTGAGAAGGCCTGGACCCGCTTCTTCGAGATCGTGGAGCACCGTCGCCACGACAACGAGGCCATGCAGGCGCAGCGAGAGGAGGCGCTGCGCTTCGCCAAGGAAGTTCGCGAGAGCGCGGTGCGCGAGGCTCAAGAGACCCTGGAGCCACTCCAGGCAGAGCGCCAGGCCGCTGCAGAGGACCGCGAGGCGGCTGTGGCGGAGCGCCAAGCTGCAGCCTCAGAGCGCGCGGCCCTCGAGACCACGCTAGCCGCCAGCGCCAAGAGCTTGCTGACCGCGAGGGGAAATTCGCTGCGGAGTCGGAGGCTACGCGAAGTCTTTGGACCAACACCGCGTGTCTTTGGATGCCCGTGAGCAAGCACTGGCGGCGCGCGAAGCGGAGGTGCTCAAGCGCGAGGAGCAGCAACTGCAGGCTGACAGGGAGCTGTCCACGCAGCGCGCAGATCTTGAGGCGCGGGAGGGCAATCTGGCCGAGGCCATAGGCAAGCATGGTGAGGAGGTGGCCAGGCACAAAAGCTTGTGGAGAAGTCCAACCGAAAGCTCGCCGCGAGGAAGGAAGAGGCTGAAAGGATGCCGCCAAGCAGAAAGAATATCGCGCTGCCGTCGCCGAAGACTATGCTGGGAATTCAAGAAGCAGGAGGACCGCTTCAAGAAGAAACGTGCAGATGACAATGCCCGCATCGTTCAGCTGGAGCATCAAAACGCCAACCTGAACTCCCAGTTGAGGCGCGCCAGAGATGGTCGCCGCCGCGCGGAAGAGGCTCGCGAACGTGCAGATCAAGACCTCGCCTCCCTGATGGCTGATATGAGGAGCTGAACGCGCAGGTGGGCCCTGCTGTGGAGCGTGCTGCAGAGGCTGAGCACAGCGTGCAGGCGGCGCGGGTCTTGACGCAGCAGCGGGAGCGCATGTTCAAGTCCTTGGTGACCCGGGGAACACTCTCGCGGGGCAGCTAGGAGTGGATGCCCCTGCTGTTCCCGTTCATGGGAACGCTGACGCCGCCACATACCTCGCCTACTTCGATCAGCTCTTCACCGCGCTCGAGGGCCCTGTGGCGGAACTTGGCGATGTTGTTGATGAGGAGTGCCGCAAGCTCTTGACCGTGGCGATCGATCGCGTCTTCGCCAACCTCCAGCGCCTTCACCCGGCTTCGACTACGAGTCAGTGACCGAGCCCGTCGAGGGGACCAAGCCTGGAGCTCTCCAACTTGGTTCGAGAAGAAGTCAACGATTACGTCGACCGCTTCAAGAGGGTTGAGGCGGAGCAGGCCGCTGAGGAGGATGAAGGCGCCGAAGAAGAAAGGCTGAAGAGGACGGCGATGGTGAACCCTCTGCCTAGGCCACTCCTGCAACAAGATGCGCTTGACGCGCAACTATCTTTGTTTTAAGACTTGTTTTAACATTCTGGCTTGTAAGATACTTTGATCGTACGCAAATGTGTGTGTGTGCCCCTCGATGGGCCTTTTATCCCTGTTCCATGTCTTTCTTCGCTCTACGTCGTCAGGACCCATCTCTTTGCGCTATGACACCGCCGCTGCGGTATGCCGGAGCGTGACTCGGCAAGGCCGGGGGGTGTTTAAGGCTTGGAGAGGTAAGGGCTCTCGAGTCGCGGTGCTCGAGGGCCCCCTTTGACGCACAAGCAGTCCATGGAGTGTGAGAGAGAAAAAACCCGCTCGAGGGACGACAGGTGCTCGTGAGAGGGAGAAAAACTCCTGAGGGCGCTAGACTTAGCTTGGCGAGACTTTGGCCTCGTAGAGGGCGTTGGCTTCCCTGTGGGGCGTTGGTTTCCCTGATGGTGCGCTCCCTCTAGGGGTCGGAGCGTGACTTCTCGACCTTGGGGAGGACTCTTGTTCCCTGTATTGGTTAGAGAGGCAAACCCAAAGCAGGCACATGGTAGTAAACACTCATGCGCGCTTATAGGCTTCCTCATGAGTATCTCGCGAGGAGAGTAAGTACCAAGGTCCTTTGGTGAGGTGGCGTGTTTGGGAGCAAGCCCATGGGCCAGAGCTCTTTGGGAGGTAACAGGCGTGAGAGCGTGCTCACGTGTTAGAGCTCGGATCCTTTGGATTTTGCGGTGCTGTTGGGGTGCTCTTGAGGCACAGTCACCGTACTCAGCCCCCGCTCGCGAGGTGCGCATGGGGAAGAATATGAGCGCGAAATGAACTAAGATGAAAAGTAAAAACTCACCACCAAAATATTACATAGCGGCGCCTCAGCGCAATGTTTCATTGAGAAACGAATTGGTTCATTACACTTGGTGTTACCAAGATAAAGTTTTCCATGTCGAGGCATGGGGACCACATTCAGTGGCTGAGACTCTTCACGGCCTGCGGCGGCACGTAATCAGGAGAGCTCAGAGGGGCTGGCCCTCGGGAGGAGAAGCTTTTGTGAAGCTTGGAGGTGAAGTTGTGTGCTTCCCTCTAGAGACAAAAAATGTCTGGCGTGACTATGATCACGGGTAGAACTTGCGTAGATGCGCGATGTTCCATGGATTCTTGACCGGGATGCCGTCCTCCGTTTCGAGGCGTACCGCGCCAGGCCTGGCGATGTGTGAGACCCTGTAGGGGCCTTCCCACATTGGCGAGAGCTTGTGGAGACCTTCCCTGGAGAGGATTCTCCTGAGGACGAGGTCGCCTGTCTCGAGAGTGCGTGGACGTATGTGGCGGCTGTGGTAGCGTCGCAGGTCTTGCTGGTACTTGGCTGCCCTGAGGGCGGCACGGCGGCGCAACCCGTCAAGGAGCAGCAGGTCGTCGCTGTGGAGGTCTGCTTGATCGTCCTCGTTGAAGGCAAGGACCCGTGCGGATCCATGCTTGATCTCTGTGGGGAGGACTGCTTCAGCTCCATACACGAGGGCAAATGGCGTCTCACCAGTGGGCTTCGTGGGGTTCGTGCGGATGGACCAGAGCACGGACGGGAGTTCGTCTATCCAGCCCTTGCCGTAGCCCTTCAGGCGATTGAAGCTTCTTGTCTTGAGGCCCTTGAGGACCTCAGCATTTGCTCGCTCGGCTTGGCCGTTGCTCTGTGGGTGAGCCACCGAGGCGAAGCAGAGCTTGGTGCCGAGGCTCTCGCAGTAGGCCCTGAAGATGCCGCTGGTGAATTGTGAGCCATTGTCGGTGATGATGCGATTAGGCACACCAAACGGCAGACCAGGCCTCTGATGAATTTTACTGCTGCCCTGGCCGGTATGCTGCGCACTGCTTCAACCTCTGCCCACTTGGTGAACTTGTCGACTGCCACGAAGAGGAAGCGGTAGCCCCCTTGTGATCTCGGGAAGGGTCCCAAGATGTCTAGCCCCCAGACCGCGAAAGGCCACGAGAGCGGGATGGTTTGGAGTCCCAGTGCAGGCTGATGGACTTGCTTGGCGTGGAATTGGCACGCATCGCAAGACTGGACGATGGTGGTGGCATCTTGAAGCACTTGGGGCCAGTAGAAACCGCTCCTGAAGACCTTGCCTGCCAGGGTGCGTGCAGAGGAATGGTGGCCACACTCTCCACTGTGAATGTCTCTGATCAGCATGCGGCCTTCCTCGGGGGGGACGCACTTGAGTGCAATTCCATTTGGGCGCTTGCGGTACAGGTCTCCCTCGAGGATGTAGTATGACTTGGCTTGTCGAGCCACTCGTTCCGCCTCCGCGTCTTCTTCAGGAGGACTCCCTTCAGCAGGTAGTCTTTGAGTTCGTCAACCCAGCCTGTCTCTTGATGCACCATAGCCAGCAGCAGACGCTCCCCTGAGGATGGACCGCAGTTGGGTGCCCCACCTACAGGAGGTGGTGGGAGTACTTCGTCTGTGCTTGTGGCTGCTGCTTCTTGTGGCTGCTTTATGGACGCCTTGGAGAGTCTCTCTTCAAAGACGCCGGCCGGCTGGGCCTGCCTTCGTGATGCTCGCTTGGCGATGTCATCTGCCTCCTGGTTCTCCTTTCGCGGGATGTGCATGAGCTCCATGCCCCTGAAGTGCTTCTCGAGCTTGCGGACCTCTTCAAGGTAGGCGGCCATGTGGTCGTCTTTAGGCGTGTAGCTCTTGTTGGAGAAGTTAACCAGGAGCTGGGAATCACCCTTTATGAGTAAGTGCTTGACGCCAAGGGCGATTGCGGCTCTGAGCCCGGCGAGGAGGCCCTCGTACTCGGCGATGTTGTTGGAGATCTTGTCTATTGTGAAGCACAGCTGGATGGCGTAGTAGAGCTTGTCACCTTTTGGTGAGGTTAAGACAACGCCAGCCCCACCATTGCGGCAGGCGAAAGCTCCATCGAAGTGCATGGTCCAGTGGCTTGGCATTGTATCTCCCGATGACGCGGTTTCTTCTTCGCGAGGCTCTTCAGGAGTTGGGTCTGTCCACTCGGCGACGAAATCCGCCAGCGCTCTCCCTTTTATGACTCTTGTGGTGTCGAAGCGCAAGTTGAATGGTTGCAGCTCAATGTTCCATCCTGCGACGCGGTCAGGCGTTGGGGTTGCGCAGGATCTGCTCCAGGGGGAAGGACGTGACCACCGTGATGGGGTGGCCCTGGAAGTAGTGGCGCAGCTTCCTGGAGGCGATGAGTAGCGCGAGGAGGAGCTTCTGCTGCACTGGGTACCGCTCGCGAGCATCTCGCAGTACAGTACTGACGAAGTAGACTGGATGCTCGACGAGGGTCGTTGATGGTGCGGCAGCGTCGGCTCCCTCGAGAGGCTCCTCAGGACCTTTGGCGAGGTTTGCCTGTGGAGGAGCCTCGGCAGGGGTGCTCGTGGTGGACTCGACTTGAGGCTGTGGTGGGTCTGGAGAGACTGTTCCCTCGTCGGGAGGTTCTGGACTTGGTGTGGCAGTGCTTTTCTTGGGGAGAACTGGCTCTTCTCTTTCCACCACCAGGACGGCGCTTGCAGTTTGTGGAGTGGCTGCTAGGTACAGCTTCAGATGCTCGCCTGCCCTGGGGGCTACCATGACTGGTGAGCTAGCCAAGTATTTCTTCAAGTCCTCAAATGCTTTGTCGGCCTCTGGAGTCCACTTGAAGGTGCCGGATTTCTTCATGATCTTGAAAAATGGCAAGGCTCTCTCGCCGAACTTGGAGATGAAGCGGCCTAAGCTGGCCATGCATCCTGCTAGGCGCTGCATGTCCTTGAGGCGGCGAGGTGGCTGCATGTCTTCTATAGCCTTGATCTTGTCAGGGTTTGCTTCTATGCCGCGGTGGGACACGAGGAACCCGAGGAGCTTGCCTGAAGGCACCCCGAAGACGCACTTGGCGGGGTTTAACTTGATGTTCACCTTGCGCAGGCTGGCAAAGGTTTCCTCGAGATCCTTCAAGAGAGTGTCTCCCTCGCGAGACTTGACCACGATGTCGTCGACATAAGCTTCTGCATTTCTTCCCATCTGAGCCCCCAAGGCGATCCTCATGAGCCTCTGGAAGGTGGCGCCGGCATTTTTCAGGCCAAAGGGCATGCAAGTGTAGCAATACACACCACAAGGGGTGAGAAATGCTGTTTTCTCCTCGTCTTCCTTGGCCATTTTGATCTGGTGGTAGCCTGAGAAGGCATCCAGGAAACAGAGGAGATCACAGCCGGCGGTGGAGTCCACAATCTGGTCTATCCTTGGCATGGGGTATGGATCCTTGGGGCAGGCCTTGTTTACGTCTGTGTAGTCGATGCAGAGCCGGCCTCCTCCATTGGGTTTTGGGACAACCACACCGTTGGAGAGCCAAGTGGGGTGGGCAACTTCTCGAATGATGTCTGCTGCTTTCAGCTTCTCTACTTCTTTGATGATGAACGCTTGCTTCTCGGGGGCTTGTTTCCGCGCTTTCTGCTTTACAGGGCGTGCGTCTGGACACACGGCTAAGTGGTGCTCGATCACCTCCCTTGGTACACCGGACATTTCTGACGGAGTCCATGCGAACATGTCAGAATTTGCCCGAAGGAAGGCGACGAGCGCGCTTTCCTATTTGGGAGGCAAGCCAGCGCCTATGGTGACGCTAGCCCCCGAGCCCTCAGCCCCCGAGCCGCTGGTGCTCAGCGACACCTTCTTTGTAGATGCTTGCTCTTGAGTGAACAGCTGTTTCTTCTTCTTGGGCCTCTCGAGAGGCTCCATGTCCTCGTCAGCGGGGAATGCCATGGCAGCGGCCTTGTAGGCGATCTCGACAGCGCGCGTGGCGTCCTGTACGTGACCACGTATGGTGATGGTGCCACCGCTGCCAGGGATCTTGACCATGTTGTAGGCGTGGTGCGTGACGGCCATGAACTTCGCGAGGGCGGGGTAGCCGAGGATGGCGTTGTAGGGCAGGCCAATGTGCGCGACGTCGAAGTCAATTAGCTCGGTGCGGTAGTTCTCCTGCGTGCCAAAGTGACCGCGAGCCTCACTTGCCCCAGAGGCGAGATTGAGCCGCTGGTGACCCCGGTGAAGGGCCTGGAGGGCATGAGCCACTCGTAGGGCACTTGAAGCGTCTCGAAGGTCTCGACAGAGATGACGTTCAGGCCTGCACCCCCATCAATGAGCGTCTTGCCGACGGCGATGTTGTTGATGGTGGGGGTGCACACCAACGGGAGGGTGCCCACAGTCTTGTAGACTTGGGGTGATCTTTGGCGTCGAAGGCGATGGTGTACTGGGACCACTTGGGACGTCTCGACCCCGGGAA
Source organism: Poa pratensis (assembly GCA_947311845.1). Lineage (NCBI taxonomy): Eukaryota > Viridiplantae > Streptophyta > Magnoliopsida > Poales > Poaceae > Poa > Poa pratensis. The sequence goes on along the minus strand of CAMZMU010000020.1, from coordinate 7,982,469 downwards.
GCGCTGCGTTGAGCTCGCGAGCGAACTGCTTGAACTGGTTGTTCGACTTGGGCGCCTGGGATCCGCCGAGGATGCATGCCATGGCACCCTTGGGGGCCTGGTAGCCTCCAGGCTCTTCGTCGGGAAGATTGTTGTTTTTCTCGGCGGCATTCGCCTGAGTTCCCTGGGCCTCTGGAAGTTGCCCTTGCGTCCACCTTTGCGGTAACCACGGCCTCTGCCGCGGCCACCGCTGCCTTCTTCTTGCTCACGCTTCTTGCTCAGCTGCTTGAGGTCATAGCAGTTCTCCGTCGCATGGCCGCGCCTGTTGTGGTAGATGCAGAACGGGCGGTTGTCCACCTTTTTCTCGCCAGCCTCTGGGAGTCCTCGCGAACATGCTTGGCGTCGGGTTCAGCTGCCAGGACTGCGGTAGGCTTGCGCTTTATCTCGTCACGCCTCTTCTGGGTCTTGGATCCCTCGACAGGGTCGTCTGTCGAGCCCACCTTGACGAAGAGGAGCCCTTCTTCTGCCTTGGCGCATTTGTCTGCGATGTCGAAGAGCTTCACCACGGAGGAGAGGGTATCATGGATGCCGAGCTTCTCGAGCATCCTGTGGTTGGTGACGCCCTCTCTGAAGGCCGCAATGACGTGCGAGTCCGGGATGTTCGGGATCTTGTTGCGGACTTGGCTGAAGCGCTGGATGTACCTGCGGAGGGTCTCGCCAGGCTTCTGGCGCACAGCTCGCAGGTCGTTGTAGGTGAGGGCGCGCTCGTACGTGCCCTTGAAGTTCGCAACGAACTGCTGGCAGAGCTCCTCCCACGAGTCAATGGAATCCTCGGGAAGGTTCAGGAGCCACGACAAGGCGGAATCCTTGAGAGCGTGGGAGAACCAGTTGGCCATGACCTTGTCGTCTCCCCCCGCAGCTTGGATGGAGGTGGTGTAGAGCTGCAAGAACTCGATGGGGTTGTTCGTGCCGTCGTAGCCCTTGGGTAGGTCAGGCCTGAACTTCTGTGGCCAGACGACGCGACGCAGGTTGCGGGTGAAGGCCGCGCAACCTGTGGCGTACGAGGCGATGCCACCCTGAAGAGCACGGCGGTTCTGTCGCCCTGCTTGGCCGATTTCCTCGACGATGCGCTTCTGGAGGTCCTTCTGGCGCTCCATTTCCACCCGCGCGTCTGGGGGTGTCCGCTGCACGATTTGCAATCGCGCGGCGAAGACGCGTGGGATGCGGCCTTGTGCGCCGCAGCTGGCGGAGGCGGAGGCGGCGGCGGAGGCGGCGGCGGAGGTGCGCCATGCGCGGTGGTTCCAGCGCGTCCGGAGTTGTGGTGCACCAGAGAGCGCGACGCCGCGGAGCAGCGCGCGGTGCCGCCGCAATGTCGACGAGGTGCTGGAGGCGGCCGAGCCAGTTGTCGTGCGCCTCAGCTGTGGGGCGGTAGCGGAAGAGCTCCGCGGCCATGAGCAGCGCGGTGTTTGGGCTGGGCGCTGGACGCCCAAGAGTGGAGGCGCTGTGGCGCTGGGACGGATGCGAGGACTCAGCGTCCTCGCCGTGCCCGTGGTCGACGTTCGTCGAAGCGGTCGTCGTGGTGGCCGTCGTCGTCCTCGGGGTGCTCCACCGCGGTTCAGCGGTGTTGCGCCCCGTGGCGCGGCTGGCGGGGACGGCCGCGAGGGTTGGTGGTGTTGGCAGCGGGCTCGGTGGTGCCCTGCCTGACGCCCGCCGGGTGGCGCGAGCTGCGCGAGTGTCCGCCATGGTGCAGAGGTCGGTGAAGGTTGAAGACGCGCCTCAGCCCCCTACCTGGCGCGCCAATTGTCGGAGAATGACTCCCACGAAACAGGGATAGTCAAGCTCACGAAGAGAGTTCGTGTAAGGGGCTGAACACGTTGGTCAAACAACCCTCAACCTGCACGGCGACGGTGCTCGTCGAGCAAGTGGAGGGACATCACGACAGAGATGAACACCAGCCCGTACCCAGGTTCACGGCCCTCGTGTGGAGGTAACACCGCTACTCCTGCTTGTCTGTATTGCACTGCTTGTAGAGGTTACAGTACAATGAGCTTGCCGAGGGCTCTCTTTTGGCAATGGTGTACACAAGGAAGGGAAGCAGTGGTCTTCTTCTTCCTTGCGCGTAAGTGGCTATGCTGGAATGAGAATGCGATCCTTGCTACGGTGCTGCTCCTCCTTTTATAGGCGCCCCGTGCTCCTCCCTGCTTGCGCTACGGTAGGGCTGTCACGTGGCGCAGAAGGTAGAGCGCGGTGCACCGCAGCCCGGCTGTCCATGGACGCGGTCCATGGGCGTAAAGCTGAGCCTGTAGCAGAGTAACCACCGTCCATGCAGGACGGCCAGCTGGGGCCGCAGAGGAACGTGGGGGTGCCCACGGTGACGTTGGCCGTGGAGCGTAGCGCCGGCCGGTCCCCTTATCACCAAAGAGGAAACCTTGTAGTCCGGTGCGGATGGCACAGCTTTGTTGACCCCTTTAATCACCAAAATGGCAACTGCGGCGTCGTCGTCACCGCGCGCAGGGCGCGCGTCACTCTGCGGCCGCTGCAGAGCCCATGTGCGCTCTGCAGAGGTTGCTTTGCAGCGAAGCGATCTCCACGAGGGCTTGGATGCCCTGTAGAGAATTCGGCGTTGACCTCTCTCCAGGGGAGATTTCCTTGAAGAGGGGGCAGCAGTGGAGAGGGCCTCCGCAGGCCTCTGCTGCCTCAAAAGCCCTCGCGAGGCTCTCCAAGCCGTAGGCTTGGTCCTTAGTGAAAATTGGCCATCAAGTGTCGAGGGCCGTAGAGGACAGGCTCAGCACACCCTGGATTTCACTGGGCCGACAATATCTATACTATATATAAGAGCATCTCCACGGGGGCCTCCAAATTCGTGTCCGGCACCCCCCAATCGTCGAGGCCCAATTGGGGGGGTGCCGGACATGTGTCCACCCATGTTTTCGACCGCGCCCACAGCGGCGCACCCCAAACGCGAGCAAATCATCGAACACCTTGCGGGCGGATTTCAATACAAATTGATGTAATAAATATTACAACACAAGTTCAAATTCGAAATACAAAGTTTAAATACGAATTCAAGTTTAAACCATGACCTATCAAACAGCCGCCGGCTGAGTCGCTTTGATGGTCCACAGGTGGTGCACGAGATCATCGTGCAGTCTCTCTTCAGCGCGAAGTAGTCGTCGTATTCCCGAACGCCATGCACATCGTCCTGAGCAATGACCTGCTCATCCTAAAGCGCCGGTGAAATTCATGAGTCAAGTTCGTCGGATTGTCGGCAAATAATCTTGGTACAAGAGCATGTGCCCAGTTGCTCTGTTGCGTTCCTTGTTGGGCCTCCGCCCCTTCTCTGATCCTCCAAACTTCGGCGCCGCGTCTTCTTCGATCGTGGCCTGTAGAAGTGCGGCCATGACCATCTCATTCTCCTCGATGTCGGCCGCAAGGGCGGCATCCTCCTTCATCATTTCAAAAATATGACCTCGTCGTCGCTGTCCATGGCCTATTAGACGAAAGAAAGCAATGGAACAATGCCACAAATGAACAATCAACCAAATGAGCCTACGGACGAATGGTCGAACAGGTTGCGGGCGGGGTGGGAGGAAAGAAGAGGCGTACCCGGCTTAGAAACTAGCTACGCCGGCGCTGGACTGGTCGCAGACAGGCGGGGAACGGCGGCACGTGGGTCTGCGTTGCCGCTCCGGCTAGGTGCCTGAGGTGCGAATCAAGCAGGCGGCGACGAGAGTGGCGGCGATGGTGCGAATCGCCGGCGAGGAAAAGAGAAGGAGGGTGTGGGGAGCGAATGATTCAGGTCACGCCGCGCTGTCTCTATGATGGGCGGGCCTCCCCTGTCAGACGCATGTCCGCCCCCATGTCCGGCACCCCGAAGAGGCCTCCAAATTTGGAGGCCTCTTCGGGGGTGCCGGACATGTTTTTGCTCGGGGTGACCCTTTGGGGGTGCCGCTGGTGGCGTTTTTTCCCGTCCGGACCCCCAATGGGACTTTGGGGGTCACTTGGAGGCCCCCGGTGGAGATGCTCTAAAAGCTCTCCCTTTCAGAGGCCTATGAAGGCATCCACGACACCGCTGCACTGTAGATGCTACAGTGCGCACACATCTACAGTGCAGTGGTACAGTGCGCGCCCGCGACAGTGCGGCGGTCCAGTGAGCGGCCGCTCCGCGCCGTCCGGTCCCGATCCGACGGCCCTCCTTTTCATAAAAACATATACACGAAATATATGTGCGTCGACGAGTAGGTTCCATTCCCGTGATCGGTTTCGAGTTTGGTCGACTCTAGCTACTTAATTTTGGATCTAGATTCACAAAAACATTTGACGAATTTTGCCAAATTCGGCGCACTCCGTCATCCGTTTCAATTTTCCTCTTAGGAGTAGATGGATATCACCCTTCCAAACAATTTTCATGTTTCAACCTTTTTATTTCGACGGACATATACATATTTCTCTCTAATCCCCCCTTTTTTGCTGTAAAGTCCTCGCGTTCCCCAAAAATCGTGAATCGGTCCTCCGGAATAAAACATTTTTGCAGAAAAGTCCATGCGTGCCTTTTTTGCAGAAAAGTCCTCGCGCTTTGCGAAGGCTTTCAGCGCTCCATGGAGGCCTCCACGTCGCCCCGCACTGTAGAAGTGAACACTGTAGAAGTTCACTTCTACAGTACGCGGCCGCCTCCGCGCCGTCCGATCTACATCCGACGGACCGCGCGTTTTTTTGCAGAAAGCCCCCGCATTTTCCACAAATTGTGAATCAGTCCTCCGACATAAAACACACGCGTCGACCCCACGCTTTTCTGCAGAAAAGTCCCCGCGTTATCCCTGCGTTTTTTGCAAAAAAGTCCCCGCGTTTTCCAAAAAAATGAAACGGTCCTCCGGTCTACAGTTCACACACGTTTCCGCGCCGTCCGATCTACATCCGACGGCCCGCGCGTTTTTTCAGAAAAGCCCCCCGCCTTTTTCAAAAATTGTGAATCGGTCCTCCGGCATAAAACACACGCGCGGATCCCACGCTTTTTTTGCAGAAAAGTCCGCGCGTTATCCCTGCGTTTTTTTGAAAAAAAGTCCCGCGTTTTCCAAAAAAAATGAAACGGTCCTCCGGTCTACAGTTCACACACGTCTCCGCGCCGTCCGATTCAGATCCGACAGCCCGCGCGTTTTTTGCAGAAAAGTCCCCGCCTTTTCCAAAAATTGTGAATCGGTCCTCCGGCATAAAACACACGCGCAGATCCCACGCTTTTTTGTAGAAAAGCCCCCGCGTTATCCCTACGTTTTTTTTGCAACAAAGTCCCCCTGTTTTCCAAAAATTGCGGATTGGTCCTCCGGTACAAATGAACTTGTTTGTTCCCCCCCCCCTTTTTTTTCTTTTCTTCAAACAGATTTCTCCTCCTTTTAGTTTACTCCTATTTTTTTCCCCGCAATTCTTTTTACGAACATTGCGCACGAATAGCGACTTTAAAATTACTTATTTATTTCCACTCCCTATTTATCTCCTACTATATCTTTTTTTTCTTCTTTTACCTCTCTTATATATTTATTTTTATGACTCTAAGATTGCTCGCTTACTTCCTATTTTCCCCTGCTCTATTTTCCAAACTTTTTATTTTATTTCCCTTACACATTTATTTTTGCGAACTTACAATCTATTACTTATTTATTTGCGATTCCTACTATCTTAATTCCCCACTTCTCTATATTCAGCTTCCCACTGTTTTTTTTTACTTTTACTTTCCGTACATTTTTTAACTACTTCTTAACGGTCTACATTAATTCCATTTGGATGCCTAAATTCGCCAAATAAATTAACCTTCCAACACTTACTCCATACAAAAAACACTAAATATTTCCTACCTTCTAAAACCAATTGTGCATCCCCCTCTCCTTTTCCCTCTATTATTTTCCCTTCCCATCTCAGTTTTTGACAACTATATGATACTCAACATATGTGGAAAATGATGACTTCGTTTAGCTATGCCATGCAAAAATAACCTTCCAACACTTACTCCATACAAAAAACACTAAATATTTCCTACCTTTTAAAACTAATTGTGCATCCCCCTCTCATTTTCCCTCTATTATTTTCCCTTCCCATCTCAGTTTTTGACAACTATATGATACTCAACATATGTGGAAAATGATGACTTCGTTTGGCTATGGCATGCAAAAAACGATTTCGTGATTTTAATATTGAATCATACATTCTACCCTCAAGTGAAATCAAGTCATTGAGAGCTGTTTGTTCTCATATTCTCACCGGGTTGCTCTCTGAGCAAAATGCAAAATGATATGCAGGACATCTCATGTGATTTCACAAGGAAAGCGTCAAATAGCAACTGACGAATTTTGTCAAATTCGTCGCACTCGGATATCCGTTTGAATTTTCCTTTCACGAATACATGGATATCACCCTTCCAAACAACTTTCATGTTTTGTCCTTTTTATTTTGACGGACATATACATATTTTTCTCTAATCTTCAAATTCGTTGTATTTTTGGCTGTGAAAAAAAACAAATTCTGACGGATTTCAACATTTTGAATCACAACGGGCGCGGCGTGCCGCCGCGCAACATTTCCTAGTAGACTTTTCATTGCACACCTGGAAAACACTTATATAGCTCTATAGCTACCCCCGTATGAATCAATGTTTCTTTTCTCGTCTTTTTATACCACCCCATGTTTTGTGGTAGGTACATACTAAATTTCTCATCCAACCATATATAATTGCGAATTGGTAACAATCATAGCAAGCAAATAGAGAGAAAATGATCTGGTGAGGAAGTAGGAGATATGTCATATGAGAATTAAGAAGCTAAAACAACGTAAGAACAAATAACTCAAAACCGCATATTTATGTGGTGTGTCTTACATGAGAATAGGAGGCATCATGGGAAATTGGAGTTAATTGCACTGGGGATCACTCATCTCGTCGTCGATGTGCACTTTGGTCACACATCTGGATAACGGGATTTTTTGGTCACACATCTCGACATGTAGGTGCACGCTGGTCACAAACGGGACAGGTCATCCCGTTCTGGACTGAAATTTTTCAAAAAACTCCCTTGCTGTGCAGACGGAATACTAGGAAAAACAATTCGAAAACACCAAAAAAATGAAACAAACATGAACGAATCATGAATATTCTACCCCCATATTGATAGCTCTCCTATTTGTCGGTGAGGCGGGCGCCGATGGTGATGGAGCGAACTCCGTCGCTGGTTAGCGTCACCTTCTTGGTCAGCTGCGGATCGCCATGGAATGGCGCCTTCTTGGGTGGAGTAGATGTGGAGCCCCGGGGTGCCCTTCGCCCCCGGGGAGAGCCCCATCATCATCCTCCTGTACACCTTGAGGAATGTCCGCCGTGGTTGCCACCGTCTGGTTCAGCTGGTGAACGCAGTAGATAGCATCGTCGATGTCGGCCCTGACCTTGATCACGCCCCACGGCGCCGGAATCTTCAACATGTTGTAGGCGAAGTGAGAGACGGCCATGAACTTGGCCAGAGCAGGTCTGCCAAGTATGCCGTTTACGGTAATGGAGTGTCGGCGATGTCGAAGACGATTTCCTCGGTGCGGAAGTTCTTGGAGTCGCCGAAGGTGACCGGAAGGGTGATCTTCCCGAGGGGTCGAGTAACACTTCCGTTCACGCCTTGGTACACCCCAGTGTCTTGTAGACGAGACAGGGGATTTGAAGGACAGCCAGGACCTTCGCCGTCAACAGGTTGAGGCTGGAGCCTCCGTCGACCAGCATCTTGGTGACCTTGTAGTTGTGGATGACGGGCGACACAATCAGCGGCAGGGTCCCGACCCCGGCAGTGTTCGCAGGGTGGTCTTCTGGGTCGAAGGTGATGACTTGGCTGGACCAGTCCAGGGGCTTGGACGGAGCAGAAGCTACCGCGTTCAGCTCCCGGACAAGTCTCTTGCAGGCGCCGTTGGAGGGAGGCAGAGAAGACCCTCCGTGGATGCACCCGACAACTCCCGTTACTTCTTGATACTTGCCGCCGTTGCCTCCTTGGGGAGCCGGAGCTTCCCGTTGCCGACGTGGGCAGCTTCCGGAGTGTTGTACCCGCGACCACCTTGACCGCCGCGTCCTCCTCCACGGCCCCCGCGGCCACCACCTCGGTACCATCCACGGCCGCCTCCGCCTTGGCGACCCGTGGGACAGTCACGAGGGATGTGCCCGGCAGTGCCGCAGTTGTAGCAACCGTCTTGACTGACCCCATCAGCTCGGCGTTGCTCTCGGACGGCGAGGTTCTTGAGCATGCGGCAGTCCTTGAGCAAGTGGTTGCCTTCTGGATGAATGTGGCACCAGGGATCACCTTCACCTTCTTCCTCGGAAGTCGGCGCGGGCTTGGTCTTCTTCGGAAGAGGCTCGGTGACGAAGATCCGCTTGTCGGGTCCAGGGTCCCGCTTCTTGTTCTTAGCTCCTTCTTCAGCTCGAGCGCACCGGTCTGCATGCTCCCAGAGCTTTCGAGCAGACTCGACGCGATGGATGCTCAGCTTCTCCCGCATCTTGGGGTTGCGGACGTTGGCGTGGAAGGACTGGATCACCAACTCCTCCTTGATGCATGGGATGGTGTTCATCTTCTGGGTGAAGCGCTGGATGAACTTGTGGAGAGTTTCACCCGGCAACTGCTTGAAGTCGTGGAGATCACTGGGAGCCCCCGGGCGCTCGTACCCGCCTTGGAAAGCCCCTAGAAACTGCTCCTTCAGTGCCCGCCAGGAACGGATGGAGCACTTGGGAAGGTTGAGAAGCCAAGTCTGGGCATCTCCCTTCAGGGCCAACGGGAACCAGTTGGCCATCATGACCTCATCGGCCCCGGCAACCATCGCAGCCAGAGAGTAGATCTGCAGAAAGTCCCGGGGGTTCGTGGTGCCGTCGTAGCGGAGAACGTCGATCTTGAATTTCTTGGGCCAGTTGAAGTGGCGGAACTCGGGAGCAAGGGCGAGGCAGCCTTCGGCGAGGTCGATGCCCCGATCTTCCCGGCGGTGACGTTCTCGGCGACGCTCGATGCGGGTGCGCATATCCTCGTTCTGACGGCTGTTGAGCTCGTCACGAAGATCTGGGTTGCGCGAGGTAGACGACCCGATGGAGATGGCCTCGCCGTGATCGCGGTTTAGCCGATCAGCCATCGGTGGCGCGGTGCGAGGAGGCGCCGTCTTGGCTTGACGTTCACCACGAGGCTGGCCTCGCGGATCACGTGTTTTGTCTTGTGCTGCTCCGGGGTTGTCGACGGTGGGAGCTTGAGTGGGTTCGACCCACGGACCACCATCGGCGAAGTCGAGGAGCCTCTCGACGCGAGTCCTCCATTCTTGGTAGACCTTGGGGTCGCCGCTGCTTGGAGGGAACTGCATCAGGGCCTTGGCAGCGACTAGGGCATCATGGCGAGCTTGCACGTCCGAAGGTGAGTTCGCGGAGGTCTTGCTCTTGGATGCTCGTGGACCCCGCTGGGGCGAACGCCGTGGTTCCCTCCTCCAGCGGTGGGCTCCTTGCCGGTGCCGTTGCAGACGCTCTTCTCCCCTGAGCGAGGAGGAGGCATGGTGGCGCCCTTTGGAGCCGCCGCTCCGCCAGGGCCGTTGTCCTTATCGCGACCGTCTACTTCGTCCGGCGCCACCCTCTCCATGGGAGGCGGGGATGGAGAGGCGCTCCGCCGTGCGCCAGCAGCACGACGTTCAGCTGAAGCTTGGGTGCGTGAGGGAGAGACCGGCTTGGACGCCGCAGGATCTCCCTTCTTCCTTGGAGGCATGCTTGACGAAGAACTTGCCGATGAACTTGATGAAGATGAATCCAGCACTTGCGCCCCCTACCTGGCGCGCCAGATGTCGTGTCTCGTTGCACGGACACCGGGAGTATAGGATACCCCCTTTTAGGTTCGGCACGGGGCGCGAAGGAGGCTGAGAATCGTCTTCTTGGGCGGAGTCTAGATCAAGCTCTCCTCTCCACGATCAAAGCATGCAACCAAAGGGACACAAGGAGCTACCCAGGTTCAGGCCGCCCGGAGGCTAAAAGCCCTACTCCTGCATGTCTGGATTGATGAGTTCTTCATAGTGTGGCTTACAATGGAACCTCCCGGACAAGGTACCCGGAAGGGTTTTGGCTGGAGGTAGAAGAAGGACAGATCCTGACCCGGAGGAGATCACCTTCCTCTCTACCTTCGCAGCCCTAGACTAGTCTTGCTCTGGTTCTAGCTTGTCTTCGTCCTTGGTTCGACCTAGCTCTCGTCCTCCCCTCCTCCTCCTCCCGTGCCTTGGTCCTCCTTTTATAGGCTAAGGGGTTGCCACAGGGTCACGTGAGGGCGTGAGGGTCCTTCGGGGTGAAGGACCTTCCTCATCTAGTTTAGGGGGAGACGTGGCCTCTCCTCAGCCTAGCGTCTCCCTTGGGTTAGGTGGGAGCGTCCGCCTTGGGGGTGGACAGGAGCTGACACCACCACGGGGCGTGCTTCCCACCCGCGCTGCCTTCGCCTTGCTTCCCAAATCTTCCGTGGTGAGGTGGAATGCTTATCCACAGGTACGTAGGAGGTACCCGGGAGGGAGCCTGGCCTCCTGCCGGGAACTCAGGCTCTCGGGTCCTTTCTGGCCTTCTTGCTTGATTCGGGGACCCGGAAGGTCCCCAGGACCGGAGCCCTTAGTCGATGTAGGCCTTGCGTGTCTTGACGGTGAACCCGCCAGCTTGACTTGAGTCTTGGTCTTGTCCATCTTCAACTTGGGCCCACATGGGGTGGACCCACTTTGGCAGTACTAGGGGAACCCCATGTTCCACTGTTGCGACAGTAGCCCCCGGGCATGGTCCCGGTGGCTCTTACTTCAGCTGCTGGGGCCATGGCCTAAAGATAGGTCAAAGTGGGTCCCGGGTACCTGGTCGTCTCAGCTTCGCTTCATTGATGGTCTTGAAGGTCTTGGAGTTACTCCGCTCGGGGGAATAACTGCGAGGGCCCCCTCGATTCCCACTAACGGAAGAACCGAGGAGACGCGTGGCAGAGGCACTGCCGCGGCTATAAAAGCGAGGCGCACCCCTAGCCTTTTCAGTCATCTTCTTCCTTGGTCCAACTCCAGGCCTCCGCACAAACCGCCAGCGCCAATGGCGAGAGCGAAGAGAGGAGTTGGACGCCCTCGTACTTCTTCAGCTGCTGCGGAGAGTGGCCCCTCCACTCGTGGTCGAGCTGTTCCGCGAGGTCGTGGGATTCGCGGTCGCGGCGGCCGAAGAGGCCGCGGCACCGCTGCCCCTCTTCCTAGGAGCATGGTTCATCCCAGCTTCGCGCCGTTCGAGTTCGCCGTGGATCTGAACCGCATGCCTCGCAGCCGGCTTCTCTTGCCGGATTCCTTCGCGATGGCGACGGAGGACATCAGACCCTCCGGCTTCTGGCTGCAGGTGGAAGCCCTGCTTCTGGGTCCGGGGTGGAATTCGTTCTCCCGTGCCCGCCGCCTGTCCAGGGGGCAGTGCTTGGTGTTCCGGTACGACGGAGATACTACGCTCTTCGTGAAGATCTTCGGTGTCGATGGCGGACGCGTGGAGTGATGCATGGAGAGCAGCAGCGGCAGCTCGAGCTCCTACGACGAGGATGAAGATGAGGAAAACTCATCTGACATCAAGGTCGAGGGGAGCTCGTCTTCCTGAAGGCGAGGAGCTTCGGACAGGCGCCATGGAGATCTCGTTGACCTCCTCCTTGGCGGCCCTGACGTCGTATTTCTGGAAGTAGCGTCTTCCATTGTACGGCGGTGCTCCTTGTTCGGCGGGAGCCAACCTTTTTGTTGTAAAAAAGATCGTCCCCTTGTAGTCCTTGTAAATGAAGAAGATCTTGTTTTCCTCATTGTCTTCGTGTCGCGTCCGTGTGAATGAGAACGAGTTTTTTGCAAAACGCGCTCCCATTACTGCCGCAGCTGTAGCGTCAAGGGATAGGTGGAACGTGGGAGGCCTATAAAAGGCCATCCAGACTCCACCCCTTCGCCACATCTTCTCGCCTTGCTCCGCTCCTCTTCTTCCTTTGCCTCCCCTCGTCCCGCAGAACAATGTCCGGCGAAGCAGAGAGGGCCTTCTCCGATGTGTCGACGGCAGAGTCCGTCTTTCGAGGAGTGGCGGAGGCACCCAGCGAAGCTAGAGCCCGAGCCACTGACGGCGAGGTGGCATCCCGTCCTTCTGCTGCTTAGAACGTTGCTCGCCTGGCGGCTATCTCTGGTCCTGTTGCTCAGGAAGAGGCGAGGATTAGGGCAGTAAGGAGGACGCACCTGTGGTCCATCCTGAAGGAAAGGACTGCTGGTATCCCGGAGCTGTCCTTGGTTGTGGCTGAATTCGAGGCCATTGAGCAGGTTCATTGCTTGCTCTTCTCCATGATTCCGCCTTCTCTTCTTGGGTGGCCTTGATCTTGATCTGGATTTTTTGCAGGCTGAGAGTCAGTCCGTAGGCGAACTGGCAGAAGGTGGCCGAACTCTTCGACACGCCTGACAAGATTCTGCACGCGTGTCATCTTTTCACCCAGGCGTCCCCGGGAGAGAAGAGTGCACCCGGCAGGCAATAAAACAGAAAGACAGAGCTGCACAGCCAGGAGCCCTGAGCTGGCCTTAGTAGCATAGGCTAGATATGTATCCAGGAAAAGCTTCGACTGAATGTAATCCAGAATTGTAAACTCAGAATGTAAGTTCAGATGAATGCAATCCTAGGGCTCAACTCCCGGGGTCATTTCCCAAACCTCCTTTGCACTAACGCGCCGTCAAGTTTTCTGAGGAGATCTCTTAGGTGACAAGTGCTCTGACCGCCCGCACCAGTAGCAGCACCCCTAAGAGCACTATGCCTTCCGGGAGTCCACTCCACAGCCACGGGTACTAGGCCAGAAGGGAAATCTGACCGTTCGCCGGGGAGGACGCATTACCCCCGCAAAGGTTCTCATCAACTGTCAAGCATGCGCAGGTTGGTGGTATATTGACTCCGAGCGAGATATTATGCCTAGAATGCAGATGCACATGCAAAGACTTAGCTGGTTTTTGCCGTCCTTGATCTACTCTGTCCTTCCCGGGTATCCAGCTCCTGAGCCGCTCTTCAGCATCCATTCCTGTCCCGGGAGAGGCGCTACACACAACACACTTTCAGTAGGAAAAGAATGGACCCTCCCTTACATGTCGTGAAAGTGTTTCATCCGGAGCAACCCGCAAGCAAAGTTGAATGTGCATTTCTGTGTTTAGGTTCTTTAAAACACAGCACTGCCCGTTCCACTTCTTACCGCGGCAGTACGGCACGATCAGGTGGCAGCGCCTACTGATAGGCTGCTCGCGCTCGACCTGTCAGCCACCGGCACCATGTCAGCCCCCTGCTTGGGGGTTGTTACGGATAACACACTTCACGACAACAAGAGAGGCTCACGGAATTGAAAAACTTATCTTTTATTCCTTGGCGACGATTCTTACACCCTTATACAGAACACTAGCCCCTTGGGCGTGCTTAGTTGACTCGAACTATCTGCGATTCATGTTCGTATTCAGGGGTAGAATTTCCGGAGATTCTCGATGTTCCAGGCGTTGCCCTCCGGCCTGCCTTTCTCGTCCTCCAGATAAACAGCTCCGGGTCTCAGGGTATGCGTCACCCGATAAGGTCCTTCCCACTTGGAGGACAGCTTGTTCATGTTATCAAGCTTCTGCTTCTTGCGGAGAACCAGGTCTCCGGGTTCCAGTACCCGTGAACGGATATGGCGATCATGATAGCGGCGGAGCCCTTGCTGGTATCGAGCAGATCGTAAGGAAGCTCGGCACCGCACCTCTTCCAGGAAGTTGATGTCATCAATCCTCCTCTCAGCTTGTGCGTCTTCATCATAGGCAAGTACCCGGGGGGATCCATGCCTGAGCTCTGTTGGCAAGACGGCTTCTGCTCCATAGACAAGGAAGAATGGTGTTTCTTGAGTGGCTCTGCTTGGTGTGGTTCTGAGGGACCACAAGACACTTGGTAGATGCTCAATCCAGTTCTTGCCCTTGTCTTCTAACTTGTCAAAGGCCTTGGTCTTCAAACCCTTTAGGACCTCCGCATTGGCTCGCTCCACTTGCCCATTGCACCTTGGGTAGGATACCGAGGCAAAGCACACCTTGATTCCCAGCTCTTCACAGAAGTTGAGGAAGGATCGGCTTGTGAACTGAGAGCCATTGTCCGTTATGATTCTGTTGGGTACTCCGAAGCGGTACACGATCCCTTCAATGAACTTGATGGCTGCTTGAGCTGTCTGTCTTGGTACTGGCATCACTTCCACCCACTTTGTGAACTTGTCGATGGCCACGAAAAGGTATTCATGGCCCCCGACAGACTTCGGTATCTTTCCCACGATGTCCAGCCCCCAGACCGCGAACGGCCAGGAGATTGGAATTGGCTGCAGAGCTTGCGCCGGCTGATGTATGTTCTTCGCATAGTATTGGCAGGCTTCACAGGTCTTGACTAGCTGCTCCGCATCACTGAGGACTGTTGGCCAGTAGAACCCGTGACGAAAACTTTACCCGCCAGTGATCTTGATGCCACATGACTTGAACATGTGCCTTCGTGGATGTCCCGTAGCAGTACTTGGCCTTGTTCTTGAGGGATGCAGCGGAGCTTGACTCCGTTGTCCCGTCGCCGGTAGAGCTCGCCGTCGATCATGACGTAGAGCTTGGCTTGACGAGCCACCCGCTCGGCGTCGTGATCGTCCTCCGGGAGGGCGTGCTCCATGATGTACTTGACGATGTCCCGGGCCCAGGGTGGGTGGGCTCCTTCCACCGGTAGCACCATCCGACGGAAAGAAAGCATAGCTTCCTCCGCTGGAGGGGCTGCCGGGTCTTGAGCTTCTGGGCTGGCTACCCGTGTTGTCGAGGTAGAAGGGTCGCCAGCCCCCGGCGCAGATCTTGTCGCGAGCCTCTCGGGCGGGATCGAAGGTCGCCTGAGGACCTCGATGTAGATCCCGGGAGGCACTGGTTCTTGCTTGGACGCCACCTGCGATAGCTCATCCGCGGCCGTGTTTTCTCCCCGTGGGACGTACACAGCCCGGAAGTTGTCGAAGCGCCGCTGCAGCTTCCAGACCTCTTCAACGTATGGTGCCATCTGAGGGCACGCGTACTCCTTGTTCACTTGTTTGATGACTAGCTGAGAGTCACCCTTGACGACGATCTTGTTGATGCCGAGGCCGATGGCAGCACGAAGTCCTGCGAGCAGGCCCTCGTACTCCGCCGTGTTGTTGGAGATGTTCCCTTGGTAGTGCATCTGGACGACGTACTTCAGCCGGTCCCCGGTTGGTGAGGTTAGGACAACCCCAGCACCTCCTTTCCCCTTGGTGTAGGAGCCGTCGAAGTGCATGATCCAGGCGCTAGGATCTTCCTTCCCGGGGAGGCAGGTTTCCTCTTCCGGGTCGTCGAACGCCGTCTCGGTCCACTCGGCCGTGAAATCCGCCAGCGCCTGACTCTTGATGTTGTCCGTGTGCTCGAACTTGAGACCGAAACCTTGAAGCTCCATGGCCCACCATGATATGCGACCAGTGGCAAGTGGGTTCTCCAGGGGGCTTCTTAGGTTGTACTTGGACACCACCGTGATGGGATGGCTTTGGAAGTACGGCCTCATCTTGCGGGAGGCAATGAGGATTGCCAGCAGCAGCTTCTGCATCATGGGGTACCGCTCCCGGGCGTCGCGCAGCACTGCGCTGACGAAGTAGACCGGGTGCTGCACCTTGCGGGTCGCCGAGTCCTGAGAGGGCTCGGCTTCCCCCTCGTCGATGTCTTGGGGTGGGGACGATGTAGCCCCCGGCGAAGTCTCGTCGGAGGGAGATTCTCCATTCCCGACGGGATCCGCGTCGCTTGGTGAAGTGCAGTGACGCCAGGATCATGAGACCCCTGGTCACCCGGCAGCCTTTTCTTGCACGGTTGCCCCGGAAGAGAGTTCCCGGGTCGCTTGCCCTTGATCTTGCTTGACTTCTTCGGAGGAGCGTCACGCTCTACCACGAGCACAGCGCTGATCACCTGGTTGGTGGCAGCAATGTACAGTAGTAGGGGCTCCTTCTCTTCTGGTGCCACGAGGATTGGTGGCGAGGCGAGGTAGCGCTTGAGGGACTGCAGGGCTTCCTCGGCCTCGGAGGTCCACTCCACGGGGCCTGATTTCTTGAGCAGCCTGAAGAACGGTAAGGCCCGCTCCCCAAGCCTTGAGATGAAGCGCCCGAGTGCAGTGATGCACCCGTTGAGGCGCTGTACGTCCTTGACCCGCCGGGGCGCCTCCATGCGCTCGATTGCCTTGATTTTGTCCGGATTCGCCTCGATCCCTCGGTGAGAGACCAGGAAACCCAGCAGCTTGCCGGAGGGGACCCCGAACACGCACTTGTCGGGGTTGAGCTTGAAGTTGACCCGGCGGAGGTTCTCGAAGGTCTCGTGCAGGTCTTGGATGAGGGAGTCCTTGTACCGGGTCTTGACCACGATGTCGTCGATGTACGCTTCGACGTTGCGGCCCAGCTGCGACCCAAGGCATGCTTGCATTGCGCGCTGGAAGGTAGCGCCGGCTTTCGGAGGCCAAAAGGCATCCGGGTGTAGCAGTAGCAGCCCTTGGGAGTGATGAAGGCCGTCTTCTCTTGGTCCTCGAGTGACATCATGATCTGGTGGTACCCGGAAAAGGCATCCAGAAACACAGCAGCTCGCACCCGGCCGTGGAATCCACGATCATGTCGATCCGCGGCAGGGGGAAGGGTCCTTGGGACAGGCCTTATTCAGGTCTGTGAAGTCGATGCAGAGTCTCCACTTGAAGGTCATGGGTTTCGGTACCACCACGGGGTTGGCCACCCAGCTTGGGTGGGGAACCGACCGGATGACACCAGCTTCTATCAACTTGTCCACCTCGGCGATGATGAATTCCAGCTTTTCCTTGCTTTGGTTCCGGAGAACCTGCTTCACGGGGCGAGCCCCCGGATTGACCGCCAATTTGTGCTCGATCACCTCCCTTGGTACGCCGGGTAAACCTGATGCCTCCCACGCGAAGACGTCAGAGTTTTCCCGAAGGAAGGCGACGAGCGCGCTTTCCTATTTGTCGGTGAGGCGGGCGCCGATGGTGATGGAGCGAACTCCGTCGCTGGTTAGCGCCACCTTCTTGGTCAGCTGCGGATCGCCATGGAATGGCGCCTTCTTGGGTGGAGTAGATGTGGAGCCCCCGGGGTGCCCTTCGCCCCCGGGGAGAGCCCCATCATCATCCTCCTGTACACCTTGAGGGATGTCCGCCGTGGTTGCCACCGTCTGGTTCAGCTGGTGAACGCAGTAGATAGCATCGTCGATGTCGGCCTGACCTTGATCACGCCCCACGGCGCCGGAATCTTCAGCATGTTGTAGGCGAAGTGGGAGACGGCCATGAACTTGGCCAGAGCAGGTCTGCCAAGTATGCCGTTGTACGGTAGCGGAGTGTCGGCGATGTCGAAGACGATTTCCTCGGTGCGGAAGTTCTTGGAGTCGCCGAAGGTGACCGGAAGGGTGATCTTCCCGAGGGGTCGAGTAACACTTCCGTTCACGCCTTGGAACACCCAGTGTCTTGTAGGCGAGACAGGGGGATTTGAAGGACAGCCAGGACCTTCGCCGTCAGCAGGTTGAGGCTGGAGCCTCCGTCGACCAGCATCTTGGTGACCTTGTAGTTGTGGATGACGGGCGACACGATCAGCGGCAGGGTCCCGACCCCGGCAGTGTTTGCAGGGTGGTCTTCTGGGTCGAAGGTGATGACTTGGCTAGACCAGTCCAGGGGCTTGGACGGAGCAGAAGCAACCGCGTTCAGCTCCCGGACAAGTCTCTTGCAGGCGCCGTTGGAGGGAGGCAGAGAAGACCCTCCGTGGATGCACCCGACAACTCCCGTGACTTCTTGATACTTGCCGCCGTTGCCTCCTTGGGGAGCCGGAGCTTCCCCGTTGCCGACGTGGGCGGCTCCGGAGTGTTGTACCCGCGACCACCTTGACCGCCGCGTCCTCCTCCACGGCCCCCGCGGCCACCGCCTCGGTACCATCCACGGCCGCCTCCGCCTTGGCGACCCGTGGGACAGTCACGAGCGATGTGCCCGGCAGTGCCGCAGTTGTAGCAACCGTCTTGACTGACCCCATCAGCTCGGCGTTGCTCCGGACGGCGAGGTTCTTGAGCATGCGGCAGTCCTTGAGCAAGTGGTTGCCTTCTGGATGGATGTGGCACCAGGGATCACCTTCACCTTCTTCCTCGGAAGTCGGCGCGGGCTTGGTCTTCTTCGGAAGAGGCTCGGTGACGAAGATCCGCTTGTCGGGTCCAGGGTCCCGCTTCTTGTTCTTAGCTGGAGCGGCCTTGTCCTCGGGTTCATCCTCCCCGGGGAACTTGGCTCCTTCTTCAGCTCGAGCGCACCGTCTGCAAGCTCCCAGAGCTTACGAGCAGACTCGACGCGATGGATGCTCAGCTTCTCGCGCATCTTGGGGTTGCGGACGTTGGCGTGGAAGGACTGGATCACCAACTCCTCCTTGATGCACGGGATGGTGTTCATCTTCTGGGTGAAGCGCTGGATGAACTTGCGGAGAGTTTCACCCGGCAACTGCTTGAAGTCGTGGAGATCACTGGGAGCCCCCGGGCGCTCGTACCCGCCTTGGAAAGCCCCCAGAAACTGCTCCTTCAGTGCCCGCCAGGAACGGATGGAGCACTTGGGAAGGTTGAGAAGCCAAGTCTGGGCATCTCCCTTCAGGGCCAACGGGAACCAGTTGGCCATCATGACCTCGTCGGCCCCGGCAACCATCGCAGCAAGAGAGTAGATCTGCAGAAAGTCCCGGGGGTTCGTGGTGCCGTCGTAGCGGAGAACGTCGATCTTGAATTTCTTGGGCCAGTTGAAGTGGCGGAACTCGGGAGCGAGGGCGAGGCAGCCTTCGGCGAGGTCGATGCCCCGATCTTCCCGGCGGTGACGTTCTCGGCGACGCTCGATGCGGGTGCGCATATCCTCGTTCTGACGGCTGTTGAGCTCGTCACGAAGATCTGGGTTGCGCGAGGTAGACGACCCGATGGAGATGGCCTCGCCGTGATCGCGGTTTAGCCGATCAGCCATCGGTGGCGCGGTGCGAGGAGGCGCCGTCTTGGCTTGACGTTCACCACGAGGCTGGCCTCGCGGATCACGTGTTTTGTCTTGTGCTGCTCCGGGGTTGTCGACGGTGGGAGCTTGAGTGGGTTCGACCCACGGACCACCATCGGCGAAGTCGAGGAGCCTCTCGACGCGAGTCCTCCATTCTTGGTAGACCTTGGGGTCGCCGCTGCTTGGAGGGAACTGCATCAGGCCTTGGCAGCGACTAGAGCATCATGGCGAGCTTGCACGTCCGAAGGCGAGTGCGCGGAGGTCTTGCTCTTGGATGCTCGTGGATCCCCGCTGGGGCGAACGCCGTGGTTCCCTCCTCCAGCGGTGGGCTCCTTGCCGGTGCCGTTGCAGACGCTCTTCTCCCCTGAGCGAGGAGGAGGCATGGTGGCGCCCTTTGGAGCCGCCGCTCCGCCAGGGCCGTTGTCCTTGTCGCGACCGTCCACTTCGTCCGGCGCCACCCTCTCCATGGGAGGCGGGGACGGAGAGGCGCTCCGCCGTGCGCCAGCAGCACGACGTTCAGCTGAAGCTTGGGTGCGTGAGGGAGAGACCGGCTTGGACGCCGCAGGATCTCCCTTCTTCCTTGGAGGCATGCTTGACGAAGAACTTGCCGATGAACTTGATGAAGATGAATCCAGCACTTGCGCCCCCTACCTGGCGCGCCAGATGTCGTGTCTCGTTGCACGGACACCGGGAGTATAGGATACCCCCTTTTAGGTTCGGCACGGGGCGCGAAGGAGGCTGAGAATCGTCTTCTTGGGCGGAGTCTAGATCAAGCTCTCCTCTCCACGATCAAAGCATGCAACCAAAGGGACACAAGGAGCTACCCAGGTTCAGGCCGCCCGGAGGCTAAAAGCCCTACTCCTGCATGTCTGGATTGATGAGTTCTTCATAGTGTGGCTTACAATGGAACCTCCCGGACAGGGTACCCGGAAGGGTTTTGGCTGGAGGTAGAAGAAGGACAGATCCTGACCCGGAGGAGATCACCTTCCTCTCTACCTTCGCAGCCCTAGTCTAGTCTTGCTCTGGTTCTAGCTTGTCTTCGTCCTTGTTCGACCTCTCTCCTCCCCTCCTCCTCCGTGCCTTGGTCCTCCTTTTATAGGCTAAGGGGTTGCCACAGGGTCACGTGAGGGGCGTGAGGGACCTTCGGGGTGAAGGACCCTCCTCATCTAGTTTAGGGGGAGACGTGGCCTCTCCTCAGCCTAGCGTCTCCTTGGGTTAGGTGGGAGCGTCCGCCTTGGGGTGGACAGGAGCTGACACCACCACGGGCGTGCTTCCCCCGCGCTGCCTTCGCCTTGCTTCCCAAGTCTTCCGTGGTGAGGTGGAGTGCTTATCCACAGGACGTAGGAGTACCCGGAGGGAGCCTGGCCTCCTGCCGGGAACTCGGGCTCTCGGGTCCTTCCTGGCCTTCTTGCTTGATTCGGGGACCCGGAAGGTCCCCAGGACCGGAGCCCTTAGTCGATGTAGGCCTTGCGTGTCTTGACGGTGAACCCGCCAGCTTGACTTGAGTCTTGGTCTTGTCCATCTTCATCTTGGGCCCACATGGGGTGGACCCACTTTGGCAGTACTAGGGGAACCCCATGTTCCACTGTTGCGACAGTATCTATGCAATATTTTGCCCCCATACTGAAGGTTCCCTGATATGCTCTCCTACTTTGCACATGCTCTGTTCATGTTGACAAATGCAAGTACTCAAGATATTTTAAAATACTAAAAAAAAAGCATCATAGACCTTTCATTGCACACCTTGCTACTCATCAATGAAGTACTGTACTACTCTTGCTACTCATCAATGAATATACCTTTTTGGTCTTTTTATCCCACCCCATATACCATATTTCAGTCCTTGCTACTTACTACATATCTTCATCGAACCATATAAATAGTGACGTGGTAACCACCATAGCAAGCAACTAGAAAAGAAGATGATCTAGTGAAAAAGTAGCAGATGTGTCTACAAATCAAAAGGCTAGGACAGCGGAAGAAGAACAAGTAACTATGAACCATAGAGTTTTGTAATGTGTCTTATATACGTAGTAGATAAGAATAGGATGCATCCAGGGAATTCGACAGGAAAAGCTAGAGAACGATATCGTTCCGGTGCTCCCGCCTCTTGCCGCTCCTGCCATGGAACGCCTACATCTTTATTTTCGATGATCGACCTCAGCTTCTCGTTCTGTGGTTATCCCCTTTCTTTTGCGGCCAAGCATGCAAGGCCTTCGATTTTCTTATCGAGATGCCCTTTATTTCTCCAAATGGTCATATCCCATCCCGGAACCACTACTGCAACTGGGAAAGATAGAATCTTGCTCAGTTCGGGGACGAGCTTTAGCCGTCTGCTTCCCAGATCCGTGGAACAAATTAATTTGAGCACATTGGGTACTGACCCTGCTATCCTCAGCGTAGTTTTTTCTAGTGATATAAGCCCACACTACAGATCATCTACTTAGCAAAACGTCAGATTAACCGCAAGAATCCATGGATTGTGAATCTTTCGCATTTGATAGGTGACAAATTAATGCGAGCGTACAGCAGATGGATATTACACAAATCCTTGTTTTTTTCACTGCTTCATAGTTCTAGGGTTCATCCGAAATACAAGGAAAACAATCGCAAAACACTACAAAAAGAACTACGGAAAAACACATGAACAAATTACGAATAAGCGCATGAACAAATCATGAATAATTCGCAAAGCAGGCATCCATCCATTCACGAAGAGCTCGATTCAGTTCAGTTCACAAATGTATACCCGTCTCTTTATGTACATCACCAACCACCACACAGAGGAGCTAGCAGTACAATACTAACTTGGAGTATACCATACCTAGTAACCAAACACAACACCCTCTTCTCCCTTACCCATTTCCCCGACACTTATACCAACCTCCCCCTCTAACCCACTACAGTACAGAATTACCTCAACACTCTCTCCATTTAACCCACCACCACTACCAACCCCCAAAATAAATTTACATCTCCTTATACCACACCATTTGTACCACCCCCAATCCCATCCCATCCCCTCCACAAAAACCAAGAATCAAACTGACTGACACCACTACTGCTTCCATAGAATCTAAAGTTACCTAAAAATCCTTATTGGCATCACCGTGGTTTTGTAGCTACCTAGGCTGTGGGCGCGCCGGGAACGACTTGGCGTGCCTCATCTGTGGGGTTTGCCGCGGGGTCGACGAGCGGGTCAGTGTCTGGGAGCGCAGCACCATGTCGACCATCGACGTGGTCTGGTAGGCCTGGATCAGGCTCTCGCTGTCGGTGGAGTCGCCGCGGGCGGTGGCCCTCTGCCACGAGTGCGAGCTCAGGCCAGACAGGACATAAGCCCGGCCGGACGCCTCGTACCTCTGCCGGTTCGCCATCCTCTCCTGCATCTCCTTCAGCTCGGCGTCCAGTGACTGGCATAGCCTGTCACCGGACTGCCCTGACGCTGACGCCTTGATCATTCTCCGGCAGTCCTCGAGCAACGACACGGCGTGTGTCAGGTCACCCCGCTCGGCGGAGAACCTTGCCGCAGCCATCACCTCCGCTGCGTGAAGGCGGTTCTTCTGGCGGTCCACCTGGATCGACACGGTTTGTACCGAGACGAATGCCGGCCTGGAGATCTTCACCTGCACCTCAGCCATGTTAATGGTCTCCTTCATCAGTGGATCTTTGTAGACACAACCGACTTTGAGGAGTGTCGTCTCGTCACCACAGCCCTTGGGAACGTTGATAGCCATAAGGAAATCCCTCTCCTCTTCAGCATACAGGTCACCAACATCAATGGACCCGTTCCTCTTGTCATCTGTAATCCTGCTAGAGTAGCTGCCTGATCTGATGTTGCCAAAGTGCACATCAGGGTGGAGGCTCTCCACCTTTACACGCAAGTCCTGTGCAACGACACTCAGAAGTCCACCAATGCACTGGGCAAATGCATCTTGGATGGTAGCCTCGGTCTCTATGAACGAAAAAGTCCCACCAGAGGTTTGTGAGATCGAATGGAGTGCAGCTGCATCATGGTCAGCGCCGAACCCAAAGACATGAACTGGTACCTGCTGGCAACCATTAGACGATGGCAAGAGCACACAATACTCCGCTGCTGCTTTCTGTGCGCCGGCGGTCGGCGAGCCTGCAGATGCTTTCTGTGCACCGGCAGTTGGCGAGCCTGCGTATGCTTTGTGTGCACCGGTAGTTGGTGAGACTGTATATGTGTCTTGCCCGTCTGATAAAAGGATGATGCTGCAGACCGGATTCTTGGCCTGCCGTTCTTCGATCACTTTGGACCCTTTCCTCAGACCCTCAGAAATATTAGTCCCACCATTTGATGTCAGAGAATTGACTGCTTGCAAGCTTTGCTGGCGACCAGATTCGGTCATCCGACGTAGAGGGAAGAGCCTGCGTGCAGATGATGAGAAGGCGATGACAGAAAGGCGGTCTGAGGAGCCAAGGTTCTGAATGACAAACCCCATGGCCCTCTTCAGCAATGCCAGTTTGGTACCAGCCATGCTGCCGCTGACATCAAGCACTGTGATAAGATCAATTGGGGCTCTACCCGTGTTCAGGCCATTGTCACCTCCAAGACTGCCAGGTTTGAGCAGGTTCTGAGCAAGAGGTGCCTTTAGATGAATTAGAACGGTGAAGTTCCTTTCTGAAGTACTTTCTGGTATTTCAGTGAACTCCGGATATGTCTCTATCTCTACTGTTCTTGAACATCCCTGTTGATGGCCCTCAGTTGCATCAGACAAGTCCAAGGGTTCATCATCGTTGAAAATACTTCGGTCGGTGTCAGGCAACAAACAAGTCACATGGTGAAGGCGGCCAGAGGAACGGGCACGAGGGAGTGGTCGCAATAGCGTCATGTGGCCACCATTTTGGTGTCCATTAACAGGACTTATCCTTGCACTTCCTTGAGGGATTTCAGCAGACAAGGGACCACGAAATGGAAGTTCCTTCCATTCGGTGCGGCAAACTGGGCAATTGTTGCTTCCGTGCTTAACATTTGCAGCTATACAGTGGAAGTGAAAGGTATGCGAGCACTCTGCTGTGAATAGAGCATGACCCTGACCAGGTTTCATTATGGTCAAGCATATTGCACATGTTTTCTGCAAAAAAAAAAAAAAAAAGCATGAGGACATAAAAAGGATTAATACAGGGACATTAAACAGTGGTCAAAATATGAATCTGGGAAGGTATTTTTCGTGGATTATAGTAGTATCAGTCTATCAGATGATGTCGCAAACAGAAGTAAAGAAGACCAAATAAAGATTGCAATAGCAAATGCACAGACCATGAAAATGAAGTAATCCATGACCTTTCGATTTTTCAAACGTCCTCAATATTTATGTTTTTCATAGATAGTTCGCCTGCATTGAACAAGTCATGGATTGCTCATATAAAAAAACAAGTCATGGGTTGCTTAATACCTAAAGAAATACTTACTCCGTTCTCAAATATAAGATGTTTTAGATGTTACACATGTTGTCTATATGCATAATAAAATGAGTGAACATACACATGAAACGTGTCTAGATACATTTGTGTACATATGAATGTGAACAAGTGCTAAAACATCTTATATTTAGGAACGGAGGGAGTATATCAGTATTGTCAAACACCCTCTAAAAGTCTTCGTCAAATGGCGCAGTTTGAAAGCATCAGGCTTCCATTATAAACCTTGTTCAGGCGCCGCACTTTCAGACTTCCAGTTCAGAAGAACAAATTTGCGCAACATATAGGTAGTCATGTGGCAAGCTAAGTGCATGGTCAATCTAATTTACAATGGGAAGTATTCTTTAATATTTTGATTTTTTGAGTGATGTAGGTGCCTTAATTTGAATAATTCACTGCTGACCAACCAATAGACCTCATCCTGTTAAGACCAGAATATCAAAGAGCTGACCTTCCCCAAAAAACATTTCAAAAGCCAAAACCAACTGTGTCCACGTGTCTGCTTATAACTGTTACATGCTGCCGGTGCTTTAAAATAACCAGATGCTGCGATTTAAAAAATACAAATGGGCATGGTCTGATACTAATTACTCTTCCAATTATGGCCTATGATTTCCCCAAAACGAGATGCTGGTGTGCTCTCAAGTCATGTGGCAAGGTAGAACTGACAGTCAAGATAGTTTTCAAAGACAGGTGGTAATTTGAATATTTTGAGTGATGTATGATGCCTTAGTTTGAATAATTCATCGCTGACTAACCAATACACCTCACCCAGTATGACCAGAATATCAAGGGGCCGCCTTCCCGCCTGCATTCCAAATCCCGTGCTTACCGCGCCGCGGCCGCGGGAAATGTTCAGCATACCATTACACGCCGCCGAAGCGGAAAACGTAGGTAGGATGCTGCAATTTCAACACATGCAAATGGGCATGAACTAATATACTCTCAAATTAATTCTCCAATTCTGGCTCCTGGGCGTCCTGAAGCGGGACGGTGGTGGGCTCTCTGATGTGCAAGGGGAAGCCTATGGTCAAACTACTAATTTACAAAGTCAACTAGTAATATTTTCCAGATAAGGATAAGGAGTAATCTTCTAACATTTCGAGAGATGTGGATGCCTTTGTTAGAACACTTCGTCACGAGCTAACCACTACACACCTCACCCTACATGACCAGAAGATCAAAGGGGGTAAAGGGCTGACCTCCCACATATATTTCAAAACTCAATCCAAACCGCGGCAGCGGGCCCTTTTAGCAATACCGTTTACAAGCCGCTGACGTCTAGGATGGCAATCCTAGCATACATTTCAACTATGCAGTTACTAGTAGCAATCAATTTAACAATTGTAGCTGGGCATCATCTAAATACTAGCGACAGGGTGAGGTGGGCTTCCTGTTCAGGAATCCAATACCCCCTCCTCCCCTGTTCTGAAAAACAAGATATGAAATAATACAAGAAGGGATCTGGGAACAGTAGCAGGCGGCTGTTTCTGAAAAGGATGCTAGCTATCAGCCATGGCTATGCCGGCTGCCCCCTCTTTATGCCTCCACGAAAAGAAGTGAAGTGAGATGAATGAAACCAGAGAGGCTATCTAGGATAGGAGGAAAAGGTGAGTGATGAAGGAAAAGAGGTGTGGACTATGGCTGGGTGTGACAGGAGAAGGAGGACCCCATGGCGAAAGAAAGACAAACTCCCCCACTCCCATGATGATATTCCTCCTCCACCGCCATTGCCCCCCATCTCTCCTCCCTGCGTCTCCTTTTTCACCCTGTGGCTCTGTATATGTGATGAGGGAAAGCTAGTTGCATGCATCATTGGAAGCAAAAGAGCAGCGTCACAGGTGTACAACCTGAATCGAAGCTTTGCTTGCAATATACCCTATTTAATTTGGAACTTAAACTTTTTGCGACAGAGAATACAGCTTAATTAAGAAAATACAGAGAAATTATTAAAAAAATGGTGTGCGGATGGATCTTGGCAAGCTGTTCTTTGAATGCTACCGGAGAGATGGTAGTTGTACCTTGAAGGACTTGCTGCCGGATTTGGAGAGGCGGAGGCCGCCGGAGGTGGGCGTCGGGGTGGTCGGCATGAGCGCGCCGGGGCCCCTGGCGCTTCCCTGGTCCGCCGTGGGCGTGGTGTTGGCGCTGGTGGCGGCGGAGGTCGACGAGGAGGCCGCTGGCGAGACGAGCGCGGCCGTGGAGGAGCCCGTGGACGGCGGGCCGTCGTCCAGCGTCCGCGGCACGTACACGCAGAGATTCAACCCCAGCGACATCTTCGCTTTCCTCCATCTGCTCTCCATCGACCCGCGCAACCAAACCAACCAACCAACTGCTTCCACTAGTTGAGCTGAACTAAGCTGAGTTGAGATGAGCTGAGCGGAGCGGGCTGAGCGACTGTTCTTGAAGGTAGCTGGGTGGGTGAGTTAGTGAGGTCAGAGCCTCAGAGGCGGAGCTGGCGGCGCTCTTGCTCCGTCGGGTCGCTGGAAGTGGCAGCAGCCGACGTGGAAGCCATGGACTTTGGGGAACAAAGCAGCTAGGACAAACCAAATGGATTTGAAGGTGAGCTGAGCTAGCCTTGGAAACTCAGACGGGGAGGTTAAAAGAAGAAGATTGTGCAAGAAAGAGAGCGAAAGAGGGTGGATGGGTATTTGACCTCAGGCAGCCATGCCAAGGCAGAGAGAGAAGGAGACTGTGTTAGAGAGAGAGGGAGGAGAGAGGTGTGAGAGGAGGAGGGAGCAGCCTTTTAAGAAAGAGGAGGAGGAAAAGGCAGGGGCACCCGGCACAGTCCACAGGGCAGCGACGAAAAAAAGCTGGAAAGAGGGGAATGATGGCGAGGAGTGAGTGAGGGAGCTCTGCTCGGCTCAGGTCGTCGATGGTATCTTGCGCTGCTGCTGGTGGTGGTGGTGGTGGTGGTGGCGCAGTCCACTGGCGAGCGAGTGATGCGAATGGGCGGCCCGAGGAAGACGACGAGGCGGTCCGTGTTCAACTCCTTGGCCTCTCCTGTACGCGACACGACATGTACGCCCCCGCCTCTCGTTTTCCTTGGCAGGCCGGGCAGTTTATTCTGCGACTTTAATTTTGTTCTGATACGTGTATTGTTTCTTTCTTTTCTTTTCTTTTGAGGGACGGCGGTTCCATGTTTCGTGTGTAATTGCCGGTGGTTCTTCCGGCGTGGTGTCACGGGTTTCATCGTGTCGCCGTTGATAGGCACGTGCATTTAGATTTTAGAGTAGCACCACATGCCGAGCAGTTGATGTTAGAGCGTCTCCACCGGGCCTCCAAATTCATGTCCGGCACTCC
The DNA here is from genome assembly GCA_947311845.1 of Poa pratensis. Lineage (NCBI taxonomy): Eukaryota > Viridiplantae > Streptophyta > Magnoliopsida > Poales > Poaceae > Poa > Poa pratensis. Next base: position 7,954,730 of record CAMZMU010000020.1, on the reverse strand, counting down.
CAATGGGGCCTCCATTGCGGGTGCCGGACATGTGTCCGCCCATGTTTTCGACCGCGTCCACAGCGGCGCACCCCAAACGTCCGCCCCCCAAACGCGAGCAAATCATCGAACACCTTGCGGGCGGCGGATTTTATTAAACGAGATTTAAGAAACTTACAATTTAAAATCTAAACGAGATTTAACAAACTAAACTTAAACTACGCCGGTACCGGCTACACGCTACAGCGTCTAGCCAACCACTACACGCGTCGGCGGCGAGGAGAGATGCCGCTCCATGGCCTAGCGAAGGGGAAGAAGATGCGAACCAAGCGCCGGAATCATCAACAGACTTGCATGTCTCGATGATCCGCGCGCGGGAAGTTTCATCTGCTATTCCCATCGGCTACGGCCTTTAGAAACGAAGCCTCGCCGTGGCTGAGGCTTCTGGTTTCGCGGCCGGCGCATGGTGGGATTTCATCTACCGCCTGGCCGCCTGATCGGAAGCCTCGCCGGCTTCACCTTGCGCCCCCTTCTCCGGTGGCGGCGGCGCTGCTGACCAAGATGCGCCTGCCGTTTCTATAGGTAGATCGGGTAGCTCGAGGTCGTCGTCGTCGTCCTCGGCCGTGTCGTCGTCGTCCGATGCAGACAACTCCGGCGTTGGTTCCCGCGCGCCGGTAGGGAGGAAGTCGCCGGCACAGCGCGCCTCGTACTCCGCGTCCACCACGGCATGCCAGTAGGGCGCCGAGATGGAGTACTTGGGGTCGATCTTCTGCTCGTACGGCATCGCCTGCCACTTCCGCATGATGAAGCCGACGCGCTCCTTGCCGCTGAGCCGCGGCGCCACCGGCACGTTGACGGCGTTCCTCGTCCACCCTTCGGGTAGGGACGCGTGCCCCTCCACCGGCACACTGTGGCGGCTGCACAGTTGCGCCGTCTCCAGCGACACGACGTACGGACGCGCGTTGGCTGCCTCCTCGAGCCACCGCTCGCGTTCATACGCCCTGGCCATCTCTGCCTCCTCGTTGCGGCGACGGCGTTCTTCCATCTGCTCGCGGCGTCGCTGGCCGCGGCGCTCGCTTTCCGCCGAGAGGAAGTCGCGATGACGCCGGAGCTCGCGCTCCTCCGGCGTCTCGCGGTTGGCCGCCTTGCTTGGCGGCCGATCTGCTGGTGGCGAGTTGGGAGAGGGGAGAAGGGAGAAGCGGTGGTGTGGGGAGAGGAGGGCTGCGACGCGCCGTGTTTTAAAGGCGGCCGGAGGAGCGGGTTTGGGTGGCCTGCATTAACGCGGCCACCGGTTCGCCTGACCACGCATTGACGCCGATGACGCGTGCGCAGGGCGCCGCCGCGGGCAGCCGCTGCGACTGCAGCACGCGTCGCTTCCGTCTGCGCCATGGGAACGGGCGCGGCGTTATTGCGAGGCGTCGCTTCGCTATTGCGAGGCGTGATGACAGGCGAGCCGCCGTCTCGTCGCCTCGCCATTAAACGCGGCGCAACGGCCTCCTGCCAAGCCCAAGTTAACACGGGGCAGGGCGCTGTGCGTATGACGGGCGGGCCAGCCCTGTCAGAAGCATGTCCGCACCCATGTCCGGCACCCCCGAGAGGGCCTCCAAATTTGGAGGCCTCTTCGGGGGTGCCGGACACGATTTTGCTCGGGGCGACCCTTTGGGGGTGCCGCTGGTGGTGTTTTTAGGCGTCCGGACCCCTAATGGGCCTTTGGGGGGTCATTTGGAGGCCCCCGGTGGAGATGCTCTTAGTGTACTGCCACCACTAGGGTACATCCGTGGATTTTTCTTTGTCTACTACTAGTAGTACCACAAGTATGATCCACCACAAGTGAAGAAAAAAATACTTGGACTTGGCATTTCCTCAGTAATAAAAGAGGTGCCGAGTTGAGCACATAATAAAGAGTTGTCCAGTGACATTTATAGATGTATTAAAAATTGGAGTGGCATTTTTCAAAAGTTGAAAATTGCAGTGGTGTTTTCTGATTTGGCATGAATTGCAGTAGAAATTATCCAGTTAACCCTATAATACATGGTTGCTATATTCAAACGCACCCTATAGCGACACGGGCGGCTCCAACCCTAGGCACCATGGGGCTCCTCTCCGGCCACCTCCGCGGTGGCGGCGGACCTCGTTCCAAAGGGGCTGGGGACCTCCGGCCATTTCTAGCGGCGGAGATCAGGTCCCGGGGCAATTGCCCGGGATCAGTGGTGGAATGTCATCTCCCTCAGCCACGTCGTTAGTGCCATAGTTGTATGGTCGCATGGGCTTGTGGGACGGCGTTTGGCGTCCGTTTTCGGCGAAGTACGGCACGACTGCTGACGTGTATGCTCCCTCTAGGGTGAAAACATTGTCCCAGCTTGCCGGAGCCGACGATTGCGACACCTTTGGGCGTCGTATACCTTGGTGGAGGCATCGTTCGTGGGAGCTGCACTACGTCGACCCAATATGTGAGTCTCTGGGAGAAACCTCAAATCCTCGGATCATTCGATCATGGCGCGCTGAGCGTCACTCCCCTCAATGGAGGCATCGTCTTGTTGTAGTTGATGCATCTCGTACCCTCACTCGGGATACTCATGGGGGAAACCCTAGATTCGGGTCTCCCTGGGCGGACAATGGCGGCGCCCGACGCCGTTCTCCCTCCTGGGGAATCGCTTTAGGAGCAGTTGCTGGTTGGAGGGAGGAGGTGGTGTCGCGTGGCATCTACCGCGTCAATGACGACGGGTCTCGGTGGCATACGCATACTGATGGATGGTGGCGCTATCTGGGATCGTGGTGGCGACGTCGATGGTAGGCATGGCAAGGCCAATGCAAATGATCACTGTCGTGAAGACGGGTCGGCAAAAGATGAAGGCAACGACTTCTGGAGTGTGCGCATCTGATGCGCGTTGAGGGTTTTCTAGACCGGTTGTGCTCTCCTTTCGCCATTGGGCCGTTTGGTGAGGCATTCGGATTTAGATGATATACGTATGTGTAAGATTAGGGCAAATGGCTCTGGTCATGGCCCCCCATCATCAAAGTTGTAAGGTGTAGCGAACGTTGCCGCCAGTAAGCTGGATATGGGTTGATCGGTGTATTTGTTTTGTTGATGTGTTGAATAATATAGTAAAAAAATGTGTGCATCATTTTGATGAATAGATCGGGGCTTTGTTCCCCATTTAGAGAAAAATTGATCTTATAATTTTCTGAATTAAGCTTAACTATGTACATGGAGAGCGACGATATGGAGGCCGAGCTCCACGGAGTTCATTACATTTAAAAGTTCAAAATTTACACTTTGAAGTTTCCAAAATCGAATAAATAATATCTAGATGTAGATAATATAGAATATAATCTACAAGTGTGCAAAAATTCGATCCGAAAATCGTTATATTTTGAGTTGTGTAAAAATAACAAACGTATTGATCTAGATTTGTGAACACTACACATTTTGGAAAACTTAAAATTTATTCTGATTTGTCATTTTGTGTAGTCTAAAATAGTATTAATTCGCATTGAGATTTTGCACACAGGTGGATCTCGACATAATGTGCACATAATTTTTTTATTTTAGTTTTTTAAAACATAAAAGTGCAAATTTTGATATTTTTTAATACCGAGCTCCATTGAGATCAGCCTCCAAATGCAGTTCCCGTATGTACATGCCCATGTTCACATAATATATTTCATATTTCTTTTGTGGGGAAGCAGAGTGGCACCTTTCCAGAGCTGAACCTAAAACATGTCCCGATATAGCAACCCAAAGCTGGCGGCAGACCGCCGGTGCCCCGGCTGGGAGGAAAAAAGGCAGGAAAACACACAGAAAATGTGGTCATGGATTAAAAAGCATGCAGGCGGGCTCTCCTCCACTGGGTCCTCCCTGACTTTATAAAGGAAAGGAATGAGAGCAAATGCACGGAGTGGTATTTGCATTGTGTATGTGGCCGGCCACTTTCTTCCTTCTGCGACGTTTGTCGATCGAACCCATCGAGCGCCGCAGAGGTCAACTCCCACTTTGGTCCTTGTAGTTGTACGTACAACGTACCAGATGATAAAAGATGGACAGGGTGTTTGAAAAAGCTCGAGCTCAACGCATCATTCGAATCCAGCACTAAGATTTACTTAATTAGCCGGAAGAAAGCATGCATGTGTACCTGCTGCCTCATAGGCCCTGGCTACGTTCAAATTCACTAACTAGGATGCCCACAGTAGAGTAGAGTGGAGGCACCAACTTTGTGTGTGCAGTGTGCCAGTGTAGTGGTGGGAGCACCGGGGCAGGGAGCCATGGACCAGTCCTTGGCTCAAACATATGCACGGCCCGGAGCTCGCCGGTGGCAGTGGCAGGGTGGTGGCGTACGACGCCGAGGTAAAGTCAAAGCCGATGGATGTGCCCCCGTGTTGTCCATTCCCTGCACGGAACAATTAGCAGGCAGGGTTCACGGTGGCGCCGGAGCAGAATGGTCCAGCGGCGTCCCACGTCGGCGCCACCGGCTGCGCCTGCCCTCTCGTACGCACATTCCGGCGGGTGGTTTTACGTGTCGGCGAGGCAAAACTTCCCGGTGACGCGTGCGCGCACGGGTCCGGTGCCCCGATGCGCCGTGGCCAGACACATGCGAGCGAACACGATAGAGCGACGTAGTAGTACGATGCAGCAAAGTCATCATTGGCCTTTGCTGTCGCACGTCGATCCTTTTTGGTGCATGCGGTGTCCTTTCCTTTGGCCTCGATCGGAAGGTGAAAACCCATTTTCACCCTGAAAAAAAGAGTATGAGCCTAGCAAAATGCCACGTCCCCGTTCGGCCCTTCTTGATTGGGTGTGAATATAGTGAGTCCACCAGTATTTAGTTCAATAATATTGCCCCACTAACTTTACCTCCATTTCTGATCGCAAAAAAAAAACTTTACCTCCATTTCAAACAAACCTTAGGGTTTTGTCCTCCGCTTAGGTCAACCTCGATCGTGGCGAGTTCCGTGTGTAACGGTTTTGTTTCCTCTCCGGTTCCCGTCTCCCTCTCTTCGACCTAGGTCTCAGGACGACTCTGGGCATGGGCCATATCGACCAGCTCGCAATTCTCTCGACAACTAGGGTTCGAATTTGTTTCTCGGTTCCTTGGAGATGTGTGACATGCAATTGTCAGCGAGCGGCATCGCCGTAGATGGAAGGGATGATCTGGCAAAGTCAACGGAAAGTGCTAGTACGTCGAAGGAAGATTGGAATCGGGGAGATGCTTGAGTCAATAATCTCGTAGATGTTGAGTTCAGCGACTTCGTGATCTATGAGGTTGATTCAAAATTGCTGAAAACACGTGCTGCTTTGTTGTGGCCACAAGGCCTCCGTAAATTTTCTCGGAATACACAAAGCCTCATGGAGACAGAAAAGATAAGGGATAGTGCACGGTTCGGTGTCCAAGGAAATTGGATAAGGAATCACCTCTGAAATCATCTCCTGTAGCATTGATGGCGTGGATCACACGTTTGCTGGGAACCCCAAGAGGAAGGTATGATGTAGCGTAGCAGCAGTTTTCCCTTACAAAACCAAGGTTATCGAACCAGTAGGACTTGGAGAAGGCTTCGGCTAGGTGACAATGGCAATGGTGCCGAAAAGAGCTGTTGACGTGGACCTGCGCACACACGAACAAACTATTTTGCCCCCAACGAAACAGAGAGGGTGGCCATCTCTCCGGCTTGCTGAACACAAAACATTAAACGTATGGTGAAAAATATTATGAGAGCAAAAATGACCAGCAAGCAAATGACTAGGAAAAGCTATTAAAACGGTTGTAAGCAATGTACGAAAATAGGACCGGGGTCCACAGTTCACTAGTGGTGTCTCTCCAAAAGATAAACGTGTTGGGTGAACAAATTACAGCGGGGCAATTGACAAACATGGGCGCAGCACAATACTATCACGACACAAAGTTCACCGTTTCATTTAATATGGGCATTACGTCAAAATACATAGACCGTTATCCAACTGCATCTATGACTAATAATCCACCCCGGGATCGCTATCCGGCAAGTCTCCCGAAAGTATTAAGTTGCAAGCAACAGATAATTGCAATAAGCATGGTGCGTAATGTAAGCAATGATTACAACATAAAGCAATAAACACCGTTGTTTTATCCCTAGTAGCAACAGCACATCTCAAGTCCTAATCGTTTCTGTCAACTCGAGCTTGAACAAGAGAGGCATGAACCCACTATCTAGCATAAATACTCCATCTACTGACACAAGTAATAATTTCGGACAAAGCATACACAAGCATCGGAGAGCATGCAAGATCATAAATAAAACATATCATACATAATCTGAACAATAATATCATGACTGCATAATTCATCGAATCCCCGCAAACACAACACATAGCATTACATAAAGATGATCTCAATCATGTAGGCATCTCATAAGATCTAAACAATGGGGCACAAAGGAGAAGAGACAACCATCTAGCTACTGCCATGGACCCGTAGTCCCGTGGTGGACTACTCACGGGTCACTCCGGAGGCAGGCATGGTGATGTAGATGCCTCCGGTGACGATCTCCCCCTCCGGCAGGGTGCCGGGAAGAGCTTCAAAACCCTCCCGATCTAAGGTTGGCGACGGCGGCGGACTCGGATGTTTTCTGGAAAATATGATCAGGTATCGAGGGTTTCCGGGACGAAGGCAATTTATAGGCGAAAGGGCGACTCGAGGAGGTCTCGGAGTCGACCAGGTGGGGCCTAGGCACGGTTCAGGGTTGGCCGCGCCTGGGGGTCGTCTGGCCCCTGTGGGCCCCCCTGCAGGTCTCCTCCTGGCGCAGTCTTTGTTTCATGCAAAAATAATTCACGTAAATTGGCAGCTTATTCCGAGAAAATTCCCCGACTAGCTTTCTGAAACAAAAAGACAGCAAAAACAGAAACTGGCACTGGGCATCTTGTTAATAGGTTAGTTCCATAAAATGTGCCAAAATGATATAAAAACATTATAAAAGCATGTGACAATGATATATAATATGCATGTAACAAACAAAAATTATAGATACGTTTGAGACGTATCAAGCATCTCCCCTACTCATTGTTGTCTTCATCATATCAAGTGACTTACACAATAACTTCTCCATCATCTCTTGGATGTAACCTCGTGGCAAACATGATGTGTGGTACAATATATTATTTATCTTGTTTTGAGTAGTAACTTGTTCATGGCAATGGTGAAATAGTTTGATATGTCGGTTTCATACAATTATGTTTATTTCCATGATGTTCTTATCTGCTAATGTATGAGTGCATACATTAGGCATCATATGGGTGCATGTTATGGGAGGGTAATTCGGGAACTTTAAACTTAATGTGGTGGTTGGAAATTTATATCTTAACAACTCTCTTATTTGAGCATGTATGTGGCTAGAAATCAATCACTTTCAAGTTCCCATGAATACTCTTTCTTATATATTTGCGGGCAATGTCGATACTTGATGAATATCTGGATGTGAATTCTTTCTAAGATAATTTCTATGATAAATAGGCACAAAACTTTCATGGAAGGAATTTTTTTTTTCTAGTGGTACTATTGCTCCTAATAAATCGTGAATGGTGAAGATAAGGAGTATTGTGTTGATTTATCACATTATAGTGCTCTAGATGATGACATGTTTGCTCGATGATCTTCCATCTGGAACAATGGTGACTAGTGTATGGGAGGTTGAGAATTAGGGTAATCCTATAAATGATACATTTTTATCCTTAGACGATAAATCTCTTTGTGGAGATTCTAGTGAAAATTAAATTATTGAGTTTGTTTCTAATGCTTGCACTTATTATGACAGATGAGATGATATGAGCCCATCAATGGTCCCACTTCATCTAGAATGCAACCTATGGTTTGAATATGCATCGGGTTCTGCTTTGTTGAAGTTATTCATTTACTAGAAAATGCCAATGCAGCATAATTGTTAGTGTGCGATTTTTCATTTCCTAGAGGAATGTCAGAAAACATCGCGCAATATGCATCTATGTGTATATAATTTTCCCTAAGTTTTTCAGATTTCCATGAAAAATCAGAGTTCAAGTAAAAAAAATTCCTTGTTGAGTTGTTCAAAACACAATTCTCTTTTTGCTTAGTCATATTATTCAGCAGAATTATTGTATGATACAAACCTATGTTTCACAAAAATCCTACGGTAACCCTGTGTAATTTTTGATAAAAAATCTTGTTTAGTATGATTATGATCTTTTTTGGTGCACTAGCTATTTAGTAACCAATTTCATTTTATATTAAATTTTTATACTTATTAAGAAAATAGTATAATTTTATTACTATTTTTCATAACCATCCATAGAGAAATGTTGGTAAAGGTTCGTTGTACCATTCTTTGTTATGCACTTGTAATTTATATCTTTAATAAATTGGGCTCTCCTAAAATTGAACTTTATTTTACAATAAAACTTCTTTTTCAAAGTAGTTTTTAACAACAGCTCAAAATATATCGTATACGTATTTATGTTAAATATCTAAAGCGCACGACTTAACAAATATCTCATATGTGGTTTCTAGTATATGGCTCATTAACATTATTTAGTGAAACTTCTGGAGCATAAATTGGAACATTGACATGATTCGTATATGTCTTTTGTGTTAAAAATGTGCCTTACAAGTAATAACAGGTTTAAGAATAAGTTGATAGATAGGCATGCTTTGCACTTGCTATGGAAATAAAATTGCTTGTAGCAATCACGACTGAAAGAAATTGTGTATACTATCTATGTTTTTGGATTAACAAGTTAAATATTTGATATGCTCGCATGCAATGCTTTTGTTATGATTTAGTGTATTTGAGTGCCCCTGATATTTTTGTAAACCTTTGCACAAAATTAAAGAAGAAAATCTTATTAGCATAGATTTTAGTATGACCGAACTAAAATCTTCATCACCGATTGTATGGTTCCTAGATTGTACACGGTTCATGACGTGGGCATTCACCTACAAATTGAGTATTAATTTATTTTCGAACATTTAATAACGATGTCTTACCTATAATAGATAATATCTCTGGGACATGGGATTTTGGGTTCGGCCTAAAGTCAGCGCAAATTGGTATATAAGGCAAGTCACATTGCTTGTTAGTACAATTTTCTCGCATGGATGTGACATGGAATGAGATAATCGTCACCTAACCAACTCGCCACGCCATAGGCCAAGAAGGTCCACAAGGAGCGGCGAATGCTCCAAAGCGCATGAAGCCCGGAGCCCTCACGACCACTAAGAGGGTGATGCGCACCCCAGACCCGCCGCGGCCCCACCGGAACGCGGGTCAGACAATACCATCTCGGACCCTAAACCCCCGGAGAAGACGACTTAGTAATCTGGAACACGAAGCAAAAGATACAACCCTAGGCACATGAAGTCATATTTAGTTGCATTGATGTAACATGAGGAAATAGTATAGGCACACCCGGAAATTCACTCTGGCACCAAAACTCATATGCTCCTAATTAAGAAAAACTAAACAATTAGTAAAACATTTAAAAAATGAAAAAGTTTGGAGAAAAACATATAAAAGTTTTCTACATAGGTGCCAATTTTTGTGATAAAATGACAATTTGTATGCTAAAAAAATATGTTGCAAAAATAGAATTTCAAAATGTAGTTTTGAGGGCACTTTTTTTTTGTTTTTTTCGGCAAAGAGCGACACAAATGTCATTTTATTATGAAACTTTGCACATACGTAGAACATTTGTATAAGTTTGTGGTGGCTCTAGGTTGACGAGGGAATATCTCCCCGGCAACAGTGCCAGAAACAATGCTTGTACGTCACACGTCAGTTGGGAACCCCAAGAGGAAGGTATGATGAGTGCAGCAGTAAGTTTTCCCTCAGTATGAAACCAAGGTTTAATCGAACCAGTAGGAAAACGAGGTTTGCTTCGAAGGTGTTGGTGAAGGAGTGTAGTGCGGCGCAACACCAGGGATTCCGGTGCCAACGTGGAACCTGCACAACACAATCAAATTACTTTGCCCCAACTTAACAGTGAGGTTGTCAATCTCACCGGCTTGCTGAAAACAAAGGGTTAAACGTATCGAATGGAAAATGATGTTTGTTTGCATAAAACAGTAGAGAACAATGATTGCAGTAGATTGTATTTCAGATGTAAAAGAATGGACCGGGGTCCACAGTTCACTAGTGGTGTCTCTCCAATAAGATAACTAACATGCTGGGTAAACAAATTACAGCTGGGCAATTGACAATTGATAAGTGCATATAACATGCATGTGTGAGCTGTGGTGTCTACTATGAGATTCATTTGGGCATTACGACAAAGTACATAGACCGCTATCCAGCATGCATCTATGCCTAAATAGTCCACTTTCCGGTTAACATCCGTACCCCTTCCAGTATTAAGTTGCAAGCAACAGACAATTGCATTAAGTAATGTGCGTAATGTAAACAATACATTCATCCTTGAATAAAGCATTGCTGTTTTACCCCTAGTGGCAACAACACATCTACAACCTTAGAACTTGCTGTCACTATCCCAGGTTAAATAGAGGTTGAACCCAACTATCATGCATAAATACCCCCTCTTGGAGTTACAAGTATTCACTTGGCCAAGGCTTCAACAAGTAACGGAGAGCATGCAAGATCACAAATGACATAGACATGATAATATAATATTCAGCTCCACATAGGTATCAATATAAGTCAGATCCCAGCAAACACAACATGTAGCATTACAATAAGATGATCTTGATCATGATAGGCAGCTCACAAGATCTAAACATGATGGCACAAGTGGAGAAGACAACCATCTAGCTACTGCTATGGACCCATAGTCCAAGGATGAACTACTCACGCATCACTCCGGAGGCGGGCATGGCGATGTAGAGCCCTCCGGTGATGATTCCCCTCTCCGGCAGGGTGCCGGGAAGAGCTTCAGAACCCCCCGAGTTAGGGTTGACGACGGCGGCGGCAGCGAATATGTTCTGGATGAAAGGCTCGGTGTTTTAGGGTTTTCACGTCTCGGGGAATAAATAGGCGAAGGGGCGATGTCGGCGGACCCCCGAGGGGCCCAAACCACAGGCAGGCGCGGCTGGGCCCACTGCCGCGCCGCCAGGTGGTTTGGCCACCTCGTGGCTCTCCTTCGTCTCTCCTTCGGACTCCGTGTACGTGCTGGAAAAATAGGGACTTGGCCTTTTGTTTCGTGCAATTCCGAGAATATTTCCAGAAGTAACTTTCTGAAACCAAAAACAGCAGAAAACAGGGAACTGGCACTGTGGCATCTTGTTAATAGGTTAGTCCCAGAAAATGCATAAAAGTGATACGAAGTGTATATAAAACATGTAGCAAATGGTATAATATAAGCATGGAACAGCAGAAATTATGGATACGTTGGAGACGTATCAAGCATCCCCAAGCTTAGTTCTACTCGTCCTCGAGTAGGTAAAACGATAACAACAAATAATTTCTGAGGAGACATGCTTTCACACAATCTTGATCAATATATTGCAAGGCTCATGTCATGAATGAAGTGACTCAAAGCAATGATCTATAGTTTGCTAACAAATAGATAAAGAGTAAACAATGAATCATATAAGCAAAAACTTTTCATGAATAGTACTTTCAAGACAAGCATCAAAAAGTTTTGCATAAGAGGTAACTCATAAAGCAATAGATTCAAAGTAAAAGGCATTGAAGCAACACAAAGGATGATTAAGTTTCAGCATTTGCTTTCAACTTGTAACATGTATATCTCATGGATAGTTGTCAACATAAAGCAATATAACAAGTGCAATAAGTAAATATGTAAGAATCAATGCACACAAAGTTGACACAAGTGTTTGCTTCTAAGATAGAAAGGAGTAGGTAAACTGACTCAACATAAAGTAAAAGATAGGCCCTTCGCAGAGGGAAGCAGGGATTAAATCATGTGCTAGAGCTTTTTAAGTTTTCGAAAGCATATAGAGAGCACAAAATAAGTATTTGAGAGGTGTTTGTTGTTGTCAACGAATGGTAGTGGGCACTCTAACCCCCTTGTCAACCAGACTTTCAAGAGCGGCTCCCATGAAGGACGTTATCTCTACCAGCAAGGTAGATCATCCCTCTTCTCTTTTGTTTACACATGTATTTTAGTTTCTTTATAGATGACACTCCTCCCAACCTTTTGCTTACACAAGCCATGGCTAACCGAATCCTCGGGTGCCTTCCAACATTCACATACCATGGAGGAGTGTCTATTTGCAAAATTAAGTTGCTTACTGATAAATCAGGGCAAAACATGTGAAGAGAATTATTAATGAAAGTTGTAATTAATTGGGGCTGGGCACCCCGTTGCCAGCTCTTTTTGCAAATTATTGGATAAGCGGATGTATATGCCACTAGTCCATTGGTGAAAGTCTGTCAGAAGTAAATGACAAGATTGAAAGATAAAACACCACATACTTCCTCATGAGCTATAAAACATTGACACAAATAAGGAGTAATAAAGTTTTGAATAGTTTAAAGGTAGCACATGAAATATTTACTTGGAATGGCAGGAAATACCACATAGTAGGTAGGTATGGTGGACACAAATGGCATGGGTTTTGGCTCAAGTTTTGGATGCACGAGAAGCATTCCCTCTCAGTACAGAGTTTAGGCTAGCAAGGTTGTTTGAAGCAAACACAAGTATAAACCGGTACAGCAAGAATCACATAAAAACATATTGCAAGTATTATAAGACTCTACACTGTCTTCCTTGTTGCTCAAACATTTTACCAGAAAATATCTAGACCTTAGAGAGAACAAATATGCATCCCAAGTCTCAACAAGCTCTACGGTAGTTCTCCACTACTAGGCTTTAACTACATGATGCAAGAGCTTAAACATGATCTACTTGAGAGCTCAAAACAATTGCAAAGCATCAAATCGAAACAAGACAATGATCTACAAGAATGCATATGTCTTTTCCAATACCAACTACTACATGTAGCATTTTCTTTCTTCCAAACAAACACCAATCAATTTATTTAAACATAAACTCTCCAAATGATAATATAATGCAGCAAGAGAGTATTTATAAACAAGTGCTAACAGCTCGAAGAGATGCATGAAAAACAGGAGCTAAAAGCACTGCAGTAGCTAGTTAAGAATACTCAACAAATATAAGTGAAGAACATGAGTATTCACATGAAAAAGCGGAGCGTGTCTCTCTCCCACACAAGGATTGCTAGGATCCGAATTTATTCAAACAAAAACAAAAATAAAAACACACAGACGCTCCAAGTAAAGCGCATAAGATGTGAAAGAATTAAAATATAGTTTCACTAGAGATGACCTGATAAGTTTGTTGATGAAGAAGGGGATGCCTTGGGCATCCCCAAGCTTAGACGCTTGAGTCTCTCTGAATATGGTTGGGATGAACCACGGGGGCATCCCCAAGCTTAGGCTTTTCACTCTTCTTGATCACATAATATCACCCTTCTCGCTTGATCCTTGAAAACTTCCTTCACACCAAACTCAAGACAGTTCTCATTAGAGGGTTAGTGCATAATCAAAAATTCTCATATTCTGTAATGATACAATCAATCCCAAAGCTTCTGGACATTAGCTACAGCCACCAATGCTTTGTGGAGCAAAGAAATCCACACAAACACAGTAAAAGAGCGAATGCAAAACAAAAGGCAGAATCTGTCAAAAACAGAACAGTCTGGAATGACGAATTTTTTCGAGGCACTTAAGTTGCTCAGATGGATCTGGCCTAAAATAATGAAAGTTGCGTACATATCTCAGGAATATGCGTGATTTTTCTCAGAATTTTTTGAATTTTCTACAGGGAGATAAGCTCAAATCCGTGACAGCTAAAAATCTGTCACTGCGCAGAAATCCAAATCTTGCATCAACTTTCAATATAGAACTTTACTTGGCACAACATTGCGATAAAATAAAGATACAAAGGAGTTGCTACAGAAGTAACAAAACTCCTTGACTCAAAGAAAACAAAAATAACAGCAAATAAAAACGATGGGTTGTCTCCCATAAGCGCTTTTCTTTAACGCCTTTCAGCTAGGCGCAGAAAGTGAAAATCAAGTGTTGTCAAGAGGAGCATTGACATCAATACCAAGGGCCATGCCTACCTCTCTTACCCTTAGACTTACTCTTTGGTTTGGGGAATACATGGCCGCACCTTGGTGTGGAGGTAAGATTCAGAGTGCCTTTTCCCACATCTATGGTTGCTCCCATTAATTTGAGCAGAGATCTTCCAAGTGTAATTTGTCCTGTCCCTGCACATTCAATAACAAGATAATCAGTGGACACCGTTCTCCCAAGAAAGGTTGTAAACACACCCTCAGCTATCCCCTCGGGAAATATAACAGAGTTATCAGTAAGAGTTATTCCTTCTCCTCCTTCAGCAAGTCCCCAAAGATTCAAAGTTTCATAAATGCTTTTAGGCATAAGGCAAAACTCAGACATAATATCACAACGAGCATAAAAGGTTTCACCACAAATAGCAACCTTTACCGTAGGGACCCACATCGAAGGTTCAAAATTTGTTGGAACATAGTCAAAATATTCCCGAATTTGATTATAGCCATCCTTTAAACAAGATATATGTGTCTCAAGAGTGTTTAATCTAGCATGGATGCTAACAAGGGCCGAATCAAATTTATTAGTTGAGCTAGAAGTTGCAATCAACTTTTTTATGGCATTAAAAGCTTGGTCCCCATCACAGTGAAGGAAATCTCCTCCCACAATAGCATCTAAAGCATATCTATAACAAAGGGCTAGACCAAAGTAGAAGCTAGTGAGAAGCAACTTAAAGTCATTTTAGGATCAGTTTTACCAAAGGAATCATTAATTCTAGACCAAGCTTCTTTAAAATTCTCCTCACTCCCTTGTTTAAAAGTGAAGATCAATTCCTCAGGTGACATAGCAACAGGCATGGAACAAGACATGATGGTGACAAGAACAAAACAAAACCGAAATAAACAAGTAACTAATTTTTTTGTGTTTTTGATAAAGAGAGCAAACAAGACTAAATAAAAATAAACTAAGCAAGACAAATAACAAAGTAAAGAGATTGGGTGTGAGAGACTCCCCTTGCAGAAGCAATTCGGTTTTCCCCGGCAACGGCGCCAGAAAACGTGTTGGTGGCTCTAGTTGACGAGGGAATATCTCCCCGGCAACAGTGCCAGAAACAATGCTTGTACGTCACACGTCAGTTGGGAACCCCAAGAGGAAGGTATGATGAGTGCAGCAGTAAGTTTTCCCTCAGTATGAAACCAAGGTTTAATCGAACCAGTAGGAAAACGAGGTTTGCTTCGAAGGTGTTGGTGAAGGAGTGTAGTGCGGCGCAACACCAGGGATTCCGGTGCCAACGTGGAACCTGCACAACACAATCAAATTACTTTGCCCCAACTTAACAGTGAGGTTGTCAATCTCACCGGCTTGCTGAAAACAAAGGGTTAAACGTATCGAATGGAAAATGATGTTTGTTTGCATAAAACAGTAGAGAACAATGATTGCAGTAGATTGTATTTCAGATGTAAAAGAATGGACCGGGGTCCACAGTTCACTAGTGGTGTCTCTCCAATAAGATAACTAACATGCTGGGTAAACAAATTACAGCTGGGCAATTGACAATTGATAAGTGCATATAACATGCATGTGTGAGCTGTGGTGTCTACTATGAGATTCATTTGGGCATTACGACAAAGTACATAGACCGCTATCCAGCATGCATCTATGCCTAAATAGTCCACTTTCCGGTTAACATCCGTACCCCTTCCAGTATTAAGTTGCAAGCAACAGACAATTGCATTAAGTAATGTGCGTAATGTAAACAATACATTCATCCTTGAATAAAGCATTGCTGTTTTACCCCTAGTGGCAACAACACATCTACAACCTTAGAACTTGCTGTCACTATCCCAGGTTAAATAGAGGTTGAACCCAACTATCATGCATAAATACCCCCTCTTGGAGTTACAAGTATTCACTTGGCCAAGGCTTCAACAAGTAACGGAGAGCATGCAAGATCACAAATGACATAGACATGATAATATAATATTCAGCTCCACATAGGTATCAATATAAGTCAGATCCCAGCAAACACAACATGTAGCATTACAATAAGATGATCTTGATCATGATAGGCAGCTCACAAGATCTAAACATGATGGCACAAGTGGAGAAGACAACCATCTAGCTACTGCTATGGACCCATAGTCCAAGGATGAACTACTCACGCATCACTCCGGAGGCGGGCATGGCGATGTAGAGCCCTCCGGTGATGATTCCCCTCTCCGGCAGGGTGCCGGGAAGAGCTTCAGAACCCCCCGAGTTAGGGTTGACGACGGCGGCGGCAGCGAATATGTTCTGGATGAAAGGCTCGGTGTTTTAGGGTTTTCACGTCTCGGGGAATAAATAGGCGAAGGGGCGATGTCGGCGGACCCCCGAGGGGCCCAAACCACAGGCGGCGCGGCTGGGCCCACTGCCGCGCCGCCAGGTGGTTTGGCCACCTCGTGGCTCTCTTCGTCTCTCCTTCGGACTCCGTGTACGTGCTGGAAAAATAGGGACTTGGCCTTTTGTTTCGTGCAATTCCGAGAATATTTCCAGAAGTAACTTTCTGAAACCAAAAACAGCAGAAAACAGGGAACTGGCACTGTGGCATCTTGTTAATAGGTTAGTCCCAGAAAATGCATAAAAGTGATATGAAGTGTATATAAAACATGTAGCAAATGGTATAATATAAGCATGGAACAGCAGAAATTATGGATACGTTGGAGACGTATCAGTTTGCAATTAAGATACAAGAAGTCTCTTGTGTCCCCAACACAGCCAATACACTTGTCAGATGTATAGGTGCACTAGTTCGGCGAAGAGATAGTGAAATACAAGTGATAGGGATGATTATAAGTAGTAACTGCAATCTGAAATAAAGATGGCAGCAAGCAAACATGTAGCAGAACTTGTTGTAAACGGTGTTTCAATGCTTAGAAACAAGGCCTAGGGATCATACTTTCACTAGTGGACACTCTCAACAATGATCTCATAACTGAATAAGTAAAAGCTACTCTTAAACACTCTCTTGTTGGATAACAAACACCATTCATTGTGTAGGGCTACAAAAGCACACCTCAAGCCGGAGTAAACAAGCGCCACAACGTCATAAAGGAGTCACACACGGTGCACACACTGTCACCTTTACACCGTGGAGAGTACCGGAGTTCATATTAAAGTAACCTCTAGAGTGCATAATAGATAAAGAGTAACATCTACATATTCAACTAGATTAGCACAACTGAACACAAGTAAATACTACTCGGGATTATTCTCCTTCTTGATGAAGCAAGAGTACTATGCGTAGGGCTGCAAAGCACACCTCAAAGTCTGAGTAAACAAACACCACAATTCCCAAGAATAAGCCATGATAAATGTCTAAATTATTCATAGAGTCACACAAGTACCCACACTGTCACCTTGATACCGTGTTGTCACAATGACTCCAGAAACTAGACAAAATCACTTGAGTAGCATAAACATTATTAATGTATTCAGCGATACTAGCAATACACATGATCACATAAAGATCACACCATGGAGAGAGAGATGAACCACATAGCTACCGGTAGAGCCCTCAGCCTCGGGGGAGAACTACTCCCTCCTCATCATGGGAGTCAGCAGCGGCGATGAAGATGGCGGTGGTGTCGATGGAGATGACTCCGGGGGCAATTCCCCGTCCCGGCGGCGTGCCGGAACAGAGATTCTGTCCCCCGAAACTTGTCGTCGATGGCGGCGGCGCTGCGGAACTCTTCGTGGAATTGGCTTGGTGTTTTAGGGTTTTCACGTCGGGGGAATAAATAGGCGAAGGGGCGATGTCGGCGGACCCCCGGGGGTCAAACCACCTGGCGGCGCGGTGGGCCCCCCTGCCGCGCCGGCCATGGTTTGGCCACCTCGTGGCTCCTTCGTCTCTCCTTCGGACTCCGTGTACGTGTTGGAAAAATAGGGACGTGGCCTTTTGTTTCGTGCAATTCCGAGAATATTTGCAGAAGTATTTTCTGAAACCAAAAACAGCAGAAAACAGGGAACTGGCACTGTGGCATCTTGTTAATAGGTTAGTCCCAGAAAATGCATAAAAGTGATATGAAGTGTATATAAAACATGTAGCAAATGGTATAATATAAGCATGGAACATCAGAAATTATGGATACGTTGGAGACGTATCAAGCATCCCCAAGCTTAGTTCTACTCGTCCTCGAGTAGGTAAAACGATAACAACAAATAATTTCTGAGGAGACATGCTTTCACACAATCTTGATCAATAATATTGCAAGGCTCATGTCATGAATGAAGTGACTCAAACAATGGTCTATAGTTTGCTAACAATAGATAAAGAGTAAACAATGAATCATATAAGCAAAAACTTTTCATGAATAGTACTTTCAAGACAAGCATCAAAAAGTTTTGCATAAGAGGTAACTCATAAAGCAATAGATTCAAAGTAAAAGGCATTGAAGCAACACAAAGGATGATTAAGTTTCAGCATTTGCTTTCAACTTGTAACATGTATATCTCATGGATAGTTGTCAACATAAAGCAATATAACAAGTGCAATAAGTAACATGTAAGAATCAATGCACACAAAGTTGACACTAGTGTTTGCTTCTAAGATAGAAAGGAGTAGGTAAACTGACTCAACATAAAGTAAAAGATAGGCCCTTCGCAGAGGGAAGCAGGGATTAAATCATGTGCTAGAGCTTTTTAAGTTTTCGAAAGCATAAGAGAGCATAAGTATTTGAGAGGTGTTTGTTGTTGTCAACGAATGGTAGTGGGCACTCTAACCCCCTTGTCAACCAGACTTTCAAGAGCGGCTCCCATGAAGGACGTTATCTCTACCAGCAAGGTAGATCATCCCTCTTCTCTTTTGTTTACACATGTATTTTAGTTTCTTTATAGATGACACTCCTCCCAACCTTTTGCTTACACAAGCCATGGCTAACCGAATCCTCGGGTGCCTTCCAACATTCACATACCATGGAGGAGTGTCTATTTGCAAATTAAGTTGCTTACTGATAAATCAGGGCAAAACATGTGAAGAGAATTATTAATGAAAGTTGTAATTAATTGGGGCTGGGCACCCCGTTGCCAGCTCTTTTTGCAAATTATTGGATAAGCGGATGTATATGCCACTAGTCCATTGGTGAAAGTCTGTCAGAAGTAAATGACAAGATTGAAAGATAAAACACCACATACTTCCTCATGAGCTATAAAACATTGACACAAATAAGGAGTAATAAAGTTTTGAATAGTTTAAAGGTAGCACATGAAGTATTTACTTGGAATGGCAGGAAATACCACATAGTAGGTAGGTATGGTGGACACAAATGGCATGGGTTTTGGCTCAAGGTTTGGATGCACGAGAAGCATTCCCTCTCAGTACAGAGTTTAGGCTAGCAAGGTTGTTTGAAGCAAACACAAGTATAAACCGGTACAGCAAGAATAAATAAAAACATATTGCAAGTATTATAAGACTCTACACTGTCTTCCTTGTTGCTCAAACATTTTACCAGAAAATATCTAGACCTTAGAGAAACAAATATGCACCCAAGTCTCAACAAGCTCTACGGTAGTTCTCCACTACTAGGCTTTAACTACATGATGCAAGAGCTTAAACATGATCTACTTGAGAGCTCAAAACAATTGCAAAGTCAAACGAAAAACAAAACAGATCAACTGTACATGATGCATATCTTTTCCAATACCAACTACTACATGTAGCATTTTCTTTCTTCCAAACAAACACCAATCAATTTATTTAAACATAAACTCTCCAAATGATAATATAATGCAGCAAGAGAGTATTTATAAACAAGTGCTAACAGCTCGAAGAGATGCATGAAAAACAGGAGCTAAAAGCACTGCAGTAGCTAGTTAAGAATACTCAACAAATATAAGTGAAGAACATGAGTATTCACATGAAAAAGCGGAGCGTGTCTCTCTCCCACACAAGGATTGCTAGGATCCGAATTTATTCAAACAAAAACAAAAATAAAAGCACACAGACGCTCCAAGTAAAGCGCATAAGATGTGAAAGAATTAAAATATAGTTTCACTAGAGATGACCTGATAAGTTTGTTGATGAAGAAGGGGATGCCTTGGGCATCCCCAAGCTTAGACGCTTGAGTCTCTCTGAATATGGTTGGGATGAACCACGGGGGCATCCCCAAGCTTAGGCTTTTCACTCTTCTTGATCACATAATATCATCCTTCTCTCTTGATCCTTGAAAACTTCCTTCACACCAAACTCGAAAGTTCTCATTAGAGGGTTAGTGCATAATCAAAAATTCTCATATTCTGTGATGACACAATATTAAAGCTTCTGGACATTAGCTACAGCCACTGATGCTTTGTGGAGCAAAGAAATCCACTCAAACATAGTAAAAGAGCGAATGCAAAACAAAAGGCAGAATCTGTCAAAAACAGAACAGTCTGGAATGACGAATTTTTTCGAGGCACTTAAGTTGCTCAGATGGAACTGGTCCAATTTAATGAAAGTTGCGTACATATCTGAGGAAGATGCGTGATTTTTTACAGAATTTTTCGATTTTTCTGCAAGGAGATGAGCTCAAATCGTGACAGCTAAAAATCTGTCTCTGCGCAGAAATCCAAATCTTGCATCAACTTTCAATAAAACTTTACTTGGCACAACAATGCAATAAAATAAAGATACAAAGGAGTTGCTACAGAAGTAACAAACACCTTGACTCAAAACAAAAAGAAAAGCAAAAATAACAGAAAATAAAAACAATGGGTTGTCTCCCATAAGCGCTTTTCTTTAAAGCCTTTTAGCTAGGCATAGTGATTTTTATGATGCCCACATAAAGATGAGAGTTGAAACATAAAAGAGAGCATCAAGAAGCATATATAAAACATGTTTAAATCTAACACTCTTTCTATGCATAGGAGTCTTGTAAGAAAACAAGTCAATGAAGAACAAAGTGACTAGCATAGAAATGCAAAACAAGTGTAACTTCAAAAATTTCAACATAAAGAGAGAAGACTTAATATTATTGTGATATATGAAATCGTGTCTCCCTCTCTCATAAGGACCAGTAGGTCTTAAAGTACCCAGCAAATAAAAGCAAATCAAGAGAAAGCTCAAAACATTCATCATAAAGAGAAGAAATTTAGTAACATGAAGATTTCTATAACCATACTTTCCTCTCTCAAAATAATTTTCAGCGGCATCATGAATAAACTCAACAATATAGCTATCACATAGAGCATTCTTATCATGATCCATGCATAATAGTATCATCACTCTCCACATAAGCATGAACATTATCATTAGTAATAGTGAGAGTAAAAGTATCACATCCATCATTGCAATCATCAAAAATTGGAGGCATAGAATAATCATAATGAATTTTATCCTCAATAGTAGATGGACTGAAATATCATATTCATCATTGTAAACATCATATATAGGAGGCATATCATAATCAACATAAACTATATCCTCAATAGTAGGTGGACTGAAAATATCACAATGATTATAATATCATATATTGGAGGCAAAGTATCATCAAAGCAAATTTCCTCCTTAAAGCTTGGGGGACTAAAAATATCATATTCATCACAACTAGCTTCCCCAAGCTTAGACTTTTCCATAGCATTAGCAATAATGGTGTTCAAAGAATTTATAGTAATACCATTGCTACCATCATGCAAACAAGCCTCCATAGGTTTTTTAATTTTCTCTTCAAAAGCATCATGTCCTAATTCAATATAAAGTTCATAAAGATCTCTAATTTTTTTGTTGTTTTCCATTAAGCCTAACTAGTGAAAATAAAAACAAGAAACAAAAAGAAATAATTACAGAATCTAAAGAAAATACTTCGAGCACTCACACACCAGCAACAGTACCAGAAGAAAGCTTAGTAGCCAGAGGATGTGAGTACCTTTTACCTTACCTCCCCGGCAACGGCGCCAGAAAATAGCTTGATGTCTACGTGTGCTTCTATTCTTGTAGACAGTGTTGGGCCTCCAAGAGCAGAGGTTTGTAGAGGTCAAAGATATTACTCTCAAGCAAACCCTGCAATTAAGATACAAGAAGTCTCTTGTGTCCCCAACACACCCAATACACTTGTCAGATGTATAGGTGCACTAGTTCGGCGAAGAGATAGTGAAATACAAGTGATAGGGATGATTATAAGTAGTAACTACAATCTGAAATAAGATGTCAGCAAGCAAACATGTAGCAGAACTTGTTGTAAACGGTGTTTCAATGCTTAGAAACAAGGCCTAGGATCATACTTTCACTAGTGGACACTCTCAACAATGATCTCATAACTGAATAAGTAAAAGCTACTCTTAAAACACTCTCTTGTTGGATAACAAACACCATTCATTGTGTAGGGCTGCAAAAGCACACCTCAAGCCGGAGTAAACAAGCGCCACAACGTCATAAAGGAGTCACACGGTGCACACACTGTCACCTTTACACCGTAGAGAGTACCGGAGTTCATATTAAAGTAACCTCTAGAGTGCATAATAGATAAAGAGTAACATCTACATATTCAACTAGATTAGCACAACTGAACACAAGTAAATACTACTCGGGATTATTCTCCTTCTTGATGAAGCAAGAGTACTATGCGTAGGGCTGTAAGAGCACACCTCAAAGTCTGAGTAAACAAACACCACAATTCCCAAGAATAAGCCATGATAAATGTCTAAATTATTCATAGAGTCACACAAGTACCCACACTGTCACATTGATACCGTGTTGTCACAATGACTCCAGAAACTAGACAAAATCACTTGAGTAGCATAAACATTATTAATGTATTCAGCGATACTAGCAATACACATGATCACATAAAGATCACACCATGTGAGAGAGAGATGAACCACATAGCTACCGGTAGAGCCCTCAGCCTCGGGGGAGAACTACTCCCTCCTCATCATGGGAGTCAGCAGCGGCGATGAAGATGGCGGTGGTGTCGTGGAGAAGACTCCGGGGCAATTCCCGTCCCGGCGGCGTGCCGGAACAGAGATTCTGTCCCCCGAAACTTGTCGTCGATGGCGGCGGCGCTGCGGAACTCTTCGTGGAAATTGGCTTGGTGTTCTAGGGTTTTCACGTCGGGGGGAATAAATGGGCGATGGGGCGATGTCGGCGGACCCCCGAGGGGGTCAAACCACCTGGCGGCGCGGTGGGCCCCTGCCGCGCCGGCCTATGGTTTGGCCACCTCGTGGCTCGACTTCGTCTCTCTTCAGACTCCGTGTACGTGTTGGAAAAATAGGGACGTGGCCTTTTGTTTCGTGCAATTCCGAGAATATTTGCAGAAGTAGTTTTCTGAAACCAAAAACAGCAGAAAACAGGGAACTGACACTGTGGCATCTTGTTAATAGGTTATCCCAGAAAATGCATAAAAGTGATATGAAGTGCATATAAAACATGTAGCAATGGTATAATATAAACATGGAACATCAGAAATTATAGATAGTTGGAGACGTATCAGCCTCCCCATTTTGGGGCGGCATTGCTTCCTCGTCGGCTTGAAGTTGGAGAAGACAACTGAGAATTGCTATATTCTCATCTTCCTCCGCGGCGATGGCGTTTTCTTCTTCCAACAGCATCGCGGCCATCATCTCGTCGTCGCTATCCATCTGCAATACAACGCGGTCACTAATCAACGACGGTCGCCGGCTAGCATCAATAATTAAGTAAAAAACCAGGCGAACCTTCCGCCGAACACCTTACAGGCAGGGCGGGTCGCGGAGAGACCGCCGGGGACGGCTGTATCGAATACAGCGGCGGAGATATCGCCGGTGCCCGAAACCGAAGGCCGTCGAGGAGAGGAAGCAAACGGCGGCGCCGGCGTCCGGGTTTGGGTGGAGCCGACGGGCGGGGGCGGCGGGGGCGACTGGGGCGACGAGCAAAGTGGGACGACTGGGGCGACGATGAAAGACGGGGATAAAATCAGGCGAGAAAACGACGAGACATAGTCCGTGTCTCACTGCTAGGCGTGGCCCGCGCGTCGGGAGCTGACGTGGCATCGCGTTTCCTTCTGTCCGGTGCCGCCCCAAGCCTCCCATGTTGAGGGCGTGGCTGGTCGTGCCGGACACAAAACTGGGCCGCGCCGGATCCAATTCGCGTTTGGGCGCCGCGAGTGGGGCGATTTTGTGTCCGACACGTCCCAAACGCCTTTGGGCGGCCGTTTGGGCGCCGCGAGTGGAGATGCTCTCAGCCCACCAGAGTTCAAACCCAGGTTTAACGCTGGTGTTTCTCATTTAAGACGGAATATTCTTCAGTGGGAGACGACGTTCCCGTCGATAGCGATGCGGACGTGATGACTTCGTCAATCTCAAGACCCGATTCGCCGGGTCAGTCTCTCAGAGGTGCTCATAGGGATATGGTGTGCGTGTGTGCGTTCATAGGGGTAAATGTATGCGCGTGTATGTGAGCGTCTCCGTTGTACTGTGTTTCAAAAAAAAAAACTACGCACTGCTACTGGAGTAGTAAAAATATGTGCGCACGTACATCCGTCCACCGCATTATTTGACCCGGAAAGATTTAGTAGTTGGTTCGAACGAACCCACCGGCAGGAAGCGGCAAATCCGACGATCCTTGGACGCACGCACGCACGCTCGCTCGGAGACGGCAGCGACACTCCTCCTCATTCACCACAGGTCATCACAAGTGCCGCTCCCACTAGCTACTAGTAGCTTTGCACGTGCAACGCACGTCTATAAAATTTAAATCTCTTTAAAATTTAGTGAGTTTTTTGTTACCAGAGCCATATTTCTCATGACTAAACCGTGTAAAACATAATGAAACAAATATAACCTTGTATACTCCTGTCGACTCCATTATACACGTTGATAAAAAATATTTAGCACACATTTATGGAAGAAATGATGCAGTATCTTGTATTAAATCTGAAACAAATATAACCTTGTAGTAATCAGTTACGGAGATATTTCAGAATGAAATTACTGCATAGATGACGGAGAAGAAATTACCGAGTAGCAGACGGAGCACAAAAACAAGTAATTTCCGCTGTAGCCCAGAACTTTCATCGAACACCTCCTAGGCATCAAAAAATAATAATCTGCAGAAACGATGCAAAATTAGAAGCAGCTTCATACACTTTGATCATGGTCATCTTTTCCAAAGAAATATATAACCTGCAGCATGATAAACATATGATTGAGATCTAGCATATATACGACGGTTATATTCTAGCCTCGCCAGACAAATTTAGAGAGATAAACATCAGTTCAGAAAAAGAATTTGGAGCTGGATAAATTACTTATTTCTAGTTGAGGTGCCAAATTTTATTGGGAGGTGCATACCTATGAAAGAAATTGCCAGATCGGACACTGTATTAATTCATTGAGACGAAGAAGCAGGGACAGAAGAATGACCAAGGCGAACTAATTCTGCAGAACAGGTACAAACCTGCAAAGAAGAAATAGGTGAATCGGGAAAAACAAACACGGAGAATCATGGCAAAACCCAGATCAAAGTTAGCCCTCACCTCACCCTCCGATCCAGCCAGCAGTCCCTCATCAGGGAAACCTAGGTCGACCACCTTTTCGTGGTACTCCGTGACGGTGCTGTGCCGCTTCCGCTGTCCTCCAGCCGATCTTCCCGGGGACAAATCGGCAGGGGCGTGGAGAGCCCAGCCAGCCGCCTCTTCCTACCGCGCTATTGAGTCCACGCTGAGCTGAAAAAATGTGTGGATCTGGAGAGAGAGAGAGCATGGATTAGATTTGGGGAGGTACCTTTTTGATGATGAGGAGGAAGAACTCGCCGCATCGAAGCCGTGCAGGACGGACGAAGCTCCATCACCCGCTCCTCTAGCTGGATCGACGCCTCGCAATCCCCTGCTGCTAAAAAAAGAGAGCGAGAAGAAGCAAAATAAGGAAATAATATAGGGACCATAGGGGAGACGAACTCACCTGTGTAAATCAGCGGACGGTGGTGCGTGCAAGCGCTGTGCCGCTCCCGCTAGCCTCCAGTCGCCCTTCCCGGCGATGAATCGGCAGGGGCGTGGAGAGCCTAGCCCAGCAGCGGGCTCGGCTTGTGGTGGCTGTTCCGGCGACCCGACAAAGAGCTCGGGGAAGAGGAGTATCCGGCGACGGTGGCATCTCGACGGAGTTGGAGCGAGATAGCGAGGGGATTGGGGGAGGAGCTCGTGAGGGGATTGGATCTCGATCTGGGGAGAAAACGCGGCGATCCCAGGCGGAGACGGTTTCTACGTGAATGGAGGCACGATCGCGGGGTTTTGTTTTTCCCAGTTTTTCCGTCGGGTGATTTCCGTGGGGTGAAGTATCGGGTGAAGTTTGAGTCCGTCGTTGGAAATTGGTAGGTGCACCCGGATTTCTGTTTTGTGGGACTGTTTGGTGGGGTTGAGACAGTTTTTGGTGCATGTTTTGGTGTGGCTTTAGCCGAACAACAGTTTGGTGGAGATACTCTGGGGAGGGCGCGCCAAACGAGGTCGATCCCACGCCTGTCAGCCCGCGCCACAGTGCCGAGATTGTTTTGTTGGGGTTCGTCTTGGTGCCTTGCTGCCGCTCGTCGAGAGATGCCCCATGCCTCAAGACCCATCCACTCCACTCCGCGCGCTTTTCTTTGACCTCCATCGCCATCATCCCCATCATGGATTCATGCATGCATGCATGCATACGGCTACCCACTCCGACATCACCACGTTGCGTCCCTGCTGGCTGCTGCTGTGCTGCCCCATCCATGCATTTTCATTCATTCAGTCACCTGTTTTCGTACTATCTTATTTTGTTTTTTGAGTATTTGCTCGTACAATGTCGCACATGCTTGTCTCCGTCCTGGATTGAATAAACAGACACAGTATCAAGATTCAGGAATAACTGGGGATCGTGTCACCCAAGACTTCATAAATTACGGTCGTCTCTGAAAGATTGATTACAATAGAGCCTTTTATTTCTGCCGCATGCAAGATCGATGCATGGATCATGCATGGATGGATGGCAGGATATATGCGGTGCTCTATCGTTCCATGCGCGATCCACGAACCGCATAATCCATCTCCTCTCGAGCTTCTCCCTAGTAGGATAATGCTCCGGCGACGAAGAAGACGGGTCAAAGTTTCTTTCAGCATGGATCCAGATGTTGACCCCCCTCGTCTACTGCTGTTCAACCCCGGCACATGCGAATCCGGCTCAAATTGCCAGGATAATGCAGGGGGAAAAATCTAGTGTCCCCTGTTTGCTCCTGAAATTCGATTTCTCATTTACGGCCTGTGTATCTATCCATGGGACCTGCAAAGCATGTGTGAAGGTCCCTACCATTCCAGTTCCTTCCGGCGCTGGATATGGATTGGACGATCAATCGAGCCGTCTCTCTCACCACCGCCGCTAGCTCCGGTCGATGTGTAATCTCCCCTAACCTAATCTAATCTAATCTAATCTAATCTAATCTAATCCAACCCAACCCAAAGAAGGCAACTACTCCTAATCAGGGCGTCAGGATTGCAGGCAGTAGTGGACAGATTAGTGTGCGCCGTGTCGCCTTCCTGACAACTCATCTCTTGAGTGGATCTATCTAATCTGCGCTGCTAATTAAGCTTGCTAGACACCAAAACAGGAGTCCACAGACGGATGGTGGTGACACATCCGGATTTTATGCACCGGGTCGTGATCAACGATTAGCTGTGACGATGCCAAGCGATTTTTAAGCTTAGCTTTGCTCCATCGGGTCGCTGTTGAATCCTTTGCTTTTAGAAGTACTTACGTGGTTATTCTCTTTGCCGCTCTTTTCTACTCCACTACTTTGGCGTCTCCGGGTTGCGGTCAGTGACCCCGGCGTTGCGGCACGACCCCAGCCTCATTTTTACTCCACCCTACCGTGGAAACGAACGAACGAACGACTTGCACAGGCACAGGCACAGGCACCAATGCACGCTAGCTGTTTTTGTTTCTCCGTTATACCAACAATGGAAACTCCAAATGGTGCCCGAGTTCCAGAAACTGGTTTTTTTTTTAAAAAAATCGAAAACATTATTCTTTCACTTTCACCAAAATCCTAGAAACAATATGCAAGTGCATATGGATGCATAGCAGGCACGTGTAAAGTTTTGCAAAATTCATTTGTGACCTACATAAAAAAGACAAATACCGAGACCAAAATCAGAAATTCACTGCATGCTTAGAGCCACTTTTTTTGTGATTTCTGTGTAACTCAAAATTCATCGTCTTTTTCTGCAGGATCTGTATAAAATATCTTTTTTTTGGAGCTTCTATATATGTTACGAGTTTTTGATTAGAACGAGGGACTTTAGCACTTCTTATATTCTTGGTATCGCATTAGTTTGCATTGGGATTTGTGGAAGGGGCATGTTTGAGAAGTTTTTTACTCTTGGGTTGTGAAATCCTAAACGGTTGAAGTTGTCGTGGGGCTCAATTATTGTCGTGTAAAGCCTTAGGCATGTTCGGGAGCCCCGGGCTTAGTGACAGCCCTCAAGGGTCCCATAGTGGATCATGGTTCTTTTTTTTGTGTGGAAGGGCTAACAAAGAATTGACGTCGCTGAGTGGTGTGCGTTCGCATATTGGGGTGAAACCTTTTGTGGCGCTTGGTCTGCATTATGCAACCATATCTAAAGGTGAGACCATTGTGGAGCTTGGGGAGCATTATGTCGCCGCATCTCTCCACCGGAGATTAGCTTCCATTTTCGGGATATATTTTCGCCATGCGTCACTCCGTTGTCTCTTATCCGAGCTCCACTATTAATGCATTCATATTGTGATAACCTTCGTGTTTGAAATTATATATCTTGCTATGACATAGTTGTTTGTCTTGTTTTAGCATAGCTTGTTGGTGCACATAGTTAACATAGTATATTTAGTTTTTGATCTTGAGAAAGTAAACGTTAGTTTTATTGCACATTTTTAAAATCCAAAACCATAGCTGTTTCTAATCTTCTATTCACGCCGCCTCCCCATCTAGCCAAATTGTAGGTCCTTTCATGAAGGAAAATGGGAAGATCCACATGGTCGGACAAAGCAGCAAAATACCAACAAAACATTCTGCAACATTTGAAACTCGAGGAGAAATATTCGTATACACACGTGAATCACGAAGTTCACCTTCAAGAGAGCGCGTCACATCTAGGAAAATGATTAAGATTGTCATCGTTGATCGATGCCTCAGGATTATTGTAATGATGATGTGAATCAAATTCTTCGATGTAAGACAAATTTGCATCATGTGCCACAGTTCCGATCACATAAGAAAAATGCATACTAGTACAGAGACTACCACTATACCACCCGTGTAACATTCCGAGTTCCTTAAAAGTCGTCCGAGTGGTCAATGTAAATTCTTCATTGGACAACATGAGCTCTAAATTAAACATTGTTTAACGATTTACAAGAATGGGTGGATGCGACCATAGTATTTGGAGGCATATCAGTCCAGAGACCACAAAAAGATAGGGGGACTACTACGATCACTTTGTATCTTCCTACACTTGTTTATTCAAACTCTGAAAAATATTACATAGCTCTTCAAATTATTCGTGTGTGGTTTCAGCATTGTTTGATAGTTATTTAATTAACTCATGTTGGATATCTATGGACTCGACATTACTGGTCGATCCAACAAATACTTCTGTTAGGAACACATACAAGACAAAGATTAACGGTAACCCTTCCAGGCCGAACTTAGGTTAATATAATTTATATTAAACTTGTATACTTATTTAGAACTTATTTTAGCATGCACCCATTTTTGTGAGTATAATTTTATGTTTCTCATTTGACATAGGTAACTATGTAACAAAATTGGTAAATGCAATTATATAATTTTTCCTTTATGTTTAGAATGCACATAGTTAAAAAAATACACTTGCAATGTCCAAAATTTAAACTAGATTTCTTTATGATGATTTCATAAACTATATAGGATATACATATTTATTGTAGAGATTTCTAAACCATATGGTATGACTATAACATATATCTTAACAGAGGTCTTAGTGTGTGATTAGGCAAGTATATTAATAGAATCTTCTAGAGTATAAGTTGGGGGAGTATAAGTGGACCAGAGACAACCAGCAACACATGTGGATGCCACCAATTACACAATTTAAAAAATGCACTGTATACTACATATGACCTATAACTTTTCTTAAAAAAATCTCATACAATCCGAAACCACACAACGGTCCCACTACAGCAAGGCACTTCTGAAAAATCCTCATGATCGTGGGCTTACTTCCTGCATTTTGTGTTTTTTTTTCCCGTAGCAACGCAAGAGCTGTTGGGTACTAGTGAGAAGGAAACCTCGAACGAGTTAAGAGTTTCTCGGCAGAGAAACAAAAGAGGATGGTCGTTTGATCCCAGATTCCCAATCCGACGGACTAAACTTTGACTACGATTGGGAAAGCAAACAGAGACGACTGGATCAACCAGTCCCCGATCGAGAATTCGAGATGCTCTTTTATTGTCTTCCACATGCGCCACTACGACCTACTCCTATCTACTGATTGACTGGACCGACGTACTAGTTGCCTGATCTGCACGCTACGAATATGCTCATCCCATGCTCGCATTTATCCGTCTCGCATTTTGGGTCAGACAGTTTAACTAACGCAAGAACCACATCAGTGGCTCAACACTCCACTTAGGTGTCACAATCTGAACTCTTATTTATCTCTACAAACCGAGACGTCCCTATCATCTATCTAAGCAAGCACTCTACTAGATCAGCGATCGGTTGGTCTGCTTGTGATCTTACTGATCTATAGATGTCCATTTTCCGAGATGGACTGGAGATTTTTGGCACCCGAGATCCAGTGCTCTCTACGGTTTAAAAAAATCGAAAATCATATTTTGTGAGTTTCAAAAAATTCTGAAAAAAATCTTCCGGTTGTACCCAATAGTATATCCTACGAACGTGCAAAATATTAATAACTTCAAAAACATTGTATTCTACGCTACACAAAAATAACAAAAGTGTGGATCTAAGTATGCATATTTTCAATTCTTTAAGTTTTATCAGATTTTGTTATTTTTGTATAGCTCAAAATACAAAGTATCTGAATTTGATATTTTACACACTCGTGGATATACTATTGTGTACACCCGGAGTTTTTTTTCAGATTTTTTTGAAACTCACAAGTATGATTTTCGATTTTTTTTTTAACTGGATGAGGGAGCACTGGAGTTCGGGAGACAAAAACATTTTCCGAGATGTCCATTGTTTTGTATTCGGAGCGATAGATAATAGCGCAACCACAACCTTTCAGTACAACTGTACAAGTTGGAAGACCTTACTTACCATTGAATTCACCGGGAAAAGATAAGGTGATGTACACAGCACCGGTTAATTGCGCTACAGCTTACTCGATCGGTCATATTACGACAGGTTACCTCTTGACCAGGCTGTCCAACCGCTGATCGATCGACTGTGTGGATCACTGTAGCCTTATCTACTTGACAAGACTGTACTATCAGACGAGAAAACGTTCGTGTGGTCGTGCTCCCAGGTGAGGTCAGATCGGAAACAGAAGCTAGCATGGCCGGCCGGCCAAGGACGCCATTGCCTTCAAAGAAAAGCGCACGAGCGCATGGCATGGGTTTTAGGCCCTGTTTGTTTCCACTTTCGCTTCTGCTTTTGGGGTGGAAAAGCTGAAGTCCAAACAAACGGCATGGAATAGAAAAGTGATTGTGAGAAGCGCGGTAGCGAAATACACTACGCGAGCGTACAAGCGCGGAAGCTGGTCGGGGGCTGCTTTTGCCTGATTCCCGAGATTCTCAAAAAACGGTGGACAAAATAGCCTCATGAGTTTGGAATAATACCAAAACAACTGCCACCCACACCAACCACGTCGCCCCCAGCCCTTCTCTCCCTCGCATCCATCCCCAATCCCCATTGCCGCCGGCTAGTTAGGCTCACCGCTGCCCTTCCTCACCGCCACATTCCGCTCCGCAGCGCCGCCATACAAGCTCTCCTCCCCCGCTCTGTTCCCGGCCTCCACCAAGTCGCGCCGTCCCCGCATCGACCGGGCGCATGATAGGTCGATCTCGTTCCTGTCGGCCGCCGGCGAGAGGACGCCGGCGAGATGAGCAGTTCGAGCGGCCAGCGCGGGCGACGCGCTCCTGGGCCTAGCGCGGGCGGATCCACCGGAGGAGGATCGAGGCGAGGAAGGATCCAGCGGGAGGTGGCGGCCCAGGGCCGGCCGGGGCGGGGCAGAGAAGAGGAGCACGGGGAGCTCTCCCGTGCGCGCGTCGGGCTGGAAGGAGGAGGAGAGCACGGGGTGAGGCGGCGCTCCGGGCCGGCGGCGGCGGGCCGGCAGAGGGAGGAGGAAGAGGAGAGCAAAGAAGAGAGGGGGCGGCGCTGGGTGCGGGGAGAAGAGGACGAAGGCGGGGGGAGCACGGGAGTGGATCGGCTGGTGTGGCTGAGGAAGAAGATAAGGAGAGAGAGAAAAAGAAAAGGGAGGGAGGAAAAAGAAAAAGAAAAAGAAAAAGAAAAAGGGAAATATGATCTTTTTTTTTGAAATGGAGAAATATGATCTTTTGGATATCTGTGAAATGTTATGGTCTTTCGGATATATGTAATGCTCTATGTTTGGATAAATATGTGTTTCAATTATTACATATAAATAGATAAACTGAGATGATTTAGCTATCTAAACATCGTAATAATGAATTAAATAAGTCAAAAACAATTATTTCGCTTCAAAACGGCACTTATATAACATCTTCAGCACTCAGGGGCATTCCAGACATTTCACTCAGAAAACCAACAGCTACAGCTGCCAACAGCATTCCTGCCAAACATCAAATCTCTGCTTCCAGCAGCTGCTTCTCACAGCTGCTTTTCCACAGCTCAACAGCTACAGCTGCTTCTCAAAACCTGCAGCCCAAACAAACAGACCCTTAGCCCATGCTTGGCCGCTTCCGGGAAGGAATATCGGTAGCCCACGCCAGGGAATCTCCCTCGTAGTCTACAGCAGACTAGTCGTCTTCCTCGTTGTTCTTGGACGGTTGCAGGGTTGCTTCTACGCCAACGAGATGTATGTATATTCGTTCCAGGATTTGTCATCGTTCTGACAGACAAGCGATGTGATTAACATGCGTGCACCTGTGAACAAATACAGAGTCCTGCTGTCCATTTTTGATAAATCTCGTCAGACATCGACGAGCTACTCGCTTGTCATTATGTGATCTTGTCAAAACTATCGTGGGAATTGCACTGAATTTAGTAGCTCTTGACACTTTTCTTTCTATCTCTGACGATCTGCTCCAGTTCCTTCCATGCTGACGGGAGAAGAAAACTAGGTAAGGAAGCTGAGCTGCCTGCCACTGCAGGCCGTGAGATCAGTGGAGTGGACACTAGCAAACTAGTACTCTCTCCTTTTTTAATATAAGATGTTTTAGTTATTATATATATTGTCTACATGCATACTAAAATGAGTGGAAATGCATACTTAAAAGTGTCTAGATACATTTCTATACATGTGCACGTGAACAATGGTAAAATATCTTATATTAAAAAACCGAGTGAGTAATAATGAAGATCGAATGATTGCAGGTGCAGGCGGTTAACCTGCCGTTCCAAGAAAGCGGCCGAGACGCGCAGGAATACAATGCTCGATCGGTCATCACCAACATGTTTGCATCCGATCCGAGTATGGATGCATCCGTCACATCGTCTTTTCCTTCTTATTCTCTCTTTTTTCCTGCTGCCGCTATTTCCTCGGTCCATGCTGAAGAACAATGCTCATATACCAACAAAATATCATGAGAATGAGAGAATCCTATGGATGCCGGTGCTTTTCCTTCCAGGTAGGGGCAAAACAAAATTCTGTTTTGCAGGTCAGATTAGTGGAAGACAGATACATAGATGAGGATCTACTTGGCTAGTGCAGCTCATCCCATTTCCTTCTATTTTTAAAAAGCACTATCCCATGTTTCCTCTTGCTACAAGTGTCATTAAATTGTTAGCACTACTCTATCAGCCTGTCTCCTAAAATTGTGCGTTTGTTTATGCCAAAGTGCTGGACTACTTCATAAGCTGGGACCAAAACCAAAGGTAAGAGCATCTCCAAGCGGAGCCCTCAAAATCGGTCCCCAAAATGTCCGCGGACGCGTCCTCAAAATTGGTACTCTACAATCATGAACCTCATATTTCTCTCCCCAAATCCATGCATTACATGCAGCTACATTCTTTGCATACGTAAAACCTATCTAGCGCATAAAGATATACTATACATGTCAAATATAATTATAACTAAAATAGTTATAGCTCCCAATGCATAATGGAGATGCATCTCCTTCTCGATGGCATGTTGTTTGTATTTCTTCATCTTCTTCATCTCCTTCTCCATCTTTTTTTCGTAAACATCGACGATGTCCGCGAGTTGCAACTCCATAGTCATCTTCATTTCTTTCATCTTGTTCTTCTCTTCTTCCATCATGCTCTTCTCTTCTTCCATCTTATTCTTCTCCTCTTTCATCCTCTTTATTTTCTCCTCCAACTTCCGGTTAGTAGCATGAATTTCTTCAAACTTTTCTTCAATCTTAATCTTTTCCTTAATTGTGAAGTTCAAATCCTCCAATATGCGCATCTTGCCTCGGAGGGACTCATTCAACTCGGATATCACTCCACGGACATTGCAACTACATGATTTTGAATCCTACAATTGAAATATTTCCGACTCAAATCAACCACATTGCACAATATCGGGGAAAACTCTAAATGTGAGCTCAAACTTAGGACATACCGAGTCGGAGGAGCTGTCCTCCTCGTATAGAGGGTAGGAGCCGGCCGACTCTTGGTCCCACTGAAGCATGTTGTCCGAGACCGGAATGGACCACGACGTAGAGGGCGGAGCTTGGGTTCGGACGAACTTACAGATCGGGGAGCCGGGCGGGCTGAGAAGGAGTGGAAGATGCGAAGGCTATGGGAGGGACGGACGCGGCAGCGGAAATCCGTCTCTGCAAATGCGGTCAAATCCCTCGCAAATGCGGCCAAATCCGTCGCGACAATGGCCGCGACAGATCTGCAAAACTGGCCGGGGAAGGTTCGTGACCAAAAGCGGCGGCGCCGGAGCTTGGAGGGCGCCGGACGACGACGGGGGTGCTGGGGAGCGAGGAGGATGGGGGCGGCGCCGGAGCTAGGAGAAGGGGTGTGCGAAATATCTACTGGCCGGGTTCGTCCGATTTATGGTGGAAAATGTAGGTCCGCGATGTCAGCGACAGGGGGCGGACGCGTCCGGGCGCGTCTGCGCCGCCCCAAACCCGCCCCAGATATGGGCTGGGTTTGGGGTGTGCCGGACCGCCCGGTCGTTTGGGATGGCTATGGGGGCCTCCGTTGGGTGGAGGTTTTTGGGCCAAACCCTATCCGGACGGTCCGCCCGGACGTTTGGGGTGGGTTTGGGGCCTCCGGTTGGAGATGCTCTAAGCCGACATTAAACGTGGGTGCTGCAGCTGATCAACTATTCAACGGAGCTTGGCGTTTACTCAAGCCGTACCGTAGTGACCACTACCGTGAATAACCTGCGTGATGTGGAACCCAATGTGTACATTGAGTTTAAGTATAGACAATAACACGCAGAATAGGGATGAAAACGGAGCGGAATCTTTCCGACTTTTCCGCGTAAAAACGGAAACGGAATGGAAATACGGAAACGGAAACGGAAACGGAAACTTTTATGCGGAAACGGAAACGGAAACGGAACAACAGATTCCGGCGGAATGACCACGGAAACGGAACTTTCCGTTTCCGGTAATACGGAACTTTCCGTTTTTGCTATGCGGTGCTTTCCACATCCAGTAGGGCCAGTAATTCTAGTAGAAACATTTAGGCACATTACATGATATGAATAAAAAAATAAAAGGATCTGAAGCTACCGTGTTTAGGCCATATATACTCGTATATCATGTCCCTCTCGAGTCGTTACCAGTTCGACATTTCAGTGTAGCACTAGTGTTAAGGACGATAGTAGATGTTTCTTAATGTTGCCAAAGTTGATAGCATATGCACACTATATTATATAATCGCGATAACTCGTTATATTTTATTTCATCTTAGAAAATTGACAATTTTGTTGGTTTGATTGAGTTTTTGTGCATTATTTAAGGGGTAGCTTTGTTCTGGCAAACATCCGCTTTCTGTTCCGTGTCCGCACCATATTCGGTACATATCTGTTTCCGATAATTTTTGTTTCCGTATTTGTTTCCGAGGTTTCTGTATTCGTTTCCGCTTCCGTAAACAAATATGAAAACAAATGTGGCACCACTCAGTTCCGTCCGTATCCGCTCCGTTTTCATCCCTAACGCAGAATATGTTGGCATAGAAGACAGCGAAGCTATTCTTTTATGGAAAGTTTTTACAGAATCAGTGACCTTTATTCTGGACTAAATCATGCATCCAGTACTTTATCATGCATCCAGTACTTTATAATACTATTAATAACAAAATTCTGGACTTCGTAAGCCAGCTATGCATGCATTGAGTTTACTAAGTAGGACCAAAACCAAAGGTGGCTGCAGCTGAACTGAGCTTGACCTTTATTCGATCTGCATCAGTGACCACTAGGTATCGATCTGCGAATAATCAATGCGATTGTAAGAGTAGTACTTTGAGTTTCACATCAGAATAATGATGATTATTCAGCGGAGAATAATGCTTATATCTTCATATAATTCAGGTGATGCTTTTATTTAAGTTAATAAAAGTATATTCTTTCTTTTTTTGAGTCCGATTGCATTAAACGTGTGTGGTGCTGGAGCTGAATTGAGCTGACTTTACTCGATCATGATCAGTGACCACTTAGGAAGTGATCAGACACATCATTAGGGGAGTGGACGCACAAACTCAAAACACTACTCCCTCCGGTCCGTAAAAAATGTCGTAAGAACACAACGTGACATGTTAAATTCATATGTACACCTTCCGACAGATTTTCTGGATCAGAGGGAGTAGTTCAAATTGTCAAGGATGCAAATTTGGGTACCTATTTATTACTGTCGACCACGATTTTATGTTATACTCTTACAATCTGCAAATCACCACCCTAACTTTGCACCGCATACGTCTGGTGATTTGCAACACATCATCGATAAAATCAGAGTCAGGCTCCACAAGGGATGGGAATGCATATCATATTGTTTCAGAGGCTAGGGTATCATCTTGATACTAATATATTTCTATTCATAAAAAATATAGCAATCAGAGAATAATCAGTGTGAGGTGGAACCCAATGTGATATACCGGACATGCATGAAAATATCATCCTATATGAAGATAAGCATACAAGTGAACCTTCTTGTTTTGAGGGAACCGGTGAGCTTTATTGATCAAGACATAACACAGTTTGTACAATCTTCGACGAGCAGGACTGCCACGCAGGGCAGACCGGCACCGTCGAGCACACCACAATCATGTTTGCCTAACTGTGCTAAACTATGCGCTACTCTATTGCTCGACCGGTTAATCTTACTAAGCTCAATATCAGGCCTACCTCGTACTATAGCTTGTGTCTCCGCGACAATGCTCCAGAGGGCAGAACGGTTCACCACTTGCGCCTTCAGTGCTGCACTTGCACAATCTGACTCCAAAATTCCAGATCCTCGGCACCTAGTCTCCATTTGACGTAGCCCTTCAAAACAAGCTAGCAGCTCTGCTTCCTCTGCGCTCGCGCAAACAACAATAGACTGTCATGCAGACCAGATAGGCGAGCTTCTTTTTTTTATTGCCGGTAACAAGTGAAGCTTTTTGTTCAAGTCAATGTTTGAAATGTATTTTCTTTTTGTTTACGTCAGAATCCTGAGTACGAACAAAAGTTGTTTCATGAGCTCATGCTTCACAAAGAAAAGGAGGGAGTGCTGCGTCAAGTTAGATCGGTCAGCTCGCGAGAGCCTCATCAGCCAGCTAGCCGTGACATGATGCGGCTGGTGGTGCTATTGGAGTTGGGGAGCAACCGCATGATGCATGTCGTTGGTCGAACTGAACGGAGGAGAGAGCGATGCTGACGACGATGCTTGTCCTTTTGCTGCTTGCCTACTCAAAGGAGGAGGATTACGTGAACCTGTTATATCATCGTTTATCAAGCAAGCGGTGATCTCATGAGCTAGCGCTCAGATGCATCACAGATTTATATACGATGATTTACAGTGTATGAGCGCTGATCTGTAGTTCCAAGGTATCCGGAAAAAAAATTCTTGGCCTTATGAATTATGATACATCAAGAGATTGACAACTAACGTGCCGGGCTGCGGGCCAGCGGTCGTCTCCGAGACGGATGGGGGCAACCCTAGCTCCTATATACCATGTGTATTTCTCGTCCGTAGAGGAGACCGACTATCCAGAATCGACGGCGGAAGGCGAGACTAAAACTAGTAATCTGCGAGCGAAACAAACAAGAGACACGATCGTAGATGGCGGTGCTTCGGCCTGCGGCGAGGAAGCTCTGCGGCCCTGTGACCATGTCCTCAAGGAGGAAGAACGGCGGCTCTTTACAAGGATTCGCCAGGGCGGTAGCGCCCCACTTCGCCGTTTCAGCTCCTCCGAATCATCACCAAACCCTCTCGTCACCAATAACAAAGTAAAAGCGGTGAGCACTCTCGAAATAAAAGTAGAAGCGACGAGGCAGGTCGAACTGATGAAGTACGAGCTAGCACAGCTGATCCGCGTGCTGGGCGCTGACAAAGGGAAGCATAACGAAGAAGTTCTCGAGGTGCTTGAGCGAACCAGGAGGCCACCGCGGATCACCGACTTGCTGATATGCTTGGCCGGAGGGTCCGCCGTGGGTTATCTTGTCTATGAATTGAAGGTCAAAATATTCGGCGAGTAGCAGATTGCATAACTAATGGTGGAGTTAAATCTCCCATGCATTGTCGTTCTGTATCGGAAATATGTAATCTTGATTGATTAGTGAACATCAAGAAAGGCTGCAGTTACTGCAAAAAGAAGAAGAAGAGAGATTAAGGTAAACTTTATTCTGGTGCACGATCGTTTGCCAGTTTCGATTCCCACTATTGGCCCAAGACCCATGTCAGTTACTGTTTGGTCCATTAAGTCCCCAGGCTGGGTCGTGCATCTCCCTACCGCCGGAACGGGGGGGTGTTGTTCACCGCTTGACCGGCCTGTCCATAGCAGAAAGTACACGTAGATTTTAAAATGTGTATTTTAAATACGGGTTGCATGTGTACCCGGGAGGCAAAGTGCATATTCTGAATATACCAGTATAAAATATCGTCAAACACAGATCAATGGATACAAAAACGCGTGGAAGTATTTGGAGGCATGGCATTTGTACAAATAGAAAAAAAGCACTATAATACAACCTGCGAGGATACTGTCAAACAGATCTCTTAAATGAGAGATATCAATGTTCATATCTAATTTTTCTTAAACATTTTCTCAAGAAGATTGGTTGGAAGATGAGGGATGAGGAGTCAAAGATGGAAATCTCGAGATCGATATGATACATTGCTAGCCACATAAATTGGTGCCAAAATGATCGCCGGTTGTCAAATTATCTAATTGCTTAGTGCAGTATTTTTACCAACGTGCAATTATGTTTTCGTAAGATGTGTACTTTTGGAACAATAGAACACCGTGAGACCAAATATTTTGAAGAGAGAAGAATATAAAACACAACCATTTGTATAACATCTACCTGAACGAATGCACGAGATGCAAATTAATGTTAGTATTATATTAAACTTCAAAATGAATAGATACATTTGCAGCGTATCTACCAATAGTGGCGTATTTGACCAAGTTTGTTGTTGTTATTATATTTTGCCCCATGGTTAGTGTTTGAATACATATTTGAAGTCGTGTTCTATGTTAAACCATTAGTGGCGTTTTATTCATATGGTTGATGTTGATTACATACTCGTTTTTATCATTGTTGATTTCAAATGCTTGAACTTGTTCATATAATCTGTGGTGATGATTGTAGTGAGAATTGCTTGACGATTAATTGACTCATGATGCTACAATTTTTTATAATACCCATCATCCTTCCTCCATAAGATCGAGTTAACATAATTCTACTAAACAAAACTTTATAGAAGAGAACCACACATGTCTTTGTGGGAAAAACCTTTATTAGTATGTTGCCGTGCCTTTTTTTGTGGCGCCCCAAGAGCAATTTATTCAGTTTTGATAGCAGAGGGGAGTGGCGGGAATATTTTAACTTGTGAGAGCCATGAATGTTAGACAACACATTTAGGAAATGGTTTCCTGTGTGGGAAAGTAGTCACTATGGTGGTTCAACGTCTCTCTCTTATAAGAAGGCTTAACTTGGGGGTCCGTTGGTAGTACACTAGAAGTTTCATGGCAGCAGCGGCGAGCGCCCTAGGCGGCTAGGCCCTAGCAGCGAGATGAGGAGACGGAGAGGCAGGAAAACAGCAAGCAGGTGTAACTTTCGATCGATCAATCAGATTGATCGGTTGGACTCCACGATGGCCTAAGCAGTTGGTACGTGGGCTGGTGTATATTGGGCTTAGTTTTCTCTGTAAACAGTACGTGGGCTGCTCAACTGTTGAGTGTTGACATCTCTAAAAAAAAGGCTGTTGAGTGTTGACGTATATTGTACAGTATACTCCGTATATCTCCAGTATTACCTACTGAAAATCGTTGGGGGGTCTGACCCCTGCTAGCCCCCTTGTCTCCGCCCCTGTGGATAATCAATTTTGTGGGCTCGATAAGGTCTTGGTGAATCGCAAGGATCGTAACTGTATGATTGTTGCCCGTAGCTCATGACGCAATTCGTTCGTCTCAGCGAAGGGAACGCTTGTTTTCCGATTGGTTATGATCCGTTTTAGACTGTGCAATCCAGTTCCGTGCAACATACTTATCAGCAGCTTTGGGGTTTTAGACTGTGCAATCCAGTCCCATGAAACTCAAGGTGCATTCTAGTGTGTACGCGTGGTGTAGTCAAAATTTGGTGTCTCATTCTCTCTTAGTTCAGTAGAACAGAATTCTGTAAGCTAATTGTTTTCTTTTTATTCATTGGAGTCAGCCTAATTATTTCATTGATGTCAATGTATTTTTAGAGCTTTTGTGTAAAGTAGGATTTGAGGAGGTTTCCCAGGACTTGAGTTATTATATTCATATATAAGAGTATAACTGGTATTGTGCTACCTGAAAGCCAAGAGGATCTATGCGCAACAGATCAGGCCGCAATGACAGCTATTAACCAAAACATAAGCACTTTTATTGCAACAATCGACGGACAAATAGCTGGATGGCATACCTTATAGTCTATAAACAAATAGCTGAAATTTATAATCAACGCACAACAGTTGCATAGCTAACTGATAGGAAATACCAACAATAAACAATCTCGAATAACCCACATGGATATCAAGAGCCGCAAGCTTAAACCATACATCCTAGTGCCATAACATCATGCTTGTCCGTAGCAACAAGGGACCAAGCAACGATAACCGCCACCATAACGTCACCAACGCAACAAATTTTCCGGCTTATTTTGCTATACTTGGGCGAGAAACTGACACGATCCTTTGCAGCAATATCACCAGATTTGGAGTAGGCTTGTATGTCAACATCCAACCTTCCTTGAGATTCTACAGAAATAACATTCCTTGGCAGATGTAGATAACCATCAGAACCTTTCAGCATTTTTCCATCTTTCGAATCAACCATTACAATTTCCCCGGATGCAGGATAAGTAACATGAGTGATACGATTATCAGTGTAATCCCATTTCCCTGGTAGTGCGGAGCAAGTAACTCAGGCACCATATTCAAAAGGAAATGGCTCACCGCTGGCAACCTGGACGCCCAAGATAGTGGCCTGGATTGTTTCTCTAACAGTCTGCACGCACAACTCGATCGTGCAGAACCAATTCTTAAAGCAAACAGTAGATAGACCATCACCAAATACTCCGTGGTATTCGCACCCTTCGGTGATCAATGCCTTATCTTGATACGTTGTTGCACCTTTTACTTTGAGTTCGATTTCAAGGTTGAACTCGTCTGTAAATACAACAGCACGAGACGGGCCAATCAAGCGTAGAAAAGGATATCCTGCGAGTATTAAAGATAGATAAAATCCCATTAGTCAACAACTCATGTAGGCATGCAAATAATCTAAAAGAAGAAAAAACACGTACATTTTGTGTCAGTTTTTGAGAATTGTTCCTATCGCAGGAGAAGAGGAAGTTGCGGTTGTGATCCACGACGTCTCGGACGGCGACCACACCATACACGGACAACGGCCATCGGAGGCCACCGGCTACTTCCACGAGCTTAATGGAGAATATCTGCAAGGTGGCAGGAGTGGACGCGACCATTCTCTTGGGTGCGAGGTGTCCAGGTGTGCAGTATCCAGAGAGGTAAATGGGATGCCCCCAAGGGGCTCTCACAGCGCTCAGCGCATTTCGGCCGTCGGATCGGCGATCTACAGTGCGAATCTGGACCGTCCGTTTTCCTGCGTTACTTTTTTTACCTCGCACAACAGTCGCTGACAGTGGGTCCAGACGTCGCCGGTCCCGCTCCGGTCCCGCTACACAGAGAGAGGGTCCGTTTTTTGGTAGCATCTCCTTTCGACACAGTTCTTTCCTGCGCCGTCGTGGTGTGGGTTTCTACAGTGGTCCGCGCGAGTGAAACCTAGATCGAAGGAGCCCTCTGCCCCTCTCCTCGCCCCGCTCCTCGAGCCTCCCTCGAGCCCCGCGCCCTCCCTCCTCCTCCGCACTGCCGCCGCCACGGGCGGCGCATCTGGAGGAACGGGTCACCCTCGACGGACGGCTCGACGGCGGCTAGGAGGACGGGAAGAGAGGAAGAAGGCGAGCTGGAGTTGGTGGCGGCTGAGCTGCACCGACGCGGCGGCACCACGGCACCGCCCCGTCGCACTCCCGCCCCTCGCATTCCCGTACGTCTCGCACGCACCATCCCCTCCATCCCCGTCGAACTCCGCCTCCCCAGCCATGGCGCCACCGCTGCCCCCCGCCTCTATATCTCCCGTTCCCCAAGCTTGCGTCGCTGCGCCGCGCCACCTACAAAATCTGCTCGAATCGACCGTCGGAGCTCCGTCGCGATACCACACGAGACCGGCGGCGAGGAAGAGCACGCGGGCGAAGGCTCCCCTTGCCTGCTCCGCCTCCTCCAATTTGTCGCGTGCGGCGGCCGGCCCGGGCTGTGCCTCTCCCACCAG
Source organism: Poa pratensis (assembly GCA_947311845.1). Lineage (NCBI taxonomy): Eukaryota > Viridiplantae > Streptophyta > Magnoliopsida > Poales > Poaceae > Poa > Poa pratensis. Next base: position 7,911,637 of record CAMZMU010000020.1, on the reverse strand, counting down.
AGTAGCTCTCGGAAAGGAGGTGCAGGTGGAGTTGCTCAGCCAAAGGGACATCGAGTCGCCTCCGATTCGCCTCTGCCAGCCCTGCACTTCACCGCCGTCCGTACTCCCCGACGACGAGCTCGAGCTGCACTACGGAAGAGGCCAACGATGTGAGCTTTTTCTTTCCCGATTGGAATTTTTTGGCACAATTTTCCCAAGATTTTGAGGCTGTTGATTTTCTCTCTCTTTTTTTCCTGGTGCGTTCAGTTGTTGTTTGGGTGATCCGGGAGCGGGAGGAAGCGAAGGAGGTGGAGATGGAAAGGGGAAGATTGTGCCAACGAAAGATGCAAGATTGCAGGTACTGCTTATCTCCGATAGAGAGCTACTCCAGGCCACAGCTTTCTTGAAGCAGGTCATCCTTTTGGGATTACTTGCCCTTGAATCACGAGTCATCTCACCATTTTTATTTCCCCCCAGGTCTTCTTCCGCTGATTATTTTTTATATTATGGATTCTGCAGCTAGACCCGTAGAAATGGATGAGGTATGAAAATAATTTCTTACTTTTTGGCCACAGAACACACTGAGTACATCCATCTTACAGATTAAATAGGGTATGCTGAGCCAAGAAGTACATCTTATTTGTTTCTTCTATCATTCCTTTCTCAGCGTCGACCTCTCCCGTGGTGCAGCTCAAGCTAGATGGCGAGCACAAGCCTACAGCATGTTGAAACATTACAAAATTGCGAGCACGCTTCAAACTGTGGCTCGGTGAGAGGAGAACGAGGTGCGGCCAAACTGTGCTAGATGGCGAGCACGAGCCTACAGCAAACTGCACTAAAGGTATGTGGTTTTCACAATTTTATTTAGCTTCACCAGAAGTTAAAACCAGAGTTGTAATTCCACATGTGGCTAATTCGTAAATCATCAATATTAGACATAAATATATTTGTTCTGGGATCTTTCCATCTGACCAATGTATGCATGCTTAAAATGCTATCAGCTTTTGGTACGAATAGATGACAGCTTGAGATATGAGTTATCACCATTGGACTCAAGGATTTGCTCCCTCAAATAAAGTGGCAGTTTCAGTGTGGTTGCCAGTAGCCATATCTTCTTGATTATGAATATGATTCACTATGCTTAGGAATAACTCATGCATTCTTAATTACGTGAATCATGAAATGGTTGGTGTAAATACTACAGGGCAATCGTATTTATCTATTTCCCTCAATTTTCATTTACTGATGTATACTGGACAGAGTTTATTTTGAGTTCAAAGGGTATGTTTCCCTTTGGACTCCAGAGGGTATGTATACTGATGTATACTATATCCCTTAATTTTTCCTTTATCCATTTCCCTTAATTTTCATTTGCTGAATATTACAGTGCTAGATGGCGAGGTGCCCCCAAACTGTGAAATGGTTGCTTTCATAGTTTTTTTTTGCGGGAATGCTTTCTTAGTTTTTCAACTTAATAATCTGTTGTGCAGAATAAACTGAATGATTTATCAGAGTCTGCTAATTTTGTGTGTGTACTTTATTTAGTTTTGACGAGTTCAATTATATCATTTTAATCATCATTCTCCATGGCATTTATCTAGCTAGGTTTTCTATTTAATTCTGTGTATTGCCAACGTTATTAGTTTTGTAGATTATTTATCTGACATTGTTTTGCTGCTGTGAGGGATTGGAAAAATTGATTGGTGATAGTCAATATTATTTTGGTACAGCATTGTAAGCTTGGGTTAATGCTAAGTTAGTCATTTCAGGTTTGAACTATTCTTGATGATGCTCTTCTTTTAATTTTGCAAATATGCCGAGTGCTCAATTGGCTGCTTCAGGTACATGTGTGTTATAAGCTCTCAACTGTGGTAAATTATTATAGGATTAAGTAATATGGGGGACTAATTAACAGTTGGTAACTGCTTCAGGTATATGCCGAGTGCTCAATTGGCTGCTTCAGGTGCATTTTTGTTATCCTCTAATTTACAAATCATGTGAAAACGGTGACCGGCACATGAAATTTCTGAGGTCCTTTTTAAAAACATATGCAATAGAGCTATAAAGACCCATTAGGACCATTGACTTGCTTTCTAGGGAAGCTAGAGTAATTATTTTTGTTCGGTAGCAATGAGGGAAATCCCTTCATTCCAAATGGTGAATTTAATATTTGTCTCTATTCTCTTTTTACCTCAGATAGCTCTACTATCATTTTTTTTTGCTTGAAACATTATTTTAGTGCATCAGGATCGTGTATTCGACACATTCAGTGTTCTTCCAATTTCTCGCCATACATCTTTGATTGGTTTATATGCTTTGTAATCAGAATATTTTGGTCATGCAAATATTTATGCACAAGGTCATGGAAAATCTGGCAGTAGCCTACAGTTAACTGGATATGTGTAATTTAACTCTGTTTACCTTCCACACAAGTTATTTCCTTCTCTTTGGTCCCATTTTCTTTGTTTACATCATTGTCATTTTTGTTCAGTTTAGTTAACGGCCGCACACTTAACTCTCGAGCACGAAACTGTTTTTGCCATATGACTTTACGTTTGATATATGGATGTCAAACTATTTCTTCATTGTGTTGCTTGGTGTAAAATGTTCACTTACCTATGCAGGTTTACTACTATTCTCCATTTTCTTCTCATTCCGATCCAACGAAATTGACCCATGGATACAAGATTTTCACACGTCTAGGGTTAGCGTATGTCCTTATTTGTACCTAATCAATAACAAATGAAATGTTCAAATAGAGTATGCCCATAAATACCCTTATTGCATGCGTAATCTTACTGCTATTGGTTCAAGGCTGTTGTTATTTTTGTGGCTGACACGATTTTTTTCTTATTTTGCCCACTATTATATTTCTACACTAACTGACACTCATGTAAAATTTATAATTTTGTTCTTAATGCAATACATGAATAACTTATCGTTCTTTCGAATAATGGAGAGCAAAGCATGTTTTTTATTTATCTTGCGGTAGGGTTCATGTTGTTTTGCACATGGAAGAACAAAATCTAATGGTTTCTCCAAATCAAATTGATGTATCAGATTAGTTGCTCTCAACTAGCACTACTAATGTATATGTTTAGGCATGAATACCTATATATACAATATTTCATCTTTTCTTCTATTCTTCAAATTAGTGCAAAATAATTGATTTTCAAGATGGCCTTATATTTGTATTTACTGATTGGGAAATACTAGCTAAACTATGCAGCACAGTATTTACTTAGTTGTTCCTTTCTATTATTGAAAAGGGTATATATTGTTTAATATTTTTCATGTTCATTATGGCCGGTGAAATTATTGTTGAAATCTAACATTAAATGGATTCTATTAATTATGGCATGTGGTGACGCAGTGATGCGTGTATCAAAGAGAAACATTGTAATGTAGTATTTACTCCAATTTACATTGTTGGAGCAGTTCATCTTCTAAATTCTAAACATAAATTGAATTTCTTATTATTTCTGTAACCTCCTCTATCATATGAACCATTAGTTAAGCAGTTTTCAGTGATGTATCGATGACAACAATAATTGTTATTTTGAATGCTTCATGAGAGAAGTTCATCGCCAACATATATGAGAGAGATGATCTAAAGACAACAGAGGTTGCTCAGACCACAACATCTATCAGAGGCCAACACTTAGTGGTTCCAGTTTAAACTTATCAAAAAATAAATTTTGATTCGCATAGTAGAGTACAATATTTTGTATCTTCTGAGTTTCTTTCACCAAATGTAATATTTGTCCCTGTATATTATTGTGAGATATTTGAATTGTGTATACCATAGTTGCATTTGTTCAAAAGAGCATCTGTCTCCTCCTTTGTGACAAATTTCTGACTTATGAGCTACTTTTCAATAGTACTGACCTATCCCATGTATAATGTACTTATATTTCCTGTTTTACTGTTTAGGTAATATTTATTTGGCTGCTTACTTAGTCTAAGATTGATACAAACTATTCGTATATTTGTTTGTTGAACATCAGTTATCCTAAGCTTTACATTCACTATACATAAAGTTTTACCAAAAGACTTATACGTGTGAGTTGTGCCCTAACATGTATATTAATTGTTGACTGCCATGTCATATTAAGAATGTTTGTCATAACGTTTTGTAAATCGAAAACCAGTGTCAGTTAATATGGAATTACATGTGAATAGATTAGTGTCCCAAAATGTAAGACATGTTGCAGCAGGAACGTTGTTAATAGTGTTTATCATACCGTTTTTCACACTGAATACCAGTGTCATCGGCGGGTGGCGCGCGGCGAAGCCGCGCCGGGGGATCTAGTGTGAATTGCATGGAGCTCAACACCGCTGCTTGCAGCACCCAAGTTAAAAAAGCGTGTGTTAGAAATCGGACATGAATTATTGGAGCACTAGTTAAGCAGAAAAAAAAAAGTATAGCAGCAGGATGGTTACGCACTCATGTGGTTGAAGGAACCGCAGGTTTTGCCCCAAAAAGATTCCCAGTCGCGACGGTATATATCGAAGTTCTTCGCCTCAGAAGCGCACAAGTGCACTCGGGAGCACATGCTCCCGGTTTTTTCGAAAAAAAATTGAAAACTTGTCAAAAAATTCCGAAAAAAATCATGCATGTACCTGAGCATGTCACGCACCATCGTGTCGAATTTGGGGACGAAACGACATCGCGGCCGCCCTGTGGAAAAATGACAAAATTCTGATAACAAATAGCATCCAAAATTTGAATTTTCAGATATGAGATTTGTCATTTTTGCACAGGGCGGCCGCGATGTCGTTTCGTCGTCAAATTTGACACGATGGTGCGTGACATGCTCAGGTACGTGCATGATTTTTTTCGGAATTTTTTGACAAGTTTTAAATTTTCAATTTGTTTTCAAAAAAACCGGGAGCATGTGCTCCCGGGTGCAGATCGTCCGCGTTCGCCTCAGAAGCCATCTCCTCGTCTGCCGTCTTCTTGGCCAATGGCGTGGCTGACGATTTGCCTCCTTCATGATCCAGATCATCTTGGACTCCCTTTGTGGTCATTGAAGTACTGGGATCTGCAGGTTGGAGTAAGAGCTTGTCTTGATGGGGGGATAATAACCCGGTAGGCTCATGAAGAGGGAAGCATGACCCGCCAGGCAGGAGACCCGGTCAGGCCAGCTAACCATCAGCATGGGCCGGGTTATGTCGCTGGGCCAGTAGGTTTGGCGGTAACCCGGTTCAGGAAGGAAAGGTTCTAAAAGACCAGAGGCGGTTCGGGACTTGGAGGACACGAAGGCCAGAAGAGCCAGAGTAGGACTCAGAGTCTGGGTAGAGCCCGGGTTCATCTTGTAAAGCGCCAGGAGACCCGGTCATCTATATAAACCGGTCCCTGAGCCCTAGTTAAAGAGAACTTTACGATCCAAACTTAGGCGAGAGAACCATAGAGAGAAACCTACGCTACCAAGCGAACCTTGTAACCTAGATCGAGATTCGGCTCTGTTGTCGTAGCCGGGTTATCGAGATCGAGATCAATAACAAGATAGCAGGAAGTAGGTCTTTATCTCCAATGGAGAGGCCGAACCTGGGTAAACCCTTTGTCCCTGCAGTGCTAAACAATCTCCCAGATACCAGAGTCGCCTTGCCCATCATCTCAAGCTACCCCAAGGTAGCATCTGCCGTGTTATCTACCCCACGACAGTTGGCGCCGTCTGTGGGAATCGCCCCCAAAGGTGTCACCATCATGGGAGAAGCAATGCAAGGAGTGGAGAATTTTGTTTTCGGCGAGATCACCCTCAACTCGCAAGGAGAGCCCATCGTTGATGATTCTGGCTGGGGGCCGGAATCAGACCTACTTGAATCAGGTGATGTTATTCCAATTGGCAAGTTTAACGTTTTTGTTGGTATGATTGCAACTAGATCTGCTAGTGATGGAGAATATGAATCTGTGTCAGGAGCCGCCACAATTGTTCAATCTGATGGAGAGGAATCAGTTGGTACGGCTGAAGACGAGCTGCCCCTGGACGTACACGAGGAACGATCGGAAAACCCGGCTCAAATCCCGGGTGATGCGGTGGACCATGCAGATTCAGAATCGATCTTGCCCCTATTTGAAGGTCGGTTCGGATATGGAGCAGAAGAAGAGGATGAAGAGGAGCAGGAGTCCAGCCCAAGCCCGGTTAGGAGGGTGGCAGTTTACACCGCCCCTTCGACCAACGTGGGAGCATCACCGTCAACGGTCGTGCCACCTGCTTTTACTCCGGGTCAACAGCAGCAGCAGTTGCCACCAGTACTGGAATTGGCGGGTCAAAGAGTTGATGGAGACCCGGCTTCGGTGTCAGAGGAAAGTGAAGACACGGCGCGTTACAGGAACATCTTCGGTTTTCTCAATAACCGGGCTCAGGGCGAAGAAAGAAACAACACAACTGGGGCCCAGGCCTTGTTTAACAATGGCCTGGTCCTAGATCCATCAGCACTCACGAGGATGGTTACCCCAGAAAACGCAGCAGCTAGAGCTATAGAATTGGATACAGCGCGCCGGGCTTTGGAGCAGATGCGCAGAGACACAATGGCAGAGAAGCAGGATATGGAGGTTAGGCGAAAGCAAATAGAGGACGAGGAAAATCGTCTCAATGAGATGACCCAAGGAGAGAATGTCATAAATCCAGCGGTATTGTTTAGAACCCCAGAAGATCAACCAATCGATATAACTCAGGTGGCCCCAGTTGTTAGAACAAATGTAGAACCAGGAAGAGAAACAGGAAGAGCTGGAGTTGCAGCTGCAGCAGCGCCGGGTTTTCTCGCGGAGGAGCCAAGGGAAATCCGGGTCTGCCGCCCAGGACACCAAGATTCCACACGCCGGCGGGTCATTTTTCTAATCCAGCAGATAACGTGTATGCCGCAACTTTAGCGCTTGACCGTATTCCATTGGGAGACTCGCCAGCAGAGATTGAAGCTCGGCGTGCCATTGACATGTTGCGCACTGCGGTTGTTCAGCAAGTTCAGTATTCGAAGGAGAAAAGCGCGCTTCATTCCACAACTTATCGTAGTAAGAGTCGCCACGGTGGGAACCTGCCATTGGCCGGGTTTGCCGCGGCACAGCAGCAAAACCCGCCCCAGCAGAACCAGAACCAGAACAATCAGCAGCACCAACCCGCCCCTGCAATTTCTGTGGCTCAGCAGATAGTCAATAGATCGCGAGCGGGAAGAAGTGCAGCCATTGCAAACCCGGCAGCACCTGCCGCTGGAGGACCGGGTCCCGTGCCAGCAGCGTCTGCAAGTTCGCCGGGTAACAATAATTTTTTGACAAGTTCTTCTATCTTAGCTGGGCCAAAGTGTCTTTCAGATTCCATTAGAGCGGAGCCTTTCCCTGAGAAGTTCAAGGAGCCAAGCAAGATTTCCAATTACGAGCCAAGCATGGACCCGGCAAGTTGGTTGAGCAGCTATGAGATGGCAATGTGTATACGCAATGCCACAGAGAATGTTTGTGCAAAGTACATGTATTTGATGATGAGCGATGGTGCAGCGAAGTTGTGGTTCAAGAATCTGCCAGAGAGATCTATCAGTTCCTGGGATGAGTTGAAAACAATTTTTATCAAGCACTTTCAGGGTACGTGCAAGCGATTATTTTCCATTGAAGATCTTGATCGTTGTGTACAGAGGAAAGGCGAGTCAGCACGTCACCGGATGGGCCGGGTCACGGAGATCCTGCACTCCTCATCAGGTATCGAGCCCAAGGACGCAATTTCATCGATGGAGAAAACTTGCAAGTACGCTCCCTTGGTCCAGAAGCTGGGGCGCATGAAAGAGGGACACCGGGTTAAGCCTGTTAGTGAGGAAGAAAAAGGGAAAGGTACTGCGAATAATGGAGGAAGGAACAACAATGGCCCGGGAAACAATAACAACAACAATCAGAATCAGCACAAGCGTGGGCATCAGGAGGGAAACTCAGAGCTAGTGGCAAACGCAAATGCCGGGTTTCAGAGGCAAAGGATGGACGGAAATTATCAGGAAAACAGAATTATCAGGAAAACAGAGGTTATCAGGGAAACAATGGGAATTACAGTGGTGGAAATAGTTATCAAGGATCACGTCCAATGAGCACTGAAGAGGCCTTCAGGATGCCGTGTCCTCGTCATAGCAAGAACGGCAGACCCGCCAATCATTCATTGGCCCAGTGTGTAGATCTGAACAGGTGGAAAAACAATGAAGTTCAGAGAGCTTTGCAAGGAGCAAACAGAGGGGAGGACCCGGCCCGAGTGCTAACCCGGCTGCGGGGCCTTAACTGGAGCAAATGCGGTACCTACTGGCAACGCAGGACCCGGCCAAAATACAGGTAACCAGGGTGGATTCTCAAACCAGCCAAGGCAACTTGGCCAATATCATATATATACTAGTGGCACGACCAAGAGAGAGAGAAAGATAGTCAAAAGGGCAGTTAACTCAGTGGCTGCAGGGGTACCAAGGTATTTAAGATGGTCAGAGCATGCTATTACGTGGAGTAGAGCAGATCACCCGGGTGTGGTGGAACATCCGGGTCTGCTTGCTTTAGTTGTGGCTCCTCAGGTTCATGGCTTTGAGCTAAAGAAGGTTTTGATGGATGGTGGTAGTAGCATTAATATCTTGTATTGGGAGACATTTGTACGCATGGGTCTGAAGGAATCACAGTTACAGAAAACGTCAACGTGTTTCATGGTATAGTTCCTGGGAAGTCAGCTACACCAGAGGGAAAAATTTCATTAGAGGTTGCTTTTGGCGAGTCTATCCATAACTTTAGGTCAGAGTGGCTCACTTTTGAGGTGGTGAAATTTCCAAGTCCTTATCACGCGTTGTTCGGAAGGCCGGCTTATGCCAAGTTCATGGCAAGGCCGTGTTATGTGTATTTGCAGTGAAGATACCGGGTCCCAAGGGGATCATCACATTCATGGTAACAGAGAAATTGCAGCAGAATGTGACGAGGGAGATGCAGCCCTGGCAGAGCAAACTTGTGCTAGAGAGGAGTTGAAAGCTTACAGGTCTAATCTTGACCCGCAGGACAACAAGGCACTCAAAAAACCAACAACAGAAGATGACAGGGCAAAGTTTAAAGCAGCAAAAGATACCAAGATGGTGGATTTTGTGCCTGGGGATTCCTCCAAGCAGTTCGCCATAGGGACCAGCCTAACTGATAAATAGGAAAGCGCGCTCATCGAGTTCATCCGTGAGAATCGGGATGTTTTTGCATGGACACCTAGTGACATGCCAGGCATTCCGACTGAACTCGCTGAGCACCGTTTACATGTTGATCCAAAGGCAAGGCCGGTAAAACAAGGTTTGAGAAAAATGAATGCAGAGAGAAGAAAAGCTATAGGAGAGGAGATAGCCCGGTTATTGGAAGCCGGCTTTATCATGGAGGTTTTCCACCCAGAGTGGTTGGCTAACCCGGTTTTGGTTCTGAAGAAAAATAATGAGTGGAGGATGTGCATCGATTTTACAAGTCTCAACAAGCATTGTCCAAAGGACCCGTTTGCACTGCCGCGCATCGATCAAATTGTTGACGCAGTTGCAGGCAGCGAGCTCTTGTGTTTTCTGGACGCATATTCAGGTTATCATCAGATCAAGCTTAATAGGCAGGATTGGGAAAAGACATCGTTCATCACCCCCTTTGGTGCTTTTTGTTACAAGACCATGACTTTTGGGTTGAAGAACGCAGGAGCAACTTATCAGAGGTGTATTCAAAACTGTTTTCATGATCAGATTGGACGCAATGTGCATGCTTATGTGGATGATGTGGTGATCAAGTCAGAAAAAGCCGGGTCATTTATTAGTGACCTTACAGAAACATTCAAAAATTTGAGGAAGTACAAGATGAAGCTCAATCCTACAAAGTGCGTGTTTGGAGTTCCAGCGGGAAAATTGCTCGGTTTCATTGTGTCAGAGCGTGGAATTGAGGCAAACCCGGAAAAAATCAGAGCCATCCAAAGTTTGAAAAAACCAGAGGAATTGGCAGATGTTCAGAAGTTGACAGGCTGTGTGGCTGCGCTAAGCCGGTTTATATCCCGGCTCGGAGAAAAAGCAATCCCTTTGTATAAGTTACTGAAGAAAACAGACAACTTTGTGTGGAATCAGGAAGCAGATGAGGCATTTGAAGCTCTGAAGAAACAGTTATCAGAAGCGCCAGTTCTGGCGGCCCCGGGTCCCAAGGAACCCATGTTGTTATACGTCGCTGCCGGGCCTCAGGCTGTGAGTGCTGTGGTGGTGGTCGAGCGTAAGGAGGAAGGCAAGGAAAACCCGGTTCAGAGGCCGGTCTATTATGTTAGTGAGGTGTTATCAGAAGCAAAGCAGCGCTATCCACACTGGCAGAAACTAGTGTTTGGTGTTTTCATGGCAAGTAGAAAGTTGAAACCATATTTTCAGGAGCATCCAATCACAGTGGTCAGTTCAATACCCTTAGCAGATATCATCAGAATTCAGAAGCTACAGGAAGAATTGCCAAGTGGGCAATAGAGATGGGGCCGTACCACATTGACTATGTGCCTCGCACAGCTATCAAATCTCAAGCATTGGCTGATTTTCTTAATGATTGGACACAGTTGAGTGCACCACCCCTTACCCCGGGTCTCAAGCCTTGGGTCATGCACTTTGACGGGTCTAAGCAAGCACAAGGTTCAGGAGCTGGAGTTGTGTTAACTTCTCCCAAGGGTGATAAGTTGAGCTATGTTTTGCAGATTCACTTTGATTGTTCTAACAATGTGGCAGAATATGAGGCCTTGTTGCATGGTTTGCGTATGGCAAAGGAGATGAACATCAAGCATATCAATTGCTATGGGGATTCAGATCTTGTGGCACAGCAAGTTTCAGGAACATGGGATAGAAAAGATGCGACAATGGCGGCTTACAGAAGAGAGGTGGACAGGGTAGCCGGGTTTTTCTCAGGCTATCAGGTGGATCATATTGATCGCAGGAAAAATGATGCTGCAGATGCTTTGTCAAGACTCGGCTCACGCAGAGAGCCGGTTCCACCTAATGTTTTCTTGGACGAGCTATGGACTCCATCAGTAAGCTCAGGACGTGGAAGAGCTGGCGTCAGGAAGACCCGGATTCGCAGTTGGTAGCAGCAACTCATGAAATTCCAGAGTGGACAGAACCTTACTTGGCGTATCTTTTGCGTGGAGAGCTGCCAGAGCAGGAAGTTATATCCCGGCAAATTGTGCGCCGGGCTAAGGCTTACGTGGTTATTGATGGCGAGTTATATAAGAGAAGTGTTTCAGAGATGTGTGTCTGGAAAGGAAGGCCGGCAAATTCTGAAAGAGATTCACGAGGGAGATTGTGGTCATCATGCTTCAACAAGGTCTTTAGTAGCAAAAGCTTTCAGACACGGTTTCTTTTGGCTCACAGCCCAGGCAGATGCAGAGCGCCTGGTAAGCAGATGTGATGGTTGCCAGAGATACGCAAGGCAAATTCATGTGCCGGCTCAGGAGTTGCGAACAATACCTTTGACTTGGCCCTTTGCAGTTTGGGGGCTTGATATGGTGGGTCCTTTTAGCATGTCTCCTTGCAAGAAAACCCACCTCTTGGTTGCCATTGACAAGTTTACGAAGTGGGTTGAGGTGATGCCTGTTACAAATTGTGAAGCAGCTACAGCAGTCAAGTTTTTGAAGAAGATCATACACAGGTTTGGGTATCCTCATAGTATCATCACAGACAATGGCACTAACATGTCCCTTGGTGAGATGGCAAAGTTCTGTGGAAACCAGGGTATACGTTTAGACGTTGCTTCAGTTGCTCATCCGCAGGCCAATGGACAAGTAGAACGAGCAAATCAGGAGTTGCTTCGAGGTTTGAAACCACGTCTCCGGGTCCCGTGCATCAGAGCCGCCGGAGCGTGGGTTGAGGAGTTGCCATCAGTAGTTTGGGGAATCAACACAACACCAAACAGATCCACCAAGATGACCCCTTTCTTTATGGTGTATGGGGCAGAGGCAGTTTTGCCAAGTGATATAATTCATGACTCGCCTCGCGTGGCGGCTTACGTTGAAACAGAAAACGAGCAGACCCGGCAGGATTCTGTGGACCTGCTAGAGGAGAACAGAGAACAAGCATTGGAGAGATCAGCAGTATATCAGCAAGATTTGAGGCGGTATCATAGTCGCCGGGTTAAAACTCGCACTTTCCAGGAGGGAGATTTAGTGCTGCGATGGACGCAATCCAAGGAAGGGATGCACAAGTTATCTCCTCCTTGGGAAGGGCCATTCATCATAAGCAAGAAATTGAACAATGGTTCATATTATTTGGTGGATGCTAGAGAAAAGTCCGAGTCTGTAAATGACACATCGCACTCTACCTTTTCATTAGAAGAGCGTGAGCGGCCATGGAACATTGCCCAGCTGCGCCCATACTATACTTAGCATGAGAAAGAGATATGAGATGTAATACACGATGTAACAGGCAGCAGGTTTCAGACGCGCTCTTTTCCTTACCAGGGTACCTAAGGGGGCTGGAAGGTTTTTAATGAGGCGGCTTGCTGACCTAACCTTTTCTATCAATAAAGTAAAGGTTGAACAGAAATTTGTCTTGTTTCAGTCTCAGTTTACATTGGCAAGCCATTATTTTTCGTTTAATGTATGCCATAACAGTTTTTTGTTCAGCTTGGTCTTGGGGGCTGGTCATTGAGGTGGCAAAGTTTTTCCCAAGACCCGGCTCATACAATATCCGGGTCTCGAAATTTTTGTGACCCGGTAAGAGCAGTTTTTAGCTTTAGTATTTTGGATTCAGTAGCATGCATGTTTAGTTTAAATATCAGTTGTTTATGTTTTCTGTTATAGAACAAGTGTTATAGTTGCTTTTTATCTTTGAGGACGCCCAGAGAGCGCGTCCCACCAGTATATGGATCAATGGGGTAATGTTGCATAGTTAAGCCATTACTTTATAAACATTGATCCAGGTCTTGGGGGCTCTTACTTGAATAGTTTGCAGCTGCAATCCCAAGACCCGGCTTTTATGCCACTAGTTTATTCTTGGTTATCTTGCTGTTGAGCTGATGTGACTCGCAATTATATGGCCTGATTGCTCACCTGGAAATTCAATCAACCATGAGGCCCATTGGGACTTGGTTCGACCCTGTTTTTCTCAGCGAAGTTGCGACAGGGTATCCATGCGAAAGCCGGCTCACAGTTAAAGAAATCAAAAGGGTCATCAAAACCACAGAAAGGTATCATCAAACAAAAGTTTCAAGTAATAAAAGCAAAGTTTCAAAGGTGTACTACACCACTGCAAGCAAGAGATAGTAGCGCTAAGTTATTACAATAGCCTGCCCGAAGGGCCGAATGAAATTGTTTTTTGCAGAGATGAAAGCATCTGCATAAGTTTTTCAAGCCTCGGCTTCAGGAGCCGGGTCGCGGTGAGGCGAGCTGGATGGTTGTTCCTCGGTGGTTTTCGCCGGGTCATCTTCCTCGGCGGCCGCCGGGTTAGCTTCTGTCTCCTTGGTCTCTTGGCCTTGATCTTGCGCCGGGTGACTTGTTGAAGTGATTGGAAGTAGTTTTCATCATCTTCTTCAACCGTGGCCCGTGATGGAGGAGGAATAATTGGCGTAGAAGAGCTGGGTGCAGTGGAGGTACCGGGAGCAGTCTTTGCTGGATCAATGGAATCCTTGTAGCTTTGCAGGAGATCGATGCGTTGTGGCTCGTCATCCATGATCTCTTCATCGTTTTCGGTGTATCCAAACTGCAACGTGGTGAGCTTCATTTTGCTGGCAATCACAGTGGCAACGTGCCGGGTTTGCTTCACAACCCGGGAGTAGCACTTCTTGTCAAATTCCTTGCCATCAGTGTTGTATTGGGGAAAACCATTCTTCAGGGGAGCCGGGTTTAGCTGGGGATGGTAGGCCTTTGCCAAAGCAAGACCTCGCATCACCCGGCCCTGCATGCAGATCTCTTGAGCAAATGTATCCATTGTGGCATTGTTGACAGATGCCCAAGGACTTCAGTATACACGCTTGGCGGGTTCTCCCAATCCTTGCGGCTTTGATGACCTCGCAGCTGCCAAAGTACAGCTGACGTGTCAGCGTGTACATGCACTTGATCTTCTCTGCAGCAGTTTTGCGAAGGTTCCCATCACGAGGGCCTGGGTAAGGAAAGGCATAACAGTGAGATTTAAAAACCGGGTCTTCTTGCTCAGTTTAGTTCGAGTTCAAAGGAGTAATGCTTACCCACTAAGGATTCAACCATAGAGGTGATCATTTTCTTCAGCCGGGTTAGCTCAGTGATAGCTGCATCTAGTTGCTTCTGGAGGTTGGTGCGTTGCTCGTTCCAGTGTTCCTCATGTTCCTCCAGTTCTTTCTTGAGGTCAGAATTTTCCTGGGTTAGCTCTGTGACATTTTTCTTCAGGGTTTGCAGCTGTTCAGCATGCGTCACCCGGGTTTCAGATTCAGTTTTAGCAACGTCCTTGAGCTGGGTGATTTCTGCCTCGGCTCTGGCGTGGTCTTCCTGTTAAAATACAAAAGATTATGTTAGTCCCAGGTTACCGCAGGCAAGTTAACCCGGAACTTGGGGGCTACACGTTTGACGTTCTTAAATAGTGCATAAGAGGCAATATGGATGTATGGTAGTCCCAGGATGCTGCAGGCAGGCAACCCGGCACTTGGGGGCTACAGTGTTCAAGTTTCGATGTGAAAGTTGACAAGTTTTAAATGATGGAAGTTTTAGTCCCAGGTTGCTGTGAACAGACAACCCGGCACTTGGGGGCTACAGGATTGAAGTTTTTTACCAGAGGAATTCATATTATAAGCACCAAGCTCATCAACAAGTGATGAACTTAGAGCTTGGGGGCTACTCAGGATATAGTTATGCAAGAAAATATAAAGGCAGGAAATAAAGTGTGTACCTGATATCGTTTCTGAATCAGGGCGACCAGTTCTGTCTCCAGGTTCTTGTGTTGAGCAAGGCGAGAAAAGTATTCATCGCAAAGGGCTGGGACGGACAGGGCATCCAGAGCCGGCAATTCTGATGAAGGAGCCGGGTTCTTTCCCTTGGCAGGAGACGCCGGCTTAGCACCTGGAGCTGGCACCTTGGCAAGAGTTTCGGGAGCACCTTGTACTGGAACGTTGATACGTCCATTTTGCATCACTATTTTATAGCATAATTTACTGTTATTCAATGATATATTTCATGTTAGGAGGAGTTACTTATGTTATTTTGTCTTATTTTGCATGTTTGATGATCATTGGATAATTAACTGCCGGAGTCAGATTTCAGCTGGAAAAAGCATCGTCAAGGCACTATATTTCTGGAGCACTAAAAATATTTCCGAGAAGACAAATGTTCCTATTTTATCAGAAGATGGACTAAGCCAAAAGGGGAGGCTGAGATGGGCCAGGAGGGGCCCACACCACCCCTAGGCGCGGGGCCCACCTTGGCCGCGCCCTAGCCAGGTGTGGTGCCCTGGCCCACCTCAGGCGCTCCCCCTTCGCGTACTTCATCCCCCAGAAACCCTAAGACACGGGGAGTCCGTGAGAAAATATTCCGCCGCCTCCACGAGGCGGAAACAACAGAGAGAGAAAAAGCTCTCCGGCAGGGAGAAATCTGCCGAGGAAATTCCCTCCCGGAGGGGAGAGATCATCGCCATCCTCATCGTCATCGTGCTGGACTTCATCGGGATCATCATCATCATCTCCACCGCATCACCACCATCACCGCTGCACCATCTCGTTCCGCTGTAACATCTAGGGCTATACTTTGTTTAGTTCATAGGGGAAACTCTCCCGGTGTTAATTACTCCTTGTGGTTGATGCTATTGAGTTTTATCGGTGAATTAAAGTATATGTTCAGATTGTTATTCATCATTACATCACCTCTGATCATGATCCATATGATGTCTTGTGAGTAGTTTGTTTAGTTCTTGAGGACATGGGAGAAGTCACGCTGTTAGTAGTGGAATTATGTTGAGTAATATTTAATGGTTTGATATTTAAGTTGTGGTGCTATTCTTCTAGTGGTGTCGTGTGAACGTCGACTACATGACACTTCACCTTTATGGGCCTAGAGGAATGCATTGTGAATTTGGTTGCTAATTGTGAGGTTGCCGGAGTGACAGAAACCTAAACCCCCGTTAGTATACCGGTGCACAAGGGAGCGTAGGATCTCAGAGTTTAAGGCTGTGGTTAGATTTATCTTAATTACTTTCTTGTAACTGCGGATGCTTGCAAGAGGTATAATCACAAGTATGTATTAGTCCAAGTAAGGGCGGTGCATTAGCATAGGTTCACCCACACAACACTTATCAAAACAATGAAGATTAATCAACTATGTGAAGCGAAAGCACTTGACTAGAATCCCGTGTGTCCTCAAGAACATTTTGTCATCATAAGTAAACCATCCGGCTTGTCCTTTGCTCTAAAAAGGATTGGGCCACTCGCTGCAATTATTATTACTGTCTTTTACTTACTTGTATTTTATTTACCTGCTATATCAAAACCCCCTAAAAATTGTCTGCTAGCATTTACAGTGAAACCTTTACCGAAACTCCTTGTCAGCACCTTCTGCTCCTCGTTGGGTTCGACACTCTTATTTATCGAAAGTACTATGATACACCCCCTATACTTGTGGGTCATCAAACGTGCCGGGTTCCAGTAACTTGTACTTCATCTTCTTTAGTTCCAGAGTCTAACCCGGGCGAATGAGTAGCTGGGGAGGATTCTGGTACAGGATTAGCTGAGTTTTTTGGAGAAGCCACGGGGGTTACATGCTCCGTTGGCTCGTCTTTGTCCACCGATTCTTCAGTATGTGCCTCCATAGGAGAAGGCTCTGCTGTTGCTGGAGGAGGAGACGCCGCTGGAGGAGAGTCCGGGTCTTCATCTGCAAAGGCTCTGGCACTGGAACAAGATAGTGATTTAGTCAAACAAAAAAGGGGGCAGTAAAGTATGGGGGTATGGAAAAGGTGTGTAGAGTATCTCTAACCCGGCATTGATATGGAAATCCTCGGGTGTGCTAACACCATCCGAGGAGGAATCTGACAAACGAGATGGTTTAGCGACCCGGATCTTGCCAGCTAAAGGGTATTGTTTGCTGGGCGTCTTCTGGATGGATTTGGCCCAGCTTGTTAAAGAGCGTTGAGGGATACCTGGGCTCAGGGAAACGTGGCTTGTAGAAGATCGGGTTCGGCGCCTCTTGTTCGCCTCAGCCTCCTTCTCAGCTTCTTTTTCCTGTGTTTATGCTTAAGTTCGAGATGAGTTCATCATGTAAACTGAGAAATGAAAATATGGTACCTTAGCAATGGTGGCCCGGGTCCTCTTTTGAGTAGGAGGTTCAGCAGTTTGGGGACCCGGCAGTACGTCAGAAGCCGGGTCAGTAGGGCCTGGAATAAGATTTGCCGGGTTATCAGTAGAGGTGTCCTTGTTGGGGACTTCGTTGTTAATCAATTGGATGAAGAGCCGGCCTACAGAGTCTAGCTCACCTTCTTCTTCTTCTTCATCATTTTCACTTTCTGTGTCCTCCCCATCAGGAGAGGATGTAGGAGTAAAATCCACGCTCCACCACTTGGAGTCCTGAGAAAAAGCAGTTAAAGTAAGTAACATTCTATGGATGAAATTACCGGGTTAAAATTAGCATAAATGATCAAAGATTGGTTTTTACCATGGAGGGTTTATTCTTGGCGCTAAATGGGGTAAGCCCGGTCAGTGCGATGACATCTTTCTTTTCGCCAAGTAGTTTCTTGGCATTTTTCACAACTTGGTCGTCAGTTAGCGTCATCTCAGAGTAACGCATGCTATCAGTGGTTTCGCCAGTGTATTGGCAAAATAGCCGGGTCCTGATACTGAGTGGTTGGATAAACCAACCAATCCAGCACTTGACAAGGTCCGTGCCTTTGAGGCCATGGGCGAGTAAAGCTCTGGCCTGGCGAAGTGTAGGCTCGAGATTGACTCGGTCCGCATCTGAAGCGTAGCTGTTCATCTTGGCCTCATATGTCAAGCCCGAGTTCCGGAAAGCCGGGGTAATGGGCGTCGTCAGATTCGGGTGAGGTGTCCTTACAGTAAAAGTATGTGTTTTGCCAGCCCTTGGGATGGCTGGCTAAAAGAAGGGCTGGGAAATCGCATTCCCTCCGGCGTTGAGTTGCAACTCCACCATAAGGGCTCAGTTGGTCCTTGCGTGATGGGTTGCTGTAGAAAAATTCAAGGAAAAGGTCGAGGCTTGGAGCCATTTGCAAGTAGTCCCCACAGAACACAACAAAGTTGCTGATGTTCAGCATGGAGTTGGGCGCAATATCTTGAGGCCTAAGGCCGTAGTATTTCAAGACCCGGCGGAAAAACAGAGAGCCTGGGGGGCGAAGACCGCGCTGTACATGATCGAGGAAAACAACCACTTCACCTTCTTTTGGGCTGGGGCGGATTTCTTCCCCAGCAGCGCGCCAGCTGATCTCTTCTTTGGGAGGGAGCTCGCCGCAGTTCACGTATTCTTGCAGCATCAAGTTCGTCACTGTGGATTTGGTCCAGTTGACCTGAGCAGCAGCGGGGGCGGCGGATCCAGATGCACCAGTGTGGGAGCTGGGAGGTTTCTTCGCGATCTTCTTCGCGGCACGGGGACCCCCAGCCTTCACCTTCTCCTTCACCATGATTGTGGAGCTTTGAGGTTCTCTGGCTGCAACAATGGCGATGAGGAACCCTAGCTGATGATGTGGATGTGTGGAGAGGAAAATACGAAGTAAATTTGGGCAAGATTTAGAGCGGAATCAAATGCGAAATACGGATGCGTGAGAGAATCGTACATGTGGATCTTCTCGCGGTGATTTGGAGGCTTGATTGGAGATTGGATCTGCGGTTGCTACAGTGCGGGTGCGGGAAGATGACGAAGATGAACGGAATGGGGAAAAAGACTGCGCGTCTTGTGGTCTTCTATTTATAACCGTGGTGAAAACCCTAGGTGTATTGAGGTAAAACTTGAATGGAAAAGATAAGTGTTTTCGCTGGAAGTCAACGACAAACAGAAGAAACAAAAGGAATATTCGCTGACTAAGTTTATGGTCGGCGATGGACCTACAGCTGAGTTAAGATTTCCACTAAGTGTTGAGTACGAAACCCGGAGGCATATGAACCCGGCATGAGACAGCCGGGTTACGGCGTGAACCGCCAAAAAGGGCTGGCCAAGCTAAGGAGAAAAGAGACGTACTTTGGTATTTAATCTGTTATGTGTTATTTTACGTTTCAGGTGATTAACCCGGCTGGCCAGGATAACAGTTCTGTTCAAAGAAGCAATATTCAAGAATAGAAGCAGAGCATGCCAACCTGGCAACCAGGTTAATCTGGGGGCTACTGATGGGGGGATAATAACCCAGTAGGCTCATGAAGAGGGAAGCATGACCCGCCAGGCAGGAGGCCCGGTCAGGCCAGCTAACCATCAGCACGGGCCGGGTTATGTCGCTGGGCCAGTAGGTTTGGCGGTAACCCGGTTCAGGAAAGAAATGTTCTAGAAGACCAGAGGCGGTTCGGGACTTGGAGGACACGAAGGCCAGAAGAGCCAGAGTAGGACTCAGAGTCTGGGTAGAGCCCGGGTTCATCTTGTAAAGCGCCAGGAGACCCGGTCATCTATATAAACCGGTCCCTGAGCCCTAGTTAAAGAGAACTTTACGATCCAATCTTAGGCGAGAGAACCATAGAGAGAAACCTACGCTACCAAGCGAACCTTGTAACCTAGATCGAGATCCGGCTCTGTTGTCGTAGCCGGGTTATCGAGATCGAGATCAATAACAAGATAGCAGGAAGTAGGTCTTTATCTCCAATGGAGAGGCCGAACCTGGGTAAAACCCTTTGTCCCTGCAGTGTTAAACAATCTCCCAGATATCAGAGTCGCCTTGCCCATCATCTCAAGCTACCCCAAGGTAGCATCTGCCGTGTTATCTACCCCACGGCATGTCTGGTTCGGCCATAGGCGTGTGCTCCTCTATGGCTGACGTACTTCTCATAGATATGTCAAACTTGTTGGACAATTCTTTGACCAGCTGCCGCAAGGTTTCCTTACACATTACCTCTTGGTCCATGGCCGATTTGCCGCTAGATTAGGGTTCAGGGTTCGTAACGAAGGTCGAGGCGTTGGAGGTGAGACTTTTACAAAGCTCTACTACCAGATACATATATATGCATGGCTGCATGCAGACTCAGATCCGTAACTGGCTCAACCTAAACCTACACGGGAACCATCACGTACCGACGTAAGGCAGCAGTTGCCACCTATGTCTAGTACAAGTGAAGTACACTATGCAGGCTTAATTATTTCGATGGGAACAGTTCTAAATTCTGATTACCAGAACACAACATCCAAATCCTCTCGATGAGAAACCTCAACTAATTTCATTGGCTAACACTCGAATGGGTAAATATTAGATCAAGTAAAACGGAACAACACGCTGAAGGCCACGTCTAAACATTAGTGTGAGCTGCCCCAAAAGTTACCTTGTTACTACTGCATGGATTTTGTGGTGCCGCTTGAGAAGATGCAGATCAGATCTCCTCCCCCAGTAACTTCGGGTTAAATCCATCAGCACTTCGACAGTGCAGCCATACATACTGAAAAGCTAAATTTATGCATTGCCTGACCCTAGGTTGTCCTTAATACCCAGGATTTTGTTACAGCATGAGTGGGTATAAAACAATAGTACCTCCTAATCCCTCCGTGGATAGGCCAGCCTGAACATATCAAAAAACTATCAAATGTAATTTACATAGCATAGACAAGAGTTTCCTGAGTAGTGATGCATTGGGTCGAGCACCTTGTAGGCATTAGACAAGCGGTTGTTTTTCTACTGATCAGATCGCCGCACCAGGCGATGTCTCCAGTAGGAATAGACATGTCCTTCAACAGGGAAGTGGAGAAGGAGGAGGTGGTGGCTCGCATAAGTAGGACGACGCCTCCACCGGCGGCAGTGAGGCTGTGAGGGCGTCCTCCCCGCAGTAGGTCTCACGTGGGGAAGAGCGGCGTTGTGCGCCGGCGCCGCGCGTGGGGATTCCGGCGTCGCCAGGGAGCGGGCGTTGCGCCTTCGCGCGGCCAGCGGAGGTTCGTGTGGGCGAGCGCGACACTGCGGGTGATTGGGCAGTGGTCAGGGCGGCGTGTACGTGTGAGGGCGGGCTCTCTGCACGGGTCAGCGACCTTGCTGTCGCAGCGCCCACGGAGGAGAGGAGCAGCGCGCGGTAAGGGGAGATTACGAAGATGCTGAGCCTGGTAGCGAGCGACGTGGACGCGGGCGAGATGGGCGGTGGCGCGCCAACGCCCACGGAGGAGAGGAGCAGCGCGCGGTAAGGGGAGATTACGAAGATGATGAGCCTGGTAGCGAGCGACGTGGACCGGTGGACGCGGGCGAGATGGGCGGTGGCGCGCCAGTGACAACCAGCTACATGCAGCCGACCTACCGGCCGTGAGGGCGAAGGCCCGGTGCGCTAGCCCCAAGGCTGCCGACAGGGCCGAGCACGGAGCTCCCCGAGAGGGCGTCTCAGGTGTCCTCGCCGTCGGTTAAGGGGCCGGTCAATAGGCGGTGTGTGCGTGTTCGATTGGGCCGTCGGTTAAGGGGCCGGTCAATAGGCGTGTGTGCGTGTTCGATGGGGTTTCTTTTGTTTCTTTTTAACATACCGATCTGATTAAAAAAAGGTTTGACTGGTCAAAGTTGTTTGCTGCTCGACATCCGGACAATCTGGATCGTTAATTGACAACTGAACGCTATAGATTTAAAGTATCTCAACATGTTTGCTCTTTTAATAGTAGTATAGATGCACATCTATACCTAATCTCTACTATATAATATGCCTAGAGGTGGTGATGGTCATGGTCATGGTACGTTTTTTTGTTTCCCAATTTACCCCCGTGAGTTAGGAGATATTACCCACCACTGCCACGGGTAAGTGAAAAAAACGTTTCGTTTTTTTGGTTGTCTTGCGCCACAGGGACCAGAGCCGCCGCAGCGCAGGACTTCCGCCGCGCCGCGGGGAAGGAAAAGCTCCGCGCCGGGGACGCCCGGGCCGAGGCGGAGGCGCCTGGTGGAGCACGTTGGGGACAACGGCTGGACCGCCGGCCGAACGGTAGCCAGGGGAGGAGTTGCCGATGCGGGGCAGGAAGGATCTCGTCGGAGCGGAACTGGCTGCTGCGGGGCGGGGCCGCACCGAGGCTTCAAAGGAGCAGCAGTGCTCGTCCTCCGGGGAATCATAGGGAGCAGAATGCCGGGGGACCGGCGGTGGTTCGCGCGCGACCTTATCAAGGCCGGCGGCGGCGCGTGGCAGTGGGCCTTGGCCAGGGGGGCGGCGGCTCGCGGCGCGGCTTCTTGGCCTGGAAGGCGACGGCGCAAGGCGCGGGACCTCGGTCAGGAAGGTAGCGGCGCTCGGTGGCACGTGGCGGCGGGCATGGGGAGTGCGCGCCGGTGGAAGGTGCGTTTCCTCTTCGTCTACCTTGCGCGATCCCTCACAAATTCGCAAGATCTGACCGGCATCAGGGCTGGCGCGATGGACAGCAGGGAGACGCGCGTGGAATCGTTAGAAATCACGTGCTGTTTGGAGTGAGCCAGCGTCGGCAGCACCAGGGGAGCCAGATCCGATGGAGCTCGGTGCCGCTTGCCTCTCTTCGATAGCCGGCCCCCTGCCCTCCTTCCCCAACCAGCAGCCTCAGTACGATGGTACTTGAGGATTCAGCAGGTGCTACGGCCGGCATGTGGTTTCTTAATCTACAAATCCTTTCCTCCGCACTGATGTTCGATGCCTTCAAACTGTTCAAGTTCGCTTGCAATGTCTAGATCTGACAAACAAGATGGATCCACCTTCGTGGTGTATTACAATAATGATTTGCTTTTTTTTTTCGTAACACATTCTAACTACTGTATGCGTGTACAGGAAAATATTTGTACAGATCCACTGAAGCCCTAATGCATTGTCGTCTGAATCTCACAAATTTATCTATTCTGTTTCTGGGAAAATTAACTGTTGTTGTATCATTTTTGGTAGTCCTACGAAAAATCAATAAAAAAAATCTTCAGGGAGAGTATAAAAACTTAGTGCAAAACGCAATTTTATTAGAGAGCTCTCCATTGTTATATGGAGAGTCAATTTGATATTTCGACTCGACTTCCGTTGGATAGGATTATGATGGTCGGACGACAAAACAAGCGAAGGCACATCTGCTAGGAGGGGCGGTGAATCTCACGTCGAAGGAGATTGGAGGCTAGCTGTGTAGTAGAGATAGACGAATTAGGGGAATCGGGAGTGATGCTGCGTTTTAAAGATGATGAATAAGGAAGAGATATGAAGATCTTTTGGCCTGGCTCGCGGGAAGGAGATAAATCGAGCGCATGTCGGGTTGGTAGTGAGTGATTTTTGCCCAAGCTACTGGAATGCAATGTGATCAGAACTGGTTGATTTAGTGAGCCTTCGGACATATATCATTTTCAGTTTACAATGATCTTGGAGCAAGATGTACATATATGAAACTGACTTAAAAAAGGCACTATTCTATTACTGTACCTACATATGTGCCTTACCTTATTGATAATCAATGTACAAAACTTTGGTTTTGTAACTTATTGCCAGTCCGATGATCAACGTAGAGTGAGGATTAGAGCTTGGTAATTGTTTTTGGCTATGAAAGATGGCTCGACCAAATACAATGTGTACCTATAAATTTGCACTTGTATATCATTTCATTGTGACATTTGATGGTTACTTTGTTACAACCGAATTATTTCAAAGTTCATGAACTACATAAATCACAATATATACGATATTGAGAGTTGTACGGTGAGGGGCGCATGACATGTTAATCTATTTAATGTCGTAGCAATGCACGGCATTTAAATTATTTATTAATAGACTTTTCTTCATATTTTTTGTGATAATACTTGTATAGTGATGAAGTTGTTGTGGTTAATTACAAAGTACAATGACTGAGTTATGATGAGTCTGATAGCCCGTAGCAACGCACGGGCATTTCAACTAGTCTATCTATCTATCTATCTATCCTATAATATTGAAAGCTGCCGTGATGGTACGTTCGTGTGGTACGTCGAACGTATGGTACGTCGGGCCGCGCTGCTCAAGCTCGTGTCGGATACGAGCTCTGGCTGTAGTCAAGTACGCTCCTCGGTCACCTAGGAGAGTCACGCCAGAAAACGATCAAAGGGATCCCAGGCCCAGCACATAGGTTATGTTTCGGGCCGTCCCAGCTCCGTCTAGATTTTGTCCACGCGACCCAATGGGCTGCAATCTTTCAGATCTGGCCAGCAGGCATCGGTATATTCTGATTTTTTAGACCGTTTGGAAAACAAAAACACTTGAATCGATCCAAACAACTCTCGATATACAAGAGTACGGGATGATTTGTGTGTGTTTTGGATCAATTTTTTCTGTGTACATCTAAGGGAAATTTTCTTAAGTACGTTTCTTATGGTGCTAATGAAAAGCAAATACATGTATATATTTAATAAAAACCAACAACTGAACTTGCCGAACCAGTATTTCGGCCGGTGAACCATCGAACTGAGATGCTCACTTGGTTGGGTCACCAATCCACTTTTTACACTAAGGTTTTGGTCATCGACCTTATTTAGCATTTCGCTTCTGGCCCTAATTTTGTAGATGCATTTCTACATTCTAACTTATTTGTAAAAGGACAGAGAGACACTCGGCACCTACCGACAAGCGGCTGTTTGGTCCGTAGGAGACGCTCGATGTGACGAGCCAGGGTGGGTGTTGGGGAAACATCCTGGGAATGAGCGGGGAAGTTGCGCAAGTAAATGCCATCGGTTCCCTAAGACAGAGAGACACGCGATGCAGGCCGAATGTCTCCGAGCTAGGCAGCGTGTCGGAGAATTTAGGGTAGGGAAGGGGAGGTTGACGATGAGAGTAGAAGGAATGAGAGAGGATGGTGGCGCCTATAAAGAGGAATAGGGACGAACAATGCACTGAAGGAAGGGGAGGGCGGGGAGACGACACATGTACAAGGGGGTAATGCATTATGAAAGTTAGATGACATGAGGTTAACCCGTAGCAACGCACAGGCATTTTGCTAGTAATAATAAAAGCATTAAGGTTTCTTGTGGTACGTCATTTTTATTCCGATTTTACCCCTCCATCGCTAGGCAGCGCCCGAAAATATTACACCACCTGCCACCGCAAAGTGACAAATACCGGTTCGGTGTACCCGTGAAAAAGAAAAAATATCACCAATATGGCCGGAGCTCTTCGTTGATCCCCAATCTCACCCTCCACCTCCGTCCCTCCGTCCCCGGTCGACGGCGCCGCCATACCCTTCAGAGCTCCTCTCCGGCTGGATTCCCGGCGCTCGTCGCCACTGCCCCGCACCGGGCGCATTACCCCGGCGTTGAGCCTGCCCGCTGCGCTCCGCTCCAGCACGTTCCTCACCGCCGGGGAGCTCCTCCACGATTCATTCCTCACCGGCTCACTACGCGTCGGCACGTTGCTGGTCGCCCGCGAGCTTCGCGCCGATCCCTGCCGTTTTGTTTGTTGACCACGGGTTGTGGAGGACTGCAGCCTAACCGTTCTTCTTCTCCCACGATCGAAGGCCACGCGGTGGTTGGTCGGTTTCCCATCGGAGAGAGGGACAAAATTGTCGGTGAACATGCCCGCCTCCCGACTCCGCACCACCAGCGGAAGCACGGAGCAACCTCCTGTTTGCAGTACAGGTAGATGTACTCGTGTATGGAACCAGCGTGGAGTACACGCCGACCGTGCATAGCGCTGAGGACCTCACCATCATTTGCCAAAGTGCAACACCGGATGACCGATAGGACGTCAGGGAAGAAGCCTGTCTCCACACTACCGAAGAAGCTGCCGGCCATGTCGTCGAGGTTGGCCGGTGAAGCCCCGCCGCAGCGGTGAAGATAACAGTTGCTTCCCTCCTGGAACATTTCGCGGTTCCTCCGTCGCACAATACCTACAGAGCAAGGAGCGCAGGATGATGCATCGCGAACACTACTTCAGGCTGGGATGCCATACTACATGCAGAACTATGCAAAGTTGGAGACGGCAGCTGCAACCCAACTCCCTAGATCGAAAGCCATTGGAGAATTGAAGGAGCCAAACTTGATTTAAGGCAACAAATTAGTATCAGCCGCCGGTGGAGCAGACTTGGAACCATCAGATCCGCCCCTGCTGTTGTTGCTCCCTGAGAAGCTTTCGCCAGCACATGCATAATCATCAAACAAAAAAAAATAGCACATGTGTTGCTGTGTGGATAAGAAACTAACACGTAGATGAGAAAAGGCATTGCTATTAGCCAAAGTTCAGTTAATTTTTTTGGATCTTTGATGGAGATTTAAATACTAATATTTCCCATCTAAATGAATCCTTCACCCGGTCCAGCCAAAACTATCGCAAAATCATCTATATTTTCACTCTTGTGCGGAATGAGCATGCACATATAAAGTTCTCACTTCTGAGGCGGTTCTGCCACTGCCTAGCACCACCACCTTCCGCACGGGAAGCAACCATAGTCCTATCCTACTCCAGCTCTAGGGAACCGTCACGAGAAGAGATCATGGCCGGCGCGGACATCACCGGTGGTGCAACTGTGACCGAGAAACAAGATGAATACGCAAAAAATTTCTTTCCTGTTGTAACACACATGCTATTGTTCAGGGTTGTGAACATGTACTCATTTTTTTAGACCGTCGCAACGCACGGGCACTTTTGCTAGTATATACAAATGTATGTAGACATATATTACTGTGCATGTTCACTCAATTTAGTGTGTATCTAGACAACATGTGCAACATGTAAAACATCTTATATTAAAAAAGGACGAATTAGGAAACAAATGCGTGGAAATTCGGTTTGATCGATCGAGTAACATCGGTCTAGGACGCGAGTTCACGGGGGATCAGGCAATTGACGTACGTTCTGTTTGCCTAACAATTAATACTCAGCTTCTAGGGTCCCGTTTCTGCTGTATGTTCATCTAGATTTTGGGAGTACAAGACTCTCTCTGTTTCTGAATATAAAATATTTAGTCCCTTTTCAGATTGACATGTATCTACATTTATCTAGACAGTGGTGAAGACAAAAAAAATCAAGGTGGGCGAAATCTAAAGCATTAAAAAATCAATGCAAAAAATCTAAATTATCTAAACACATCAATAATATATATGATTCTAAACATAATCATTTAGTACAATAGAATAAAAATATTTAAATAGAAGGAGAACCTACATACAGACGGATAATAAAGTTTTAATGTCATTTTGAAGTTCTAGGCAACGGCAAAAATCTACCCTCCTTTTAAAATTTTAAAATATTTCATAACGATATTAAGATCTAAGAATAAAAAATTTAAATATCTCCCGTTCGATATAGCACCATCAAGTCATTAAGCCACACAAGTTAATGCTACCCATATGCAAAATTCAGAGAAAATATACCTTTCTCCCCTTTGTTGTTGATGACTGTTGGGAACTCTAACTAGAAGGTATGATCTAGTGCAGAAGCATATTTTGCTAAATGAAGAGTCAAGAATCATCAAACCAGTAAGAATGCCAAGCTAACCAAAGTTTGAAGTGGACCTACACACAAAACACAAAGCTCTCTATCCCCAACGTTTCTGGTAGGTTATTAATTTTCCCGTCTCGCTAAATCAAAGTATTAAATGTATAGTGTGGAAGATAGTTGCAAATAATGAAAATGTACAAACGGACCAGCGAGCAAATGATGGTTAAAAGTATGTAAACGAGGTTGTAAATAATGTAAAAAGATGAACCGGGGGCCATAGTTTCACTAGTTGTGTCTCTCCTTCAATATAAAAACATTGTTGGATAAACAAATTACAAAACTAGGCAATTGACAGAACTATGATGATAGCATTATGACAAAGTGTACATGGCTAATATATACGTAGGAATCACTTGAAACATACATAAACCACGCGCTGGGACCTCTTCTCCCTCCTCTCCGCCCGCGGCCGTCTCCCCGAGCGCGAGGCCGCCGGGATCGCGGCCCAGCTCGCCTCCGCGCTCGTCGCGTGCCACCGCCGCGGGGTCGCGCACCGTGACGTCAAGCCCGACAACCTCCTGTTCGACGCCGCCACGGGCGCGTTCAAGCTCGGCGACTTTGGCTCCGCGGAGTGATTCGGGGACGGGAGGGCCATGTCGGGGCTGGTCGGCACGCCGTACTACGTGGCGCCCGAGGTGGTCGCCGGGAGGGAGTACGGCGAGAAGGTGGACGTGTGGAGCGCCGAGGTGGTGCTCTACAGGATGCTCTCCGGGACCGTGCCCTTCTACGGCGCCACCGTCCCCGAGATCTTCGAGGCCGTGCTCCGCGGCACCCTGCGCTTCCCGCCGCGCGCCTTCGCGTCCGTGTCGCCCGAGGCCAAGGACCTCATGCGCCGCATGCTCTGCAGGGACGTCTCCCGCAGGCTCTCCGCCGAGCAAGTTCTGAGGCATCCATGGATTGTGAGCCGTGGAGGGAATGCGGTGGCGGACTGAAGCCAACCAACATGCTGCGGCATGCGCGAGACCTGTATATAGATTTTCTTCAGAGACGATGATTGTTCTTCCGGCAAATCTACCCCGTTAACTTCCGGAAAATCAGCAATGGACAGAGAAGTACAGTAGTTCTGGTGCAGAGGTTGGTAGTTCCTCTGTGATCCTGTAGGTCGATCTCTCGTGCAGCTGGAATTGTAGAACGTTTCACCTGAGCCTGTTCGTCATGTTCGTTCTGAATCTCTGTAGTCCTTGTACAGTCTTATTCAATTGTAGTGAGGGTAAGTGGACAGACTTTGTTCAGACGAAAATGGAACAAAGAATCTGAATATTTTTGTACAATCCAGTCGCGTGCGTTTCACCTCTCGTTAATTTTCATGACACTTTTGGTTCGTAACCAAATGCAACACTAACTGCAGTCCCCTGCAACTGCAAGCCTGAATGCTTTGCTGATAAGAGTTTTATCTGCAGTCTGCTTTAACGAGATCCTCGAATCATTCGATGGTGGCACTCTGAGCGTCACTCCCCTCCATGGAGGCATCAACACCTATCTTTGTTGCAGCTGATGCATCTCGTCTCCTTGCTCGGGATCCTCCTCGGGAAAACCTAGATTCGGGTCTCCCGGGTCGGACGATGGCAGCGCCCGGCACCATTCTCCCTCATGGGGATCGTTGTAGGACCAGTTGCTACCTGGACGGATCAAGAGGTGGTGCGGCGTGGCATCTACTGCGTCAACTACGACGGGTCTTGGTGGCATGGCGCAGTGGGTCTCGTCAACGTCAATGGCAGGTCTAGCATGGTAAATGTATTGATCAATGTCCTGAAGATGTGTCGGCAGAAGACGGAGGCGGCGACTTCTAGAGCATGGGCATGTTGTGCGCGCTGAGTGTTTGCTGGATCGGTTGTGCTCCCGGTTCACCATTGGGCGGCTTGGTGAGCCCTTCAGATTTCAATGATATGCGTACGTGTATGATCAGGGCTAATGCCTCTCTTCATGGTCCCCCCTTCATCAAAGTTATAGGTGTAGCAACAGTTGTCGCGAAAGATGACTTTGGGTTGATCCGTGTATTTGTCTCGTCAGATTTTGTTTTATAATACTAAAAAAATTGTGGGTATCATTTTGATGTAGAGTGTAGGGCTCCGTTCCCCATTTCAGAAGAAAAAACTATTTTTAAAAAAAAATCGAGGCAAAAAATTTGCCTTTTTTTTCAATTAAGCTGAACTATGTACATGTCCATATTCACATGGGAGTAGTATATTCCATACTTGTGTTTTTGGGAAGCATAGTGGCACCTTTCGAGAGCCGAACCTAAAACATGTCCCGATATAGGGACCCAAACCAGGCGCCAGACCGCCTGTGCCCCAGCTGAGAGGAAAAAAGAGTGGAGTAGAGAAAAAAATGTGGTCATAGTAGGATGAAAACATGCAGGCCGTCCTCCCTGACTTTATAAAGGAGAGGAATGAGAGCAAATGCATGGAGTGGTATTTGTATTGCGTATGTTTGATGTGGCCGCCCGGCCACTTTCTTGCGCCCTGCGACGTTTGTCGATCGAATCCTTCGAGCGCGGCTGAGGTCAACTCCAACTTTGGTCCTTGTAGTTGTACGTACAACGTACCAAATGATAAAAGATCGACAGGGTGTTGGAAAAAGCTCGAGCTCATCGCATCATTCGAATCCAGCACTAAGATTTACTTAATTAGCCAGAAGAAAGCATGCATGTGTACCTGCTGCCTCATAGCCCCTGGCTAGGTTCAAATTCACTTAAACTAGGATGCCCACAGCAGAGCCATCAGCTTTGCCAGTGGAGTGGTGGGGAGCACCGGAGCAGGGACCATTGTCGACCTCGCTCTCCTTGGCTCAAACATATGGACCTCGCCGGTGGCAGTGGCAGGGTGGTGGCGTCACGGCAGATGCCATAGGATGGCTTAAGTTGTGGGCTCGCTAGGACGTTGGGGGATCCGGGGAGGGTTTGCGCGCTCACGAAGCACGCATGAAGAACAACCAAGAACTCGCAAGAACAGACAAGAACAAGCAGAACCAAGAAGAAGCAAAGAACACCACGATGTACCCTGCTTCGGGGCCCTCCTGTGGAGGTAACACCCCTACTGCAGCACTAGCCTACTCTCTTTATATCTCAAGTGTTTACAAGTACAGAGCGCTCCTTGAGCTGTATCAAGAACAATGGTGAGAGCTCTAGGAAGAAGATGGAGCTTGGGGAAGATGATCCTCGTTGTGCTCGATCTCTCTCGTTCTCTCGCCCGTCCCTTGCACTGGAGGATGTGGTAGCTTACTTATACACTAACCGGATTACCATTTTGCCCCTGGCTGGAAGTGATAATGGCATGGACAAGAGGAACAGGACAAGCCTCTGCCCCCTGTCAATCCAACGGCCGGACTGTCAGGCCTATTTTGCCCCTTCGGGCAATGGCAGCTGTAGCCCATCGGGTCTAGGTCACATCCTCTTTCCCGAATTAGCCGAGTCAGCTCCTAGGTCGCTGCGCTCCCAGGAATCCCGTGGCTTGACCTGGCTGTCAAGTCCCAGCAGGCCTATCTTTTCCTCTTTGAGCTTAAGGCAGAGTAGCCCACAGGGCCTAGGCCACTGCCCTTTCCCGAATTAGCCGAGTCAGCGCCTAGGGCCTTGCGATCCGGAAAACCCGTGGCTCGACCTTCCTGTCTTCTGAGCCCCGGTCAGTAGAACGCAGGACCCGTGACCTTACTGACATTACTTGACCCCTGTGCCATATCCGGATTACCTTATCCGGGTCTCTCCTGACCAACCCGGCTAACTTAGCCGACACTTCGTAATCTGATTCGGTTTGGCTTTACTGGATCCCCTTTGTTTCTTCCCACCCTTTAGCTCGATAGAGGGCTTAACCGAATTTCCAAGAGATTCGGCCCAGGTGATCCGGCTGAATATTGATCCGGTCAGCCCTTTAGAGTTCTCAACACCAGATCTTTGCCCTACCGGGGGCAGCCCCCCGACAGTAGTCCCCGAAGCTGGTGCGGTCCTACAGCCTCGGCTGAAGGGCCGTAGCAGGTTCAAAACCAATACCACTAACCGAAATGCATTAACTCATCTCCGAATTTCCCGGGATGCTTGGCAGGAGATCTCTGCGCAAAGCCGCGTAATCCGGGTCTCTGATTTGACATGTCACTGTCAGCACTTTATCCGGATCCGCCGGGTACTCAAGTGAGTTTGACCAAACGACCGCGTCTCCTCGATTTCTTCGTTGACCTGCACACCCGATCCGCACAACCGCTTCCCTTCTGTGACCCACCATGTGTCTGAAATACACGGTCACAGAGGACCACAAAGTTCCAGGGCGCAGTTATCCTGCGACGCCCCGAAAACTGCGCAGTAGTGCGCAGTTACCACTTAGCACTATAAATAGGGGTGCGGGGGTTTCTCTTCTTCTCCGCTCGTTCCCCACTCCGAAAACCTCCATCTGCGCCACTGCCGCCGCCGCAATCTCGCCCTCGCAACCTTGCCGCGCCGGAGACGTCCTCAACACCTGAGAAGACTCGCCGGAGCCGCGCACTGCGCCCTGCACCGCCGTTTCTCCACTGGGCTCCTTCCTCGCCGCGCCATACCCGTAAGTTCTTCTTTCTTCCGTTCATGGCCACCGCGAGCAAGTTCATCTCTTTCCGAACTTGCCTTTTGTAGATTCATCCGCATAAGTCCATCGCCAAGCCTCAGTGCATCCAGTAGATCTCCTTTCTATTTTGCACTAGATTGCCCTAGTTTTGCTTGCCACCGTATGAGCAGTTCAATCACATTTTTACTCGTGATTTCCTTTCTTTTTTACTGCCGCGGTAGATCTTGTGTAACCCTAGACTTTTGCGGAAGGTGTTTGTGATTGCCATCCGAATCACCTTCTCTGCTGAACCCGGCTAGTTTCATCCGGGATAATCTTAGCCGAATCACTTTAGATCTGGTTCGATTATACCATTATCCGATTCATTTTGACTCGGCCCTATCCGACTTCTTGCAGGATTGATCCGGATATGGCGAAGCTTCCTCCCGGCAGATGGGAGGGTTCTGATGTGACAAAGGACGATCTGGAATGGCTATTAAGCACCCGGCGTATAACCTCTCAAGTTATATGCCGCAAACCGGGGAAGGAACTCGCACCGGTCACCGAACCTGGTGAACGTGTGGTGTTTCTAGCGCACTTTGAGCGCGGATTCGGATTGCCGGCGAGTGATTTCTTCCGGGCTTTCCTAGATTTCTTTGGCTTACAGCCTCATCACCTCCCGGCTAATGCCTTCGTTTCTCTATCGGCCTTTACTTCCTTTTGCGAGGGCTATCTCGGTGTCTGGCCGACTGTCGATATATGGGCAAAGTATTTTCACCTCCGCAAGCAGACTATTCCAGGCACCAAGCCGAAGCTGATGACTGCTTGTGGTTCGGTTAGCATTACGCCGAGGACGGGATCCATCTTTCCCCGTATCACTGGCCTAGACACTGTCAGGAAGTGGCAAAGGACTTTCCTTTATGTGAAGAGTGCTGAAGGCCATGATGCCCTCAATCTGCCCGAGTTCCAGATCGAGCCACCCACAGCCGAATTAAACTTCGGTATAATCCGGCTGAAACTATTGCAGAGCTCCAGACAATACATGAAACTCTGGAGGACTTTCTGAAGAAGGGCCTGGATTCGGACGATCTCCTCCGGACCTTTATCTCCCGCCGGGTCAATCCTCTTCAAAGACGTGAACACAAGATATGCCACATGAGTGGTCTGCTAGATCCTACCCGGATCAGCAAGCATGACCTTAACCGAGCTTCCATCAGGAGACGAGTAAATGCGATTGCCTATACGGAGATGTCGGATAAGTGGCGGTGGGGCGTAAAGCCGTTTCACCGGAATGCACTTCCACCACAGGTTCGTTCACCACCTTCCGAATTCATCCATACTTCATCAGAATGCCATCGGACTAACCCGGATTTACCTTGACTCTTATGTAGCTGTTTGACCGCCAAGCTACTGAAGATGGAGATCTCTCCACAAAGTATGGGGAGCGGATCGCAGCCCGTTGCGCGATGGCGAAGAGGATGCGGATACGGATGACTATCTGCCGATTCCGCGCGCCAAGCCAATCCGCAAGGGTAAGCAACAACTATTTACGACCTTTCCGACGAGGAAGATGATGATTGCCAGATCTTAGATCCCATCGACGCTATTCCGATTTCATGGTCACCACCTTGTGTTCCAGCCAAACCAGATGCTGAAGGGACATCTCGGAAACGCGCTGATGCGCCCGGATCTGATGCCCCTAAAGCAAAAAGAATCAAGAAGGCTGGCTCCAAGCCGAATCGGCTCAAGCCCATGCCTACCACGAAGGGGTAATGCGTACTTAGCTTCATTTGCTTTCTTCCTTTACTAACCGAGTCATCTTCATCCGGATTAACTGTTTACTTTGTTTTATGTAGTGACGTCATCGTCACCGAACAAACTCACTCATCCATTTCTTCTCCCATTCCTCCACTGGATTCGGCTACGGAGAACCAGTCTCCTGAAAGGGTTTTACTTCTCCAGCACGCTACAACTGCCAATATTCCCCAACCGACTTCTACATCAGAGCCGGTTATTGACTTGGAGAGTGAGGAAACCCTGGTTCCTGTCCGAGATTCAACTTGGCCACGCCCTTTGAAGGAGCTGGAGAAGGAAAAGGCTAAGACACCGGCTAAGCCCTTGCCTAAGCCGGATTCTCGCCCTACACCCGTAGCTCAAGCCCTGCTGAATCAAGAGCAGCAGAAGAAGAAAAAGCAGAAGCAGCAACAGCAACAACAAATTTCCGAGAAGCAGCACAAGGAGCAACATCCGAAGCAGACCCGGGTGCGTCACCTCAACCCAAGCCGACTCAAGGTGCCCTGGCACAACTCCAACCACCTCGGATAAGCAGGTGGCTAGCAAGAAAATTCCTGCCGCCCCATCAGCGATTCGATTCGGCCAGGCCCTGTCGAATCCCCGCCCTCCGGCAACGATAAGCTCGAGTCCGCCAAGCAATTCATTGAAGCTTGGAATGATGCTGACCTCGCCAAAGACTTTCTACTTCAGCGCCACATCCGGCTGGGCCTAGTCGGATGTTTCAATCTCTACACTCCGTGCAGACCTCGGTTACTGAAGCTAACCGGGTCTTTGAGGTAACTTTACCGAATCTGCTTTTACTTATCAATCTGCACTATTCCCAGTCCCCGAGATTCGGGTCGAACGACTGATACTCCTCCGAGTAAGAAAGTCATTCGGCTTGAATCTATAAAACTTGATCATGAATGTTGTCTTAACCAAGGAAACGTGGGACTTCCAGTCCCCGAGTCTCTTTTCCAACTGATTCGGTTAATCTCGGGCCAGTCCCCGAGATTCTTTTGACGCCATTTGCATGTTTTCTTTCAGGAAACCATGACCGCTCGCAGCAAGCTCTTTAAGCAGCTCGCCCATCAGCACCAGAAGCTCCAAACTTCCTTTGATGGGCTCTGTCTTGAAATGGACAATAAAGAAGAAGAGCAGAAGCGCGCTTTAGAGGAGCAAAAGTCAGAGGTGGCTCGGCTCAGCGAGAGCTTAACCGGGTTGAAAAGTGAAGGAGAAGGTCAAAGGAGAGCGGGATGCGCTGCGGACTGAAAAAGACACTATCCAGAAGGAGCGAGATGTTTGCAAAGCCGGACTTGCGGAGCGGGCCAAACTGGACAAGCAAATTCAAACGTCCATTGCCGAATCTGAAGCCGAAGTCAAAGCGGCGAAAGAAGAATTGAGTGCTCACAAAGCAGCCAGTGCGAAATGGCTGTCCGGACTTGCAAGCCTCAATGATGACATGGACCGTAAGTTTTGCCGAATCTCTTCTTTTCCTTCTGCTCTTATCCGACATATATTTTTGTGTTCCTTCTCGCTTAACTCGGTATTAGCTTATTTGTTGTAGGAGAATTTACCAGCATCCGGCTTCAAGCCGCCAAAGCTGTGCGAGACGCCCGAGCTGAGAGAGCCAAATTAACCGGTGCTCCCTTACCAGAGACATGGGACATTGAAGATCACATTACTGCACTCAAGGCTCGGATTGCCCCTTTGAAGGATTCCCACATTGATCTGCTCAATGCAAGCCTCAAGGCTCACCGAATCTTATTTCCTGAATCTCGGCAAGTCCGGTCTGCGGAGGAGCTAATCAAAGATCTGGATCAAACGAAGAGCCGGTTACAGCAATGGAGATCTT
Source organism: Poa pratensis (assembly GCA_947311845.1). NCBI lineage: Eukaryota > Viridiplantae > Streptophyta > Magnoliopsida > Poales > Poaceae > Poa > Poa pratensis. The sequence goes on along the minus strand of CAMZMU010000020.1, from coordinate 7,876,059 downwards.
CATCTGCCCGTGCCGGTGCTGATGCCGCCTTGATCCTTATCATGTCTTGGTATGAACTAATCGATCTCGCCAGAGTGCGCTCCCTTCGCGAGGGTTCTTCATGGGCTAAGATCCTGACCGGATCAAGATCCGCGAGGAGGCTGCCAACTTTATGGCGGAATTTGCAAACACCAAACATCTTGATCTGGAGGCTCCGGTCTACACTGACGGGGAAGAGACTGAAGAAGAGGAATCGGACGATGCCTCCGCTGAAGAATATGCCGATTCTGAGGGCGAGTCTGATGATTCGGCTAACTCTGCCGAACTGCTCCTATCAAGTCCATCAGATCCCAGCCTCTGACTCGGCTAAGAAGACCGAAGCAACTCCGGCCCAGACTTCGAGATACCAGCAACTGATTCGGCAGAGATTACCAAACAAGCTTCAGCTGATCCGGATACTTCCGAATCTGCCCAGCCTTCAAGCTCTCCACGCAAGGTTACCCTGAAGTTCCTCCATCTTCTGAGTCCATTCCAGCGACGGAACCCCCTGCAACCGAATCTACTCCAACCGAAACTCCTGTAACCGAAGCTCGCGCGCCCGAGGCTCCTGCAACCGAAGCTGATGTAACCGAACCCCTACAACCAAGTCTGCTGCTTCCTGAAGTGACTTAGTGAAAAAACGTTAAATCCCCGGTATGCCGGGAGCAGATGTAATAAACAATTTTAAGTTCTTCCGAGACTACTCTTATTTAGCTTAATGTGATCCGGACGAGGTTTATGTTGGATCATTTTAAACCGAGTCCCCGAGTCTGTTTTCTTGTTTACTATTTTTGCCGAATCTTTGCTCTTGTCTACCTTTTAGGTGTTTGACAGTCGAGTCACAAGATAGGAATCATAGCATACAATACTTGAAACATGCGAGTTATGGTTTAGAATCATCTAACATAAACAAAAAATAAATAACAGGGGTTAGTAAACGACATCTGCCGAATCGGTTTTGGACCGAGTCCCCGAGTCCATTTTCATGTTTCCCATATTCCTCATCTCTGCTCTTGACTACCATTTTGGTGTTTGTCAGTCGAGTCACGAGATCAACAACACAGCATACATTACTTGAATTTTGGGACGAGGTTCAAAGCAATTCGACACATGAACGATATGGACAAAACAGTAATAAGAAACACATGCAAGGACGAAGCAGTCCCCGAGTCCAGACTCGGATTGCTGCAATTTCATTTATGATAAACTGAAATACATACATTGCGCCCCTTAGGAGTAAAAGGGTCGAAGCAGAGCTACATTCCAGGGTCTCTTAGTTTCTTGTCCGGGTCTATCCAGGCCATCCTCCTTGGTTCCTGTGCATCTACAAGGTAGTACGAGTCATTGTGCATAGCCCTGCTCACAATGAATGGTCCCTCCCATGGAGGTGACAACTTGTGTCGGCCTTTGCTGCGCTGCACCAGCCTTAGTACAAGATCTCCCTCATGAAACACTCGAGGGCTGATCTTTCGACTATGATATCGTCGGAGATTCTGCTGGTATATTGCTGTCCGAGATAGGCCAATTCTCTTGCTTCCTCTAGCAGATCCACTGCATCTTCCCGGGCCTCTTTTGCCTCGGTTTCAGTATACATTGCCACCCTTGGTGCATCATGTTCTATGTCAGTGGGTAGCACAGCTTCTGCCCCATAAACCAGAAAAAATGGCGTATAGCCAGTTGACCGATTCGGCGTGGTCCTTAGACCCCACAGTACTGATGGTATCTCGTCTATCCAGCATCCCGGAGTTTTCAGCAATGGTTCAATGAGACGAGCCTTGATGCCGGCCAACACCAGGGCATTTGATCTTTCCACTTGCCCATTAGACTCCGGATGTGCCACCGAGGCTATATCTAGCCGGATTCCCTTATCCATGCAAAACCGAGCAAACTCTCCGACAGCAAAGTTTGTGCCGTTATCCGAGATGATGCTATGAGGGTATCCGTATCTCAAAATAATTTCTTTCAGGAAAGTCACAGCCGAACGACCATCTACCTTCCGGATTGGTTTCACCTCTATCCACTTGGTGAACTTATCCACCATCACCAGCATATGTGTCATGTTACCCCTAGCCGGCTTGAAATCTCCCACCATATCTAAACACCACACAGCAAACGGCCAAGTGATAGGAATTGTTTTGAGCGCCGATGCGGGTAAGTGTGTCTGCTTGGCAAACCTTTGGCATCCTTCACATTTTCGGACTATGTCCTCTGCATCCGCGTGAGCAGTGGGCCAGTAAAATCCATGCCGGAACACCTTAGCCACCAGGGCTTGTGCTGCAATGATGTCCACATTCTCCTTGATGTATCTCCAGGAGCATCTCCTTGCCCTCGGCTGGCTCCACACAACGCTGTAGCACCTCGGTTGCACTCCTCTTGTATAACTCCTTGTTGATGATGGTGTAAGCCTTGGACCTCCTCTGCACTCGCCTAGCTTCGGTTTCATCATTTGGCAAACTCCCCTCCGACATGAACTTCATGATTTCTTCAGCCCATTCCGGTACTGGATGCAAAGGGAATAAGTGCTCATCTATCTCCACTGGTTCGGCCGCCATTATTTCTTCTATCAGCTTCTGCCCATTCCCTAAGATTCGGTTAGCACCACCTTCTCTGCTCCTCTTTCCTAAGATCCGGTTAGCAGTCCCCGGGTCTCGCCATGCAGTCCCCGGGTCTTCCCCAATGTACCGACATCAACATTCATAGGGACAGCCTCAGATTCTTGCTTTGGGATAAAAATTGACTCGGAATCAGGCGAAGGTTTGATTGAAGGGACCCTTAGGTGATTCAAGGATATCCGGGTGGAATTGCATCCCTAGACGACCCGAGTTTTGACAGGACATCAGCAGCTTCGTTCTCCAACCGAGGTATGTGCTTGTACTCGCAGCCTTCAAAAAATCCTGAAATTTTCTGGACATGAAACCGATACAGTGCCATATTGGCATCAAGAGCATCCCAATTTCCAGAAGATTGCTGCACCACTAAATCCGAATCACCAAAACATTCTATTCGGCGGATGCCGATATCCCTAGCCACATTAAGCCCATGGATCAGTGCCTCATATTCGGCCACATTGTTTGAGGCTGAGAAATGAATCTGCAACACATATCGCAACTGATCTTGCTTTGGTGACGTGAGTACCACCCCAGCACCTAATCCGATTTTGGTTTTGGAGCCATCAAAGTGCAACTTCCAGTAATTGTAATCCGGCTTGGGTGGCTCATACTGCATCTCGGCCCAGTCACAAAGGAAATCGGTAAAGCCTGAGACTTGATAGCATCCCTTCTCTCATAATGCGGGGTGTAAGGAGATACTTCTATTGCCCACTTGGCAACCCGGCCAGTCGCATCTTTGCACCCAATGATCTCCGCGATTGGAGCTTCACATACCACGGTAATCGGGTGTTCTTGGAAATAATGTTTCAACTTTTTGGCCGCCAGGTATACACCGTATGTCATCTTCTGGTAGTGAGGATAATTTTGCTTTGAGGTTGAGATCACCTCACTTAAATAGTACACCGGTCTCTGCACGGATTTACCCTCCTCTTCTCGCTCTACCACTATGACCACACTTACGACCCGGTTAGTGGCCGCAATGTAAAGTAGCATTGGCTCATTCGGCAAAGGTGACGCCAGAATTGGTGCAGTGGACAACATCTTTTTTAATTCGTTGAAAGCCGAATCTGCCTGCGGGGTCCACGTGAACCCGGTGCTCTTTTTCATCAACTGATACAAGGGCAAGGCTTTTTCTCCTAGCCGACTCACAAACCGACTCAACGAGGCTAAACACCCGGTGAATTTTTGTACATCTTTTAGACATTTAGGCAATTTCATTCTTTCTATGGCTCGGATCTTAGCCGGATTCACCTCAATACCTCGGCTCGATACAAGGAAACCGAGCAACTTTCCAGCCGGGACACCAAAGGTGCATTTATCCGGATTCAATTTCAACCGATATTTTCTCAAGTTCACAAATGTTTCCTCGAGATCCTCGAGGAGAGTGTGTTTTTCTTTAGTTTTGATGACGATATCATCGACATACACCTGCACATTCTTGCCCATTTGGGAGTGTAAGCATTTCTGCATACATCTCTGATAAGTTGCACCGGCATTTCTCAAACCGAAACACATGACACGATAGCAATACGCCCCGTACGGGGTAATAAAAGCAGTCTTTATTTGATCTTTAGGGTTCAGTGGTATCTGGTGAAAACCAGAGTACGCATCAATAAAAGACAACAACTCACACCCAGCAGTAGAATCGATCACTTGATCAATCCGAGGTAAAGGAAATGGATCCTTCGGGCACGCCTTGTTTAGGTTGGTGAAATCGATGCACATGCGCCACACCTTGACCACCGCTGGTTCGTCCTTCTTCTTCTCTACCAGAACCGGATTGGATATCCAGTCTGGATGCAACACCTCCATAATGAATCCGGCTGCAAGCAACTTAGCCAGCTCATCCAGCACCACTTTTCTTCGATCATCTGAGAGACGCCGAGTCGGTTGCCTCACCGGTTTTACATCCGGCCTGACAAATAAAGAGTGCTCTGCCAACTCCCTCGGAACACCAGGCAGGTCCTTAGCCGACCATGCAAAGATATCCCGATTCTCACGGAGGAAGTGACAGAGCGCGCTTTCCTATTTCTCCCAACCCGGCACCAATGATGGCCATGCGCTCCGGGTTCTCCGGGTCAATGGGATCTTCTTTGTCTCCTTGGGCATCTCAAATGTTGCACCTCCATCCGGATTGGTCATAGCCAGCACACCGAGCTGAGCTGACTTCGCCATTGCCACCACCTCATGCATCTTGCTCTTCTCAGCTTGGATCACCAATGATTCGGCTAAGGTGGAACCGATCGTGGCACACTGTATGGCCTTTTTGTAATCTCCCGCAACAGTGATAATACCATTCGGGCCAGGCATCTTTATCTTGAGGTAGGCCACATGAGTGGATATCATGAACTTGGCTAACGCAGGCCGGCCAAGCAGAGCATGGTATGGGCTCTCCAAATCTACCACCTCGAACTCGAGACTCTCAAGCCGGTGATTGTCCTTGGTACCAAACAGCACATCTACCCAGATCTTACCCATTGGGGAACAAGACACCCCGGGTACTATACCATGGAAGGTACAACTGCTCTGCTGCAACTGATTCGGCGAAATACCCAACTTGACCATTGTGTCCCGATACATGATGTTTATGGCACTGCCATTGTCAATCAAGACTCGGCTAAACCTCACGTTAAGCTTGGGTCCAACCAAAGTCGGATCCACCACCAGTGCATAGTTTCCTGGACTTGGCATAATTCTGGGGTTATCAGCCCTGCTCCAAGTGATCTCCTGCTCGGACCAATTCAGGTATTTTGGGACTGCTGGCATGACTGCATTCACCTCCTTCGCCCTTCGCAGCTGACTTTTCTTGTCAGTTGGCTCGGTCACAAAAACCACATAACTTTGATGAGCCTCCTTGTACTCATTACCGGGGTATCCACCTTGCCGACTCGGACCAGCACCATTGTCGTTGCCTCCCATGTTTACCAGGTTAACCGGCTTTGTGGCTGCCGGTCTTGGAGCTCCTGCGTTCACCGGGATTGTATTGGCTCCGGTTAAAGGCATATTCGGCCTGAAATTCGGTCTAGGAGCACCTCTCTGAGGTGGTCCTCTCTGACCCTCCGCCTGAATGCGATGATGCCAGCTACAATTCCGAGTTGAATGATTGGCCGGCTTGCGTGGGTCTGTTGTGTGATAACAGCAAGGCCCGTCTAATCTTGACTCAAAAGTTAGAGGAGGACTTGATCCTCCCATACTTTCTTCGGCCAAGCACCTTGATTCGGCCTCCAAGCTGGACCCTCTGTCTTTTGTCTCTGACCATCTCCTGCTCCAGGATGGTCCATATTCACTGCAGCAACCTGATCTGAACCGTATCTATAATCCGGATCTCTTCTTTTGTAACCGAATTCATGTCGGTCACTGGGCCTCAATGGTCCTACTCGGTTGTTAACCGGTTGCCTCCTGCTTGTTCCCACTGCATCCAATGCTGGCTGTGTCGGATCACCAAGAGCATACGTATCTGCTATCCGGATCGTTTCCGCCAGTGTCTTGGGCATATCCCTCTGGAGCTTCTGCCAGAGCGGGGTGCCATGTCGGCAACCCTGCGCGAACCAAGAAATTGCCTGCTCCTCCACGACACCTTCGCAAGAGTTGCGAATGTTGCTCCACCGAGTCAAGAATTCTCGGTCTGTTTCCCGTTCTTCCTGCTTGCACGCAGCCAGGAGCTGAGGTCGGTTAGGCCTCTTGTAGTGCTGGAGAAATTACTGTAAAATGCCTCCTCCAAGTCCACCCAAGAGTTGATACTACCCGGTGGTAAGTTATTCAGCCAAATCCGGGCTGGCCCTTCCAACATGTGCGGGAGATACCGGACCGCCCATCGGCGATTGCCCCCCGCAATGTGCACTGATGATACATAGTCTATCAGCCAATCCTGTGGCTTTGTGCTGCCATTATACGGCTTTGTGCTTCGGCCAAGCTGAAACAACGGCACGCTCGGCTCGTTCATGATCCGAGGTCCAAAGCATGGAGGACCCGGTGGGCCTTGCTCTTCTAGCTTCTCGGACTGGTAAATTCTATCCAACTTGAGACGCTGATCATCGGATCCAATGCCCGAGGTCCCAGTCTTGATGCAAGTGCATTATCATACGTCTGGTATCCGGCTCGCGCCATAGCCGAATTTCCGTCATCATAGCGGTAGCCCGCCTGGCCACCATCTTGCTGTTGCGCTCGCACAATCACTTGCTGCCCCGGAGGACGAGGTGGTTGACCTCGGCCAGCCGAATTGCCCCTTCCAGCTCCCGGGTAGCCTTGTCCACCACTGTTTCTGCTTTGGCCACCTCTTCCTTGAGCGGCTAGCTGCTTGCCGGCATATTCAGCATCATAGGTCTGCAGCTGCTTGCTCTTACCCGAGTTCACGCTCTGGGCCCGGTCAACTCCGACGTGCGGGGATGACGCCTGCCCCTTGGATCTCTGGCTAACAGCCTTAACCGACACTACTACCCGAGAAACACCTGCATCCGGATTAGCTTTCCGGTAAGCCTCATTCTGCCGGTTACACACATCTACTAGCTCATTGACTCTCTCTGCCTGCCTTCGCCAAGCGTCCCCGGTTAGTGTACTCAACTCGGCTCGCGCTGCCGCTGCAGCCCTAAGATTCTTAGCCGGGGAGCTATACACCGGCTTGCCTGTGCCAGATCTATGACTAGTAGCCTTACTTGAGCTCGATCCTGCAGCTCTAGCTAACTCGTCATTGAGGTCCTTACCCCGGTTACGCAACTCGGCTTTCTTGCGCGAGCGATGCACTACAGGAGTAAAGCCATCAGTGATACCATTGGCAGCATTGTACTCTCTCATATCTCTATCAAAGGCTTGCCTAGACTCCACCACTAACCGGGCTTCTTTTTGCAACCTCAGGCGCTCTGCCTCTAGCTGAGCTACAGTAAGCTCTACATTTGCCCCAGGTGCCACTGGCCGAGATAACTTCTCCAGGACATCCTCTAAGGGAGCCTCCCTACTTGACATGCCAAGCGGGCCAACCGGATCCGGTTTCTCCTTTGGGAACTTGGCCGTCCGAGTCGGCTTGTCAACCGGATCAACTGGCGTGGCCAGCTCCTCGGGCATGCTCTTGCTGGCATCTCCTTTGCCAGCCGCAGCACTTGTTCCAACCACCATTACCTCCACGCTACTCCCGGGGCGAGCGCTACGCCGTCCGAGAGCTGCGCGGAAAGAGGGAGGATCCTCAGCCACGAGCACCTGCGCCGGGTACTCGCGGACAGGCTCGGTGGCGACGTAGGTGACGAAGCTGCCGAGCGTCATGAGGAAGCCGTCAGCGGGGAAGGGCTTGTTGGCGAAGCACCCCGCGTTGTCGCTGATGAAGTTGAACTTGCCGATCTTGCAAACGAGCCCAGAGAGGACCCGCTCGCCGGAGCCAGTGACGGAGCCCGTCCGGAAGGAAACCCCAGCCAACGCCACTGCTTGCCCCACGGTGGGCGCCAACTGTCGTGGTGGTGTCACGGCAGATGCCATAGGATGGCTTAAGTTGTGGGCTCGCTAGGACGTTGGGGGATCCGGGGAGGGTTTGCGCGCTCACGAAGCACGCATGAAGAACAACCAAGAACTCGCAAGAACAAACAAGAACAAGCAGAACCAAGAAGAAGCAAAGAACACCACGATGTACCCTGCTTCGGGGCCCTCTTGTGGAGGTAACACCCCTACTGCAGCACTAGCCTACTCTCTTTATATCTCAAGTGTTTACAAGTACAGAGCGCTCCTTGAGCTGTATGAAGAACAATGGTGAAAGCTCTAGGAAGAAGATGGAGCTTGGGGAAATGATGCTCGTGCTCTCTCTCGTTCTCTCGCCCGTCCCTGCACTGGAGGATGTGGTAGCTTACTTATACACTAACCGATTACCATTTTGCCCCTGGCTGGAAGTGATAATGGCATGGACAAGAGGAACAGGACAAGCCTCTGCCCCCTGTCAATCCAACGGCCGGACTGTCAGGCCTATCTTGCCCCTTCGGGCAATGGCAGCTGTAGCCCATCGGGTCTAGGTCACATCCTCTTTCCCGAATTGGCCGAGTCAGCTCCTAGGTCGCTGCGCTCCCAGGAATCCCGTGGCTTGACCTGGCTGTCAAGTCCCAGCAGGCCTATCTTTTCCTCTTTGAGCTTAAGGCAGAGTAGCCCACAGGAGCCTAGGCCACTGCCCTTTCCCGAATTAGCCGAGTCAGCGCCTAGGGCCTTGCGATCCGGAAAACCCGTGGCTCGACCTTCCTGTCTTCTGAGCCCCGGTCAGTAGAACGGCAGGACCCGTGACCTTACTGACATTACTTGACCCCTGTGCCATATCCGGATTACCTTATCCGGGTCTCCTGACCAACCGGCTAACTTAGCCGACACTTCGTAATCTGATTCGGTTTGGCTTTACTGGATCCCCTTTGTTTCTTCCCACCCTTTAGCTCGATAGAGGGCTTAACCGAATTTCCAAGAGATTCGGCCCAGGTGATCCGGCTGAATATTGATCCGGTCAGCCCTTTAGAGTTCTCAACACCAGATCTTTGCCCTACCCGGGGGCAGCCCCCCGACAGGAGGGTAATACGGGGTCCTCTAGTTGAGTTTGTTTTGATGCCTGCACTTATTATGAGAGAGGAGACGATAAGAGGCCCATCAATGTTCCCACTTCATCTAAAGTGCAACCTATGGTTTTATCACGCATTTGTCTTTACTTTGTTGTTGTTATTCTTTTATTATAAAGTGACAATGCAACATAACAGTTAGTGTGTGACTTTTCATTTCCTAAAGCAATGTCGGAAAAATTAGAAAACTTCACACAATATGCATCTATGTGTATATAATGTTCCAGCGATTTTCAAATTTTCAACAAAGCTTCCTTGTACAGTTTTTCAAAACAAAATTATCTTTTTGGTTCGTTGAAATATTCAACTGTATTTTGTATGATACAAATCTATGTTTTAGAAAAGTGCCATACTAGCCCTTGAGTACCATGATTATGATGTTTATGGAGAACTAGCCATTTGTAGCCAATTAAATAATTTCATTTTATACTAAATTTCTATACCTATTAGGAAAACAATATAATTTATATTGCTATTTTTCATAATTAACCATAGAGAAATGTTGGTAACAGTCCGTTGCACCATTCTTTCTTATGCACTTGTAATTTATATCTGTAAATAAATAGGACTCTCCTATAAATGAAATTTATTTTACAACAAAACTTCTTTAATAATTTTTTTTCTAACAACGGCATAAAAATATAACATATATGTATTTATGGTAATTATCTAAAGCGCAGGACCTAAACAATATCCCGCAAGCGGTTTCTAGTATATGGCTCAATAACATTATTTAGTGAAACTTCTAGAGTATAATTTGGAACATTGACATTATTCTTCTATGTTTTGTGTTAAAAATGTGCCTTACAAGTAACGACATGTCTAACAATAATTTAAAAATTAGGCATGCTTTGCACTTGCGATGGAAATAAAATTGCTTGTAGCAATCATGACTGAAATAAATCGTGTATATTATCTATGCTTGTGTATTTACAAATTAAATATTTGACATGCTCGCATGCAATGCTTTTGTTATGATTAAATATTATCTAATTTTGTAAACTCTTGCACGAAATTAAACACGAAAATCTTATTAGCATAGATTTTAGTATAAACACGAAATTAATTGCTGCCTCTCGGCGCTGCGCCGAGATGCCCCATGCTGCTGAATGCTGAAGACCCATCCACTCCACTCCACTCCGCGCGCTTTTCTTTGACCTCCATCGCCATCATCCCCATCATAGATTCATGCATGCATCCATGCATGCGGCTACGCACTCCGACATCTCCACGTTGCTTTACTGCTGCTGATGTGCTGCCCCTTCCATGCAATTTCATTCATCCATCCATCTGTTTTTGTACTATTTTGTTTTGTTTTCTGAGTATTTGCTCGTACAATAGCGCACATGCTTGTCTCCCTCCTGGATTAAAGAAAGAGAGACAGTATCAAGATTCAGGAATAACTGGGGATTGTGTCCCAAAGACTTATAATCTATGGTCGTCTCGTCTCTGAAAGATAGATTAAAGCAGAGCCTGTTATTTCTGCCGGATGCAAGATCGATGCATGGACGGCAGGATGCGGTCCTCTATCGATCTCCTCTCGAGCTTCTCCTAGTAGGATAAATACTCCGGTGACGGCGACGCAGAAGACGGGTCAAAGTTCTTTCACAGCATCCCGATCCAGATGTTGACTCCCCTCGTCTACTGTTCAACCCCGGCACATGCGAATCCGGCTTAATTGGCAGGATAATGCAGCCATGGAGGGGAAGAAAATCTTGTGTCCCCTGTTTGCTCCTTTCGCTTTCTTATTTACGGAGTGTGTATCCTCACATCGGGAGCATGTGTTGAGGTCCCTACCATTCCAGTTTCTTCTGGCGGTGGATTGGACGATCAATCGAGCCGTCTCTTTCACCACCGCCGCTAGCTCCAGTCCGAAGTGTAATCTCCCCTAATCTAATCTAATCCAATCCAACCCAAAGAAGGCAACTACTAATCAGGGCGTCAGCATTACAGGCAGTAGTGGACGGATTAGTGTGCGTCCTGTCGCCTTCCTGACAACTCATCTCTAAGTGGATCTATCTAATCTGCGGTGCTAACCAAGTTTTGCTAGACACCAAAACAGCAGTCCACAGACGACGGTGGTGACACCTCCGGATTTTATGTGTGTGCAACGAGTGGCTGTGAAGCCAAGCGATTTTTAAGCTACCTTTGGAGGATCGGGTCGCTGTTGAATCCCGTGAAAGGAGGCGCGTATTCTCTTTGCTTTTACGTGATTATTCTCTTTGGCGCTCTTCTTTCTATTACTTTGGATTTGGCGTCTCTCGGTTGCGGTCAGCGACCTGGCGGTGCGGCACGACGACCCCAGCACCATTTTTACTCGACGACTATAGCACGGGCACCAATGCGCTGCGAGTGCTCCTACTTAGCTGTTTTTTTTTTCCCGTTATAATCCCTTCCTGTATAATTATATTGTGTTCTCTGTTTAGTCAAAGATACATTAGGTTATTAGGTAAATTTTAACAATAATGTTAAAATTTACCTAATAACCTAATGTTAAAAAAAACAGCTAAGTAGGACATTAGGTTATTAATTATCAGCATCATCTCAAATATGTTTTCATGTATATGCATTTGATATTATAAATGTTGATATTGTTTCATATATTTGCACTTTGGTCGACTTTTAGATGTTTGACTTCAAAAAAAAAAATCAGAACGCGAAGTACATAAAAACTGAGGAAATACTAACATTGGAAATTCCAAATGTTGCCCGAGCTCCAGCTTATGATTTTAAGAAAAAATGCTGCAAAGAATACTAGTCTCCGATCGAGATGCCCTTTTATTGTCTTCCACATGCGCCACTACGACTACGTACACTAGTAGAAAAGGGGCCATCCGTTTGGAGCATCTATCCCGGCCAAATTACAACCCGGGATAGATGCACCATTGATCCCGGGTCGGTAGGGCGGGGCGCCCGTGGGCATTGCTCCCGGGTCGGGGGGACCTTTGGTCCCGGTTCGTGACACGAACCGGGATCAAAGGGTCCTCACATGCGCGCACATGCTTTTCAGCGCTGGGCCCCTTTGGCAGGGGACCTTTGGTCCCGGTTCGTGACACGAACCGGGATCAAAGGGTCCTCATATTAGGATTTTTTTTTTGATAGTAGTACTAGTATTCATATAATAGCAAGGAAAATACAAGCGTACAAATACGAGTACAACTGTAGAGGATACAAGTGGTGGACCAGAAACCACCCAAGCACAGACAGGACTCCAGCGACAAGTCCATCTTCAACCTCACGACTCCGGAACGAGCGCAACCAGCATCGGCATGGAGGATCGTCAACGCCGTCGGAGCCAAACCAAGGAGCAGGAAGAACCCCTAGCCAAGAGGCAAACTTGAGCCGCAGCAACCACCATCCCCGAAGAGCTGGATCTGAAGGAGAATAAACACACATCGGCCGGCGACCTGCGCCGAGCTCGGCCTGCTCCGGATCTGGGCTCAGCAGCTCCACACCTCCAAGAAGAAGGCAGCCAGATCCCTCTCCAACGCACCACTTCCCGAACCAGGCACCACCACCACCTCCAGAAGAAATCCTCCTACATACCTTAGCAGCCCCACACCGCCGACGGAGGAGACGACGATGCGAAGACGACAGGGCCCAAGGACGGAAAACCCCAGAACACGCGGCCGCCGGCGTCATCACGACCACCACGCAAGGGAAACACTCCCACAAGTCCGTCGCCGCCGTTCTGACGAACACCGACGCAGGGGAGACCGGACTGAGGAGACCAAAAGGCCGAACGCGCCGGCGCCGCTCCCTGGCAAACGCCGCCACCGGCCACGCACACACCCACCCTATATACACCCGGAACGCACAGATCCGGGGTACCCCCACCCCTCCGCCGCCGGAGCGGACGAAGAGAGGAGAGGGAACCCACGGCGGCGCCGGGGAATCGGGTGAAGACCTGAGTCGCCCTTTCTCCGCCTCGATTTACTGTAGCGAGAGAGAGGAAAACGAACTTATCGATTGCTCCTTTATATTAGGAATTTTCTCGGTTTCTACCTCATTTCGCCTATTTAAATGACTTTATGCCTATTTTCCGAAGTAATTTAATTTTGAACTACAAGTGTGTGATAGTTTGCTCTGAAAATTTTACAAAAATCATTTTAAGATACACCAGTAGTGGTTATATCACAGAAACATCAATAGTTTTGAGAAATGCAACCTCTTTGGATGAATAGGTGACTTTATGCCTATTTTCCGAAAGTAATTTAATTTTGAACTACAAGTGTGTGATAGTTTGCTCTGAAAATTTTACAAAATCATTTTAAGATACACCAGTAGTGGTTATATCACAGAAACATCGATAGTTTTGAGAAATGCAACCTCTTTGGATGAATAGGCACGACGGGCATTTTGACCGTTTTTTCAACAAAATAAAAGAAAGTGAAAAAATACTCAAAAAATGAAATCTTTTGGCATGGAGTCCTTTTATGTGTACTAGTTGCTAGGAATAATGATAAAACTGAGTTTTGACAAAGTTTTCAAAAAACTTCTTCACAAAAAGGTCAATCGCCTATAGACATGTATAAGTTTCGAGTCAAATGACCTAGATATGATCATCCTCGTGCCATAGTTTATGATAATGTGCCCATATTTGAGACTTAGGTGTGTCTTGTTGTGACAAACAATGTTGCAGAAATGAGTTTTTTCAAATTATGTTTATAAATATCATTTTTCATTTTTTAATTGTCAAAAATGGCATTTTTTGTGAAGCAAGTACAACAAATATGATGCAAAATGACACCCATCCAATTATCACACAAAGTAGGCCATATTTTATCGATAATCCAGCAATATTAGGAATTTTCTCGGTTTCTACCTCATTTCGCCTATTTAAATGACTTTATGCCTATTTTCCGAAAGTAATTTAATTTTGAACTACAAGTGTGTGATAGTTTGCTCTGAAAATTTTACAAAAATCATTTTAAGATACACCAGTAGTGGTTATATCACAGAAACATCGATAGTTTTGAGAAATGCAACCTCTTTGGATGAATAGGCACGACGGGCATTTTGACCATTTTTTCAACAAAATAAAAGAAAGTGAAAAAATACTCAAAAAATGAAATCTTTTGGCATGGAGTCCTTTTATGTGTACTAGTTGCTAGGAATAATGATAAACCTGAGTTTTGACAAAGTTTTCAAAAAACTTCTTCACAAAAAGGTCAATCGCCTATAGACATGTATAAGTTTCGAGTCAAATGACCTAGATATGATCATCCTCGTGCCATAGTTTGTGATAATGTGCCCATATTTGAGACTTAGGTGTGTCTTGTTGTGACAAACAATGTTGCAGAAATGAGTTTTTTCAAATTATGTTTATAAATATCATTTTTCATTTTTTAATTATCAAAAATGGCATTTTTTGTGAAGCAAGTACAACAAATATGATGCAAAATGACACCCATCCAATTATCACACAAAGTAGGCCATATTTTATCGATAATCCAGCAATATTAGGAATTTTCTCGGTTTCTACCTCATTTCGCCTATTTAAATGACTTTATGCCTATTTTTCGAAAGTAATTCAATTTTGAACTACAAGTGTGTGATAGTTTGCTCTGAAAATTTTACAAAAATCATTTTAAGATACACCAGTAGTGGTTATATCACAGAAACATCGATAGTTTTGAGAAATGCAACCTCTTTGGATGAATAGGCACGACGGACATTTTGACCGTTTTTTCAACAAATAAAAGAAAGTGAATAAATACTCAAAAAATGAAATCTTTTGGCATGGAGTCCTTTTATGTGTACTAGTTGCTAGGAATAATGATAAACCTAAGTTTTGACAAAGTTTTCAAAAAAACTTCTTCACAAAAAGGTCAATCGCCTATAGACATGTATAAGTTTCGAGTCAAATGACCTAGATATGATCATCCTCGTGCCATAGTTTGTGATAATGTGACAATATTTGAGACTTAGGTGTGTCTTGTTGTGACAAACAATGTTGCAGAAATGAGTTTTTTTAAATTATGTTTATAAATATCATTTTTCATTTTTTAATTGTCAAAAATGGCATTTTTGTGAAGCAAGTACAACAAATATGATGCAAAATGACACCCATCCAATTATCACACAAAGTAGGCCATATTTTATCGATAATCCAGCAATATTAGGAATTTTCTCGGTTTCTACCTCATTTCGTCTATTTAAATGACTTTATGCCTATTTTCCGAAAGTAATTCAATTTTGAACTACAAGTGTGTGATAGTTTGCTCTGAAAATTTTACAAAAATCATTTTAAGATACACCAGTAGTGGTTATATCACAGAACCATCGATAGTTTTGAGAAATGCAACCTCTTTGGATGAATAGGCACGACGGGCATTTTGACCGTTTTTCAACAAAATAAAAGAAAGTGAAACAATACTCAAAAAATGAAATCCTTTGGCATGGAGTCCTTTTATGTGTACTAGTTGATAGGAAAAATGATAAACGTGAGTTTTGACAAAGTTTTCAAAAAACTTCTTCACACAAAAGTCAATCATCCATAAACATGTATAAAATGACTTTTTTATTAAGCAAGTACCAAAAATATGTTGCAAAAAGTCATATACATGATGAAAAAGATGTTATGGATATCATATTCGGATTCCTCCCATTTTTCTAATCGATTTAGATATTTTATTTGTTAAATTTTGATTTACGGATTTAAAGATATGAATTATTTCATATTAAATGTAAAAAGGAGAAAATAAAGTAAAATAAATTTTATTCTTATTTATTCAAATATTATTATTACATAATCATTGTTATTTATTCAAATAAATTTTCAAAATTTAAACAATAAAAAGTGTGACACCATGACCCAGGGGTTAATATGGTTGATAGGATACTAATATCAGTAAGTTCTAACATCTCATTTGACAGGTAATTTGGAAGGAACTCTAAAGTTAAGCGTGCTTGGTCTGGAGCAATTTAATGATGGGTGACCGAACAGGAAGTTTGACCGGGGTAAGTACTTTGACCTGAGATTAAGTGTCTAATATGTAATTAGAGATTATGTGTGTGGCTATTTGGGAAATAAAGAAAAACAAAATTAGAAATATTAGAGTAAAATTAAAAAATAAATTAATTGGAAAACAAAAAATCGAAACCCCTAAAAAATAAATTAGCAGAAAAAAAAGCAGAAACCCTTTGGTCCCGGTTCGTGTCACGAACCGGGACCAAAGCTCCCCCGCCCTGCGCGCCCAGCCGCGCCCACGTGGAGGCCCATCTATCCCGGGTCGTGGACACCCGGGATAAAAGCCACCCCCCCCCCCCCCCCCCCCCTTTAGTCCTGACCCTTTAATCCCGGTTGTAAAACCGGGACCAAAGGCTCTCTGGACCCGGGATTGTTGATGATGTTTCCACTAGTGGTAGCTAGCTAGTGATTGACTGGACCGACGTGGTTGCCTGATGTGCACGCTACGAATATGCTCCTCCCATGCTCGCATTTATCCGTCTCGCATACGGTTAACATTAGGGTCAGACAGATTAACTAATCGTAAGAACCACAGCACTATGAGTCACACTCTGAACTCTTGTACAAAACGCGAGACGTCCCTATCATGCATCTAAGCCCTAGTACTCCACTGAATCATCATCTGTTGACGGTTGACCGGCGATCGGTTAGTCGGAGATGCATGGCTGCTTGTGATCTTTACTGATCCATAGATGATAGATGTCCATCGTTTTGTCTTCAGGGAGTGCAACCACAATCTTTCAGTACAAGTTGGAAGACGACCTTACTTACAATCGAATTCACCGGAAAAAGATAAGCTGATGTCTAGCTACAGCACCGGTTAAACTTTGCTACAGCTTACTCGATGGGTCATATTACGACAGGTTACCTCATGACCAGGCTGCCCAACCGCTGATCGAGCGACTGTGTGGATCACTGTAGGCTTATCTACTTGAAAAGACTGTAGTACTATCAGACGAGAAAACGTTCGTGTGGTCGTGCTCCCAGGTGAGATCAGATCGCAACACAGGAGCTAGCATGGCCGGCCGGCCGGCCGGCCAGGGACGCCATTGCCGTCAAAGAAAAGCGCACGCATGGCATGGGTTTTAGCCCATGCTTGGCCGCTTCCATGAAGGAATATTGGTACTACGTGTAGCCTCCAACGCCAGGGAATCTCCCTCGCAGTGGGGGATCCAGGAATTTGAAGCAGGGTGGTCCACCTAAACATAATTTTAATTGCTAAAAATAAGATATGCAAAAATATTGGTATTATAGATTTTTCCAATAGCTATATGTCAGGCTTATGCCTTTTCAATTTTCATAGACATGAAAACCTCATTCTTAACATTGTGTCTTGAGTTTGCTCTTCCCGCAAACCGCCGTTGGTTATGGAATCTATCAAATAATACAATTGTACATTTGACCAAATCTTTGGACAATAGTCCCAAACTTTTTTAAAGATTCAATTGGTAAATAAATGACTCCATGAACGCAAGTATAGGAATTGGAAATTTTGGACGTTCAATTGTTGGAGGCTTTGAGCCAACCTTGAAGCAAGGACAGGAAAACCAGCGTACCGTGAGTGTGGGGTGCATCATGAACTTACTGCTAGCCTGCTACACAAAGCTGGATATGCAAAGAACATGAATGTGGCCTCCGCCGGCCGCACGAATGCCGAGCGGGCGCCTGTCGTGCCTCCCTGCTCTTAACTCTCTAGCCTCTACTGATATATACTGATATATGGGCTGAACGAAAATCCCAGGGTCGACGAACCCTCTGCCCACGCAGTTTTCATACAGGTTGCCACCAAAACCACCTGTTTCGGGGCCGCCGCCCCGGTGAAGCAACCAGATCGACCTTCGCGTTGCCTGAAGACGATCCAGTCAGGTCGACGAACCCTCTGTCCAAGCAGTCTTCATCCAGGTCGCCACCCAAACCCACACTAAACAACGGTTCTGCCTCATAGAACCGTCGTAGCGTGGGAGATCGAGGCCGCCGCCTCGACGCACCACCACCTTCCGGAGCCGCCGCCCCGACATCCACCGCCCACGACCACACGCCATTCTGCACATCCGTCGCGAAACCGTTGCACCGCGCTGGCCAAGGGCTCCAAAGCGGCGCCTCCAACAAGGTAGTGACGAGACCGTCACCGCCGCCCGCTCACGAAGGAGCAAAGGTTTTCACCCGGAGAACTTGGAACCACCACGCGTTAGACGAGATCGAAAATCTCCACGACGACGCAATCAAGAAAGGGAACGACGCCCGAGGGCGCCGCCGTCGTCGGCACTGACCGAAGTCCATGCGAGCCTTCGCCCGGAGTTCAACCCGACCGCAAAGCTTCGGGAGCAGCAGGATGGCATCCCGGCCATGTCGTCAACCACCGAGCTCCACCGCATGCCGCAGCAGCCGCGGCACCACCTTCCACTGCCGCTGCCAAGGCCATGCCCGCTTCAGCCGCTCCGCCGGAGTAGCCGCCACTGTCCGGGGCCGCCGCCCCGGCTTCCACGCCGCCCGGACGCCGGAGCACGGCGACAGGAGATGCCGTCTCCTGCCTCCGCGCCGGAGTCTCCGCCACCTCCTCCTTGCAGCTCGAAACCCACCTAGCACCACCGCGCTGGACCACCCTGCGCCTCCACCTCCGCAGCCACGACCTTCCTCCTCTCAGCAGCAACCAGCCCCCGCACCTCCAGGCCACGGCCAGCGCCGCGCCGCCCCGGAGGCGCCGCCCAGCACCCACAACGGCCAGGCCCGCGCGGCCCAAGCCGGGCCCAGAACGAACCCGCCTGGCCGCCTCCTGCCGCCGCGCTCCAGACCTTCTCCGCCGCAGGTCGTCGCGCCCTCGACCCGCAGCCTCGCGCCCACACCTCGGCTGCCCACCGCAGCCACACGCCGCCGGCCCAGACAGGCCCAGATCCGGCCCGCCGAGCCGCCGCCAGCACCCCCTCTTCACCGAGCGAGGAATCAGCTCTCGCAGCGCCGGGAAGCACCGCCGCGCCTCCCAGCCCTCTCTCCGGTCCGGGGCCGCCGCCCCGGCGTCCGCTCGCTACGAGCTCCGGCCGACGCCCCCCAGCCGCGTCAACCGGCCTCGAGTGGCACCAACAGCAATGAGAAACCGGCCCCGCAGCCTTTGGAAGAGGGGTCTGCCGCCACGCGGCCGGAGCCGGCGGCAGCGGCCGTGCGAGCTGGCGGAGGGCCTCGAGCGGCGGCAAGGTGGGTGTAGCCCCGGTGTCGCCTGGGGGGCAACACGGGGACGGGGGCGTAGATTGGGCAATGCGAAGGTCGATCTGGTTGTTACGCCGGGGCGGCGGCCCCGGAGCAGGTGGTGTGTGTTGTGGCGTTGGTTTGACTTGTGTCGTGTGGGCGGCGGGTCGCTTCGTCTGTGTGATTCTTTTGTACAGTTTGTATGGTTTTTGGACCCGGTTTCCCTTATAAACTGGGTCAATTCTTTTTCTATCTAGTCGAGCGGTGGTACGACCACCTTGTCCTCAAAAAAAAATCCCAGGGTGGTCCTTGGCCCACCCTGGCCACCCTGTGGATCCGCCAATGCTTCCTCGTAGTCTACAGCAGACTGGTCGTCTTCCTCGTTGTTCTTGGACAGTTGCTTCTACGCCAACGAGATATATGTATATTCGTTCCAGGATTTGTCATCGTACAGACAGACAAGCGATGTGATTAACATGCGTGCACCTGTGAACAAATATAGTGCTGCTGTCCATGTTTGATAAATCTCGTCAGACGTCGACGAACTAGTCTACTCGCATGCCGTGATGTGATCTTGCCTAAACTATCCTTGGAATTGCACTGGATTTAGTAGCTCTTGACATTTTTTTTTTGGAGGGGGAAAACAGTGGGAAAGGCTCCCACTGCAATTTTTATATATAAATGGGATATTTATAGGCGTGATTACAATTTACAAAAAAGGAAAAAAAGTTCCTAAATTTGATTCTCCCTCCAAAACTTGAACTGCTCTTGGCTTTTATTCTGTACTTTAGCCAATTCAACTCTGAAAAATAAATGGCTTTCCATCTCTCAAAGATAGGCCTCTCAATTCTAAAGATATTATTATTTATGATCATCCAAATGCTCCAGCTTGCAAGAATCAGGATGTCCATAAAGAATGGCAAATTTAGCTTGGCTTTCATATCCTCAAAAGCTTCATGAAGAGATAACCTCCTGTTTCTATCGGGGCATACATAATCCCAGCACTGCACAGCCATGGGGCAAGACCAGAACAATTGAACCAGGGTTTCTTCTTGTTGACACTGCATAGTTGCACAATCATAGCTTTCAAGATGAAAATTCTTTCTGAACAGCAGATTTCTCGTGTTTAGTCTGTCATAGCTCTTGACATTTTCCTTTCTATCTCTGAAGATCTGCTCCAGTTCCTTCCATGCTGACGGGAGAAGAAAACCAGGAGAGGAAGCTGAGCTGCATTCCACTGCAGGCAGTGAGATCAGTGGAGGAGTGACACCAGCAAACTAATGAAGACCGAATGATTGCAGGTGTAGGCAGTTTGTTCCAAGAAAGCGGCCGAGATCGATCGACGCGCAGGAATACAATGCTCGATCGGTCGTCACCAACATGTTTGCATCCGATCCCAGTATGGAAGCATCCGTCACATCGTCTTTTCTTTCTTAGGAGTATAATTCTCTCCTTTTCCTGCTACTTTTATCTCCTCGCTCCATGCTGAGAACAATGCGTCAATGCCATATGCCAACAAAATGCCATGAGAATCCTATGGACGCCGGTGCTTTTCCTTCCAGGTAGGGGCAAAATAGAATTCTCTTTTGCAGAGACATGTACCAAAGTTCAGATTAGTGGAAGACAGATAAGAACATAGATCTAGCTCTGTCTAGCAATGAGGATCTACTAGCTAACTAGTGTAACTCATCTCATTTCCTTCTATATAAAAGGAGCACTATCCCATGTTTCCTCTGGCTACAAGTGTCATTAAATTGTTGGCGGAGGACTCCTACGGGCAAGGTAGGGCGGGCGCCCTACCTTGATTATTTCCAGAAAATCAAGTACTATGTGTAAGCATCTCTAGCGTCAGCAGATCAAGATTTTTTGTTGAGTCACCGTCAGCGTCAGCAGATCAAGTTCTTCCAGTTCGTTGGTGATCGCATGATCGGTTCCTCTTTCAGGGCACTGTTGGGAAGGAAAAGGTGGGCTGGCACACGGCTGGCTACTAGGCCTTTTTGGGCCACGTTGGAGGCACGATGTTTGCGCTGGCCTCGTTAGACTTCACTGGTTTGTTCATTTCGTTTGACTGAGCCCAGGGTAAATGTACACACTAAACATCTCAAAAGAAAATGTACAAACTAAAACTGCTCTATAGATACACTTTTCGAAAAAAAGCTAACACATGTTATAATAGCAAAAGGAGGGAGTAATTGTTTTCATTACAAATTAGCGATTTTTCATGTTGTGCTCATTTGAATTAGTGATTTTTTTGCATCAAAATTTTTGGGCTTTAATTTTCGCCCGACCTTAATTATTTTTCGTCCTCCGCCACTGTAGCACTACTCCATCTGTCTGTTAAAAGTGTGCACTTGTTTATGCCAAAGTGCTGGATTTCATAAGATGGGACCAAAAACCAAAGGTAAGGCCACATTAAACGTGGGTGATGCAGCTGATCAACCAAGCTTGGCCTTTACTCAATCCGTGGTGACCACTAGGTATTGAGTGTTATGCCAGGTAAGCATAGAAAAATACTACTCAGGCGGGATACATTGGCATATAAGTGAAGCTACTGTTTATTGGAAAGTTAATATGAGATTGTTTTTTTAGGAAATAGTTTTTTCTTTTTAGTAATGAAGGTTTCATTACAAAAGTTGTTTCGTTGACATCATGTTTCATACAAAATATCATGAGAATCCTATGCATGACCACTGTTCACTTCTGGTGGTTCTTGCTTCGTGAGAGCGGCATCTAACTGACATGTCCTTTCTCCACACAAAAAATCTAACTGGCAGACATATGCTTCTTTTCCTCTAAGGTGATGGTAAGAATATTTTTTCCATTACAAAATTATGTCCAAAGCCATGCTAGTGACAATAGACACGTAAAACTACGTCTAACCTCTAGTGCTATGGCATGTTTCCTCTTGATTACTACAAGTGTCTACAGAATCAGTACTCCTTTCATCCACTAATAATAAAACATGCAATCAGTACTTTATAATATTAATGAAAAAGTTCTGGACTTCGTAAGCCAGCTATGCATTAAATTTAACTGAGCTTGACCTTTACTCAATTAGGATCAGTGACGACTTGGTATCGATCTGAGAATAAGCAGTGTGATGTGGAACCCATTGTGCTCTGTCGCCTGCTGGAGTTACTACAATATGAAGATATAAGCATTCAGGTGAGGCTTTTATTTGAGTTAATAAAATTATATTCTTCATTTTTACATCAGATTTTTTAGTTCAATTGTATTAGACTTGTTTTTTTTTTTGAAAAGGATCTGATTCATATAACAGAGAACTCAGAACAAATTACAGGCAAGTCCACAAAGAAAAGAAAATACAAACGAGCCCTGCAAAATGCACAAAGCACCCTGAGCACCCTGGGGAAACTTCAATCAGATCCCTCGCCGGCTCCCAAGACGCCTAGCCGACGCCGCCGTCGCCGTACCTCGAACCGCCGTGGAGAGAGCACCGCCACACTCTGTAGATGACCGCAGGACTCGTCCGCCGCTGCACGACGACACCTTGTCGCGATGAACGCACACGGCCCCAGCGCCACCCCCACAGCACCACCCCACATCCAGCCGACGAGACGTCGCCCAAGCCAGCCACCATCAGCCACCACCCGCCTCCAGCTGCCGCTCCCCTCGCCACCACGGCCGGCCGGAGCTGAGACAACGAAGGAGGCCACCTGCACCACCGCCAACAAAACGGGAACGCCCAGTACCGCCAGCTCCTCCCCTCGCCGCCACGGCCGGCCGGAGGAGCAAACGCGGAACAACGCACCCGACGAAGAACCTCCACGACCTCCCCGACGACGAAGACGACGCCGGAACGGGGAAAGGAGGGGGTGGACCACGCCCAGCAAGCCGACGCCGCCGCCACCGTCTTCGACGACCTCGACAGGGCACTCACACCTAATCTACAACCTACTAGCCGGAGTCGCAGGACCGGGGTTCCCCCACTCTCCCGCCGCCGCCGCGGCAGGCGAAGAGGGAGGGAACCACCGGCCTGGCCGGCGGCGCGGTGGAGAACTGGGGTTCGCCTCCTTATCGCCTCTCCTCACTGTAGCGAGAGGATAAGGGGGTCGCGATACTTGACACCGTGTTGTGTATTAGACTTGTTTTGTGCTGGATCTGAACTGAGTTTGACGTTATTCTGTCTAAATAAGTCACTTAGAGCAACTCTAACAGATGCCCTATTTTAGCACCCGTGCCCTAAAAACCGTTTTTTAGAATCGTTATCAGATGATGCAATGCAATGTTTGAATACTTATATGCAATGTTTGCAAGTTTGAATGCAAATGTGCCCTAAAATAGGGCATCTGTTGGAGGAGGTGTGCCCTATTATAGGGCATCTGGTAAAGCAGAAAACTTTTTGGTGCCCTAAAACACTAAAACTGGTGCCTATAATGGAAAAGTGGAGGTTTGGGATAGGGCATCTGTTAGAGTTGCTCTTAGGAAGTGAGAGCATCTCCAACCGGAGTGTGCAAATTTGGCCCCTCATTTATCCGGACGTGTCCGTTTTGAATTCTTATTTGTCCATGCACACAGTTGTGTCCTGAGACTTGTCCTCAAAATCTCGTCTCAACATCACATTTGGCGGAGAGGTCTCCAAAATCTTGGAGATCGTACAGCTATCATATCAACCCGAGATTAATCAGGTGAGGTGGAACCCAATGTGATCTGTCGAAAGCATCTAATAGGTAGATAGGGTATATAGCTGTAGAATAATATTTGTCTCATAAATTTATCATAGTTTGGAGATTACAAGGGGTATATATGAGGGAGCCGGACGGCCACCCTTACTTGAGTTACAAGCAAAACCCTAAAACAAATTGTATCCGACTCTTATTCTAACATCCCCCCGCAGTGTCAACGTGGGGTTCACCAACGTTGAGACTGAAACGAATGGCGGTAAACGATGATGTAGGGAGCCCCTTGGTGAAGATGTCTGCAAATTGCGCAGTAGTAGGAACATGAAGAACGCGAACTTGTCCAAGGGCCACCTTCTCCCGAACAAAATGTATGTCAATCTCGATATGCTTGGTCCGTCGATGCTGCACAGGATTACTGGACATGTAAACAGCGGAAATATTATCACAATAAACCACAGTAGCCTGCTGGACAGGACGACAAAGATCCGAGAGAAGCTGGCGCAACCAAACCGTTTCGGCGACAGCATGTGCCACTGCACGGTACTCGGCCTCTGCAGACGAACGCGAAACTGTAACCTGCCGTTTCGAAGACCATGAAATCAAGTTGTTACCAAGAAAAACACAGTATCCGGATGTGGATCGACGAGTATCCGGGCAACCAGCCCAGTCGGCATCGGAATATGCTGTCAAGTGTGCGGAGAAGATGAATAAATGTGCAGACCATGATCTAAAGTACCTTTGAGATAGCGTAGAACACGTTTGACATGATTATAATGTGGGACTCGAGGATCATGCATGTATAGACAGGCTTGTTGGACAGCAAAAGATATTTCTGGGCGAGTGAGAGTAAGATATTGTAAAGCACCAGTTATACTACGATAAAGAGTGGCATCTTGAAAAATATCACCAGAAGAGGAGAGCTTGGTTGTAGTGTCTACAGGGGTTTTAGAAGGTTGACAGTCAAGCATGCCTGATTTAGTAAGAAGATCTAGAATATATTGTCGTTGAGAAAGAAATAAACCATGAGAATCACGAGTGACAGCTATTCCTAAGAAGTGATGTAGAAGACCAAGATCAGTCATGGAAAACTCAGATCGTAATAAGGAGATGATGTGATCAAGAAACTGTTGAGAAGAGGCTGTTAGAACTATATCATCGACATATAAAAGAAGATAGGCATTTGAGAGTTGTTATGATAAACAAAAAGAGATGAGTCAGAGGGTGAAGGATGAAAACCGAGAGTGAGAATAAAGGTAGAGAAACGTTGAAACCATGCACGAGGAGCTTGTTTAAGACCATATAGAGATTTTTTAAGGAGGCAAACATGATTTGGATTAGTGGAGTCTTCGAATCCTAAAGGTTGCTGGCAGTAAACAGTTTCATTTAGGGATCCATGTAAGAAAGCATTTTTAACATCAAGTTGATGAATAGGCCAAGAAGAAGTGACTGCAAGACTAAGGACAATGCGAATGGTGCTGGGTTTAACGACAGGAGAGAAGGTTTCATCGTAATCAAGACCATGTTGTTGAGAGAAGCCACGACAGACCCAACGAGCTTTATAGCGAGAGAGAGAACCATCGGAGTGAAATTTTTGACGAAAAACCCATTTACCAGAAACAACATTAGCACCGGGAGGTCGAGGAACAAGTTGCCAAGTTTGATTATCTATAAGAGCTTGAAATTCATCACGCATTGCAGAAGTCCAGTGGGGATCAAGAAGAGCTGATTTATAAGATTTGGGATGGGAGATATAGATGGAGTAACATTAAGATTTAATCTTTGAGTTGGTAATTTAAATCCTGATTTTGCTCGTGTGCGCATTACATGTTCATTAGTAGGTTTAGTTATAGGAACGGCATGGGGGGGAGGTTGGAGAGGAGAGGGTGAAGCATTGCCCGGCGCAGCGGAGGATTCGGGCATAGGAGAGGAGGATCGGGAGGCGCGGCAGAGAGTCTGCCGCAGCAGAGCCCGCTGCCGCGGTATTATCGCATGCTGCCGCGGCAGGATTTGCAGCAGTTTCGGCTGCCGCGGCAGGGCTCGGGGTAGGGTTTGGTAGGGTTGGGTTCGGTGCGATGTAGAGAGGGTTTAGGGTGGGTCGGCGAGGTGAGGGAGAGGTGGTAGATGTGTCGGTCTCGGACGGCGTGTGACGTTGTGAAAAAGGAAAAACGTTTTCAACAAAGGTGACATGACGAGAGATGTGAATACGGCCAGAGAGAAGATCAAGGCAACGAAAACCTTTGTGTTCATCGGAGTAACCAAGAAACACGCAGGAGATAGATCGGGGGGCTAGTTTATTTGGTGATGTGGCATACATGTTAGGGAAGCAAAGACAACCGAAAACACGAAGCTCGGAGTAATCTGGATGACATCTAAAGAGAGAAAAATAGGGAGTGTGATGAAGATTGGATTTAGTTGGTCGTATGTTTAGAAGATATGTTGCAGTGCGGAGGGCCTCAGCCCAATATCTTGGAGGCATAGATGAGTGAATTAAAAGTGTGCGAATAATATCATTAATTGTTCGGAGAGCTCGTTCGGCCTTGCCGTTTTGGGGAGAGGTGTAGGGGCAGGAAAAACGAAGGAGAATGCCATGACTAAGGAAGAAATTTCTGTTTCGATTATTGTCAAATTCTTTACCATTATCACATTGAATAAATTTTATAGGCAAAAAGAATGAGTAGCTACATAACGTTGGAAATTTAGAAAAATTGTGTGAACATCAGATTTGTTGCGCATGGGAAAGGTCCAAATAAAGTGTGTAAAATCATCAAGAATAACAAGATAATATTTGAAACCAGAAAAACTTTCATGTGGAGAGGTCCATAAATCACAATGTATTAATTCAAAGGGAAAAGTGCTAGAAGATTGGGAGGTACTAAAGGGAAGACGAACGTGTTTGCCTAATTGACATGACTCACAAACCGAAATATCATGAGAATCTTTATTACATAAAATTGAAAATTCACTAAGAAGATTGGATAGTGTGCAGCTTGAGGATGTCCTAGTCGTTGATGCCATAAATCCACCGAAGCAACCATGGAGGAGGGCTGAGCGGTGGTGGGTGCGCCGTTGATAGAGTATAGGTCTCCGGAACTATTGAAGCGTGCGATCTCCCCTTGGTCATGTAATCCTTCACAGACAAGCCAAAACAGTCAAATTCGACGGACGAGATTATCACGTGTAAATTGGCGGACAGAAATTAAGTTTTTAATTAGGGCAGGGGCAACAAGACATCTCGAAGGAGGAGTGGTTTTGTGGTGGATGGAAGATGGGTTTGGCCAACACAATGGATAGGAATTAGAGAACCATCTCCAAGAGTAATAGAGGAAAAAGGTGAAGAAGTGCACGATGACAGCATATTACGCGAATTAGACATGTGACTAGATGCACCAGAATCGAAAATCCAATCCATACCTGAGGTTCCTTGAGCAGCGAAGTTGTTCATGGCCTGGAGGAAAGCGGCTTGGTCCCAGCTTGGCGTTGTTGCAGGGAACGAGGTTGGTGCAGATGGCGGTGCTGAGGCGAGCGGGGCGGCGGAAGCTGGTACATCGGATAGGGGCCGCCTATTGAGGTGTTGTAGTTCATTGGTGACGGTGCGCTGTAGGAGTAGTAGGATGGTGCAGCGACGTAGGCCTGCGATGGAGGGCGCAGACCAAGTAGTCCAGGGGAGCCGGTGTGCGGGCGCATGCCCGGCATCCAAGAGCCGGTGTAGGCTGGTGGTGCGCCGATTGGAGAGGGAGCCGCCCAGGGCATGGACCAGGCCTGCACAAGGCCGGTCCAAGGGTCATGTGGGGGGCGGTAGATCGGCGATGCTGGAGGTGCAGGAGCCGGTGGTGGAGCCGGGGCTGGTGGTGCGACGCCTGAAGGAGCCGAGCCGATGGTGCTGATGTCCGTGGAGGTCGATAGATCGGCCTGGTGCCTCGGTAGTTGGGGCTGGGGCGCCATCCTGGGGGTGGTTGCACCGATGGTGGAGGAGGCGGCGGCGGTGGAGCTGGAGCTGGTGGACGTGGGATGGCCGCGAAGACTTGGGGGCGAGCCTCCTTGTTGGTGATGGCGCGATCTGCCCATTGAAGCATGGAGCGTACCTCGGCGAAGGAGGGTCGCGGACGCATCATGGGGATGAAGGATGCTTGCTTCTCAAAACGTTCACCGAGCCCGACGAGAAGGACATTGATGAGTTGGCGGTCGTCGATGGGGTCGCCGAGTTCGCGGAGCTCGTCGGCGAGAGCTTTGAGCCGCTGACAATAAACCCCCACTTGGGAGTCGCCTTGGACGGTGTTGCGGAGCTCGGTGTGGAGGGTGTTGACACGAGCGTCGACGTTGTCTTGAAACAGTTGACGGAGGGCCGCCCAGAGCGTGGCGGCGTTGGAGGCGTCGCGGAAGACGAGGTTGAAGATCTCGGTGGACACCCGTTGATAGATCCATTGGATGATGGCGAGGTCGTCCTTTACCCAGTGAGGATCCAAAGGCTGGGGACGGAGTTGGCGTCGACGTGGCCGAGGAGATTGCAGCGGCCTAGATGAACTTCGAAGAGGTGGCGCCAATGGTAATAGTTGTGCTTGGGAAGATCTAAAGTAACAGGAATAAAGGGACTAACATCTTGAATTGTATCGGCATATTGGATGGTGGGTGGGGTAGAAGAGACTAGGGTTTGGGTAGAGGTAGAGGAGGAGGATTGCGCCATGGCAGCGGCGAGCTTGGAGGCGGCGAGTTTGGCGCGCCGCTCGAAATAGCCGAGCGGCGGCAGCGGTGGTGGGGTGGGCGGCGACATGCCCTAGATCGATTTGTAGTCTGATACCATGTAGAATAATATTTGTCTCATAAATTTATCATAGTTTGGAGATTACAAGGGGTATATATGAGGGAGCCGGCCGGCCACCCTTACTTGAGTTACAAGCAAAACCCTAAAACAAATCGTATCCGATTCTTATTCTAACAATAGCTGAAGCTTTTGTTCAAGTCAATATTTGATAAGTGTCTACTTCTTTTTTACATCAGTATCCCGAGTGTACGAACAAAAGTTGCATTGCAACAGTTGTTTCATGAGCTCATGCTTCAGAAAGAGAACGAGCAGGAAGTGCTGCTGAGTCAAGTTAGATCGGTCAGCTAGCTAGCTAGAGTCTCATCAGCCAGGCGTGATATGGTGCGGCTGGTGGCGACATTGGAGTTGGGGAGCAACCGCCGCACGGTGCATGCGTTGGCCGAACTGAACTGAACGGAGGAGAGAGCGATGATGACGACGGTGCTTGTCCTTTTGCTGTTTGCCTACTCAAAGGAGGAGGAGGATTAGGTGACGAGTTGTTTTATTCTGTAAGCAAGCGGTGATCTCATGAGCAATCAGATGTATCACAGATTTGTTCCACATACGATGATTTATAATGTACGAGCGCTGATCAGTACTGTAGTTGCAGCGGTATCTTGGCCTTAGCAGCTGCGTGGGCTTTCTAGCGCTGGGTTAGCAGATTAGTAGGTGGGCTTTGGGGGAGAGAGCGTCCGCTGGCTCGTTCTGGGATGAAAGAAGAATCAGTTTCTGATTTCTGAATTACTAGTTGAATGCCCGTGCGTTGCTACGGCGTCACAATTTGTTGTATGTTGCACGGCGTCACAATTTGTGCACCCTGTTATTGAGTTCAATTATGTATGGCTCTCAAAAAAATATTGTAAACAACTCTTATAGCTTCCAAGCAATTTTAGTGTTTTCTCCTTTAGAGGCTAGATGATTTCTCGAGTAAGCTCGATATTCAGAATTGATTTAGCAGTACAATTTATGTTTTACGGATATCAATATTTTATTCTATTAACTGAATAAAATGATTGAGAAAATTAAATGCACGTTAAGTAAGGTCATGCATCATTCATGTATCAGACTTGTCGACAAGAATACATGGATAATATTTGCATAATCATTCATACAAGTTGCTGGTGGGAATTTCTTTTTAGAGAAGACTAATGGTGAATTTCTTTGAATGAAGATACATCACCAACTTCTTTGATAGAAGAAACTTTTGATTTGCAAATAGCAAACTGCTGCAGCTAGAGGGATCAGGCCAGACACTTGGGAAAATCCTCGAGCAAGATATCAAAAAACCAGTATGCATCGAACCCCATGTTGTGTACAGATATTCAAAATCAGCATAGGCTCATATATTATGAGATGCACAAGTTCAAAACAGACTAATCAAAATAATATTGAGAATTTTGTCTGAACGATGAATCGAAGAAAAAATAACAAATCTTACAATACTAATTTCATGTCAACTTGTGAGGAAATTTTGAAGGCAATGCACTGCCCATAATCTTTAGAAGCAGTCATTATCAAAAAGCAACAGAAAGCTACAAAAGTACCTTCAGGCTTGTATAAAATATATGTTCAGGCTTTATTGGAATATTTTCAAAAGAATATCTCGAGTAAATATAAGTGAACACATGATCACATATTCATCTAACTTCTTAGCTTGCTGAATTTCAGGATTGAAAGAGACCCTACATTCCAGTAAGTATCAACACCATGATGCACAAGCTCGGGCAACGCCTGCAAAACATCGTTCCAGTGATCTGAGTAAACTTGCCGGCACAGATGAAAATTGACCTCTGGCCTTCTCATCAGTCAGCCACCAGTGCAAATTTGGCTTCAATAAACAAATTAATGTAGTATCAAGACGTAAGGCGGCTGCACCTGACAAACATATAAATCTGGCAATTTTAAAAATGACGCCTGCTGAACAGAAATCAACCCATCCACAATTGGGGCAAGTAGAAAAGAAAAACAATTAACTTACCACGAGGGCGACTTGGTTTCAATAGGCGTCCATCGTCAGGAACTTTATTATCACAGTCAAAAGAGGTAGTAATGCAGAGAGGGAGGCCGACAGGGAAAGGTGCAGGAGAGCATGATGGTAGAGAGAGGGGCGAGGGAACTCGGGGAACGAAGTCTGCGAGTGGAGTGCGAGGAATGCGTCCAGACATCCTAGGAATAGCGCAATGCATCACCTCAGCAACAAGCAACTCTATAACTTCCTTTGACCAATATCCTTGTGCCTGAATGTTCTACTTCCTCTTTAATCTACAAGGGCAAAGCAGATGCATAATTAGAACCGCAACTTTTGTCTGAAATTATAACTGAACAAAGTTTTCCGGTCATAATCCGTTTTGTGATGGGCTTAAAAAATATGTGCAAAAATAGCAACCGACAGCATACCAACAACTAATACCGGTTATAACTGCTATCTCCAAACACACATGAGAGAGGACAATGTCTGCAGATCAAAGATTTGAATGCAATTCCATCTAACCAGATAAATGTAAACTTGTTCAAAACATACATGATAGGAAGAAGGTCGATGCATCAGAAAATAATCTCTAACAAAAATCTTTCTAAGCTCATTTTCTTCGGTAGAAATGAAGCATTCAGTGAAGATATTAAAGTATATTATTCGGAGATACTCTACCGAAGCTTTAACTGAAATAAAATGCTAGAGAGCTTGTCGAAGTTGGTGCCTTCAATCATGGAGCAAAACAGCCCCAGACAAAGTCATGATGATTTCGGAAAAGCTCACCTTCGATAGTTGGTAGGCAACCATTCTCTCTCCAAATAGAAGCCGTATATCGACCTCGTTCACATTAGTGAAACTTTGGAAAAAGGTTATATCACAGGAATCACAGTACTACTTTGTAGAATATTGAGATCATCACACTCACAACAGAGCACAGTTCAGAGGCTTGAGCAAAAAATAAATAAAATGTTCTCACTTACAGAAACAAACTAATCCATTTTTAGATGACAATCAACTTAACCTTTGAAACAATAGAATTGGCATCATTGATTCTTTTACAAAACCAAAGGACAAGAAAATAAAGGGCATTCAACTTTAGCTGCTGCGATTACATCTGACAAAAATATTTTGTTGGTTTATATCATGTAGCTTAACAGGAAAAGTTCACTGATATCAGATATCGGCTAATCTCTTAATCAATCCTTACAAAAAATGTATATACCTTATTCATGTATCCAAGTGAAACATGTAACAAAATGAGAAAAGTCTCTATAAAAGATGCATACCCCTCCTCTTCCATCTTAACAACCTCTTGCACTCATACTTCACATTGACCAGAAAAATCTAATACATAGTAGAAGAAGGAAATTTTTTGACCGATGATCACACCCCAATGAATTCCCTGGCATCCACTGTTTTAGATCCCTGGATGCAAAAGGAGAATAAATTAGAACAAATCAATCTGTTAGGGACAGTAACCCACACAATGAAATAATCAGAATGAGATCAACCGAAGGAAAATATATATGTACACAATTACCATGCGATAACATCGTTAAGGAACAAATTATACAGAGAGCACGATCATTGCCGGGTTTCTCCAGTGGCAGACGTCCACAAGCCACCACGCTGGACAACAGCACCGTTACCTGGAAGAAATTTTCCTTTGCTGCATTGAAAAGTAACATCACCATGGCAATTGCAGAAGACAGAACCAATAATACGTGACAACGAATTGTCTATCTAGGATACAACACCTACATTTTATCAATGTAGAACTGACAAATCGAACAGGTCAAAGGCGTGAGCCACGAATTTAGTTGTGGGGAAGAACCTGCAAAATTTGCAAAATAATAGTACATCAATTAGCAATACAACAAAAGCTAGTAACCTCTCGTGGCTAACAACAGCAGTAGCTAGCACACAGCTGACAGCACGCCTAAAGGACACAACAACAACAGCTAGTAAAATATGCTAACAGAAATTAAGATTTCTCTGGTAGACTGGTAGTAAAGCACACGCACATCAAAGCACAGCAGCAGTATATATAAGCATCATAAGAACATCAAAGCACAGCAGCAGCAGTATTATAGACGTATAGTAGCAATATGCAATGAAAACACCTGCCATTTAACATACTCCTCCTCGAAACAAAAGAATAGGTCTAGATTAAAAAGATCCTCTACACACATTAATTTGCTGATCCTCTCTAACTATTGTCCTCATATCGAACAATATTTCAAAGCATGCCATATCCCAAAATTTTGAGATATCTTACATGGCCACTGAGTACCGATGACACGTGTGCTTCTCCTAATGGCATAGATTGCAGTGGGCATTCTAGGAAGAAGAAAATTAAATCAATCAAAAAAATGGTGTCTATTTACTTTACCTGTTTCTGCAAGACTGTACAACTTATGAACAACATATGTGAATTAATTTTGCATATGACAGCATAGTAATTATTCTCTGCTAGGCATCAGCAGGCATGCTAGATCCGCTAGGCAACCAATGAAATAACAAATCAAGTGCTAAGGTGGATCACACTGAAATAAAATTCAGATTGATTGTCCGTTACTTTCCAGGACAGAAACTGGACCCAAAAATTTGACCTTCTGAAACAGATTTGGAGGTTGCTTCTTGCTCAAAGAAATCCTCTCTGGACGTCCATGCGACATCAGGGACAGTCTCAGAAACTCCATGTCGAGAGGATAACAAAAAAAGAAAAACACAAGTACAATCAGAAAATGCTGTCATCGGCAGTCTCACAGTCTTATGTAATAGACAAAGACACTGCAAAATCCGATTTTATGTTGGACCACTCCAGTATATGCAGAGTCAGTAAAAAGTGAGAACCATTCTTCTCTATGCCTACATGATTTGTGAGCTTAGATCAACTAAAGCTGCGACCAATTAAAGAAATCAAACACATATCAACTTGAACAACAATACAGTCTAACCAGAGCACATTGGCAGTTCAATAGTGTAGAATCTATTGCTATATTTCAGAGCTTGTGCTTCACGATTGAAAGAATTTCAGAACAAGTCGATTGAGGGCGTGACCCCTGAACCATTGATTGGTGAAGTTGTGTGTGCCTACCGCGCAGTGAAGATGAAATGAATTGCGTTGCCGAGATGGGCAGGCGCAGGACATGATCTGCTCCCAACAAACTGCCACGTATACCGCCGCCTGGTTACAGGAATGGCCGCCGCCTGCAGATTGAGATTGCTGGAGTTGATTGGACTCGAGGATGCAGGTCGTGGTACTGGTGATGAAGGCGCTGGGTCTGGGTCGACGGCGGATCCAGCAGCGATGCGGAGCTTGAGGACAGCTAGCTCAGGCGGAGAGAGGAGCTAGAAGCAAGGGGGATAAGGAGCGATTGGGAGCGTACAGGTACTCGTCGGAAGGCCTTGTCAATCTCGTCGTTGGTGAGTCCCTTGTTCTGGAGGAAGGATCGGCGGTAGACGACGGCGGAGCCCCTGACCTTGGGATGCGAGAGGAACTTGACCGCGTTCTGCACGTAGTCCTCCCTCACCGGCTGCGGCGACGGCGCGGAGTTGAAGTCCAGCGGGTGCGGCGGCGGCTTATTCTCCCCTGCGCCTCCGGCATCTGCCCCTGAGGACAAGTAGTATTGAATTAGCAATCGAGGGGGGTGAATCGATCGAATTGGGGATTGATCCGAGGTGAGGTTAGGGCGGACCTGGTGGCGGCGGCGGTGATGGTGGATTTGTGGTGGTGTTGGAGTCCATCTTCTCTTCATGTTCCCCAGTTGCTCCCTTCCATGTAGTCCTCAAGCGGCAGCAACCGCGTCGTGCCTCACACCCTCCTTCCTCCTCTCAGGTCGGCAAGGAGAGGCATGGTTCATAGTTGGACCAGCGGGCCTTGGACGCCGGCGGAGAACTGGTCGAGCAGGCGGTGTAACCCCGACCCCATGAGGAGGGTTGAGACGTCGCCGGGGAGCGTCTATAGCCCGTCCCCGGATCCTTCTTTATTGTAGGGAGGCGAGCTGGTGGCGGGGACCGGAGGGATGCGTGGCGCCATGGCCGGAGTTGGCGGCGGCGGCTTGTGGAACCCTAGGTCGGAGAGGAATTGAGGTTCGCTTCTTTTTTTTTTTTTTGAATTTTTCAGTTCGCTTCTTTTCCTGTGTGGGCTCGGGCACAGGAGAATGATGTGTTCTGTTTGAGGAAAATAACGTTTCAGAATAAGTAATGGACTGCGGGTCGATTACCCGATTCTTGATGGGCCAAATTGCAAAAGTGGCATTTCGTCCGTCCGGCAGAAGACAGGACACTGCGTTCTTTTATAGTAGAGATTGCATCTACTCCAGCGTACACCTTGTGGCCTGTGTCCTTGTACGGTTGTACCAGTGACATGTATATATTCTGTACTCAACCTTTTTTGGTAAAAATAATGGGTGTACAGATGTACACCCATGTACCCATGTAGCTCCGCCCAGGGGTGGCATAACGAAAAAGTTCTCAAAGTGCTTGAGCAAACCCGTAGGCCAACGCGCGCGGATAAGTGACTTGCTGATAGCTTGTGCCGCAGGATCCGCCGTGGGTGTTCTTCTCTGTGGACTGAATAACAAAATATTCGGCGAGTAGCAGATTGAATAATTGATTGATGGTGCAGTTAAATCTAGCGTTGTCGTTCTGTAAAATCTTGATTGATTAGTGAACATCAAGAAAGGCTGCAATTTATTGCAAAAGAAAACTGAAGAGAGATTGAGGTAAACTTTATTCCGGTGCAAAATCGTTTGCCAGTTTCGATTCCCATTGAGGCCCATGTTCAGTTATTGTTCGGTCCATTAACTCCCCTGGCTGGGTCGTGCCTCTCCCTACCGCCCGAGCAGGGAGGTGTTGTTCACCGCACGCTTGACCGGCCTGTCCATCGCAGAAAGTACTGTAAAACGTGGATTTCAAAATGTGTTTTGTAAATAGTGGGTGCATGTGCACTCGAGAGGCAAAGTGCATCTTCTGAATATATCAGTACAGTATAAAATAGAACAGAATAGACTAAGACTTGAGTTATTATATTCGTCAATAAGAGTATAACTGGTATTGTGCTACCTGAAAGCCAAGAGGATCTATACGCAACAGATCAGGCCGCAATGACGGCTATTAACCAAAACGTAAGCACTTTTCACTTTTATGGCAACAATCGACGGATAAATAGCTCGATAACCGCCACCATGGATATCAGGAAGTTACAGGCAATAAACAAACAGCTGAATTTTTTTTTTTTGAAAGGATCCGATCTCATATAAAAGGAGGCTCAGTACACATTACAAACAGGTCCACAAGAGAAAGAAAATTACAAACGGACCCAGCAACATGCAAAGAACACCCTAAGCCACCAGGAGGAAAAACCATCGGACCCTGCACCGCGCTCCCCAAGCACCTAGACGTCGCCGCCGTCGCCGTACCACCTTCCGCCGGAGAGGGAGCACCTCCACATCATGTAGTCGACCGCTGAGCCGTCCGCCGCCACGCGACGGAAACCGAGACCGTTGAACGCGCACGGCCATAGCGCCCACTCCCGAGCTCCACCCATCTTCCCGCCGACACGGCGCCGCCCAGGCCAACCACCCGTACCACCCTGCAACCTCCAGACGGCCACTCCCCTCGCCACCACGGCCGGCCGGAGCAAACCCGTCGAAGAGGACCACCACCACCACCGCCAAAACTGGATCGCCATCACACACCAACTTCTCCCCTCACCACCACGGCCGGCCGGAGAAGCAAGATAGGAGATGACCACCCAACGAGCACAAGCCCCAACTTCGGCCAGCCAAAGAAGGGGAACACTAACCTCACTAGCTCCCCGATGAAGCTTCCACTGGCACAGCCTCACCAGACGGAGAGAGAGCCGGAGGACAAGATCGCCGCACCGTGCCTTCCTCTCTGCAAGAAGGCGACGGAGATCAGGACGCAAAATCTTCACCACCGCCTGCATCACCATCGGAGCGACGCCGACGAGGAAAGACAGAAAACTAAAACTAGCTATACCTAAACTACTGCCGCACGACGAGATCCAACTGTTCCCCCCACCTCACGACACCGCGGCGGCGCCGGAGGCGGAGGGAACCAGCGAATCCGCCGGCGGAACTCGAAGATCGCCTTTTTCCTCCGCTGGGTACTGTAGCAAGGGAGGGGAAAGGCGAGACGGCAGCTCCTGGTTGTACAAACAGCTGAAAGTTACAGTCAATGCACAACATTTGCATAGCTAACTGATAAGAAATACTACTAATAAACAAACTCCAATGACCCACATGGATATCAGGAGTCGCAAGCTTAAACCATACATCCTAGTGCCATAACATCATGCTTGCCAGTAGCAACAAGGGACCAAGCAACGATAACCGCCACCATAACGTCACCAACGCAGCAAATTTTCCGGCTTATTTTGCTATACTTGGGCGAGAAACTGACACGATCCTTTGCAGCAATATCACCAGATTTGGAGTAGGCTTGTATGTCAACATCCAACCTTCCTTGAGATTCTACAGAAATAACATTCCTTGGTAGATGTAGATAACCATGAGAACCTTTCAGCATTTTCCCATCTTTCGAATCAACCATTACAATTTCCCCGGATGCAGGATAAGTAACATGAGTGACACGATTATCAGTGTAATCCCATTTCCCTGGTAGTGCGGAGCAAGTAACTCGGGCACCATATTCAAAAGGAAATGGCTCACCACTGGCAACCTGGACGCCCAAGATAGTGGCCTGGATTGTTTCTCTGACAGTCTGCACGCAGAACTCGATCGTGCAGAAACAGTTCTTAAAGCAAACGGTAGATACA
Organism: Poa pratensis; assembly: GCA_947311845.1. Classification (NCBI taxonomy): domain Eukaryota; kingdom Viridiplantae; phylum Streptophyta; class Magnoliopsida; order Poales; family Poaceae; genus Poa; species Poa pratensis. Next base: position 7,838,489 of record CAMZMU010000020.1, on the reverse strand, counting down.
CCATCGTCACCAAATACTCCGTGGTACTCACACCCTTCGGTGATCAATGACTTATCTTGATACGCTGTTGCACCTTTTACTTAGAGTTCAATTTCAAGGTTGAACTCGTCTGTAAATACAACAGCACGAGACGGGCCAATCAAGCGTGGAAAAGGATCCTGCGAGTATTAAAGATAGATAAAATCCCATTAGTCAACAACTCATGTAGGCATGCAAATAATCTAAAAGAAGAAAAAACACGTACATTTTGTGTCAGTTTTTGAGAATTGTTCCTATCGCAGGAGAAGAGGAAGTTGCGGTTGTGATCCACGACGTCTCGGACGGCGACCACACCATACACGGACAACGGCCATCGGAGGCCACCGGCTACTTCCACGAGCTTAATGGAGAATATCTGCAAGGTGGCAGGAGTGGACGCGACCATTCTCTTGGGTGCGAGGTGTCCAGGTGTGCAGTATGTGAATTGCATGGGAGCTCAACACCGCTGCTTGCAGCACCCAAGTTAAAAAACCGTGTGTTAGAAATCGGACATGAATTATTGGAGCACTAGTTAAGCAGAAAAAAAAAGTATAGCAGCAGGATGGTTACGCACTCATGTGGTTGAAGGAACTAAAACATGGATGGACAATTGGATAGTTGAAAAAATGATGTGGATGGGTTGCATGTATAGATAGACAATCATTTAACATAGATAAACAATCGTCAAAATATGTCCATGTCAAACAGTTTTTGGCCGCTGTAAGTGGATGGTTGGTTTTGGCCAACGGATAGATTTCCCTTGTTTACATGCCAAATCGCCAATAGAAGGTTTTAGGTACTCCCTCGGTGTGTATGTTCACTAGCTGTGCAATGTATTTAGACATATTTTAGTACTAGATACATTCATTTTAGTGACATCTTTTTTCGGACGGAGGTTAGAAGATAGCTCGGAGGCGGACGCAAACATGGGACGAACGTTTTCCATATTTGTTGGGATATGTAGTATGCAAGCGACGTGGCCTATCTAGAGCGCTTGTGATACATAGATCGCAAAGATAAAAACGTACTCCCTCCGTTCCCATTTAATTCACTTGCATCGGTCGTGAACTCGTGTGTCCTCGCGGAACGCCCTGAATCTAGGTCACGTGATCAGGCTAGATGTGAGGTTGAGCAGTCCGCTCGCTCTCTCGTAATTCGTAATTCGTAATTCGTAATACAGTATTTTACTTGTTTGCTTGATACAATATGAAGTAAGGCACACTGCACAAGCATATTTTTTTAGACAATTATGGAGAGGATAGCTCACCCTCAACAATCCAGACGCCGATCGATAATTCCAGCAAATAAATCATCCATCCTTGGTGTAGCTGTCGCGCGCGCGTGATGGGAGACTCCGACGGAGCGTTTGCTTCTGTACGTGTTGCCCACTCCGCATGCTCGATGAGGTGAGCACACAACCAAATTTTAATCAAGTGGATGTCTTGACTCGACCCCGGTTATAGCGTACACTAGTTATTTCTCGGAGTGGAATATGTGTTTGCTTGAGATCGAATACGTTACGTACGCGCTGATGTTTATAACTGAGTTTTTTTATCCGCTGTGACGTACTCCCTCCGTTCCAAATTAATTGACACACATTTGACTAGATATGGATATATCTAGACACTAAACAATTATAGATACATCCATATTTGAACAAATGCAAGTCAATTAAATTGGAATGGAGTGAGTACGATCGATCAATTAGGCTGCGGACCATCTGGACAGGACAAGGGTGGGGAAGTACTGCATCCGTTCTAAATTAGATTACTTTTATTTGTACACATTTAGATGTATCTAGATACGTTACATGTATAGATACATCCACATTTACAAAAATGAAAGTCATCTAAATTGGAACGGTGCGAGTATGTAGTAATTAATCATCTGTGATATGTGTCTCCCGTTATATGTGAGTTTTATATGCGATCCAAGATGGATTATGAACGGTGCCAACAAATACCAAATATATCGCCTCCACGGCCCGATTGAGTGCACGCCGAGTACGTAATGTGATGCAATGGATGAACGACACGTACCTTTTTAAGGGCAGATAGCACCTGCCACCCGCCTAGGCATTCTTCCAATTATACAAGAAAAAATGGTTACAATTGTTTATTACTCTCTCAGTTCTATTTTAGATGACTTCCATTTGTCTATACGTGAATGTATCTATACATATAGAGATACATCCACATGTACATAAATGTAAGTAATCTAATTTGGAACGGATGGAGTAGATATAGAATGAGTTGTCAACCAACATACTCTCCCTCTGTTCACTTTTACAAGGCATTCTAAGTATTCTAATGTGGACTAGATACGGATCACAATGAGTAAACCTACAAACCAAATATGTCTAGATACATGTGTTTTCCAAAAAAAGTTAAAATGTCTTATAAAAGTGAACGAAGGGAGTACGAAGCTGGATTTTCTTAACCATATTAAGTATTTTAGCTGATGTTAGAAATTTTTTCTTTCGTGCATTCCTCCAAGTTACACCAAGGAGGATCACCGTGCTGTGATTTCTAAAAATACTTTACTGTTGATATGTAATTTGGTGCTTGGTAAAATGGAAATCCATTTAAAACTCCTCTTAGTTTGATGGAATATACACAATTTTTTTCAATACGTACAAATCAAATGGGAAAATCTATTACAGATTAATCTAATAAAACCGAATTGGTGTTGTAAATATTGATATTTTCGTATAAATTTTTTCAAACTTATAACGGTTTGACTTAGGACTAGTCAAAAATTCAATAATTTTAGAACAAGCATGCAAGTGCGACGATGGCACGACACGAAGGACACAGCAACACAACGCGCAGAAAACGTTTGTCAGTTCTGTGTTTGACTCACAACAGGGCGTGTTTCACCGGCGCACGGTAGTAGCTGCTCCACGTTTTCGAAGTTGTGCATGTAGGAACGTAGAACTATGTTACCACTACTCAAAATTCAAAATTACAAGTGTCAATAAATTTCAAAACAAAACTGTGGGTATTAACAAGATATGTGTTTACATTCCCAGCAATTTTCATATAAAATTTTGAAACACACGCAAATAGAATTTGAAAAATTCACCATGAATAATGTCACAAAAATACAAATAACACATAATGACACTATTCACATATCAATATCTCCTTTTTGTTTCTCTATGTTTATTTCAAATTTGGCAATAAATATTCCAGTAAATGTAAACACACCAATTGTCAACACCCACAATCGTTTCGAATTTTTCTAACAATTTAAATTCAAATTTTGAGGAGTATGGCATCATATAATGTGTGGTATCACTAGATATTTCTCCGACTTCGTCGACAGGTGAGCCAGCATATTCTCTCTTTGGGGACGTGGATTCTGGAATCTCTGCATCTCTCGACATCTGCCGATCGATGCAGAGGGGTGTACGTAGTCACCTGTTCAACGGACCATCGAGAATGGTTACCAGCTGCTTTCTTAGCAGTAAAGTAGCCGGCCGATGGAAAATACTAGTAATGCTTTTATGTTGGTTGGACACTTGGACTATGCTTTTATGTGGGACCCAGCTAGGTGTTTAAACAGTTGATAAGACCACGGAAGAAGTATTATGCCTACAGTATAGTTGCATGTTAATGCAAAAATGGGGGAGGTCCACCCCCACTCTGTCCGGCCAAACGATTAGACATCAAATAAATCTTTCTGGACAAAGCATTACTCTATCCGCTAGCAATGTCCAAGCCATCTTTAGTTTGCTGGATAGTATATATAATCTTCTCTCCGGTGGGTGATAGATAGACACCCTGCACCAAGCAAATTGCATTTTCTATATCATTATGCAGAGCCATCTTTTGTTCGATCGGGCAATTCGAGAAAACAAATCGATAGTGTCGCTGTCAGGTTAGCCAGCTTACTAACGCCCGCATGCTCGATGAGGTGAGCAGCTGAATGGTATGTTTAGGCTCGACGCCGGTTATAATGTATTTTTTCCTTGGAACAGCCGGTTATAAGTCGTGCAATACGTATATATAGGTGGTTTTTTATCCGCGGTCAACGTCAATAAGTCAATTTGTTAAGCTGCGTACCATCTGGACAGGGCAGAAGCGAGGCAGTAATCATCTGTTTCTCTTCTGTAGGTTGATTATTTATATTTTTACACAATTCGAAGATGGATTTTGGATGTTACCAAATATATAGTATATTTTTTGCATGTGAGCGGGCTCTTGGTGGTGCCTTGTGAGCTCGTGAAGATTAGTAAGTAGCGAAACTGATGGTGGAGGAAATAGGGGCTAGCTGATGCCTGATGCAGTGTTTTCGGTTCTTCTTTTTTGGAGGTAAAAGTGTTGTAAGTTAGGTACTCGAATGAGCCATCATGTGACTGCTGCATAATGCGATTGGTTATGATTAAGAACTTACAAGTTGTGGAAAGTTCAGTAACCAACAACATCAACCCACGGGTACAAACTTGGCAACTTGCTACTGAAAATACCCAAGCAACCGCTAGTTTCTGAATCATATCTAAAGGGAAATGCATACTATGAGCTTAGAAGAAACCTTTTGCAAATACATCAGCAAAGCATCCAAACTTAAAGAGGACTCTGAATTGGAATTTTCTTAGTAACGAACTAAAAGTGTTCTGGAAGCAACAAACTTAGAACCAATTGAACGGGCCAATTTTCTGGTCCAATATTCTTAACAACGTCTGCCTAAACCCTGCCTTCTTCAGCACTGTACAGGGGACTACAGATTCAGAACGAAGATGACGATCAGGCTTGGCCACCACCAGCTTTACAAATCAAACTATCAGCACTGAAAATTGATGACAAGAAGAGCTGGATTGTACAAAAACATTCAGATTCCTCGTTCCATTTTAACCTGAACAAAATCCGTCTACTAATCCTCACTTCTTCAGCAACAAGACTGTACAAAGACTGACTACGAAGATTCAGAACAAACATGACGAACAGGATCAGGTAAAAGCTTCAGTAATTCCAGCTTTTCACGAGATATCGACCTACCGGATCACGAAGGAACTAGCAACTAGTTCATCTACCAAACTCCGGGACCAGCACCACTGCTTCTGAAATTAACAGGGCAGAAGTCTCTGAAGAAGATCTATCTACAGATGGAGCGCATGCATCATGTCGATCGATTTCAGTCCGCCACCGCATTCCCCCCACGGGTCACAATCCATGGATGCCTCAGGACTTGCTCGGCGGAGAGCCTGCGAGAGACGTCCCTGCAGAGCATGCGGCGCATGAGGTCCTTGGCCTCGGGCGAGACGGCCGCGAAGGACGGGGCGGGAAGCGCAGGGTGCCGCGGAGCACGGCCTCGAAGATCTCCGGGGCGGTTGCGCCGTTGAAGGGCACGGTACCGGAGAGCATCATGTAAGCACGACCCCGGCGCTCCACACGTCCACCTTCTCGCCGTACTCCCTCCCGGCGACCACCTCGGGCGCCACGTAGTACGGCGTGCCGACCAGCCCCGACATGGACCTTTCGTCCCCGAACCACTCCGCGGAGCCGAAGTCGCCGAGCTTGAGCGCGCCCGTGGCGGCGTCGAAGAGGACGTTGTCGGGCTTGACGTCCCGGTGCGCGACCCCGCGGCGGTGGCACGCGACGAGCGCGGAGGCGATCTGGGCAGCGATCCCGGCGGCCTCGCGCTCGGGGAGGCGGCCGCGGGCGGAGATGAGGGTGAAGAGGTCGCCCCCCTCGCAGAGGTCGACGACGAGGTGGACGGCGTGAGCGTCCTCGAAGGCGGCGTGGAGCGCGACCACGTGCGGGCTGCAGGGCGGGGACGAGGCGAGCAGGTGCACCTTGGGCTCCTGCTCCGCCAGGGCGAGGTCGAGCGGGTCGGAGAGCGGCGCCTTGGTGGTGGACTTGACGGCCAGGGACTGCCCCGTGGCGGCGGAGTAGCAGCGGCGGACGGTGCCGAAGCGGCCGCTCCCGATCTCCTCGCCCAGGACGTACTGCTGCCTGAGCGCCTCCTCGCCGCCGGTGGGCATGCTGGGTGGTTTCTGTTGGTTGGGGTGTGCTGCGGTCTGTCCTCCGGACGGCGTGGGGTGAGCGCATATAAATGGAGCGGTGAGAGGAGGGAGGCGAATATTCTGCTCTGCGTTTTTTGGTTTAATGTTGGGAGAGCGTTATTAGCTATTTTCTTTTTTTCCTTGTACATATTGAATATTTTCTTTTTTCCTTCTACGCGGCCATTCTATGGAAGGTTTTAAGGATAAGATAATGGATAAAACCCTTAATTTTAGCTAAGAAAACCAAGATACGCATTTCCTTCAAAGGAACACATTTGATGCGACGAATTATGTATTGCCTTCTCTCAATGATTCGGCCTTCTATCTTTGTGTTTTTAACACACTGTGCATAAAAATGCCAATATAAAGTTTCCGTATGGGGTTCTTGGTATTTTCCTATGCCGCCACTCTATGATGAATAACATAGGAGATCAATTATTAGACAGGGGTAGTTGATGGGTCCAATGGATGATCTTTTTTCAATGCCAACAAATTGCCCAATTGGAGGTTTTAAGGATAAGATAATGCAGAGACATATGCAAACATGGGATCAACAAACGTCTGTATGCTGGCCGTATGCAGAGCGTGAGGAGGATGTCGGGGCCATACCGTGGCGGCTCCTGAGAATTGCGCATGCATGCCAGTATGCCACACAAACACACAATTTGGAACTACATGCAATGTGTATGGGCTGCATGCAACTAGGGCCCGCTCGATCGCTAACGAAAGTTAGGCTCGTGATCGATCCAAACAAAACGTACGTGCGGGAATCGTCATCGTTGTTGCGGGTCGGTTTCTAGTACGGAGTAGTTTTGAACGTGCCGCATTACCGACGGCTACCTCCGTCGGGATTACCGCACGCCTACACGTTTTGGACCATGCACGAATACAACGACGACTACTCGCAAAAAAATACAACGACGACTAGCGTCGATCGGTCCTTCAGTCAGCCGCCAGCGCCGGTATATTCTCTTCGGTGCGCACACAGTTGCATCTGGATATTCTGGAATCTCGACATCTGCCGATGGATGAGACCTGACCGACCGGTCATCGAGAGCGACAGAAAACCATAGTTTAGCAACAGCGAAATGTGTAATGATTTTGTTTATATAGTTGATAATGTCCCTTTTTTATACGTGGTTGATGATGCATATCTTATCGTTGGAAATGGAATTGTGACTTTGTGAGTTGGACTAGTAGTATGCTTTATGCGGGACCCAGCTGGGTGGTCGGCAGCTGACAAGACCAGCGGATGGATATATTATTCCTAGTTGCATGCATGCTAAAATGGTCCACCTCCATTAGATAACGATATGTTTGCTCGACGCAGGTTATACTGGCCGGGCGAAGGCATTACTCTGTCAGCTGCCTGCCAACTTTATTTGTTGCTGAAAATAATTGTCTTTCTGAGTGATAGACACCTTGCACCAAGAATGTGCTTCTTTAGAGCATTTATGCAGAGGATAGTTTACAATCCAGGAGCCTGTCGATAATTCGACCAAACAAATCGGCGATCATGTCGCTGTCGCGCGCGCGTGATGGCCTGATGGGAGACGCCAAACATTTGCTTCTCTACGTGTTGCCGTCCGCATGCTCGATGAGGTCAGCAGCTGCATTTTGATCTTAGACTCGACGCCGGCTAGATAGCGTTATTTTTTCTTGGAGCGACGACATAGTCGACACGACACTATGTACAATACGTATATAGTAACTGTCTTTTGTTAATCCGCTGTCACGATCAGCAAACCTGCAAAGGCTGTAATCATCTGTGTCTTTGCTATGCGTTTTTATATAGTACTCCCTCCGCTTTTTAATATAAGATGTTTTAGCTTTTGTCCACATGCACATGCACATGCACACAAATGTATGTAGACACATTTTTGTGTGCATGTTCACTCATTTTAGTGTGCATATAGACAACATGTTTACCACCTAAAACTTCTTATATTAAAAAACGGAGGGAGTACTACAATCCAAGAAGAATTTTGGAAGGTTAACTAGGAGTAACTAATACTCCTCGGGCCTATACAAAAAATTAAAACAACACTTTCTAAGTTGACTAAATACATAGAAAAAAAATCAACAACTACAATATTTCATAAATACATTGTAAAAGTATATGTTATGCTGAATCTATTGATACTAATTCAATAGTATTATAGATCTTCATGCTTTCGGTCAAAATTATTGACTTTGCCCTCAAGAGTATGTTGATGCATTTTCCCATGATTATAGATTAAATGATTCTTAACCCCGTGGAAATTGTTGGTTGTATAACAAGAAAATTGGTTCACGACTTGTGATTTTTTTTATTTGAATGTATTAGCAGAGTTTGTTGGATTAACTTTGTTAATCATCATAACCAAAATACAAAATTGGTTCTTATTCTAAGTTTTGTTCTTAGATTCTATTTGAGGGATCTTTGATCGTTGTAGCTAGACATCCCATTCTCTCTACGAGAATTACCTAGCTTATCCGAAAGAAATAAACACATCCATGTGGTATTCTTAAAATATGAAGATACAAATACACCGGCAACAATGGTCATGGTGATACAATATATGAGAGGATTTAGGAGCCGCATCTAGTTCAGATGCAATAAGGGGGACAAGGCGAGGGCAGGCAACTCTTGCGGGATTTCATTGGGCTTGGCCCTTCTACATGCTCGTGGGGCAGAGAATTCGACATACCATGAAAAGCACATGTATCACCAACTACTACTCTCTCCATTCAACAAAATAAGGCATATAAATTTAGTAAAAAATCAAAGCATATTAAGTTTGACCAATCATATGGACTAAAATATAACCATTTAATATACGAAATCAATATCAGTAGACCCACCATAAAATATATTTTATACTATGTTGTTAAATCTAGTAAACATCTAATTTTTTTATCTATAAGATTGATCAGTCATATTACATTGACTTTTGACTAAACATACATGGGTTGAGGTAGTATAGCTAAATATCATTCACTAAAATCATAATCTTTGGGGGGATGTAGCTAAGTACAATGATGCAAAGATGTGTGCCTCTAGTCTTGTCTCCAATAATTAGAGTCCGACTTATCTAGCGTGCTAAACACAAGTCCACTCGCCTCATCCTAAACCTTAAAACTGTATCAACCATACCAATCCTGCATGAAATATATAAATGACAAAATAACAATTACTTCCCCAAATATTCTTCATGAAACAAGACAGAAATCTTCCAAATAGCTGTTTATAAATGCAGCAAATGGGTTACAGTGTTACTCCAGGTAATCACCAACACCGTGCCTTCTTTATATCAGGTGGCTTGTGCATAGCAGCCACCATTGGGTGATAATGTGATATAGAAACTATACCCCAACAATTTACTCTATCTCCTAAGCGATGTCCAACAGTTTCCGTGCAATCACTGACCATAGATATTTCGATTCAAAAAGTGAAACATTTCTAAATGATCTCGTCCCAACTTGTAAGCACATCGTAAAATGTTCACCAGTTGCTGATTCACAGAATACATGCATCTTCATATCAACCTCCTCTTTCAGCAAGACAAAAATGAATGCATGCATCAACATGAAGTATAGTTAGCATGCTTCAGTCCTACGTTCAGAAATTAAGCAATGTTTTACATAGAAAAAAATCTAGTCACTGGAGCATGGAAGCGGCAAGCAAGTAATGGCCCACGTCCAAGCAACTTCAGAAGAGCACAAAAATGTACCTCTACCAGTTTGGGATCTACTGAGGCTACCGATTTTGCATTGAAATTGAGCAAGAAAGAAATCCGCACAAGAAAAGCTCACAAAGGAGTGCATCTTTATTAATATTGTTGATTAACCATGTGTAGTAGAGCAGTGTGAATATGAATACGTATGCAAAACTTATAAAGCGAGAAAGCAAACCAGCCCCAAGGGAAAACTGAAAATAAACCCCCCTAAGGCCACCCTTTTGAAACAGAGTGGTGATGAGTGATAAGCCAAGAACTACACCCACTTGATCTTGCCTGATTCAACCCAAAATGAAGCTAGAAACGCTAGCTTTGACTTTAGCAAGACAAAAATCCGCATTGATAAGTTTTCTCTTTGCATCTCACATGCCACTTAAATCTTCACAGGAAGGAGGGAGAAACATGAATCTGGATCAACGTACTAACCTCATGCTCTTGATCGCCGAATTGCTCAGTCGCTTGAGGTAGAGGTGCATCCTGGACTCATACCTCATCATGCCAAAGAAAAACTTCTTAGACTGCAAGATGTCCAGGTCACGTTTAGAGAAATATATACATAATAGAAGTATAAGGAAACTTAGAGAAATAAGTTTCATGGATAAAACTGACATAATAAGCTAAATAAGCTTCCTGGATAAAACTGACATAATGGATGTGTTGGTATCCCACAGCAGATGGAATACGTCCAAGGTACAGCAGACACCTCTGAGTTTGCCTGAAATAGAATAACCAGTCCACTGCTTTTTCAGGCACAATATTACACAGTATCAAGATTTCCTGCTGATAAGAATACGTCCAAGTAGACCAAAGCTGAGCATATGCTTGGCACTTCGGCTAGTGTCAATTCTTCAAAAACTACCAAAGATTTCTCTACACCTGATGAAAAAAATCTACAGTAGTTGTTTTCATTGTCATGAAATGCTCAAGAACAAATTCTGACTATATTCACAAAGATCGAGAAGCTCATGCCTATTATATGGTATAGTATCAATACAAAAGCCATGTGACCCTGCTGAAAACATAAAAGCACACATATATGGTTATTAAATTAATTGTAAGTGAACTACTTATCGATTGATCTCCTACACGCCATGTATCTTGGTTCCCTCGGGGGTTAGGACACATCCGTCAGAATAAAGACAACCACACAATTTGATCAAAGAAAGTCCTCCTACATTGCATATTGTTGCCAAGCGAGACCAGGAGTAGCAAGGAGCTAGACTTACTTGTGGGGATGGATCGAGGAGTTGCGGATGGTCACATCTGTGTAACGCAACCAAAGTACCAAACGCCTTGGGCAGATCCTCGGCCCGCCGGAAATTGTCTCGCTGCCAACCTCCAGAGCACCTCTACCACCGCGCGGATCACATCTACCAACGTGCATCGAAGCTGCTCCCACCGCCGCGCTCTATCGCGCGCCGACGAACAACATCGTTACCGCCACCACCTACGCGGGAGAGCAACCGCCGCTCAGTCCACCTCGTCGTTGACCGGAACTGAACGGGGGGGGGGGGGGGGGGGTGGGCAGCATCCGCGGTGCCCAGCCGACGCAGGTCACCGTTCCCCGGCGCACCGAGAGGGAGATGAGAGAAAGTAGGAGCCCGTGAGGCCTAAGCTGCGCACCGAGAGAGAAACGAAGGAGGCTTGCGCAGGGGCAAGCGAACTAGGCGACGCGCAGCAGCAGCGCGTTGAGGAATCGATCCGCAGGGAAGGAATCCATGTGGGAGGCGGAGGAGGGAGTCGTGGAGTGCGTGGGGACAGGATAACCGGTGACGGTTTTGTTGATGGAACGTGTGAGTTTTTCTTTCACGTGACACGGGAGCGAGGGTGGCCGACGTACGACGATCACCACCAAGCGAGACGGACGAAGTACCACCCGACGTACCATCACGGCAGAGACTGATTTAATAGTAAAACTGTCAACATAAAAATTTCAGCATATAGGTTCTCCTTGTTTTTCTATGCCGTCACTCTATGATGTACTCCCTCCGTTCCTAAATATAAGATGTTTTAGATGTTACATATGTTGTCTAGATACATTTGTGTACATGTGTATGTGGATAAAGTCTAAAACATCTTATATTTGGGAACGGAGGGAGTATAACAGAGGAGAATAATTATGGGCATTGGATGGGTTGGTTTTGACCAATGGATGATATCCTTTTACTGCCAACATAATACCCAGTGTGAGAATTTTAGAATAAGATTATGCAGAGAAAGATGAAAACATGGGATCGACAAACGTCTTTCTCCTGGCGCTATGCAAAACGACGTGGCCTACCTTGGAGCATGACTATGATGTCGGGGCCGTACAGTGGTGGCACATGCAATTTTTAGCATGGAGGCATGCATGATGCATGCATGTGACACAAATATTGTACAGGATTGGCACCACATGCATATGGTACGCAGCATCCGACTAGCGTCCGGAAAGGCAGGCTCGTGACCGATATATATATCCAAACAAAACGTAACGTCCTTTCGAGACAATATACGTAGGCCGTAGGCGCATTCCCCGACTCTTGGAGGACACAGTATGTTCCAAGGTCGAGCCGCTCAACGAGACTGGTGTGAGCTGGAATTCCGAAGCCGGCTGGGTGTCCCTATACGACACTCTTAGCGTCAGTCGACGCGACCGATGCCTGCAGGGAGAGGAACGTGGGCTGGGCCCAGCAACTACGCGGTCGTCTTCTTCCTCACCACCTCCAGTCTAGCTCCTCCACCCTGCCTCCAACGTCGGCCGGACCGCCTGCTGCCGCCTCCCGCGGCCGGCCCCGATCCCGCGGTGCCTCGCCGCACCGCCCTCCTCAACCGCAGCCCGCTGTCGGTCCACCGCCGCCGACGGCTTCCCTCTAAATCCCCCTCCGACGAACCTCCACCACCCCAAGCCCTAATCTCGTCGCCGGCGAGCTCCCCACACCGCACCCGACCCCCACCCCCAAGTTAAGTTTCTTTCTCACCTACGCCGGCGACGCCGCGGCCAGCCGCGTCGTCCCCGTGTCTGGTGAGGTCCATTTCTTATATTTAGGAACGGAGGGAGTATCTAGATACGTTTAACTGCATGTGTCCATTTCTACACATTTCTTTTAGTATGAAAAACTAGACATGCATGTGTAACCCTAAAACATTAATTTTACATTGTAAGAAACGGAGGGGAGTACAAGATAATGCAGAGACAGATGAAAACATGGTATCGACAAACGTCTTTGTCCTGGCGTTATGCAAAACGACGTGGCCTATCTTGGAGCGTGACTATGATGTCGCGGCCGTACCGTGGCGGCACCTGAAATTTTTCGCATGGAGGCATGCATGATGCATGTGACACAAATATTGTGCAGAACTGGCACTGTAGGCAGCATGCGACTAGCGGTCTAGCGTCTCGTGACCGATATATCCAAACCCGTGAACTCGCTGGCATACGCAACGTCCATTCGAGACACTAGGAGGACACAGGATCCGGCTAGCACGTAGGCGCTTTCGAGAGTATGTTCCAAAGGTCGAGGCGCCCGGCGAGACTGGCGTGAGCTGGAATTCCGAACCAAAAAGTCCAAAACAAATCTTAAACTTGTAGACAAAAGATAAATGGAACCCTCAACTTTAAACCCCGAAAATTGGCACTCTCAACTTGTCAATCCCGGTCTATTTCGAACCCTACATCTGTTTATCGCACAGGGAATATTATGATCTCGGCCGAGATAACGGGCTACTCTCACTGACGTTTGGTCCCACTCGTCATATCCATCCCCTTCCTAATCTCTCAAATTCACCACGGTGTTCCCGCAGCGAATTGCCCACACTATCGTCACGCATCCCGCAGCGAATTGCCCACACTGTCGTCACGCATAGGGATGCTGTGCTCCACCCGGATGGGTTCATCCACGAAATCGAGTGCGGGGCTGACCAAACGCGGCATTAGTGACGGCGTCGCCTCCGTTGACCACCTAGACGCCGCGCTCGCGGCGACGCACATACTCGGCAACGCACTCGACGACGTCGGAGCCGGCGGCGACCTCGAGGACGTGGGAGTGGAGCGCGTGGCCTCCCCCGTGGGCTTCGCGTCGGCTGCACGGGACCCCGCTGCCCTCCGCCGGCACCATGGCCGACGAGGACGGTTTCTGGTCGGTGCCTCCACCGTGGTGCTCGACACACGCGAAGGAGGCGGAGGCGTAGCTCCTGTCCGGCGACGCCATGACGTTTGTCTCCGCCTTAGACATCCGGCTAAGCTCCTCATCTTTAATTTCTGGACGGTGCGCCGCGACACCGCACAAGCAAAAGGTATTTTAGGCGCTGAAGGCCCGCGGTGGAGTGGACAGTGGAAACGAGACGAAGTCGACCATGCGTCCAGCAACATGACACCAGCGCTACAGGTTCCTGACACCAGCGCTAGTTCCTGTCACAGCATGGTCCGGTTAGAAAAATGGGGAGCAGAAAAAAGGTTGAAGATAGATATGACAAGTGGGCCAGTGCTGGAAGTGAGAGAAGCAATTTGACATTTTTTTTTGCAGCGGAAAACGGGTATAGGGTTTAGAATAGACCGGGATTAACAAGTTTAGAGTGTCAATTTCCGGGATTCGAAGTTGAGGATTCGATTTATCTTTCGCCTACAAGTTTAAGCTTTATTTTGGACTTTTTTCAATTCCGAAGCCGGCTGCCGTCACGACAAAAAACTCACGGTGCAGCGCCAGGATCGGCACGGGCGCACGGCAACAACGTGCGGGAATGGTCGTCGTTGCGGGCCGGTCTCTGCTTCCGAAGCCGGCGACGGAACTCCCACGTTTTGGAAACGGCGCACGTACAACGACGATTTGGCGTCAGTCAGTCAGCCGTTAGCTGCATGCATCTGGATATTCTGGCATCTCTGCATCTCGACATCTGCCGATCCATGCATGGATGCATCATGCATGCTTGCCTGTCCGACCGGCCATCGATAGCGACAGCAAAGCGTAGTTCAGCAACAACGAAATGTGTAATGATTATTTTTCGTCGATGACGTCCAATTTTTAGAGTTGGTTGATGATATCTTATCGTTCGCGATGGAATTGTGAGTTGGACTTGTGTGCTTTATGCGGGACCCAGATGGGTGGCCGACGACGGATATAATATTCCTAGTTGCATGTGCTAAAATGGCCCACCTCCAATCTGCCCGGCCAAACAATTAGATAAAAAATGTTTTTTTTTCAAAAACGCATTTACTTTATCCGCTAGTAGCAAGGTCCAGGCCCTCTTTGTTTGCTGGATATATATAATTTCCCTGCACCAAGCAAAGTCTTTTTTCTAGACCATTATGCTGAGCAAACAAATCGATGGCGTCGCTGTCAGGCTTGCTTCTGTACGTGCTCGATGAGGTGAGCAGCCGATATGTATGTATGATTAGGCTCGACGCCGGCTCCTACTGATGTATTTTTGGATGTTACATCTACTAAAGACTTAAGGCCAATGGCCTAGGAGCTCTCTCAGGGCATCTGCCAAAGATGTGTCACTACTTGTGGGTCTGTTTAGTTTATTTTGCATTTAACCTCTTAGAAACTTCGAAATCAACCCGCAGTGCGCCATCTGCCACAGTATGTGCCACTGCTTGTGGGCCCGTCTAGATTTTCCCCCCTTTTAGCCCCTCAGAAACTGCGCAATCAACCCGCAATCCAGAGAGGCAGCCCCAGACCTAGCCCCGTGTCTTCTCCTATCTTATTTTTTCCCTCTTCCTCTCCATGAACATGGACGCCTCCGGCACGCGCAAACCCTAGCCTGCCGTCGCGCCCTTCCCGGCCTCCTTCACCTACGGTAGAACCGCGCTCGAGGGGCTGCTCCGCAGGTTCGGTGCGGGCACTCCCGGCCCCGTCCCCTTCCTCATCCGGCAGCGACGCGTCGCCGTCTGCCGTCGCCGTCGGCCGCGTCTTCCTCCGGCCCGCCTCGCCGTTGACGCCCAAGAACAGGTCCCCCATCTCCGCGTCGGCACCCCACTTCCGCATGCCCACCCCCGTTTCCATCTCCACCGTCGGCGACCTCAGGAACCTCGCCGCGTCCACCCTCGACTCGCCCAAGCGCCGCCTGGATGCGCTCCATGGGGACTCCATCTGTGACCTCGAGGCCTCCCACACCCGCATCTCCAAGCGCATCAAGGTGATCAACGATCCATTCCGCTCCCCTCCCTTGGTCGTTTTATCCCGTGGGCACCCTGTAATCTGATTGTGATTTGGTGTTTGATCGCCTTCCGTCCCATGTGTGTTGTTCAGATGCAGACGCAGAGCTGCGTGCAGCTAGCAGAGGAGGCGGAGAAGGAGCACCTACAGAAATCTGGTGTTGCAAGCTAGTAGTAATTTCTTCTTTATTTTGTCCTCCTGGAGGTGATCATATAGTTTTGTTGTGCTCATGTCAGTACCCATTTTTGTTATACTATCATCTATATAGTGAGGAGCAATTTAGTCCGTCCCTCTAAAGTAATACAAGACGTACCCACTCTTTTTTAATCTTTGAGGTAATATTGTCATGGTTAGCTTAATGTGGCCAAACTCCTTTCAGATATAGCAACCAGAAGACAAATATTTCTTAGGTGAAATTGTTTCATAGGCTCTACAAGATTGTCTACGCCATCCATGTGTGTGTACTAGATGAGTAAATCCTGTAGCCGACGTTGTAATATTATTTCTCTTCATCAAAATTTAACAGTTCTATATAGTGTGAGTTTTACATACAATAATTAGATAGATTAGAAGTTCAAGATTCTCAGAGCAGATTATGCTGGCTGAATATAAGGTTTGTACTAGCTCCTGACCATCATTGTAGTCACATATCCCCATATCCTGGTAAGTTCTTGCAGTACTGATAAGTACACACTGGTTGAAAATTTCATAGTCATGGTGAAGTTGTCCCCTTGGTTGTATACACCCTCTTTTTAAAAGGGTTACTCTAAGAATGCAAACATGATAATATTGTGCATGACATGGATATTAGCTGCATATGCCAAGTTTTTGGTGATATTGCAAAGAAAATTACTTGAAAGCTATATAATCCGGTGTTGCATTCTGAATAGAAAGATAATTCTGCTTATACTATTGGTTGGCCGCACAGTAGAGTGTTCATATGTTTGTTTTCCCTACAACTGGATGCTAGCTGGCAAATAGCTTTTGCGAGATGCAGGGGCATCACCTGTAAAGCAGCACTTGAGTTACAGTGCTTATAAAAGAATATCGTGCTTAGAATTGTTATGTAATTAACGATGCATTTGTATTAAATCATGATGTTTAGAGATCAGAGACCAAATGTGTGTATTTACTTACTGTCTAAGGTGACGCAAATGCAGGCAGCACTTGTACCGAGTTATAATTTGTGTGTGATTGTTTTTGCTAGAATTTTTGCTTTTAGTATGTATGAATAAGAAGGTCATTCTGCTCATTAATAATATTGTTAGGCCGTAGAGTTGAGTTATCCATATGCCTTTTTTCCAAACAGATTATTGCTCAGGCCCGTCTTCCAGATGATGGGTTCTTATGGAGATACAAATTGCACCTATATACTCAAGAGTTGTATGCTGGAGCTTGCCAAAAGGGCTTGTTGGTCGGTGTGAATTCTGTATTTGCAGTAGTTCAATGAAAAGGTTCAGTTTTAGCTGTAGGTATGATTACCTTTTTGTGTGTCATGTGGTACCCCGCATATGATTATTGCGTCGTGTGGTGAGAGATCTGGGCTATTTGTGGAGTATTTTTCATCCCTCGGCACATGTATTCTTTGAGCTGTTTACGGAGCACATAATCACGCCATCAAAACAAGCTGGTAATAATGCTAGGGCCAAACCAAAATACCGACGCATGCATTTCACTGGGCAAGAACGGGAGGCAGGCGGCGCGGCGAAGCGCGCATGCCCGTCTAGTATATTTTACACCGTTTATATTTTACGCAATCCAAAATGGATTTTGAATTTTATATATATCAGGAGTGGGCCAATTTGTATGCATGTTTAGGCTCCACGCCGGCTCGTACTAATGTATTTTTGGATGTTACGATATACATATATTTCATACCCGATCTTGACAATGCGGGAGTCGGGCAGTTAACATCTGCGTCTCTACGTGCCGGTTTACTGTTTATGTTTTACGCAATCCAAAATAGATTTTGGATGTGACGGAACATATGTATATATATCTTGCACCATTCGAGTGCAGAGATAATCGCAAAAAAACTATCACTTCTGCGGCGAAATTTACAATTTCATGCTTTCAATTTGACATGGACCGATACCCACGTTGGAGGTTCGGGTGCGTGTTATATAGATCGAGAATAACCCTCGATATGGCATATACTGAGTTGGACACATATACGGTTGGAGTACTGCTCCATATCGTATATGTGTAGTATAACATGTCTAACTTACCCCCCACCCCCCTTTTTTTAAGCTGAAACATGGAAAGATTTAGATCACGCACAAAATGATTATTAATCTCAATGTGTTTTGTGCGGGCATGGAAGACAGAATTTGCTGATAGATAAGTGGCACCAAGATTATCACACCATAAACACGGTTTTTTCTTCTTAACGGCAATGCCAAGTTCTCGAAAAAACATTCCTTTCTTTATCCGCTACCAAGATCCAAGCCATCTTTGTTTGCTGGATATATATAATTCTCTTTCTAGGTGATAGACAACTTTGCACCAAGCAAGTGTTTCTTATAGACCATTACAATCGATAATTCCAGCAAACAAATCGATATGTCGCCGTCACGTTAGCTAGGTTACTGACGCCCGCATGCTCGATGAGGTGTGCAGCCAAATGGTATGTTTAAGCTCGACGCCGGTTCTAATATATTTTTTTCCTTGGAACAGCTATGCAGTCTACACTATATAAGTCGTGCAATACGTATATATAGGTGGTTTTTTATCCGCGGTCAACGTCAAAAAGTCAATTTGTTAAGCTGCCTACCATCTGGACAGGGCAGAAGCGAGGCAGTAATCATCTGTTTCTCTTCTGTAGGTTGATTATTAATATTTTTACACAATCGAAGATGGATTTTGGATGTTACAAAATATATTATTTTTTGGCATGTGAGCGGGCTCTTGGTGGTGTCGTGTGAGCTCGTGAAGATTAGCAAATAGCGAAACTGATGGTGGAGGAAATAGGGGTTAGCTAGATGCACGATGCAGTGTTTTCAGTTCCTTCCGGAAGTATAAACCGCAAAAGTGTTGTAATTTAGGTCTCGAATGAGCCATCATGTGACTACTGCATAATGCCAACAACATCAACCCACGGGTACAAACTTGGCAACTTGCTACTGAAAAGACCCAAGTAACCGCTAGTTTCTTAGTCATGTCAACATCAGCAGGACAGACACCAAATCTAAAGGCAAACTATGAGCTTAGAAGAAACCTTTTGCAAATGCCACAGCAAAGCATGCAAACTTGAAGAGGACTCTGAATTGGAGTTTTTTTAGTAACGAACTACAAGTGTTCTGAAAGCGAATAAAATTAGAAACAATTGAACGGACGCAACACACCAGTAAACTGAACAAAAACAGGCCAATTTTCAGGACCAAATTTCTTAACAGTGTCTGCCAAAACCCTGCCTTCTTCATCACTGTACAGGGGACTACAGATTTAGAACGAAGATGGCGATCAGGCTTGGGTACAAGATTCCACCACAGCCAGCTTTTCAAATCAAACTATCAGCACCGCAATTAGACTTGAATTTGAATCATTCGCTAACGACCTGAGAGGGTTTTCAAAGCACAGCAAATTGATGACAAGAAGAGCTGGATTGTACAAAAACATTAGATTCCTCGTTCCATTGTAGTCTGAACAAAGCTGTCTACTAACCCTCACTTCTTCAGCAACAACTGAACAAGACTGTACAAGGACTCGCTACAGAGATTCAGAACAAACATGACGAACAGGATCAGGTGAAAGCTTGTATAATTCCAGCTTTTCACGAGAGATCAACCTACAGGATCACGGGGGACTAGCACTAGTTCATCTACCAAACTCCAGGCACCACCACCGGTCTGCCGGAAAATTGACAAGGCGGTAATTGACAACGAAACAGTCGTCGTCTCTGAAGAGAAGATCTATCTACAAATGGAGCGCATGCATCATGTCGATCGATTTTTCAGTCCGCCACCGCATTCCCTCCACGGCTCATAATCCATGGATGCCTGAGGACTTGCTCAGCGGACAGCCTCCGGGAGACGTCCCTGCAGAGCATGCGGCGCACGAGGTCCTTGGCCTCGGGCGATACGGCCGCGAACGCGCGGGGCGGGAAGCGCAGGGTGCCGCGGAGCACGGCCTCGAAGATCTCCGGCGCGGTGGCGCCGTTGAAGGGCACGGTACCGGAGAGCATCAAGTAGAGCACCACCCCGGCGCTCCACACGTCCACCTTCTCGCCGTACTCCCTGCCGGCGACCACCTCGGGAGCCACGTAGTAGGGCGTGCCCACCAGCCCCGACATGGACCTCCCGTCCCCGAACCACTCCGCGGAGCCGAAGTCCCCGAGCTTGAGCGCGCCCGTGGCGGCGTCGAAGAGGAGGTTGTCGGGCTTGACGTCCCGGTGCGCGACCCCGCGGCGGTGGCAGGCGACGAGCGCGGAGGCGAGCTGAGCTGCGATCCCGGCGGCCTCGCGCTCGGGGAGGCGGCCGCGGGCGGAGATGAGGGAGAAGAGGTCCCCGCCTTCGCAGAGGTCGACGACGAGGTGGACGGCGTGGGCGTCCTCGAAGGCGGCGTGGAGCGCGACCACGTGCGGGCTGCAGGGCGGGGACGAGGCGAGGAGGTGCACCTTGGGCTCCTGCTCGGCGAGGGCGAGGTCGAGCGGGTCGGAGAGCGGCGCCTTGGGGGTGGACTTGACGGCGAGGGACTGCCCCGTGGCGGCGGAGTAGCAGCGGCGGACGGTGCCGAAGCGGCCGCTCCCGATCTCCTCGCCCAGGACGTACTGCTGTCTCAGCGCCTCCTCGCCGCCGGTGCCGGGCATGCTGGGTCTCTCTGTTGCTGGGGGTTGGTTGTGGTTGCGGGTGTGGTGGTTTCTGTCCTCCGGACGGCGAGGGGTGTGCGCCTATAAATGCAGCGGCGAGACGGAAGGGAGGCGAATATTCTGGTCTCCTTTTTTGGCTGCTAGTTTAGCATGTCTTGGATATATCCCCTCGAGACGTTTTCTCCCCATTGGCGTGCTTAAACTTTTCTAATGTTGGGAGAATATTAATTTTATCAGTAGTACTTTTTTTTCATTCAACGGTAATAGATATTGGTAGAGCTTTGTTTAGTCAGTCAATGAGTTAGCTACCATTAGGAAATATATGAAATCCAAAATTTCATATAGTATGATGAATGATTGCCTTCTCCAATAATTCCGACTTTTAGAATGTTTAACAAAGAAGTTGCGCATAAAAAAGTCCATATGAAAGCTCTCCCACCACATTTGAGATACATCTTGAATGTTTACTTTATTATTTCCTCCTATGCCTCCACTCTATGGAAGGTTTTAAGGATAAGATAATGGATAAAACCATATATTTTGGCTAGGAAAACCAAGATACGCATTTGGTGAGCATTTGATGTGTCGAATTATTGATTGTCTTCCCCCAATGATTCGACCTTCTTTCTATGTTTGACATCAAACTGTAAATAAAAAATGCCAATATAAGAATTTCAGCATTGGGTTCTCGTTGTTTTCCTGTGTCACCACTCTACGAAGAAGAATGATTCCGTTAAAAAAAAAAACAAGAATGATTATTAGACATGGGAAGTGGATGGGTTTGTTTTGGCCAATGGGTGATCTTTTTAGTGCCAACAAATTGCCCAATGGAAGGTTTTAAAAATATGATAATGCAGAGACACATGCAAACATGGGATCAACAAACTCCTGTATGCTGGTATGCAAAGCGAGGTTGACCTATCAACAAACGTATCGTGTCTGCACCCGAAAGGGAAAGGCCCAAAACTAACCTTGAACTTGTAGTGGCTGGCGAAATTGAAGCCTAAACTTCAAATTCTTGAAATTGGCGCACTGAACTTATAATTCCCGGTCGGTGCCAGGGCGACGACCTGACCCTGATCTGCGTGGAGGAGGACACGGGAGTTTAGTCGTTGGAGGTGAAGGCTGGCGAACGGAGGAGACCAGGAGCGGAGCGGTCAAGGTTCGATCCCAAACATATTCAATTTCCGGCTGAGAGAAGAGGATGAAGATGAATATGACATGTGGGTCATGGATGTTAGTGAGAGTAGCTCATGATCTCAGCTGGAATGTTTTTTTTTTCTAAACCATAAAACATATCGAGGGTTCAGGATAGACCGGGAACAATAAGTTCATGTTGCCAATTTCATGGATTTGAAATTCAGAATTTGATTTCGCCAACTCCTACGAGTTTAAGGTTTATTTTGGAATTTTTTCCACCCTAAAATTGCGCATGCATGCCCTGGTGGTATGATGTACAGTACAATATATGTCGCAGAAACGCCGTACACGATTGGCACTACATGCATGTGTAGGGGTAGCTGCATGCGACTAGCGGTCGGAAAGGCAGGCTCACCCGTGACCGTGATCGATCCAAACAAAGCGTACCCGTGAACCCGTGCATTCCCCGACTCTAGGTCTAGGAGGACACAGGATCCGGCGAACAGAGCCGCCCGGCCGTGGATTGAAGAAATTTACCGGCGACACTGCCGTCGCGACCAGAAACTCAGCGGGAATCGTCGTCGACGTTGCAGGCCGGCCTCTGGTTTTATTTGACCGTTCCTTTCTTCGAGAAATTACGTACCTTTTAAAATGATTGCCTTTTCCAAACGATTGAGCCTTTAAAAATGTCGGGCATCAACTTGCGCATACAAAGCGTATCAACAAACAGAAGGTGTCTCCCGCCCACGGTTTCTCGTTTGTTTGGGTGGTTTCGCAAGGTCCTGGTTTAATTATACAACCGTAGTGGGTAAGTTGGCTTTGGCCGATAATAGAGTGTTTTAATTAGGTTACGAGATAATAATGCAGAAATCAGATACAAACATGGGACAAACGTCTGTTTTGGTTGGGGCATGAAAGCGACGTGGCCTACCTGGAACGTCACGAGCATGCCGGGCCGTATGGCCGCATCTGAACATCATGCATGATGGGGTCACGCATACATGTCATCGACTGGTAGGGGTTTTCACCCCCAATAATTACTCGTTGCAAGTTGCAACCGATGAACAAAACTAATGGTAGTACTATTTTCTTTCCCTGTATTAATTCATTAGCTATATATATGCACTCCCAAAAATCTAGATATACCGACAACAGAAAAGGGGACTATAGAAGTCGGGTAGAGCGAGCCACGACAAGGTTTTCTTTTGTTTTTGCTCCGAGCATGGGTGATCTTGATTTTTTTTGTAAAAACACAAACACGCAAACTATCAACTTCAAATACTTTATATTCTTCTTGTACCTCAAAATATGAATTGTTTGAAATTGATTTTTTTGTTGCAAGCTTGCGGAATACTCCATCGTGTCCTACTCTATGATCAGCTAGGTCCAGTCCATCCATCCGGAGATCACAACAAAGGGAGCCTTGGACCCTTATCCTCTCCCGCGACCGAGAGGGCGATTTTTGAGCTTCCCCGTCAACTCCACCTCGCCGCCGGCGGCTCGCCGGTTTCACAGAAACGCCGTACACGATTGGCAGTACATGCATGTGTATGGGCTAGCTGCATGCGACTAGCGGTCGGAAAGGCAGGCTCACCCGTGACCGTGATCGATGCAAACAAAGCGTACCCGTGAAGTCGTGCACGTTTCGAGGCGTACGTACGTGCATTCCCCGACTCTAGATCTAGGAGGACACAGGATCCGGCGAACAGAGCCACCCGGCGAGACCGCCGTGGATTGAAGAAATTTACCGGCGACACTGCCGTCGCGACCAGAAACTCAGCGGGAATCGTCGTCGACGTTGCGGGCCGGCCTCTGGTTTTATTTGACCGTTCCGCACGGGCGCGCCGTAGAATACGTCCGGCATCGATCTGAACCAGGTTCCGTCTTCCGAAGCCGGCGAGCTGATCACCATGCATACAGAAGTACTAGGGATATAACCGCAGCAAATGCCGCGCGTGTGTTTTTGAATTTGAATTTGAAAATGGTGATGTTGTAAAGTTGTCTAAGTTTGAAAATCATCGAAATTGAAAAATGCTTCCGTTTTAAAAATGGTTGGATTTTGAAGATTGCTTAAATTTGGAAATTATTGTAATTCATTTTAAAATGTGTTTTGTTTAAATTGCATAACTGGAGAGAATTCAGTCATATTATCGTTGAGTATTAACTTATTCTAACTGATGTAATGTGTTTATGTTTTGTTTCAAGTATTTAATTTTGCTCAATAATTAGAGGAAATATATTATATTAGTATTGTTCAATTTAATCTAAATGCAATTTTTAATTAGAGGGTATTAATCTAAATTGCATAACTGGAGAGAATTTAGTTATATTATCGCTGAGTTTTAACTTATTCTAACTGATATAATATGTTTATGTTGTGTCTCAAGTATTTAATTTTACTTAATAATTGGAGGAAACATATTATATTAATAAGTTGGTTGAGCTTGAAAGTTATCGGAGTTGAAAAAAGCTTATGTTTTGAGAATGTTTCTATCACAAAAATTGTTGAAATTTAAAAGCTATTAAGAGTTGAATTATTTTTACGTCTGTTAGATGGTTAGATTTGAAAGGATTTTAAAACTTTGTAGTACTAAAAACTGAAATTTGAATTAAAATGGTTCAATATGTTTGTATTTCAAATTTGGAAGTGTCTACAGTCAAAAATTGTTCAAGCTTGGAAAGTTGGTGGAAATTTCGAATAGCTTATGGTTTTGAATTTTTTTGGATTTCGAGAATAGTTTAAGTTGGACAAATTTGGTTTGAGGTATCCTAATTTGGTTGTATTTGTCTATAAATTTAGCTAAATATTTAGCAATTCAAAATATTGGACCCCCCTTTTTTTTGGCAGAAATAACTGTTTTTTTTTTCTGATTATTTGGATATATATTTTTATATTTTTTCGGTGGGTATTTGTTTTCATTTTCTGGGTGTATTTTTTTTGGGAAAAACTGACAGAAGGGGCCCACCGCGATGTAAGCGTGACGTCAGCAGTGGTGGGCTGAGCAGTTGCCGCGGCGGCGACGGCGATCTCGCCGGCGACGCGTCCGCGCGAGCTAGGACGCGCGCGTGCGTGCGTGGACGCGCGCTGGCCGGTTGCGGCGGCGCCGCTCCAGTTAGGTCGCCGTTGCGCCACCGCCGGCGACCAGACGCGGCGGAGCAACCAGGTCCACGTCGCCGTCGATTCCGCCGTTGCTCGTGCGACCCTGCAAGAGACTCGCAGGAGATGGAGATCAGACGACGGCGAAGCGATGTGCATGCTCGGTTTCGTGGAGGGAGGAGCAGCACGCTGGCGGAGAGCGTCGGCGCCGGCTGTGAGGACCCCGGATTAGCTATCCGAGATGCTCGTTATGTTTCCTGCAACAATACCATGATCAGTCTGTTGTTGCACATAACTCGAATTGGCATCACAGGACATCCATAAATACCGAATAAATATACTTACGTGATTGAAGTCATAGGCTTCAGCAGGTACTTGCAGCGGAAATCACCAAACAACGTGGAGCCCAAGTCATTCGCCTTAACCCTACAGGCAGCTGACTGGGAAGCGCCCTAGTTCGCAAAGACGCCAGTGAACTCCTCTTCTTCGAACTGCTCCTCTTTAAAATCTGGCTAAGACAATAGCCAGGGACGAAACCAATATGAGTACATTTGATTGTACTCGCAAACTACCCCAACTTGAACATGCACTAGTTTTGATAATCTTTAAAACCTTTAGTTTTAGAAAAACATCTCTATATCTTTATTGAAAAAGAGAAGAGTAGATCTTATATCCTTGTTGAAGGCAAAATAATTTGAAAAGTAGTTTCTCGATATCTTGGTTGGAAGCAAACCCTTTGGGAAAATAGTTTTCTCACCATGTTTGTTGAAAAAGGGTAAGAAGTCTTTTTAAACCTTTTTCTCGAAAATATACCTTTGGTTAAAGAGGTAAGAAATCTCTTTTAAAACCTTTTCCTAGAAAATCACCATCTTGTCCATTTCTCCAAAACTCTTCCTTTTCCGATCATAGCCCCTTCAGGGTCACTCATTTTCCAGCAACCTCATACCAACTTATTGGAACAGGTATGAAACATCATCTCCACTTCAGTTTCATTTTAAACCTAAACACTTTTCAAAACTTGCAAAGCTTGCACATGGTCTTAGTAGTTCTTCCCAACTGTCCATATCCGAGGACTCGGCTATTCGAATAGTTTTTTACCCTCTGCAGAGGTAGTACGCTTTTCCACACCCATCCGGTTACTCATCGTGTCAGCCACGTCCCGCCATACCAGGGGTATGCGAAGTTGAGTTCCCGGCCATAGCCTGTCCTTTGCTCATGCTAGTATAGGACCCTACCGCTACGAAACATTCCATCGACACTTAAATCTAGCACGTCGGAAACTAAGTGTGAGGACTCGTAGTTCTGCCCGGCGGACCCAAGGGAGCCCTTCAACCCTCTATCTCCATTTTAAACACATCAGCCCATCGGCATTCTTCTCTTTAGAGGACCCGGGTCAGGGGGTAGGTCCTCAGACAATCCCCTCATGGAACGAGGTTATCCTCGTTATTGAGGCATCCAGTACTAACACGAGCAAGTTATATGACTACGCCCTTTCCCATATGTGGGTAAATGTGGTCGCACAGATTTTCGGCTGGGGATGTAAGTACAAGGACACAATGTGCATTTTCATAAACATCACCATTCTCCATTTCTCCATCTTAATACCGACTTTTCGGCATTTCATCTCCATCCAAGTACTTTCAAAGGAGTTTTGAATAAACATTTTTTTTCCATCCTATAGTTTTAAATAAACCAAACTGATACTTCTACCTAGAGTGGCAAAATAGTTTTTCATAAACTTTTAAAAAGGTTTCTCCAAATCATTTCCAATTTTCATAGCCAAATACTTTTAACCAAAACTTGGGTAGATCGTAATCTCAGCCAAAGATTTTCATAGAGGTTTTTGAGTAGAAACAAATAGGTTCCCATTTAGGAACTACTACAAGATTACTAACACCTCTATATAGGGTGTCTCAATAATATACTTGTATTTTGGGAAAGGGTTTTCGAAATCATAGTTTTAGTGGCAAACACCACATAAATCCTTTATGCTCCTTATAAATAAAACAGGTAAATCAAAATAGATGTATATAGATGCAAGCTCAGTGAAGTAGCTTGCCTTGCTCCACAAAGTGATACTGATCCTGATCTTCTGGTTCGATAAACTCTCCCTCCTTGATAACTTCGGCAACGTTCTCGTCTAAACGTTAAACAAGCAATACAAACAATCACTACGCTAACTCAATCAACATCACAACATTTCAATCTCAAATGCTATAAATAGGCACTGCGTATATCAAGCAACACCATTTGGTTTCAATTTAATTGAATTAATCTTTATTTAATTGTTTTCAAACTAAGGCAGAACCTAGTTGTACACCACTTAATTCACCATTTATTCTATGTTGGTCACAAAAATTCAAACTAAAATTCTATGGGTAGCTACTGATGTGTAGAAGACAACCCAATTGGATTGAGGTCATTTGGAGTTATCAAACTCCCTACACAATCGCTTTAATCCAGAAACTTATTACTCAAGTTTTAGCTACCATTTAATTTATGTTGCTTCAGAAATTAAATCTTTTTAGGGGTGACTAACCTTGGCTAAATGTGATCTAACAAAATTGGTTTCAAGTCATTTGGACTAACAGAGCTCCAGAAACAATTAATTTGGTGTAATAAACCTTCTGTGGCATTTTTATTAATACACTTTTATTATTTATCTAAATGAGATAAAACCAAGTTTGTTGGTTGAAAAATTTCATAAGCTTTCCAGAACATTTTGACTTGATTTATTTGGATTTATAGAACTCGAGATATTGAATTTCAAAGTTCATACCAGTACTGAAATCCTTCTGGAATTTAAATTAGAGAATCTAATTGATTTGGATAATGTTGAGAAATATGACATGTGGGGCCTACACGTCAGTGACTCAACGGAAAACTGTTCCCGCGCTGGAAAAGTTTAAAACGCTGACGGGTGGGTCCCGCTTGTCGGTGTCTTAACGAGACGAAGCGGTACGCTACCGTTGGATTTAAATCCAACGGCGCAGGATCTATCCCTTCCTCGACTGCCGGAGTACGACGGAGCCGTGGCTCCGGCGACGGCGAGGTGGGTCGGAGGCTCACCTAGAGGGCTCTGAAGACGGTGGAGATGATGCAGAGAGACGGCGGAGGCTCGAGGAAGGTCGCGGAGACAGTGGAGCTTGCTGGAACTGGACGAAGCGTCGGTGGTGAGCTTCCCTCCTTCCGCGGCACGTCCCGAACTCCGGCGAGGTCTCGGCGATGCGTCTGTGCACGAAACAACGGAGAAAAAGGCGAGTGAGGATGCGGTGATGATGGGGAAGATGGTTTCGGGCAGAGAACAGAGAGGGGAGGGGGTGGCATGGGTCTGCCATGCTCGACACCGACCTCGGCCTGTGGCACGCATGGCCGAGCTTGAACACGGCCGCTGCTGCGGCTTGCTCGCCCTTCTGGCGATGCTGGAGAGCGAGTGGAATGAGGGAGAAGTGGTGGCGAGGTGTGGGGAGAAGAGGTGGTGCGGGGTGGTTTTTATAGCGGAGTTTCTCCCACGGCCATCAATGGCACGGAGGTGCAGAGGGGGTAGGAGAGGTGCGGGGTCCGGCTGGAGGTGTCTGGGAGGTTGCTGGGAGCTAGGGAGTGCTGCAGAGGTGGTCGGCTGGTCGGGGGGGGGGGGGGGGGAGCAGAGGTGGCGCGGCGTGCTGCGGTGCCGTGCGCTGCCCGCCATGGCGAGCGGCGTGTACGGGCATGGACGGCGTGCACGCTAGGGAGCTTCTGCGGCGGTGTGGTCTCGTCGAGCAGGAGCAGAGGGTGGAGTGTGGTGCGGTGGACACGGCGCGGCGTCGCCTCGAGGTCG
The DNA here is from genome assembly GCA_947311845.1 of Poa pratensis. NCBI lineage: Eukaryota > Viridiplantae > Streptophyta > Magnoliopsida > Poales > Poaceae > Poa > Poa pratensis. The sequence continues at coordinate 7,809,747 of CAMZMU010000020.1, read as the reverse complement.
CATCGTCCCTCTCCACGGAGGTGACCCGTGCGGCAGCGCGCCAAGGACGGCAATGGCGTGGAGCTTCGGGCACACCACCCTGAGGTCAACTAGCACGTCGCTCTCGTCCTCCTTCGAGTGAGTGAGGTGAGAGGAGGGAGTGGGGGCTACGGGGCTGCTCGATTTCACCGAATCGAGCTCCAAATTTTCGATTTGGAAATCGGTTTAGAGGATGAACACGGTGGTGTTCACCACGTGTTCGATCTAATTCCTGAACCAACTCCAAAATTTGATTTTCAGAATTTCATTTTTATAACTTGCTTCCATTTGTTTTACCTAGGTTTGTGGTGCCTCTGGGGCTTTTATGTGGTAAGTGCAACTTGGTGTTTTTGATGATTTCCAAAGTTAAGGAAACAATTGGAAATTTGGAAATAGAATTTTGAGTATAATTAAATAGAGAGGGGGAAAAGTATTAGGGATGAAATGAGAGGGGGCAGGTCACCACCTCTCTAAGTTTTGTTTGCAAAGAAAAAAGAAAAGAATAAATATTTTCCCACTTTGAATATTTTTGTGTCATAATTCAAGTAACCTCTAAAGGTTAAAGAAGGGATTTTGGAATTTGAAAATATCCTTGTAATTTGGAAATTAGATATTTTGAGGAGAGAGCAATATGATAACGAGATGGTTATTATTGCATCTCATTCCTGGACTTTAGGAGATAAAATAATTGTTATAGCAAAATAGAGATATAGATAGGGAGGGAGATTAAATAAGACCCTTTTCTTTTAGTTAGTGTTTTTATTGGGAGTGTGTGAATAATCAAGTCACCTTCCAATTGTTGACAGGGGTGTTTTAAAGTTTCCAGCATAGTTGAATAATTAATCTCACAAGCAATCGATTTGGCAGGAAATAACAACCAACACTAGACAACCATTTATAAATTCTTAACCAAGTTTTTAATCACTCAGACAAGTGGTGGGGTGGTGATCAAGTATCATCCTGACAAGAATAATGTAGGGAAAAGTTCAACTTCATAATTCGATATTTTTCAAAAGGGTTGCTAAAATATATGGGCAACACACTTCCCACCTTTATTGTTTTCCAAGGAATAAAAGTATTAGTTTAAAATAGGGGCTACCAATACAAGGGGAATAGCGAGGTTGGAGATAGTATATAGATCTCCATATTTTTGGAAACTTATAATTTTGGAAAATACTTTTATTCTCTCAAGGAGTGGGTATTTTGGTTGTTGCTAAACAAAGCTTCATTTGAAAATAAGTTGGTCCAAATAAGAGTGGAGGAGATATATGGAATAGTTTGTTCTTGTCATGACATGATCACCAAGTTTAATATATATTTATATTGGTTGGGTCTTAGATTTACTAGTCAAACAACTCAAACAACAAGTCACACTAGTTCAAACATAGCAATGGGAAGGAAAACACAATCATCAGCAAAACATTTCAAAAAGTTTTTGTTGGTTCTGAATTTTGGGGTCTGGTAAAACTAAGTTTTTTCTGGGTTCCAAAATTTGGGATGTTACACCGGCGGCGATTTCTGCCGTCGCGGGAGAGAGAAAGGAGAGGGGGGGGGGGATTGTGCTGGCGATTTTACAGAAAAGTCCGCGTGGTTTTTCGGAATTGCAATTAGGTCCCCGCGCAGTGTAAAAAGTTGGACCGCGGGTTAATTTCTCGCGTTGCGAGTTTGTTTGTGCGATTTTGACTGCGTCAAAAATCGTGCGCGAGCTGTGATTGGCTAAAAGTCCAGTGCTACAGTACGCACGATTTTTAAAGTGATTTGGGCCGTACGTACGCGCGATCGGACGGCCGAAATTTACCGGGTGACGTGGAAGCAGGACGGGGCGAGATTTCTTCCAACTTTCATATATAGTACTACTATGCTTTATGTGGGACCCAGCCAGCTGGGTGGTTGACAGTTGACAACAGCAGAGGAAGGAAATATTATTCCTAGCTGCATGCTAAAATGGTCCACCTCCACTCTTCCCGGCCCGCCTCACGATTAGATAACAATTACTCCCTTCGTTCCAAATTAATTGACTTTCATTTGTCCACATGTAGATGTATCTATACGTGTAACATGTCTGGATACATCCATGTTTGGACAAATGAAAGTCAATTAATTTGGAACGGAGAGAGTAATACATTTTCTGGACGCAGATGGTACTCTCCGTTTTCGCGTTTTAGGTTTAGTCAAAGTTAAACTTTGTCAAGTTTAATCAAGAATATTTGAAAAATATCAATATTCAAATGTGTCTCGACAAAGCTGCAAACCATACATCTGGACTAGGTAGGAGCGCGGTAGTGATCATCTGTACGTGTCTTTGCTGTGCGTTTTATATGCAATCCAAGAAGGATTTTTAAGGTTACCTAGGAAAAATAATAGGAGTACATCTTTTGCACCCCGATTGAGTGCATGAATGCGTCACTAAGTCATGTGATGCGAGTGGGAGAGCTGTAGAAATTTCATTCTTTCTTCGAGAAATTACGTACCTTTTAAAATGATTGCCTTTTCCAAACGATTGAGCCTTTTAAAATGTTGGACATCAACTTGTGCATACAAAAGGTGTCTAGCTCCCGCCCACGGTTTCGCAAGGTCCTGGTTTAATTATACAACCGTAGTGGGTAAGTTGGCTTTGGCCGATAATAGAGTGTTTTAATTAGGTTACGAGATAATAATACAGAAATCAGATACAAACATGGGACAAACGTCTGTTTTGGTTGGGGCATGAAAGCGACGTGGCCTACCTGGAACGTATGGCCGCATCTGAACATCATACTCCCTCCGTTCTAAATTAGTTGTCTTTCATTTGTACAAAAGTGGATGTATCTAGACATGTTACAAGTATAGATAGTAACATGTCTAGATACATCCACTTTTGTACAAATGAAAGACAACTAATTTAGAACGGAGGGAGTACATGTCATCGACTGGTAGGGGTTTTCACCCCCCCAATAATTACTTGTTGCAAGTTGCAACCGATGAACAAAACTAATGGTAGTACTATTTTCTTTCCCTGTATTAATTCATTAGCTATATGCACTCCCAAAAATCTAGATATACCGACAGCAGAAAAGGGGACTATAGAAGTCGGGTAGAGCGAGCCACGACAAGGTTTTCTTTTGTTTTTGCTCCGAGCATGGGTGATCTTGATATTTTTTTGTAAAAACACAAACACGCAAACTATCAACTTCAAATACTTTATATTCTTCTTGTACCTCAAAATATGAATTGTTTGAAATTGATTTTTTTGTTGCAAGCTTGCGGAATACTCCATCGTGTCCTACTCTATGATCAGCTAGGTCCAGTCCATCCATCTTAATTTGTCTAATGAATCTGCGGGCTATAATTAATATTTTCATCTCGGTGACAGATATCTTGTAACAAACACGAATCGTTGTACAGTATTATTCTAAGATAAGACATATATGAAGGTCATGCATTGCTTGCGGACTAAGAGCGCCGATCATTACACCAAATAAAACTTTCATGTCCCTGTTGCATATATCTTTTTTTTTTAGCACAATGTTGCATATATCTAAATCAATCAGGCCGACATGCTCCTCTTCTCCTCGACCGCCCGGCGCCCGTCACTCGAAGCCAAAAAAAAAAAATCTCAGCGCACACATTACATAAGAAACGGCAGAAAAAAATGTCAAAAAAAAAAGAAACGGCAGAAAAAAAATGGTTCTTGTGTTTCGAAAAAACTGGGCCATATTCTCGTCAAGGCCGCCAGGAAGTTGTGACGGCAAACAAAAATGCTGGGCCTCCTTTCGTTACGGGTAGGAGCCCGCTTCCTGCAAACCGCAAGGCCCAAACTAGCGTGCACCGCGCTACATTTCCCGCCTAATCCCCGAAACCGTTTGATTAGCCTGGCACGGGCCTCGCCATTCTTCGGAGGATTTCCCTGATGCTTCAGAGTTCAGAGGCGGACTCAGCGGTGCGGCGTCGCCACCCCCCTACCCTCGTCGCACACGCCCGGCGGCCTCGACCTGCTGCTCCTACTCCAGGTACCGATGGCTTCATCACATCTCACGCGCGCGCGCTTACTCCTCACGTCCCGCTCAGTGTTTGTGTCTTTGCCACTGTGGCTTATTCCGTTATTCGGTTCGATCGTTCAACCTGTACTACGTACCAGGGACGCGGAAGGCGATGCTCGCGCCGGCAAGCCTCGCCATGGGGGCTCCAGTACAGCCAGGTGGGGTGCCCGTGAGCTCCTCTCGTCACCATTTCTAGATTGATTTCCTGAGTTCGATTTTTCTGGGATTTCCAGGCTCGACGTGCAGCCACCAGGCGTGGACTGCAATTCTGACAGTGTGACTTCAGTATTTGCTTTGCACACAATCAAATATTCGCTCACAGTGTGACTTCAGTATTCGCCGTGCACTACTGCTTCCTAATTAATACAGCGACAAGGTCCTTCGGAACTTTTCATTGTTCAAAATAAAAAAGACTATGAATTACTTAGTGTTAATGAGAGGGCGGGGCGAGGGAGGATATTTTGGTCTTCGTCACCGCTACGTCTGAAGAAGAAGATTTCTTGCACTCCTCCTTGCAGAAGTCCACATGATGGTAGCACCTGCCGGTCACCAAACAGCAGTAGCAAGAACTCCAATCGATGGGGCATTTTAAACCAGCTATTGCGGCGCACAGTCCGTTTGGTAATTTTATCTTCTCATTATCCATGCCTTCCAGGATACGGCCTATGTAACAGAAGAAGAAAAATAAATAAATATGGAGTAATAGATTTGGTGGAAAACTGAATTTGGAAGACGTAGTATTAACAGGTCTACAAGGAGTAGTGTCCCTCTTGATCGCAAGAAAAGGAGTGGTGTCCCCGAATAGATCAACCAAACGTACACCGTTCTTTCTGGTGTATGGAGCAGAAGCAGTGTTACCGAGTGATATAGTCCATGACTCGCCAAGAGTGGCGGCGTATGTGGAGTCAAGCAATGCAATTGCAAGGGAGGATTCGATTGATGCCCTTGAAGAGGAGCGTGAGTTAGCATTGGAACGGTCCGCAGTTTATCAGCAGGATTTGCGGCGCTATCATAGTCGCCGAGTAAGATCAAGAACTTTCCAGGAAGGAGATTTAGTTTTACGGCTCAGACAGAATCAGTCAGGGATGCACAAGCTAACTCCTCCATGGGAAGGGCCGTTCCTTATCAGTCGGAAATTGCACAATGGTTCATATTATCTGATAGATGTGAGAGAGAAAGGTGAAGAGAACAACACGGACCATGCTATCCTTCCTATGGAAGAGACGAAGCGGCCGTGGAACATTGCTCATCTTCGCCCATATTATACCTAGTGAACATGAACCTAGGCCGAGTTATGTAACACACGATGTAACCCCCAGCAGGTTTCAGACGCGCTCTTTTCCTTACCAGGGTACCTAAGGGGACTGGAAGGTTTTTAATGAGGCGGCTTGCTGGTGTATCTTTAATAAAGAAGAGTATTGAGAAGAAATCTTTTTCTACTGTTTTACTTTTTATGCATAGATTATGTTTACAAAGCTTTGCCCAAAGGAGTGCTTAGCAAAAAGTCCTATAGCTGTTGCCCAAGAGAGCACGCATAGAGATGTTTGAGGTCAATGGGGTAATGATGCATAGTTTAAGCCTTTACTTGTAAACATTGATCCAGGGCTTGGGGACTTATGAATTATAAAGTTCATAAGTTTTAATCCTAAGACCCGGCTTTTAAGCCTTAATTTTGTTCTTGGTTAAACTTGCCTATCAGTTTGATGTTACTCACAATTTTATGACCAGATTGCTTACTTGTTAATTCAATCAACTATGATGCCCATGCTGGGACTTAGTTTGACCCTGTTTTAGCAAAGGAAAAAGTAGCAACTGAGAAAGTCATGTGAAAGCCGACTGATAAGAAGCTAAAGATAAACCAAAAGGGTCATCTAAACCATAAAAAGTATAAGTTATTACAAAATATTGAGTATTTCATATAGTGCACAGACGCACCATCAAATAAAAGGCAAAGTATTTCAGAGCATATTACAATGCCCATTGGCCGAATAATTGTTTTGCAGGAAAAGGTAAAGCAGGAAACTGGCTCAGATAGCCGGGTTATCGGTTGAGGTTCCCTTGGCAGCTTCAGCTTCGGCAGAAGCCGGGTTATCTTCAGGAGCTTTGGCCTGGGACTTAGCTTGTGCAGCCTTGATCTTCTGCAGTCCTTAGCAACATCAGCCGGCTTTTCCATGATTGGCGTGGTAGGAGCACGGCTGGGTGCAGGGACAACTGGAGTAGAAGTACTTGGCGCTGCAGCTTTCTTCATCTTTGCAATGGAGTCTCTCAGCTTGGCCAATAGATCAAAATGCTTGGGTTCAGGAGTGGGGATTGGAGTGTTGTTCTCATCCACTGCATCTTGGAAAACCGATAGATTGAGGCCCTCAGCTATTTTGCAAGCAATAGGCCGGGTTTGGGCAGAAATTTCCTTGAACTCTTTTCCCCCAAACTTGGTGCCATCAGCGTTGTATTGAGGGAATCCTTTGACAAAAGGAGCCGGGTTAAGGCGTGGGTTGTAGGCTTTGGCTAAAGCTAAACTGCGCATTGCGCCAACCCGGCATGCTGAGCGCGTCCAGAGGTCTAACCACTCGGGGATCGTGGAAAGCTGATGCAGGGACTCGTATATCACTTGGGGAGGAGCACAGTTGCTCTTAACACGCTTCATAATCTCAGCAGTGCCAAACTGGAACTGCCGAATGATGGTGTTCAAGCAGTTCAACTTCTCTGGATAGGATCTCCTGATGGCAGCATTCTGTTCACCTGAAAAGTATGATGTGGGTTAGTATGTGAAAGCCGAGTAAAAAGAAAAAATGAAAAGAGATGGTGCTTACCAATGAGTGGATTGAGGATATCCTTGATATGGTCTTTCAGGGTGTCCAAGTATTTCTGGACACTGACCATCTTGTCAAAGCAGCCTTGTACTTATCTCCAGCCTCTTCCAACTCCTTTTTCAGTTTGGTGTTCTCTGCAGTTAGAGATTCAATTGTTTTCTCCAAGTCTGAAGCATGAACTTCAGTTTCTTGCGCAGCTTGGTTTCAACTTCAAGGAGTTGGTTGGTCTTGGCAAGTATCTGGTCATTATGGGACACATACCTCTGAAAAAAGAATAGCAAGTTAGAAACATGGGGCTGAAATATTTCAGTCGGCAATTGAAAGAAAGAACAAGTTGACAGTAAATTATATGCAGCAGAGTATTTATACAAGTTCCGAGTGACTGAAGAGCAGATCACTCGGCACTTGGGGACTGGTATGTCTTTTAAAGTTTTACAAGTTATTCATAATGCATTTTCAAAGTTCCAGATAAATTGTGAACATATTACCCGGAACTTGGGGGTTATGAGGATTTGAAAGTATTGTTATGGTGAAAGGCAGAATTAATGAGGATTTGAAATCAGAAAGTAAAACAAGTTCCATGTTATCGTAGACTGATAACTCGGAACTTGGGGACTGGGATATTCTGAAGTTTTCAAAACAAGGTAAAAGAGATTATATTTTCAAGTACCGAGTGACTGAGGACAGTTTACTCGATACTTGGGGACTAGGTTTGGTATATAAGATATGAAGAGGAAAAGATGTGTACCTGATGTGTTTGCCCTCAGAAAGCTTCAGTGTATTGTATTCACTTAGCAGACCTTCAAAGTTTGTATGGCCATAGTGTGGCACAGTGGAGCCTTCGCCTTTATCAGTCGGCTTGGACTTTTCTTCAGGGCAACAAACTTGGTTGCAGTTTTGAGGGGAGAGATCTTCTCAGTAAAGCAAGCTCCTGTGATCACGACTTCTGGATCAGTCGGTTTTTCAGCAGGAGGAGAAACATTCCTCTGGTCAGTTGTCTGCTCCTTATCAGTCGGCTCAGCATGTTTTTCAGGGTATTCTCCAAGTTATCCTCTTCAGCAATGGGAGGGCTTGGATCGCCACTAAGAGTAGCTTTCGCCCTGAAATTGCAAGTATGAAGTAATATAAGAAAGAGCAAAAGAAAACAAAGTTGATGAAAGTAAATACAAGTAATAGTTGGATTATGTATTACCCGGTATTGACTTGAAAGTCACGGGGAGGTCGTTGCTGGAGCCTGAAGAAGCTGTAAGAGAGTATGATTTAGAAACTCGGATTTGACCAGCTAAAGGATAACTATCAGAGGGATGTTTTTGTGGTTCAAAGTTGGAAAGAGAAGTACCAGGACGGCGTGGAGATGGATGTTTGGGATTCCCGGGTTAAGAGGATCCTCACCAGGGGAGGTCCGAGTAGCTCTCCTCTTGGTAGAGGGTTCAGCAGAACTCTGCGAAGATTTTTGAAGAAGAGTTTGGTTGAGTTTTTGCATAGCAAGATAAGAATATGGTTCTGTGGATATGCGAGAATATGGCACCTTGGCACAGATAGTGCGAGCCTTCCTTTTCCCGGTAGCAGCAGATTCAGTGGCTTCAGAGCTATGGCCGGGTGAAGGGTGGCTGCCTTTTCAGCCGGTTCTGGTATTATAAAGTGGGCATCAGTGGATAAATTGGGTTGAGTTTCGTTCTCAATTAAGCTTATGAAGAAGTGGCCAAGGGAGTCAAGTTCACCTTCTTCTTCTTCCTTTTCTTTTTCTTCTTCTTCTCTTCTTCACTCGAGGACTGAGCCTCGTCATCATCATCTTCATCATCTTCATCATCAGATTCCTAGTGAAAAAGTAGAAGCAAAATAATCAGTTACAATTAAGAAAGAATATGTTATTGAGATTTTTTATCAGTCGGTACTTACTGGTGGTGCCGGGTTATTCTTACTGAATGGCAGAAGGCCATTTTCTTTGATCGTCTCAACCTTTTCAGCAAGGAAGGCCTTGATAGCCTTGTTCAGAGCAGTGTTTGGGTAGGATTTCTCCGAGTAACGGAGGGAATCAGTTAGATGGCCCGAGTAATCGCAAAGAAGCTTCTTGCGAATACTGTTGGGCTGAATTCGCCAACCCATCCATGTCTTGATCAGATCAGTTCCACGGAGACCGTGCTTGACCAGAACAGAGATTTTCTTGAGGAGAGGCTGGAGAGCTTCTCTCTCAGTGTCAGAGGCAAAAGAGTTCATGTTGCTGTTGAGAGTGAGGGGTTCGACCGAATAACCCGGTAAAGGGTGTTCACCAGAAGGTATCTTGGCTTTACAGTAAAAGTATGATTTTTGCCAATGCTTCACGTGGGTATGAAGTTCTAGAGAAGGCATAGCAGAGCCTTTGCGGCGTTGAATAGAAACACCGCCACAGACCAAGAGGGGGCCATTCTTGTGCTCACGCTGAGGTTTGCACAAGAATAGCTCCAGGAAAAGAGCTAAGCTGGGAGGAGTGCATAAGTATGATTCACAAAGAACTATGTAGTTACTAATGTTCAAGATGGAATTGGGTCCGAGATCGAAGACCCGGAGGCCGTAGTGACGAAGAAGATCCCTAAAGAAAGGATGACCCGGGGGATGAAAACCCCGGTGACATGTTCAAGGAAACAGATAACTTCACCTTCCTGGGGGAGGGCCGAGTCTCTTCTTCAGTCCCTCTCCAATCAATCTCCGACTGAAGAGGAAGAACACCGGCTTCAGCCAGTTCTTCAAGCTTGGACTGTGTAGCCATGGATTTGGCCCAGTTGGCCGTAATCCCAGATCTGGGTTTGGTGGTCTTTTTGATCTTCTTTGATGCCGATGCGGTGGCGCCATCACCGGCCTTGGCCTTGGCCTTGAGCTTCCTCGGATCCTTGGGTGCCATGAGATCTAAAGATCTAGAAAATAGCAAGAAAAGAAATGGAAAAACAACGAGCTCAAGAACAGCCCGAGGAAGAACAAGACAAGATTTAGATGGAAACCAAATGCAGGAATAAAAACTTACCGGAGCTTGTGGAGATCGGTGCGGAGCTGATTTCCCGGTGATTAGCTGCGGCAATGCGGGGCTCCGATGGCCGGCGGCGGCGCGGTGAGCTTGGAGGAACCCTAACCCTAGCTCGAGGAGAGAGAAGGACAGAGGTTGAAGAAGAGGGGCGCGGTGAATGGGGAAGTGAAACCCTTTTTAATTGCGGCCCACTATTTATAGCCCAGGGTGAAACCCTAGGAGCGTGAAACAAGGAGATAAGATTCTGTTTTGATTATGGGTCAAAGATACGAGAGAATGTGTCAGAGAATGTTCCTTGGTCGTTGACCAGAGGGATAAGTGCGAGAGAAAAGCCAGGTTATAAGAGAACCGCCAAAAGGAGCTGGTCTGAAACATAACCCGGCCATTCAAAGTTAATGATCTTTATTTTGTTTTCAGGAGTTTAACTCGGATAATCCCATCAGCGGCTACCCTTGAGTAATCAAATCAAGATCAAGATTATCAAGTGAAGCAACAGATGAGCTTATGCAAGTCAAACTTGGGGACTACTGTTGGGGGGATAATAACCCGGTATACTCATGACCAAAGAATAATCAGTCGGACGGCCCAAGGTCTGGTCCGAGTGAAGTGTACAAGATATGGGCCGGGTTATAATTGGGCCAATAGGCCTAACATGACTCGTCCCTGGAAGGAAGGACCTAGAAGAACTGGAGTCCGAGTGAAGGAAGGAACCGGGTGACTTGGAGGCTACGGAAGGTCTAGAAGAACCTAGAGTAGGACTCCGTGCTCGCAGGTAACTCGGTATTCATTGTAAGTTCGGGGGACCCGGCGTCTATATAAACGGGCTCCCAGAACATAGATAGAAAAGTTCTAAGTTCTAAGTTTCAACCCTAGTTCGATATCACCGCTATCAAGCGAAACCCTTGTAACCTGTCTCGTAACCCGGCTCTGTTGTCGTAGCCGAGTTATCGAGACCTCGAGATCAATAACATAGAAGCAGGAAGTAGGTCTTTATCTCCAATGGAGAGGCTGAACCTGGGTAAACCCTTTTTCCCCAACGAGCGTGACAATCTCCTGAAGGACCAAGGCGCCTTGCCCCAATCATCAAGTTACCCTATGGTAACATCTGCCGTGACAACCCCACGACATACACTGTGCATGGGTAGCGAAGCACAGGAGAAGAATCACCACGAGAAACGTCGATGCATCGAGAGGGGTCGTGTTCTTGTCCATGGAAACTATGCAATGGTACATATGCGAAGGACTAGGTTATGTTTTCTGATCAACCCTAGATACCAGATGTTCTGTCTCCACATCGTTCGTATATATAGGGAGAGAGCGAGATAGAGAAGGGAAATATGGTGCTATAATCCCAGGATATCCGGCCCCAGAATCTGAAAATTGATCTGCTATCACAACGTTGCGTATTTCATTTATATCTCCTGTCAGTCGAAGCAAAAAAACAAACGGCGGAGAAAATGGTTCGTGTGTTTCGACTAAACTGGGCCATATTCTTATAAAGGCCGCTGGGAAGTCGTGACGGCAAACGAAATGCAGGACCTTGTTATGTTACGCGTAGGAGCCCGCTTCGGCGCTTCCTGTTTTATAGCAAGTCATCGTCGAAGGTTTCGAGGCTTCGCAGCCGGACATGCCTCCTCCTCGCCTCGCCGGTGCGGCGTCGACAGTCCCAGCCCGCCGCCGCCGCCTGCTTGCCCTCGTCGCGCACGCGCGGCGGCCCTAGACGGCTAGACACGCGCCTCTCGCCCGCTGCTCCTACTCCAGGTGCCGATGGCCTTATCGCATCGGACTCGCTCGCTTTCTATTCACGTCCCCTCAGTGTTTGTGTCTTTGCCACTGTGGCTTATTCGGGTCGATCGTTCAATCTTTGTATACCAAAGACGCGGAGGAGATGCTCGCGCCGGTAAGCCTCGCCGCAGGTAGGTGCCTTGAGCTCCTCTCATCACTATATTTAGATTATATTTCTAGTGCCTGCCGTGGGTTATTTGATTTTCTGAGCTTGATTTTCTGAGTTTGATTTCCAGGCTCCAGGTCCAGGGAGACAGACACCAGGTGTGGATTGGAAGTTCGACGATGTGAATTCAGTATCTGCACACTCTACAGCTGGTTTAATCAAGCTGACAAGGGTGTTCTGAATTTCGCGTGGGTGCCATTGCAGGGAACAGGCTTTGGCTGATGAACAGGCCAAGGGTTGCATTTGGGAGCTCTTCAGCGAGGCCCATCGGGGTAAATACTCAATTTTCCCTTCGTCGTCTTACACAAATTTAGTGTCATGCCCTGCGATAGGGACGGTTACGAGTTATGACTGAATGTGTGCTTACTTTGTGACACGATGTCGCAACGAATTTCAGTTACAGCTATGTATCCACATCGTTCTGTTGTTTACTGATGACGAACTTTGGACTGTGGTATCTATTTTGGTGGCTTTTGTCTTGAAGATATCCAGTATTTCCACAAACAGCGGCTTGTGGCCATGGAGGAGCTCACGAAAACGCAGGATGAAAATTAGAAGCTTCTTCAGGAAATGGAAAGGCAAGGCGAAAAAGAGTAAATAAAATAGTAGGAACCAGAATGTGTAGCCTACTATAAAGGGAGCCGGAGTGTGACTTCAATGTGCTTGACATTGCTATTGTAATGTATAACTCGTATCTAAAACTGTATACAATAGACTTTCTCTCCCCTTTATGTATTTCTTGCTCTCGTCGTCTCATGGGACCACTTTTCAGGTATTGCCAGCACAACCATCAAGTTTACGTGAGTTGTTTCTGTGTATAGATGGACTGGCCATTTCAGGAACAATTGGCAGGGCAGAAGCATCCAATTTAAGAAACAGAGTTGACGACAAACGGAACATGATAGAAAGTTCCTTGTATTGAAGGAAAATCCTTCTGCAAAAAAGTACTTAGGCGACACCTTGAATTCTACAGTGGCTCGTCTGTTATAGTATGTAACTCATTGCTTTGCACTGAATCCCCCTTTTCAGCTATTTGAGTGAAATCTCACGAAGTACAATTCATTTGTCAGGTAGGATGTATCCGTGACGTTTATTCAGTTATGGGTAATCTTTAAGAAAGCAGTTCATATTGCTCAGGGCATAGGACTATAGGAGCTCAGGTTTGTATTATTAACTTTTATTTGCAATTTTATTTGGTCCTAAACAGTCAGGTTTGCCATTAGCACATTTACCAGAGCTTATCCTCTGCAGGTCATCTTAATGGAAAACAAAGGGTCTGCAGTGAATTCACCTGAGCAAGCATTGAAGGAAGAAATAAGGGTAAAAACATGTTATGACTATTAGCACATTTACTAGAGATTATGTACGATTATTCATCTCTGCATAAATTAATTAAGGGAGGTTTTGAACCATCAGCATAAACAAAGTTACTTTGCCAGGAAGCAAACTCTATCAGATAAGCTATATTAGGAACGTTTTTGCTCTGAACAAAGCTAATATAGGCCAGGCCAAGACATAGTAACATATTTTGCTCCCATTGTGCAGACCCTGGTGGGATTTACGGATTAAGGATGCAATGGCAAAGGGTTTCTCATTGGACGCTCAGTGCTATGACATAAATTGTGAAGCTTATCCCTTTATAAGGAAGCTTTTCCAGGGAAGTTCATGAGACACCAGCTCCCCAAATGAAAAGGTACAGGTTCTCAAATATAGTAACATGGTGTAGATTTTTCACATAAACAATCTTGTAGTTTTAGTTTGGACGCGGCCTGCAAATCAAGTTAAGACGTTTTATTTTCCTAGTGGTTGCCTAGTCCATAAATGCTGAAAAATTATTTGCAAATCCCTTGTATAAATTTTAATTTTCCATCCTAATAAATGATTACAAGTTCTCTTTATATCCTATTACTTTTAACAATTTTTTTATAAAAATACAAAAGCGGTAACCAGTTAATGGACATAGTTGCATATTATTGGCTTATGTCATTTCTACAATTTTACTGAATTGTACTACCCGCATGAGGTATAGATCTTTCCTTATGTTTAGTTTTCTACAACTGTCATATGTGCATTTATTTTCTTACATCCGAGAGAACTCATATCTGAAACGATATGCAGAATGAATGCCACAATATATTTTGATCTACGAGCTAAAGCTGTATGTACTGCTTCCTTCAAAATCAAGGACGCAATCCTGTGTGAACTTGTAGCTCACATTCTGTTGTTCCATGTCAAGCAAGCTCTGCGCCTCCTCCGCGTTGGCATCTGCTTGAGCCCATGGGTGATGCTGGTATCTTCTCAGCATCTCTAGCCTCTCCGCAACCTCCTTCATTGTCGGCCTTTCCTGCCCATTCATGTTCAAGCATCTCATGATGAGGTACGTGATCTCTTCAAGGGTTTCGCTGCTTATCTCATTCCTCACCTGGCTGTCCAAAAGCTCTTGGTGCGGGCCTACCTTCGCTGCCATCATGAAGCATAAAACAAGGCTTCTATCTTCCTCCGGCCCGTCAAAGTACAACGCCTTCTTCCTTGTCAGAAGCTCCAATAGGACGACACCAAAACTGTACACATCACTCTTCTCAGTCAGCCGGCATGTCATCAGGTATTCCGGATCAAGGTAACCGCAAGTTCCCTGCACCAACGTTGCCATCTTGGCCTCATCAGTTGGTGCCAGTTTTGATGCTCCGAAATCTGAAACTTTTGCTGTGAGCTTGTCGTCCAAGAGAATGTTTGCCGTCTTGACGTCTCCATGCAGAATCGGCGGCGAGGCCGAAGAGTGCATGTATGCCAGTGCCTCGGCTGACTCCACTGCTATCCGAAGACAGGTTTCAATGGCTGTGCCACAGTCGGAGCCATTACTGCCATGAATGTAGTGGTAGAGGGTACCGTTTGAGACATACTCGTAGACCAACATGGGCACTTCTACTTCAAGGCAGCATCCAAGCAGCTTGACGACATTCTTGTGGTTGATCTGGGAGAGGATGAACATCTCCATCGCGAATTCCTTGGTTGGGGCATCTTCTATCATCTTTGACTTCTTGATTGCCACCACTGTCTTGTCCTCGAGGACACCCTTGTAGACAATGCCATGCCCACCACGGCCGACAACACGTTCGGCGGCAAAGTTGTTGGTTGCCTTTTCGAGGTCTTCCTTGGAGAAGATCTTGAAGCCACCGGTGCCAGTGCCATTGTAGGAGCGCATCTGCTGCTGCAGGAAGACGCCTCCGTTTACCTCGAAGAACTTCTGCTTTGTTCTGATAAGCTTCTTCTTCTGGAGCCCGAGGTAGAGCCAGAAGCACATAAACACTGGCACGAACACTCCAAGGCTGGCACCTGAGCACGACCATTCGATAAACCATCATATTTCCGATAGGAAAATTGCATGGGCAACCAAAGGGACCAAAGTTCCAGGATTGTGGGCTTACCTGTAACGACTTTCAGGGCTAGGGTGAAACTGTCCTTTGGCCGGCAACCATTCTTCCAGGTGGCATCTCCACTAGTCCCAGGAGGACATTGGCAAGTGTAGCTTCCGGAGTATTTGTGCAGATGCCGTAGCATGGTTGCTCTTCTTCGCGCTCGCACTCATTGATGTCTTCCATTTGGCAAACAATTCATCAGAAACAGGGCAGCAGTTGAGTAATGTTGAAATTGCAGCAAGATTTATCTGTGTACATACCTCTGCATCCATCTTCTAGATAGGGGTTGCCCTCATACCCCTTGGAGCAGTTGCACCGGTACCCAGCGCCGTTTATGGATTTGAAGCAATGGCTGACTGCGCTCTGGCACGCGTAGTCAGTTCTGTTGAGCTTGGCCGCGCTGCAGTTGCCAACATTCCTTACTGCCCAATCGAGGATGATGGGCACGGTGAGGTCGTCGGTCCGGTTGAGGTGCCTCTCGACATTCTTGTATCTGGTACTTAGCCACTCGGTCTCCACCAGGAACACATACCGGCAAGTTGTGGTGTTGGTGTACATGATTGGGTCTCCATCCTTCTTGGGCATGTCGAGCAGGTGCGGCTCGAAGTAGTCGACAGCACCAGGTATCGTGCTCTGGCAGCAGGCAACGCCCGTGCAGGAGCCCGGCAGGGCGTACTGCACTGGCCGGCATAGGGACATGCAGCCGCTGACGTAGTAGCCGGAGACGTCGACGAAGAAACCGTGACTGGGGCAACCGAGCGCGACGAGGCGATTCTTGGTCGGAGAAAAGAGGTAGTGGCTGCTGATGAGGGCTGTAGCCATGATGCCGCTCTGATTGACGATGACACCATCGGTGTTGTAGCAGTAGCGCATCGCTTCGAGGTTGGCCCAGACCTCGCCGGTGGCGAGGGACAGGCGGGTGATACGCATCCGCATGCCAGAGCGAGACACGCTCAGCCGCGGTGTCGCGTGGGAGTTGTCGCACTCGAGCTTGAAGCCAAGCAGGCTGTCGTCGCGGTAGCAACCGTCTCCGATGCCAAAGGGGTAGGGGATGGTGATGTTGCCGCACTTGTCGCGGCAGCCCGGCCGCACGACCTGCGGAGGCGGCTGCTCTTGAGCTGAAATTCCTGTCAGTGGCAGTAGTGACAGCAGCAAGAGCTGCACGACCCGTGCGATCGCCATTCTTGCTCTGCTAGCCTGCTCAGACTGCTGTGGGAGAGGGAAGTGTGAGACGCTGGAGCATGGAACGTTCATATACGCGTTCGTGCAGGTTCTGAAGAATAATAACCTGTCACTGGCTAGGACCGGGTCAGTTGTACACAACACTAATGAATGGTATTTCTGTTATGCGCCACCTACCGCAAGCTTAATTTGCCGTTTAGCCTATGGCAGAGCTTGTTTAACCAACACAGCTCCTGGCCGAGCCTACATGTCGCCACATGTCTGTACAAGAGTGTCTGTTCTTTGTTCTGAAATTCTCGCACCGTATGCCTGGAAAGAGATGTTTTGGCCTGTAAATGTCAGTGGAAGCTGATCCGATCGTGTGACTCTCGCTGCCACTCTCGGCTGACTCTGTGCGGACAGAGGTCCTGGTAGGCTGGTACCTAGGCGAAAGCCTTGCTCGCGGGTTGCCGGTGACGGCGACGCTTTCAGGCTCAACGTTCTTCGTGGAGGTGTCACCCTGGCTCCATTCCGATTCATGCTTGGGCTCTGGGTGAAAACCTTTGGTCCCTGTTTCTGTACCTGGCAGCTCCTCGTCTTCCTTGGCATTAGGATCCGGCTGTTCTTTCCACTGTAAGATGATCTCCTCTGCATCATGTACCTCATATGTCGATTGAGGGCGTATCCCCTTCCTGTCCGATAACAATGCTGGTGGAGAAGTGGTTAACCGAACTGCAGGCCATCATTGGCTCATTTCCATTATCAATGGAACTTTGACCAGGCTTATTATCTTACTAATACAGCCCTGTAATCCAGTCCAGCACGTCAGACATTAGTCGAGACAAATTAGCGCTCGCTTACAAGTGACACGGCTAGCATCGTCGTTTAGTTGGCAAGCTTGTGAGAGTTTTTTTTTTGAGCTTCTGTTTTTATTTTTTGAAACGGTTGGAACTTCCGTTTGCGAGGATCGGAGAGCAGGGCAGCAATGTTGTCGAGCCTGCCAGTCCTGTCTAGCTTGTCGTCTCATGCTCTGTGAAACCGTTGCTGTCATGACCACTCGTGGTGGTGCTTTACCTTGTCTTGTCATCGACGACCACGTCAAAAAAACGCTTTCCCAAGAAAGATTACTTGCTGTACTGGATCAAACAAATGCTCACTGTTTTCTTCCATTACAACATTCTGATGCCGTCTTACAGTTATTATTTATTGAAGGAAGATCGATGTCAACATAACACGCTTAAACCATTTTGACGTGGCCTGTCACAGCCTCACAGGTAATGTCAAGGCTTGCCAGCACCGTGATGGAATTACGCGGCGTTCGGAGGAAGGGGCGGGATCCTGAAGCCCGGCACAGGCGCGATGAACTTGCCTTCTTTCTCCCCGCCGGCGTCCCGGCTACCTTTCTCGCCTGCCACATATGCAACAAAAATTGTTAACACCAGTGATGGTTCGTTGAAAGATGTGCGTCAGGGGCCCACAGATGGATATACAGCCAGTACTTACCGATCATGGCGCGACGGTGAGCAGTGGTGGCAGTAACAGTAACCGATGGCTGCATGCCTGAAGGCGGCCCGCCCTTCATGCCGTTCATCCAGGCGAGGCTATGCTCGGCGCGTCGGAGCCGCACGGCATGGCCGCTCTCGCTGGCAGCGGCGGCGGCCGCCACAAGCGCGACCAGAACCAGAGCCACGAGAACCACTTTGGATGCCATTTTGCTCTTCTTGGCAGTGTGCTTCTGTGAATTGGATTGAGCATACATTGTATCAAATATATACTCGAGCGTTGTTGAAAAAACGATACGACGGTGGTTGCTGGCTAGTGTGGTGCTCATGCATGCACGCACGGGCTATTTGCTCAGCGATAAATTCATAGCAGGCAAAGGCCGAAGATTGTGATTCATAATTGCTAGCTGCGGGAGAAAACAATCAAGTTATAGACATAGAAGGGAGGAATCAATATCTTGTAGTGGTCTAGACTTGTAAGACCAAAATGAAGAATGCACATGCACAATGGGAGTGAAATAATTCCAGCATGTGGCCTTTAATTATTCTCATGCTTTGATCCTTATATGTAATGAACTTTTCTGGCTATATATGGCAGCCAACTTTGCTTCGTCTATGTAAGCTGGTTTCCCAGCAAGTGATGTTATAACTGCTACCTTTCGAACTTTATTAATTTAAAGCTGAGCAATGCTGCGTATGATCTAAAAAAATGTTATGTGATGAAGGGTTCCCATATCTCCTAATTTACCTATATCGAGAGAATTTCTGTTTCTTACTATTGAACAAGCGGAGTTGAAATGCTTTCGACTTCCAAAAAAGAAATGTATGAACTGTTTTGTGCATAAATATAAATTAGACCCTCTTTATCGAGAGAAAATAAAAGTAGATTCCTTTTCTCTAGAAGACACGTGTAGTGTTCGAAGACACAGGTAAATAAAAAAGAGAGTAAATAGCACCCAATAGCCCCGAAATATTTATCTTATATCAAATGATTCTTTTAAACATGGGCTTTAACTCCCATTGAAAAGCAATCTCAATCTAGACTATGATGATGTGTCAAATGTACCTCTCCTAGTCCCTTCATCTATATGTACAAGACGACTCACTCTTGTCTTGTGGTTAAACATATCAAATTTGTAGAAAGCAATATACCAAGTTTTCGTTCCAACCCCGAGATATTATTATTACCAAAGATAGCCAATGATCAAAAGGTCTTAACATCGATAATACCTAATGAATATATTATAAAAAGATATTTATGTATACATTTAGTGATATTGATTTGGTATTGTAGACGCTAATATATTTTTTTCCTAGAATTGATCAAACTTAAACAAGTTTCACTTAAGACAAGAGTAAGTGACCTTGTATATATGAATGGAGGGACTAATTCCATTTGGTTAGATTAATATGTGCTATCTAATCCTGTATCGACTTCCATGGGGTCTATTTGGAAGGCAAGATTCTACAAACACGAGAATATGATAAGAATATAATTTGATCGTTATGATGTTCTAAATCCATAACACATGAATTGTAGTTTTCAAGTTATTTTAATCCAAATGGTCTTTGTAAGAAAGATATCACAATGGCGACGCGGAAGTCGAGGTTCCACGAGTTGGTGCCGTGCAGCGTGATGGTCGTCGACTCGGTGTCGTCAGGGAAAGAGTCCTTGCCCCTGTGGAAGACAAACTTCTCCAGCATGACCCAGCTGGGGATTGTTGCGGCGGCGGCGGAGTACCTTGAGACACAAAGATTAGATTGATTGGGAAATTATTAGGGGGGTTCAGAAGTTGGATGTTACTTACCGACGACGACGGAGATCGCGAGGGAGCTGCTGCGATCCGGCGGCCTCCATGTTCGTGTTAGGGTTAGGACGGAGATCGCGAGGGAGCTGCTGCGATCCGGCGGCCTCCATGTTCGGGCGTGTTAGGGTTAGGGATAGGTTGCGAGGACGGCTCGATCCTATCTATATACGAGAGAAGTTCCGAACATAAAACGTTTAAATCACTTCCGAACATAAAACGTTTAAATCCATAATGTTGTAAGAAAAATATCACCTTCAGTCGTTTCTTCCGCTTATGAAAGTTGTGAGTGCTTCAGGAACTAGATAAGGTGGAAACAATGTCTCTTTAAATCAATGGTTAAGGCGTTTGTTACATGTTGGATAGTGAGAGCTCCAAAAAAGTAATATGATTGCATTTTTCTGAGAACTTTGCCAACTATTCATTACTAAGGAAGATAGATAATACAAATATTTACAATAGTTATCTAAAGGGGGATCCAGTTTAGAAAAATACGGTAACTACCAGACGTGGATCATATTTCTGCCTCTAATAGAACATGTCCACAAGTCGGTGCTATATTTCCGTCTTTGCTTAAAGATAGATGGGTTTTTAGCATCTATAGATGATTGTGGTTTTTTAGCATGAGGGAGAATATCAATTTGTTTGTGCAGGCAATGAAGGAAATGGCGGCTGAAGGTTTGCAAATAAAGATGGAGTTGGCCGAGAAGAAGCAACAAGATAAGATGAAAAGATGTCAACAGGTTAAAGAAAATGAAGAAAGAGTTGTACAAGGATAAGCACAAGAGAAACTTTGCGGAGCGTCGACTTCTTCTCGAGGAGAACAAGATGAGGAAAGAGACCATTGCCGAAGGAACAAGCTCATGATAATGAGTCCAAATTGAATGGACAAGAATGTGAGGGCATACTGGGAGATTAAAAGGGGGAGATCTTGCACTCAGGAATATGGATGCCAGGATGAGATGTGTAGGTTCATCTAGTGGTGGTAGAAATGACGGTGATGGCAATGGTGGTGTTGCTTGGGACATTTGATTTATGGTATTTATTATGTTTAATTGCTAGTTGTTCTATGATGTCCCATACTTATGGATTGAAAACTATTGTTAATTGTTAATTTAAATGCTTAGAATTTGAAAAATAGTGTCTAATGTTGAGTACTAAAACTATTTTCTAATGTTAGGTAGTAAAATAAATTAGATTTGTCAAAATCAAATTCAACTTTATGATACGGGTTTTATGTGTCTATTCCGGTTGAACCGGGTCATAAATGGGGTTTAGGGTTTACTCTGCTAGAGATGCTCTTAGTTCTGTTCACGATATGTTTGTTTGCACTCTAGATATAACTTAATGAGAACTTGTTCTCATAAATTCTTTTTCGTGGTTGTCGTATTTTCTTACCATGTACATTTTTTAGTACTATACAATGGTATGGTGTCATGCACAACAAGTGATCGTTGATTAAGATCAACAACGCTTGTGCACAAATGGGATAAAGCCATAAACCATTTCGGTTAGGATGTAAACAAAATATTGGGAGAAGATATGTTCCTTGATGCTAGTAGCACTTTGAGGTTCTAACTTCTCAATAATACATTATTGGAACTATCAGTTCACTATATTCCCTCTTGTACCACTGACGGAAACAGAGTTACGCTGCAACATGGCAAACTTCCCACAATAATTCATTCTTATTAAGGGATTCATGGTTCTTCCCACAATCTAGTCTTGGGTTGTCCAGCTCGGCTGCACTGCCTGGACTACTGGTTGGAGGTGGGCGGAACGGGAACCGGGCGTTCGCGCGCCCAGGGCACGCCGTGGATCATGAAGGCCTTCTCTTCTTCCCACTAGTAGGAAAAGGCCTTTCTATGGACAGGTATTCTGTGGCGCACCATTAATCCGTGCGCCACAAAAAAAAAATCTGTGGCGCACCCAAAACTGATGCGCCACAGAATTTGTAATTCTGTGGCGCACCTAAACTGGTGCGCCACAGAATTTTGCAATTCTGTGGCGCACGGGACTAGGTGCGCCACAAAAATTAGCATTTCTGTGGCGCACCCAACCACGTGCGCCACAGATTCCCTCCCCTTATCACGCACTAGTAGGAAACCAGATATTTTCAGTGGCGCATATGAGGACGTGCGCCACAAAATTCCCAGATATTTTCAATCTCAGATTCAGATCTCAGATTCAAAGCGACCCCCACACCTCACACGCACGATCTCATATTCTATCTCTTCTCTTTCCCGTGAGGAGTCAACCAAAACACGCACACACCACTGCTTTTTTTTTTCTTTCTTTCTCACCTACCGGTGGTGCGTCCTCACCACGCACGCACACAACACATCACGCACGCACGCAGCCGACGACGCCGTCCGCCGCTGCCGCTCTCTGCTAGGCGCGTGGTCGCCCGGAGCAGCACCGGCCAGGGCTCCGGCGCCGTCGGCTCCCTCCCGCACTCCTCTCTCCCGCTCTTCTCCTCTCTGTCCTCTTCTCCCTCCCGCACTCCTCTCTGTCCTCCTCCCTCCCGTTCATGTCCGCGCGACCGGCCTCTCCCCGGCCGTGAACCGGTTCGCCTCCCTCGCCGACGAGGAGGAGGATGCGGCGGCGGCGGCCGTCATCGCCGACGAGGCCAAGGCGGAGGACGGCCGACCTCGACGGCGCGACGTGTGGCCTCGTCCCCGGAGCTTGCCGACGACGACACGGCGGCGGGGCAAGAGCGGCAGCGGGATCCGGCCAGCGAGTTGAACCCATCCCCTTTCTTTCTCCTCTCCCTCCGCCTGATTCCCCTCCCTCCCTCGATGCTGGATCCGCGACGGCGCCCTCGAGGCTGGATCGGCGGCGGCAGCCTCCTGGTTGAAAGGTGGACGGCGGTGATGTGGCTGCCGACGACGCGCAGCTCCGGGCCTGACGCCGACGACCCCGACGACCGCCGTGGCTGCGGTGGCTGCCATTTTTTATTTAAACCTGAAAAAACAATTCTGTGGCGCATGGTTGTTTGTGCGCCACAAAAAGACTGGTTTTCTGTGGCGCATGGCAGATGCGCCACAGAATTGCAAATTTAGTGGCGACAATTCTGTGGCGCATCCAACGTGCGCCACAGAATTTTTTTTAGGTGCGCCACAGAAAAGGTTTTTCCTACTAGTGTCCACAGCAGAAAGCCCTCCCGAGTCCCGTCCCATCACCCCCTGAGAAGCAAAGATCCCAACCAAAGGCACAAGAGTCAGTATCACACACAGATTAATACTCCTACATGTCAAGCCATGAAAATGGAACGGCTTATCTACGGCACGACAGTACAGACTCTACATGCAAGGATGCAGAAATTCAGGAAAGGTGAGCCTCCTGATAATACATGAAAATCAATGCAGTTGATGCATGCATACCAGCAGCGGCTGATCCTCCTCCCCTGGTGTAGAGTGGTGGCTGCATTCCAGCAGCGGCTGATCCTCCTCCCCTGGCGTAGGGGTAGGGCAGTGGCCGCATTTCCAGCGGGCGATCCTCCCCTGACGCCGCCGATGTACAGGTAGGGCAGTGGCCGCATTCCAGCCGGCGATCCTCCCCTGACGCCGCCGCCGATGTACGTCTGGGCAAGGCCATCGGTCACAAGCAAGCCACAGACGAGGGCGAGAAGAACCAGAGCTGGGAGTGCCTTGGACGCAATTTCTTCTTCGTGCTAGCTGGTACTTTGGTCTGCTCTTCTGCTCGTTGTTGTTCCAGGTAAACCCGGCTCGCCGGGGGCTCTATATAGTTATATATATACTGCAGCACTAAGTGTGGGTGCACGTGCTAAGCTAGATATATCAGTACTAGTAGTACGTGATAGTTAGGACTTAAGTGAAGGTCTTTGATTATCAGTGGTAGCTGAGAGAGATGGTGAATGTGTGTAACACTGTAGCAACGAAAAAGGAGGAATCAGTATCTTATAGCACTGCTTTTTTTTCTTTTCGAAATTGGGATCGAAGCCCAAACAACAAACTCGCCCATAACCTCCACAAACAACACCACTGATAACCGGCTTGGGCGAAAAACACACTAAGAAACAGCACAGGTCTGAGAGGCCCAGATAACTGACCATTCAAAGCAAAATGGATTAGGGCCTCATGCACCTACCCAAACAAGTAAAGAGAGTACCTGTCATTTTCTATGCGCAGCAAACACTTTTAACCCTACACAGAAGTGGCATCGAGAACAGTAACATTATTCGGTTATGGTTTCGCGAAGAGGTGATAACATATACTATTATACTGTAGCTTCTAAATCCTGGAAGTCTCGATCAAGAAACGGGAGCTCCTCTCGTCTCTACTCCGATTCGATTTTGTCTGTGCCGGGGTGGGGATTCGCAGGCTCGATATCGACACAAACAGATACAAGGTGTGGCTAGGCACTATGAAGATTTCACTCAATTTTGTATTTTCCCGCTGATCTGGTTTAGTCAACCTGACCTGCGATAGAAAGTTCCTTCTATAATTCTATTGAAGGGAAATCCTTCTGCGAAAAAGCACTTAAGGGGCGCCTTGGGTTCCAAAGTGCGTCTGTTGTAGTATGCCACTCACCGCTTTGCATTGAATCCCTTTTCTTTGTTTTGTTGAGCTATTTCAATGAAATCTGAAGAATCACAACTCATTTGTTAGGTACGTATATGCGATTTTGATTCAGTTATTGATAATCTTAAGAAAGCAGTTCATATTGCCCAGGGCATCATGTACCTCATGGTGGGAAAGTGGTTAACCGAACTGCCGGAAATCATTGGCTCATTTTCATTATGAATGGAACGTTGACCAGGCTTAGCATCTTACTATGGCCGTGTAATAATCCAGTCCAACACGTCAGAAATCAGTCGAGACAAATTAGTGCTCGCTTACAGGTGACACGGCTAGCACCGTTTAGTAGTTGGCAAACTTGTGAGAACTTTCTTTTTTGGAGCTTCTGTTTACTAGGATCTGAGTGCAGGGCAACAAATGTTGTCTTGCCTGCCAGTCATGTGTCTATGGTTTAGGGTTTAGGGTGCAGGGCAGCAATGTTGTCTCATGCTCTGTGAAACCGTTGACGTCATGAGCACTCGTGGTGCCTTACCTTATCTGGTCAGATTGTCGACCACGGACCACGTCAACGCTTTCCTAAGAAAGATTTAATTATTACTGTACTAGATCAATGAAATGCTCACTTTTATTTTTCTTCCGTTCCTACGATTTACACATCATTTTCTGCTGCCGCCTTACAGTTGTTATTGAAGGAAGATCGATGTCATCATAACATGCTTAAACCCATTTTGACGTGGTCTGTCACAGGTACCGTCACGGCATGACAGCACTGTGATCTAATTAGGCGGCGTTCGGAGGAAGGGGCGGCATCCTGAATGACGGCGCGGGCGCGAGGGACTTGCGTTCTTTCTCCCCGCCGACGACGTCCTGGCTGCCTTTCTCGCCTGCCACATATGCAACAAAAATTAATACCGGTGAAGGTTCCTCGAAATATCTGCGTCACGGATGGACAGATAGATATAGTCGGTCAGTACTTACCGATCATGGCGCGAGGGTGAGCAGTGGTGGCAGCAACAGTAACCGATGGTTGCATGCCGGAAGGCGACCCGCCCTTCATGCCGTTCATCCAGCCGAGGCTATGCTCGGTGCGCCGGAGCGGCACTGCGTGGCCGCTCTCGCCGGCAGCGGCGGCCGCCGCCACAAGCGCGACCAGAACCAGAGCCAGGAGAACCACTTTGGATGCCATTTTGCTCTTCTTGGCAGTGTGCCTCTGAATTGAATTGAGCATACATTGTATCAAATATATACTCGAGCGTTGTTGAAAAAACGATACGACGGTGGTTGCTGGCTAGTATGTGGTGCTCATACATCCATGCACGGGCTATTTGCTCAGCGATAAATTCATAGCAGGCAAAGGCCGAAGATTGTGAGTCATAATTGCTAGCAGGGGGAGAAAACAATCAAGTTTTAGACATAGAAGGGAGGAATCGATATCTTGTAGTGTTGTAGGCTTGTAAGAATAAAATGAAGAATGCACATGCACAATCGAAATGAAATAATTCCAGCATGTTGTCTTTAATTATTCCAGCATATAGGGTTCCTAGACTGCATAGCTCTTAATTTTACCTATACCGAGCATTTTTGTTTCTTGTTACTAATGAACAAGCGGACCTGGAATGCTTTCGATTTCGAAAAGTAAATGTATGCACTGTTTTTTGTACTGTATATAAATATAAACTGGAAAACTCCCTCTTTATCGAGAGAAAAAATGTAGATTCTTTTCACTTTAAAGCACGTGACACATGTGGAGTGTGCGAAGACACGACTAAATAAAAAAGAGAGCAAATATCACTCAACCAACCAAAAATATTTTTCTCGTATCAATGATATTTTTAAACTTGGGCTTAACTCTTACTGAAAACCAGTACCAATCTAGACTATGATGATGTGTCAAATGTACCTCTCCTACTCCCTCTGTCTATATATAGAAGACCCCTTTTAATCTTGTTTCAAACATATCAAGTTTGTAGAAAATAATATAAAGTTTTTGGAAAAACCTGAGATATTGTTACTCATCGTCTTTAATACCCAACAAACATATTACAAAATCATATTTGATTATAAATTTAGTGATATTGATTTGATATAGATGTTTATAAATTTTTCCTAGAATTGGTCAAACTTGAACAAGTTTAACTTAAGAAAACAGCAAGCTACCTTGTATATATGAATGGAGGGACTAATTCCATTTGGTTAGAGTGATCGGTGCTAACCAAATCTTATATCGATTTCCTTAGGGTCTCTTTGGAAGGCATGATTAAATTAAATTAAATATGATAAGAATTAAATTAAATTGTCATGCCTTTTTGAATCCAGAACAAATGAGTTGTAATTTTCTAGTCATTTTAATCCAAATGGTTTTTGTAAGAAACATATCATAATAGTTGAAATTCCAAAAAAATCTTATATAAAAAAGTTACTCCAAACAAAATTTTGAAATCTTCGGCCTACGACATTTAGTATTATTTTACCTCTATGAGGCCAGGATCACGGGAACTTTAGGAAATAGGCATGTTGTGAATATTTTATCGTTACACAGGTGGTTTCGATTGTTGTTATATGTTGCCAAGCGAGAGTTTTGAGAGTTATCTATGATTGTATTTCTTTCCTGAGAACTTTGCCACCAATTCATTGAGAAGGACCGCAAAAAATAAAAAATATTCACAATATTAACCTAAGGCGGAATTGTTGTTCTATAAATGGAGACAATGCAAAATTATACATGTGAATCATATTTCTGCCTCTATTAGAATATTTCCACAAGTCA
Source organism: Poa pratensis (assembly GCA_947311845.1). Taxonomy (NCBI): domain Eukaryota; kingdom Viridiplantae; phylum Streptophyta; class Magnoliopsida; order Poales; family Poaceae; genus Poa; species Poa pratensis. The sequence goes on along the minus strand of CAMZMU010000020.1, from coordinate 7,782,759 downwards.
GTGCTATATTTCTCGCTCGGGGTAAAGATAGATTTTTTTGCCGTGAACCAAATATCGAGCGCTCATTCCCACGCATACCCAATATGTGTGCCCAGTTTCTATGTAAAGATAGATTGTTGAGATCTCTACCAGGCCGATACAACGTCATCAAACAATATTGTAGCATTGTTTCAAGTGATTGAATTATTGATGATTGTGTGATTTTTAATTTTCTTTGTCATATGTCTCATATTTTTGTGAATGTGTCTACTATAAATGTGCTCAAAATTGTCTTCTAATTTTTTTCAATGTAGGATGGCATTGCACAAAGGAAAAATACAAACAATTGGCCCCTTCAAAAGGGAAAGAATTTGTACTCCAACGTTGTTGAAAATTGCTTGAATATAGTGAGAAGTGGAAGTTGAGGAATCAAGAAGCTCCTCCACAGAAGAAAGGGAGATCAAATAACCCCTCCATCGACTAGGACGAAGAGTAAGAAGAAAAAGATGGTGATGATGGTGAAGGTTCGGCACTGACAAGAAACATAGCGAGACCAGAAGGAAGAAATAAGGGGGAAGGACAATTTGAAGAAGAACAAGGTCGAGGACGAAAGCATGAGGGAGAAGAACAATGAGTATGAAGGAAGTGAAGCAAGTGAAGGCTCAAGCTTTGCAAATACAAATGGAGTTGGCTGAGAAGAAGTGACAAGATAAGATGACAAGATGGCAACAAGTTAAAGGAAACTAGGAAAGCGAGTTGGCCAAGGAGAAGTGCAAGACAAACTTTGCCTTCTTCTCGAGGAGAACAAGATGGGGTAAGAGATCATTGCCAAGGAGAACAGACTCATGATGATTGATTCAAATGGAATGGACAAGAAGGCGAGGCCATATTGGATGATTAGAAGAGGGAGATATTGCACTCAGGAATGTGGCTGCCGGGATGAGAGGTGGAATGGAAGTTTGGCTAGTAGTGGTGGCAATGGCGGTGATGGCAACAGTGGCGTTGCTTCATTCATGGATATTGATTTATGCTTTTCATCATGTTTAACTGCAAATTATTCTACTATGGCCCATACTTTTTGTACCGAAAATTATTGTTAAGTTATGTTTATAATTTGAAGAAACAAATATCTAGTGTTATATTAAAACTATTTTGCAATGTTATGTAGTGAAAGTGGGATCAGATTTGTCAAAATCACAAGATTCAATTTTACGGTAATGGGTCTATTCCTATGGAACCCGAGCAATACCGTAAAGGGGGTTTAGAGTTACTCTGCTAGAGATGCTCTTAGTTATTTTCCGGATATGTTTGTTTGCAATCTTGACATTTTTTTTACGGAAGGCAGCAGGCGCTGCTTCATTTAATATAGAGAACCGGAGCAAGTGCCGGCAGTAACCAGGTTCAAAGAATTACAAGTCCGAGAAAAGAATCGTGTAATCTATGCTATAAACAGAAATGATCTAAGCTATGTAAGAAAAAAGAAAATCAAGCTCCTGCAGGCCAGGCTGTAATCAGTAAGCCCGCTGCACGTACGCCATTGAGATAACTCTAGGATGATCAGATCAGCAATGTCGGAGCTTGAGGTGAACTGGTTGTTGAAGATTCTTGACATAACTCAATGAGAACTGGTTCTTGTAAATTCGTTTGAGATGTTGTTGTATTTTTTGACCATGTACATTTTCAGTACAATGGTATAGTGTCACGCACAACGTGAAGTAATTTGCTGATTAAGATCAACAACGCTTGTGCTCGATTGGGATAAAGTCATACATCATTTCGGTTGGCACGTAAAAAAAAAATCGAAGAAAATATGTTCCTTGATAGTAGCACGCTGAGATTCTAACTTCTCAATAATATATTATTGGAACTATCAGTTCATTATATTCCCCTCTTGTGCCACTGACAGAAACAGAGTTACGCTGAAACATGGTAAACTTCTCACAATTTATTCATTCTTAGGTATTCACGATTCTTTCCACAATCTAGTCCTCGGTTGGCGAGCTTGGCTGCACTGCCTCGACTAGTTGGAGGTGGGCGGAATGGGAACCGGGCGTTCGCGCGCCGGCGGCACGCCGTTGATCATGAAGGCCTTGTCTTCTTCCACAGCAGAAAGCCCTCCCGTCCCATCATCCCCTGAGAAGCAAAGATCCAAACCAAACGTAGAAGAGTCAGAGCCACATACTGATTAATACATGTCATGACATGAAAATGAAATGGATGCAGCAAATGCCTTGCACGACGCATGGATGCAGAAAATCAGGAGAGGTGAGCCTCCTGATTATACATGAAAATCAATGCAGTGGCTGCATGCATACCGGCAGCGGCTGATCCTCCTCCCTTGGTGTAGGGTGGTGGCTGCATACCGGCAGTGGCTGATCCTCCTCCCCTGGCGTAGGGGTAGGGCAGTGGCCGCATTCCAGCGGGCGATCCTCCCCTGGTGCCGCCGCCGATGTATGCCTGGGCATGGCCGGCGGTCACAAGCAAGCCACAGACGAGGGCGAGAAGAAGCAGAGCTGGGAGTGCCTTGGACGCCATTTCTTCTTCGGGCTGCTAGCTACTTTGGTCTGCTTTCTGCTCAGTGTGGATGCAAGTAAACCCGGCTGGCCGGGGACTATATATATACTGCAGCGCCAAGTGTTGGTGCACGTGCTAAGCTAGATAGATTAGTAATCTAGTTAGGTGAAGGTCTCTGATTATCAGTGACAGCTGGGAGAGATGATGAATGCTTAGCAACGAAAAAGGAGGAATCGGTATCTTGTAGCTCTGCAGGCCTACTGTGAAGTTGCGGTACATCACAAAACAGGCTTGGGCAAAAAACATAAGAAACAACACAGACCTGAGAGGCCCTGATAAAAGGCCATTCAAATCAAAAGGGATTAGGGCCTCATGCACCCAAACAAGCACCCTTTAGTACATAAAAGAGTACCTGCATTTTCTGTGAGCAGCAAACACTTCTAACCCTGAAAACTGGTTGACATCAAAGCAGTAACATTATTCGGGTTATTGTTTCACGACAAGGCGTAACGCATAGCTGCTACTCCTGGAAGTCTTGATCAAGAAACGCGACGAGGATCAGTTCTCTAGCTAACTAGTGTCCAAAGTCGGCACATACTACAGAACAGGTCAACCCGATAAACACAGGTAGGAAAACGGCACGAACGACAGAAAACCCTTGCTGACAGCAAACTCCTGGCAGTCCATCCCACCACAATGGAGCAGCCTGTAAAAGAAAAGGTTACCAGTTTTAAAACAAATGGAAGCAAAATTACGTAAAACAGGGAGCGATAGGCGTCATGCATGGTGTGATGAATGGTGCTAGAGGACCCTTACTTACAGAGCAATCGCGACCTCGAAAGATCAGCAAGGCATATGTACAACAGCCAGCCTGCTTTCACCTTCTGTACAGGGCCTTGATGTCCTGGCGCATCGCGTTGTTGTCCAGCAGCTCGTCCTCGCAGTCGTCGACGTCGATCTTGTTCAGCTTGAAGTCCTCGGACGTGCAGTGCTGCTCGCTCCACTCGAACCACAGCTTCGGTATCACCTCTTTCTTGAACGCGGTCTCATGGTCTCTTTCCTCTGGAGAATCAGCAGCCACAAGCCTGTATACAAACACTTTCTTCTGCTGCCCAGGCCTGAAAGCCCGCCCAATTGCTTGACGGGTGACGGACGGGTTCAGGTGAACATCGAGAATGACGACCCTTGATGCGCCCACAAGGGAGATGCCCTCCCCGCATGCCCTGATAGAACCAAACAGAACTTTTGCATCAGCAGAGTTGTTAAACTGGTCCATTGCCACCTCCCTCTCTTCTGGACCCGTATCACCAGAGATCACGAAGATTTCCTTCCCGACATGCCAGCCCCTTGTCCTAACCAGTAGCCTTTCCAAGAATTTCATGGGGAGTATGTACTGACCAAAAGCAAGCAACTTCTCTCCTGCAGAGTTCGCGAGCGCGAGGATATTAATGAAGAATCTGGCCTTCACGCCGTCTGTCACGTTGACAGACTGGACCAAACCGTCAATGGTTGCATCTTTCAGGTTGGTAGCCCTATCTGCAGCAGCAACTTCTGACATTGCTGACAGACAAGGATGCATGTATAGTGCAGTTCCTACTGCGCTTCTCTTGAACTTCTCATAGGCTCCCAACTTATGAACAGTTTCTTTCTGCTTGGGAGTGAGCTTCAAGAAGACGCTGAAGTCTATTAGGCCAGGTAGTTCATCCAAGATATCACCCTTGTAGTAGTGAAGCACGTCTTTGGTTAGTTCTCTGAGACTTCTAATAACGTGTGCTTTTCTCGTGAAGTTTTCATCATGCAGCAGGGTGTCTTCTATTGACTCGGTGAATGCGTTATCAGCAACCCCTTTTGTAATCCTGCCACCTGATATTGCTACTTGACTCATTATACGTCTGGCGATAGGACGAGATGATTCCAGCTTCAGAAACTTCGGGCGTACCAGGTTCAAGATGTTGAACACTTCTGCGACATGGTTCTGGAAAAGTGTACCAGATAGGACAACCTTACGTGGAGTTTGTACTCTGCTCAGTGACTCTAGCACATCAGTCTCCCGATTCCTAGGCGTATGGCCCTCATCCATAATCAGTAGGTTAGGGACCATAAGCAACATGTCACGGCAGGCAGCTGCGACAGTGCCACCCCCATCACTGCAAATGATCGTAGAGAACTGCTTGTATCCGAGAAATAGGATACTCAGTTTGGCTTGCCACGAGTTGAGGATTTCCAACTGGTCTGTTCTCTTGTCAGCCTTGACAGAATAAAAATCATAGAGTGGTATGTCCTCCACTTGCCACCGTTGAACTTCCCTCTTCCATGTACCTAAGATGCCTTTAGGAAGTATAACAAGGGGCCTTGCAGTGGGATACTTTGCCATGAAGCTCTGAATGAAACTAATCAGCATAAATGTTTTCCCCGAACCAGGGGCATGAGCTAGAATGCAACCTCCTGGTTTGTCTGAGACTAAGTTCTTAACCAGAAAGTGGAAACCTGCCAACTGATGTGGTCTCATTTGCTTTGCATGTCTTGGATGAATGGCGATGTCTAACACCATGAGTTCTTCAGCGACTCTAACATCACCAATGACAATCTCATCAGAATCTTTTGAGCGTGTTTCAGAGAAGTATGATCTTGACCTTGATGCCTGACACAAGATAAGCATAATGTGAATTGATTGTTGCAGTCATATATTTGAATTTCATGATTACCATATAAAACAATTGAAATAGTGAATGCATGTCGAAGTTCCATATTTGTTACTAATCACATGTCTTGCGTAATATTTACCAGCCACATCGTCTATCTATCATTATATATATGAAAGCACTGTACGGTAGAAATAGAAAGGTAGACTACAAAGTTCTGACAAAAAAGCAAAACATTCAACCGTTTGTTGAACGGATCAGCATATCTGTTAAATTTTCATCCAAAATCTACAACAAGACGACAAGTACACAACTAATTTTCTCAAACAACATGTGCAATTGTGAATTTTTCTCTCTTTTTCATAGCATATCATGACAACTAAAGTCTTGGCTTTAATTAGCTCTTGACAACTAAAGTCTTGACTGTTCGAGGTTTGCTCAATGAGATAGACCCTCAATTGTTCTGAATTTGAAATATACATCATATATGTTGTTTTGGTCTTTTGGAATCTAAATACACAGCATATTTATGTTCTTTCCACAGTAACAAATTATGTTCCTCGGTCAAAATTTCAGATGTCACTGTTTTCTGAACAAAATTTTGAACAGTATCACCGTGTTTAGAAAATGATCAGTGACCAATTTTATTTCCTATAGTCGTAGGAAGATATTATTCTGTCCATATTCTTAAGATATTCCAATTTGTACAATGTTACAATTTGCTAGATACTGAAGCCATTAAATGATAGAACTGATTATGTATTTAGAGTAGCATTTCAAGCATGACTCAAGCACTTAGATTTTCTGTTCAGGATTGTCAATTGTTATTTAGTGATGCGATATTATCATGTTGGGGACCGGGTATTGGAAACTATAGCTCTTTTCCATTGCAATTCATTTGGAACGGTTTCGCTTCAGAGGAAATGTGTTGGATCGTTGACCAACAATGCATCCATGTGTACCCTTATCTATTGCTCGGTTCTTTCTTTAATAGATAAATCTAGCTGTTATGTGTTGCAACAAGCTGAAATGATATGTCACTGTTATCTATTGCTCAGTTATTTGTTTAATAGATTAATCTAGCTGGAGATGAACCACAGATGACTTCTCATATTTATAAAAACAAATCATAGCTACAAGGGCATCTACTGCCAAGAGAGCATAACAATGGTAGAAAAGGTATCATTATTAATACTATGACCATCCTCACAATATGAACTATTTGGAAACTCAGGAGATGAGTGTCCCTTCAACAGAGAGCAACGCAAGTGGCACCAATCAGCAGACAAAATGAAGGTAGGATATGTATGCAATGGAGGCTCTGCTGTCAACGCCATTGGATATTTTTTTCAGGATTTTAAGTAGTTTAGTTTTAGCACCTCTGTAGTCTTTGTTCCTCTTGTCACGTCCCCCACCCCCTATTGATTAGATAGATAGGCAGATCTCTTGAGACTTTTCAGGAACAAATGATTAATTAAACCTCAATTAATTCCAAAGTATATGTTATGCCATCATGACATTTGTGAAAAAATATGATGCAGAGCAGTTGATACCAAATATCAGGAAATAATAACTATATGTGCTACTATACTAGAAAAGCTCTTCATGCTGGAAATATAGGAATAACCAAAATAATAACCCACGTGATGCAGCATCTGGCTGTGCAGGGTGAGCAAATGTGTCCATTTTGTCGGTTAAGATGGTATGGACTAATTCTCAGGTATGATTGGCATATTGTGCCCCTTTATGTGGTTGGCTTTTACAAGAAACGTCTCCGTTCAAACAATTTCATATGGAATCAATAATGTATTTCAAAGAAGTTTCAGCACACTAAAAGTTATGGCTGCTCATGCACGTGGGCCACTTTGCTAGTTGCTAAATAGGATATGGTAAGAACTTCCTAAAATTAAAACTACATGCATATAAAGAACAATTTATGTTGTTAAATGAGCTCGGAGTTACAGAAGCACCACATATCTTAAACAAACAATATACCTTTTTCCACTGATAATCAATGATTGTGTCAGCCCTTCTCACAATCATACCGCATACACGGCATACATGGCCCAGATCATCATGAATCTGTATGTCATGATTGCAGTCTTCGTCCACCTCTTTTTCACCCACTTCTTTCTCACTGGCTACCTCTTCAACGGTGTCAAGCTGGCCAATAGATACAACTAAGTCATTATGGCAAGCAACGCAAATCAAAATTAATGTAACTGAAATAAAGTACACAAATTTCTCTTACACTACAGTAACCATGAATTTACTTTGTGCAAAGAGTAAAGTCCACATACTCCCAACTATTGAGCTGGGCTCACTTAACCAGGTAATCTGCCCCTTATCTATTCTCAAACCATTTACATCACCCCAACCCAGGTGCAGGCTGTTCTGTTGACAGATACGTGGAACCATGGATGCCACATAGGGAGCGCCACATGAGCTTGGATAGGGGGGAGGAGAGAGCGATGGGGGACTGAACTCTTGTGCAAAGCATTTAATATTTAGATAAAGTAATAACATGGCACACATTTGTAAGAACAACTGTTAACTTACAAATTCAAAAGGCTGCAGCAAAAGAAGTCAGAATTCTGTGATTATAACTTATACCTTAGAGCTTTCCATAGCCAGTGAGAAGTCATTCCAAAAATCGTCGAGACCATCACTTTCTTTTTCTGGTTTATCCTCTTCCTCCATAAGCTCATCTTCCTCTATAGGCTCATCTTCCTCCACAGGATTGTGGGTTTCTGAGGGCAGATCAAATACTGCTGGATTCGCATCATTTTCCCTTTTTCTTTTTCTTGGCACAGTTTCAGCATCCCCATCTACCTGGGAGCTTGGGTTAGTTTTTTTTTGTTTTCTTTCCTTAGGAAGAGCAGGGAACAAATGTGTTTCTGCTATCTCCTCCACACGGGTAGCAACCTACATTGAGCAGCAAGACTTATGGCTGGAAGATGAGAACTTTCAGCTTTTAACTGGAATAGATATAGCAAATAGCAAACATTTGTACTCCATTATTCAGTACAAAAGAAAGTGGAATTTGTGAAACTAAGAGGCATTACACAATTAGATGGTTGAACATTAAAAAGAACACTGAAAACAAAGATAACAGATTCGCAGTGCCCTTGTTGGTATCATATACTCCTCCGTTCACTTTTATAAGGCATGGTAGATATTTCAGTTTGGTCTACATACACATAAAATGAGTGAATCTACACACTAAATATCTCTAGATACATGTATTTTCCAAAAAAAAAGGACTTATAAAAGTGAACAGAGGGAGTACTAGTTTGTCAGTACAAGCATGTAGAACAAAAGCAATAATACAGTGCGTAAAAGTTAAAGTCCGGTAAAATATTGCAAGTGAAAAAAGTACATACAGCCAGATCTTGGATACGTTGCTCCTCAGGTCTTCTCTGCAATATAACTCTCTCAAACTGAACTGATGGCTGATAGCTGGGCAAAGGATACTGATTCATTAAAGCTGCACTTTGACCATACGGAACAATTTGACTGTTTTGGTCTCCATCATGCTTGGTTCATTTAGTTCATCAATTCCTTTGGTTACCAACCATGTTGTGAGAGTACCAGCTTGTTCTGATGGAATCAGCTGTTTGTTTTTCTCAGGGATCTGTTGCTTGTATGCTGCAGTGTTTTCATCTTCATCATCTGAATCAAGAATTATTATGGCTTTGCTATTTTCTTGTTCTGTTTGCTTGATAGAGCTACTGATCATACTAGTTTGAGCACTCGCCAAATAATTCCCATTGGGTTCATTCAGAGTAGAAAGGAAACTTAGCAATTGGAACTTCCGAGCATACACACTTTCCATGTCCTTGGTAACACTGCCACATCCCCAACTGCGAACCGCACTTCCAGCAGGAAGTGAAAGACCACTGATGGGGTCAGGAGCCTTCTTTTTTCTGCGGTAGTACATGCCTACAGAGACAGATGATTGATTACTAGTATACAAAATAGAAAAAAAATAGCAATGGAAGTAGCACTTCTGATGATATTCTATACAAATCGTATGAAAGGAATACAAGAAAAATATAAGATGCGTACACGGCAATTATAAGTACAAGCAGACGGTTACATGCGGATAACTGTAACAATCATAAAATACAATGGCCATTATACAGTAGTAATCAATGAACAAATAGGCACTATTATTCATAAGTCGTAGGTTTACATTAAAAACAGAGTTTTTTGTGCGTAGGAGGAACTAGGTATCAATCTCATTAATACAGAGCTGATGATCAAACCCAGGCTGGCTAGCCCAACATCCATGATGCAATACCGTAAACCTCTTGGTGACTATTTTTCTCATAGGTTTGCTCACAGAAAGACAGTCAAGCTAGTAGCCATACACTAGCAATGTTACCTGGAGTAAAATATTAGTGCAAACTCAAATACTGTTCTTTGCTTCTAATCATGCACAAAATACCCAGCCAAAAGATCATCTAAAGGAACTATATTCACACTAGCATTTCCAAGAGCAAAGTTGCTTCCACTTCCAAGAGCAAAGTTGCTTCCACTTCCAAGAGCAAAGTTGCTTCCACACCTACATATATAGAAGCTTGCAAATAACAATGTACCTGCAGGAAGCAGATAGCCACGATAACTAACATCCATGACCGTATCGAGCATATACTACCAAATAAGTACTGTATTTCTCATCTATACTACTATTAAAAGAGCAAACTTGTCTTGTTGGTATACTTTAAATCTGAGCCCTTCAATATCTGATCAAACGGCTCAGATAGTCCCAATGTTTGACAACTCAACATTGTCCGTTTTGGACCGTTTTGCCCTCCCACCAAATCACATAATACGACCAAATTGCCACTACCTTTTCGTTTTGCCGCTAATTACAAAAGATTGCCACCGATAAAAAAAAAAGAAAACGCGTCTCGCGTCGCCTCGCCGCTACAGCGCGTCCCGCCACGACGCCGCCTTACATTCCCCGCGCGTCGCCGGGCCGTGATTCCCCGACCTCGATAGGCGCCTGCCGTGGCTCTGCATGACGCGGAGCAACCCGGCATTCACCTCCGCAGAGGTAGGAGGTCGCCGGCGCGGCCGACCTAGAGGCGTTCTTGGAGGAACACCCCAGGATTGGGGACGGTGTGATGATTGGCGGACGGAGACAGTGGAATATCAGGGCGACAGTGTACGTGTGGAGCTGGGTTGGGGCGGGAGCTCGCCGGCACGCCTCTCTGCCGCGGAGGGCGACCACCGTGAGCACACCCTCCACCACCACGCCAATCTCGCAGAACCTCCGCGATGGCGTCCCTGTAATGGGGGGAGCACGAGTGGTGGCCATGGCCGGCGCCCTTGACATGAGGAGCACGAATGGTGGCCATGGCTGCCGTCGCCGCGTCGCGGCTCGGCCTACCTGCGTGATGGACATCACATCATCTCTGACCCCAGGGTACACGCGCGCAGACCAATTCCTTTCAGTTAGTACCTTTTGCTAAGATAAGACGAGGAGCTGACTGAATGTACAACCGAACGAACAGGATTTCCGCGAGCTGATCGTGTTGTCCTTCTTCCTGGTGACCTACGATGAATTCAGTTAAGCTACTAATCCTTTAATGCAAACTCTGCTCTCCTCCGATACAAACTCTCCTTCATCATCCGTGGTGCTGCCCGACACGGAATCCTTTCCCGTTCAGGCAGGCCAAGGTAAGGCGAAGGTATCTACAACTCTGCTCAACAACGTTTGATATGGACTCTGCCTATAAAAAGGACGCGATACTCTCCGACAAAATCACAGCTCAATCTCGATTGGAAGTTCCATTGCTCGAATTTCTGCCCGTCCTCGACATTGTCACGGTCCAGCCGTTCTGACATCCGCCAACTTCGCCGAAACTCCGTGCGCCTCGCCAGAACTCGCTCCGTGCGTGATTCACTCACGGTACCTCTCTTCCACGTCTCGGGGGCAATTCGTGTTTATCATATTATTTTCTGATCTAATTCAGGACGAGAGGAGGGAGGCTGAGGGTTGGGAATTTGGGATATCACACCCAACTTCAGGCCAGGAGTGCTTTCAGTTCACAATTTCTGAATTTCCCCGTATTTGGTGCTTGTATTGAGTGCGTTGATCTAAATTCTTTGGGCTTTATTTCTGTATAGTGCGAGGGAGAGGACATGAAGGAGGTTTACTTCTGCTCTGCTGTGTTCGACCTTTCTTAGGAAGTTCTGCAAACCAGATATTTAGCATAGATGTAAGATGCATAGTACAATGTATATTCAGGATATACCTAAATATGTTATAGTCTTTCTGATTGTATTTTAGAGTTTACTGTATTAGTTTGAAATTGTGATGGATTTCTTACTGCCGTTTTGTTTGTATAACAGAGATGTCATCCATGCGACTGATATTCTTCATGGAATTTGCAGGACACCAAAAGATCCACTGTTTCGGTGATTTGATGCCTGTAGCTGCGGCAAGAGATGATTTCAGACTTTCAGTAGGCTTAGCTGATCGGATGAATGCTTGAACGTAAGAGACGATAAGGTCAGATAAGCTTTACTTGGATGGATCTAATGCTGCTTCCAACTCATAACGCATTAAGCATAATTCGGGTCTGCCAAATGTTCAAACTGCCTGTATCCTTGCTTATCTCTTCCGGAGCTGGCTAAATTATTGTCATTGGAATATACGTGGATGCACCTACAAACTGAGCAAGTTTTACTGAAGTTGTTCTTGTCCCAGCGGTGAATAAATGTCTCTGTCCTTATTCAGAATCTGAATCAACAGCGTGTGGATTCTTCTCGGTAGTTCTAGGGAGCTGTTCTTTGCTCTCCAAGGAGGTTAGATCAGAACATCATCTATGTTATTTACCGGAGTCTCTGTACATGTATCAGTATATGAATGATCTTAAAAATATTAATTCAATAGAATGGTTGGAAGCGCATAAGTTACTCAGTGCGAGTGTGAGTGTTGATTGTGTTGTAATCTCATAAGTTCATGTGTTATAACTTGGATCCATGATGCAAGCAGAGTAGATTGAAAGTAATTGATGTTACTTTTGTTTTCCTTTGAGAGGATCGTTGCATACTGGAACAAATGGACTAACACTGGATTGAAATCCTACATATTTCTTATTGTCTACAGCCAAAATAAGGATGAAATCTACAGTAACATGTTAGATTCATATATTTACAATAACTTTTTGTTTTTAAAAATAGAGACGTGCGTTGCACGTGCACGTTCACTAGTAAAAAAAAGTGAAAAAAAAAACCGTAAATCCCAGGCCGGGCGCAATAAACCCCAAATCCCCAATCAATCAAGGCCCTTTCCCAACCACACGAACGCAAATGCAGCCTCCGTCGATCAATCCTAGGTTCTAGCTAAAGCCCCCGCCTTGCCATTCCACCCCTCCCGCGCATACCGCCGGCGTAGGCCTAGAAGGAGGGCCAGCAAGGCGGGATCACGCCTGACGGCCTGAGGGAGGGAGAGGAGGAGCGGGAGGTTCCGCTGGTCCCACCTCCAGCCGGTGGACGGCTCCGCTTGGGGGCCCCAGCTCCAGGCGGCGGGGAACGGAGGCGAGGGCGGGTAGCAAGGCCACGGCTCGCCGTCGGTTGGCACGCGGGAGAGGGGCCGGCGGAGCGGGGAGCGCGAGGGGCTCCCATGGTCCTGCCGCTTGCGCTCCCGGTTTTGCTCCTCGCGCTTGAATGCCGTGGACTTGGCTGCCCGCGGGAAGGGCTGGTGGCTAGGGTTTGGAGCCGGGGGGGAGGAGAAGCGCGAGAGGAAGGAGCGCTCACCGGAGGGCGCCGGTGGGGGGTCTTCGCTGGGGGCGGCGTCCATGGCTGCCGCTGCTGCCGGCGAGGCGCGGTGCACGGCGTTCTCGAGGGGAAAGAGAAAGGAGCGGAGTGGAAAAAAATGTCGTTCTTTGTTGTACTGCATTTACTTGCCGCGTCCTGAAATACAAGGCGCGATTGACTGTTGACGGTTTTTTAACTCACGATCTTGAACATTGATTGTATACCAAAGTAATATAGATTCGGTATTTGTAAATGGTATCTACCTATTTATCTCGTAAAATGATACATTATATATTAGTTTTGTACACATAATATTAGTTTTTTTTACGAAACACAGTACAAACGTAGACACTCACATACACGTGCACACACTCAAGCTTATGAACGCACGCACGCACATCCTACCCCTATGAGCACATCTGAAAGACTGAGTCGGCGGTCAGTTCTTGAGATTGACGAAGTCATCACAGGCGACTCGCTGTCGACGGGAACGTCGACTCCTACTGAAGAATATTTCGTCTAAATGAGAAATACCGGTGTCAAATCTAGGGTTTTAACTCTGTTGGGTTGGGGTACAACTACCCTCCTAACCATACAGGTTCCGACATACTATTAGTAAAAAATGATACCTAGTCAAAATTGTGCGGTCAAGACATGTGTGTGTTATATTTTGTTATGGGAGGAGTACTTGCACACTGGCTAAACCTTGTCAGTCATAAATCCACGGCAGTGACGATGCATTTGCAAGTCTTTTCTCAGGACGGTGGACATGTAAAATTTCTTGCTTGACAAATGTAAATATGTCAAAATCTAAATCGATCGTCATGAGTTTTATATGCACTTAATTGGTTGAATCATCCATATGTGTCCTCCCCTTTGCATGAGTGTGAGTTGTTTCCGCATTCTCTTCATGTTTTGTACTTGATTACAGTTCTTTTGCAAGGTGTTACACTGCAATATCTATTTTCTTACTTTCACGTATCCCATGTAATCACGTTCTCAATTGCATGAAAAGCATTGCACCATTTTCAACTGAATTGTGGAACTGGTTAAATGAAAATACTCCACGAACAAAAATTAGGGGCGGAAATTTCCGACAAACATGATGGATCATAAATTCAATGTTTTGTATCAAAAGAATATTCAATAAATAGTTCACCTTTTTTTCTTAACGAAAAACTTCCGATCCGACCTACCCTCAGACGTACATGAAGGTGGTCTGCTTCGCCACACGGTTTATGACTTGTAAAGCGTGGATCATATGTATTTTCATTTCTTGATTAGCTCGGTTATAAGATAGGGGTCCGTATTTTTCTCTATATTTCCTATTATCTTTAGTTGATTTGGTGCAAGATATAGGCTTTATTGTTTGTTAAGCTTTTGGATTTGGTTTCTAAAAGGTTTTTTTGATGATTATTTCGGGTAATGTGCAACATATCAATGTTAAGCCGATATCAATACACCTATGGTATGCAACAACGCAACGTCAAGAGCTAGTGAAGATAACGAAATGACAGGCCAAAGCGATCAATGACATACAACCACACCAATCATCCTTTGACAAAAATGGTTCTCCACAAGCAACACTAATTTGGTTATGGGCTCTCTTTCATTCTATTTTTCGTACGAAAAAATATCGAGATCGAAGAAATGAAATCAATATTGTTAGAAATATCCCAAAATATATTTTATTTTCTATGCATTTAATATTGTGGATACTGGTACATTTTTCTTTATACTTTGTCAAACTGTACAAATTTCCCCTTTGACAAAATATTACTATGTTCTCCGTTCCAAATTAATTGACACATATTTGGTATAAAGTTGTACTAAATCCACGTCACTTAATTTGGAACGGAGGGAGTACATCTTTTGGGAAGAATAGAGTAATTTATTAGCATTGATTAACATTCCTTATTTACTTCCATGTTTTATGGAGCTATAAATTGCTCCCTTGTTTGTAGAAGTACAAAGTCCAAGCTAGCCCTACCCAAGTTGTGGGGCATTTTACCTCATATAAGAGGTATTAGAAATATTAGTCTTTTTTTTTCTAGATCAATAGAAATATTAGTCAGGAAGTGCTAATGGTTATATCTTAGCATTGCTGCGTGAGATGATTGTTGAGATGCATGAGAGAGAAATACTCTCTTAGTATAAAACATTTTTCTCCATTGTACGAGATTTCTTAGCTTAGTCATACATTTTATCTTGTCATAATTTGAGGAGCATGTAAACAAT
The DNA here is from genome assembly GCA_947311845.1 of Poa pratensis. Classification (NCBI taxonomy): domain Eukaryota; kingdom Viridiplantae; phylum Streptophyta; class Magnoliopsida; order Poales; family Poaceae; genus Poa; species Poa pratensis. The sequence goes on along the minus strand of CAMZMU010000020.1, from coordinate 7,767,613 downwards.
AATTGTTGAAGATAGCGATACTAGGAGATAATGCATTGTATTACATTTTGTTGTCTTCTCTAACAACACGCAACATCTATATAAGAGCGTCTTATCGATCAGTGTAAATGCCCTCATTGGATTCAGGAGGGTCTTATAAAAGCTCGTTGTGTAGTCTCTTATCCGATTTGCATAAATACTGGAATCTTAAGTGATCTTCGTACCCTGTTAGGATGGATTGTATTGAGTGTACAATTATAGATTCAGTCGCTTTGAGCACAAATGGATAACCTGAGTGCGGGCAATGCGGTCGATCCAAATACATTTCGATCCTGCTGCTTGGGTCTCTTCTGACGCTTTCTCAAATCGTGGATCGATGCCATGACCAGCTGTCGTGCTTTCACTCATCCACACACCATCAATCACGTCAACGCTTTGTCGAGAACCGGACTAGATCAAACAAAATTGCTCTCACTGTTTCCTTCCATTACCACATAACGGACTGATGCCTTACACTTACTGAACGAAGGTGGCATCAGTCACACTTAAGCATGGCTAATGCTGCCTTACGAAGTTACGATTACAAAATTACATGAGCATCATCGTGTTCTTGGGCACCTTCGACAGTTCGATCAGGTCAGGGCATCAGCGAGCGTCCGGAGGAAGCGGTGGGCGCGACGAACTCGCCTTCCTCCCCGCCGGCGCCGACGTCGTCCCGGCTGCCTTCCTCGCCTGACGACACATATAGGCAACAAATCAACAGGAAGGAACATGAAAGTATGTGCATGAGGGGTCGACAAATGAGCCGTAATTAGTTACCAGTGCGACGGTTCTGCTTGCGTTCCTCTGCCTGCTTCTTCTCCCGCGACCTTTCTTGTACCAGAGAGCAAAAACCATCGCGATCCAGGTAGATAAAGGTAGAGAGCGGCAGAGTGCTCGATATATCTGCCACAGAGCGGTAGAGAGGACGGCAAGAACCAGAGCCGTGATGAAGGCTGTTTTGGACGCCATTCTCCTCCTCGCGCTCGAAGCTCGATCTCTTTGGCTGATCGATCTGCGTGCTGCGTGCCACCAGCTTAGGTCTATCTACACCGAACCATCGATCTGCACTGCACATGGCCGGGCAGCACATGTATATACCGGTGCATGAGCTAAGCTAGCTAGCTGCAGGAGCAATTAGGCATTTTGATGAGTAGCAAATAAAAGGAGGGATCGGTATCTCGTAGCGCTGCAGCCAAGCTACTGCTGTGTTAATAAAGGCTAGATGCCAACCGCGGTGATCATCAACAGAGACAGGTTGACGGTTGGAACTGCTGCCTACCGCGGCACTCACATTGAAGCTGGCTTGCAGGCCGTTCACGGCCCGACTAAATTGGGTTTGGGCGTACATCTGATATAGGCCGTGGGTGGTCCTTTCCCAGGCCGAGCTGGCATGTTGGCAAACCCTATATCTCGACCAGGTCGACGATAACGACCCGTCGCACACCCCCTTCGTGGGCCGGCCCAATACGATAATACCTCTAGTTCTCTGTTTTCTGCACTTTTCGGATATTTTTTCTTTTTTCGTTTTTTGGTTGTTTCTTTTTTCTTTCTTCTATTTCTTTTTTTTCCTGTTTCTTTTTCCGGATTTGAATATTTTTCAGTTCTTAAAAAATGTTCAAAACTAAAATTGTTCAGTTTTCGAAAAACTTCAAATTTAAAAAGTGTTCAGTTCATGAAAACTGAACATTTTTTGAAAAATGTTCAAAAGTAAAAAATTGTTCAGTTTTTGAAAACTGAACATTTTTTGAAAAATGTTCAAAAGTAAAAAATTGTTCAAATTACAAATTTGTTCAGTTTTCAAAAAAATGTTCATATTTGAAAAATGTTCACTTTTTGAAAAAAAATACAGTTTGGAAAATGTTCAAAAATAATTCATGTTCAAATACCTATTTTTGTTCACTTTTTGAAAATCGTTCAAAAATAATTTCCGTTCACAGACTTTTTCTGTTTGTCTTTTAAAATCGTTCAAAAATAGTTTCCGTTCACAGATTTTTTCTGTCACCTTTTAAAATCGTTCAAAAATAGTTTCCGTTCAAATACTTTTTTTGTTCACTTCTTGAAAATCGTTCAAAAATAATTTCCGTTCATAGACTTTTTCTGTTCGCCTTTTAAAATCGTTCAAAAATAATTTCTGTTCAAATACCTATTTTTGTTCACTTTTTTGAAAATCGTTCAAAAATAATTTCCGTTCTCACACTTTTCTGTTCGCCTTTTAAAATCGTTCAAAAATAGTTTCCGTTCAAATACCTTTTTTGTTCACTTTTTGAAAATCGTTAAAAATAATTTCCGTTCATAGAATTCCGTTCAAAACCAAATTCCGTTCAACGACGTTTTCAAAATCGTTCAAACTCAGATCCCGTTCAAACACACAATCCGTGCAACCGTTCTCCCATTTCTGTTCGAAACCAAATTTCGTTCAACGACGTTTTAAAAAAACGTTCAAACTCAGATCCTGTTCGAAACACACAATCCGTGCAACTGTTCTCCCATTTCCGTTCAAAACCAAATTCCGTTCAACGACGTTTTCAAAAATCGTTCAAACTCAGATCCCGTTCAAACACACATTCCGTGTTCAAAAATAGTTTCAAACATCTCGTATATGATCGTCGAAACGAAAAAAATACAACATGAAAGTTGGGCGAAATGTGGATGTTAACCTACTCGTCAAATAATATTTCAAACGGTCAACCGAGCGTGACGAATTCGATAAAATTTGGCTAAACAGGTTTCAAACATCAATTCAAAATTGAGAAGTTATAATCGACGAAACTCGAAACTGAGTATGGGAATGGAACCTACTCGTGGACCCGCATAATTTTCGTGTACACAACTTTCAAAGTAGTTCGAGTGTTAATAACTGAGTAGGGATCGTACTTGTATTTTTTTAGAAAGAAAACACGGAAGGGAATCCAGCGATGCGGTAGAACGCGCGGAAGCCAGAAGCCCAACGTGGGCTGGCTCGATAGCGTGCATGTCGTAGCGGGGGTGTGACGCGTCGCACGGGTCGAAGCATAGGCGATCCCGGCATGTTTGGCACTTGGTCGGATCCAAGCCACGGTCTTCCTAAGGCCGCCCCGTTGGGCGGATTTTTTTCCTTTTTATTGTTTTTTCTTCTGTTTTCTTTTCATTTTCATTTTCGTTTTCGTTATCTTTTTTGTTTTATTTTTTCTTTCTTCCTTTTTTTATTTTTTCACTTGTTACGATTTGATAAATTTTCAATTTTAAAAAATGTTCATAATTGAAAAAACAGATTTGAACAAATTTCAAATCGAATATTTTTTAAAATATATACATTTTATGAATCCTAATTTAACACACATGAAATTTGATTTTTTTTTGAATCCCAACATTTTTAAAATCTGAATTTTTTTACATTCTAATCATTTTTTAATGCGAAACTCTTTTCAAAATCGGAGCAATTTCTGAAATAGATAAATAAATGAAAATAAACAGAAAACAAACGCAACACACTTTAACTGGGCTGACCAAGTGGTCGGACCTTCACGTGTCGCAGCTCCTATATGCGGTCTTCTGGCGGCGGAAATGACTTACACCGTCTGAATGTCAAACCACTGGGCCGGCCCATTTAATTCGTGTTTTTCTGTTTTTCTTTTTCTAGTACTTTTCATTTATTTCTATTTTTGAAAAAAATTCAGATTTTGAAAAAAGTTTCAGATTTGAAAAAATGCTAAGGATTTGAAAATTTTCAGATTTAAAGTTCTCCAGATTCAAAAAATGTTCATATTTTGAAAATCGTTTGAACTTAAAATCTTTCATTTAAAAAAATAGATTTCAAAAAATGTTTAGATTGAAATGTGTCCGGTTCAAATTCAAGATATACGCATAGAAACAAAAAAGACAAATCCAACATGAATAGTGTAAAAAGACAAAAACATAAAATGACACTATTCACATAGCATTTTTTTCGCTTCTCTGTTTTTGTTTCGGATTTGGTTCTGAAAATTTTATGCAATGTGAACGCACGTCTTGTGAACACCCACCATTTTTTCAATTTTTATACCTGTAAATTTGAATTTTGAACAGTGATATCATGATACTTCACATCCGATTTAACTACAATTAATATGGATAGGAGAGAGTATCATTTATATCACTGCATATTTTCCGCCCCTTCAGTCGAGGAGTTCGAAAATCTCCACCATGGATTCCTATGGATGGATCAATTTTGGATGGACGTGGACTGGATCAAGTGTATTGGGATAGCAGGTGGCTGGCTAGCTGGCTGTAGTTCAACTTTGGACTTAGATGTCGATTCATTCCTACCTGGGCCGGCTCATTACTGTATTATTTTTTTTCTCCCGAGTACTTGGCGATAGGTTTGTTATCTAAGAAAAATGTGCAGATGCAGCACTTAATGTGAGCAACAATCTACGTACTTCGTGCTCTCTTATGTACAACGCACACGTGCACATACTGTTGCCCGTGAAATATTTTGGACACATCTCTCCTCTCGCAGCCATGTGGCCCCACCTCCTTTCACTTGTACTGTACAAGTAGATAAATTGCTACCGCTACCCAGGAAGAAAAATTCTTTGGGTCAGCCTAGATATAAGCAGTTGGGCAAATGATAAACAAAAAACTAAGATCAGCCACACTCTGAGTCTCTGACGCTGGTTCAAAGACAAAAAACCTGCTCACATCCGTTCAAGGATATGGGTTGTAGTGTTGCATGCACATATGTGGAGCCCAAATGTGACATTAAAATCAAGATTTATGCCATTTCTCCTTGCTTGATCTCTCACGCTCTCTCTTTTCTTAGCTGACAAGTGGGTCAGCAATCATCTTTGAACCGAACCATGAAGTTGATTCCTTTGTGTTGTCCAGCAATATGAACCGGTTCACTCCATATGATTTGAATCACTTTTCTACGACAGTGTGGCTGGTCTAATTGAGAAGTGGTTCGAGGAGATATCAATCAAACGGTTCTTTATAAGGCTTATATATAATTATTATCTTGACAAGTTGTTTGGTGACTGATACAATAGAATAATGTCGTCGACAACTGTCTTTGGCCCGATATACGTACGAGTGAGTGAAAATTGTTGGACACTAATAACTATTTTTTACAGTTAATGACTAGTTAGTTCAGTACGATTAATGTAGCAGACACTATAACCTAATAGTCAAGGGCACTATTTAACTTCAACTATGCTACTATTTGAATATAGTTTCCGATCGGCTCATTAGGTTGTATCATTTAAGATTAGTGTACGTATGACTTACACTTTGTGAACTTTACGGTTTCCACAATGACCGACTTTATAATTATCTAGTCTCGTCCACAAAAGATTGAACCGTTGGCAATTAATTAAACCCTCGTACATCAAAAAAATTGAATGGACTATGCGACGTGTGTGTCGCCAAGCCGTGTCCCCATAACAAAATAAGATGTTATTCTATGCGCGTGATAGGAGTAGAGGACTAAAACTCGGAAAGTGTATTTGGCTCCCCAGCTCCAGTGATACCGCTAGTATTTAAAAAAAAATTATGAGTTTCAAAAAAAAATCTTGAATGTTGCCAATGGTGTAACTCACAAACGTGCAAAAAAAAAACTTCAAATTCTTTGTATTCTGGGCTACACAAAAATGTCAAAATCGGATAAATTTGGAGATTTGAAAATATGAATATTTAGATCACACTTTTTGTTATTTTTGTGTATTCCAGAATACAAAGTATTTGAAGGTGATTTTTGCCACATTCGTTGAACACACAAAACTACATGGATAATGCTTTGGTGGCACATATCAAATACACGAAAAAACCACATGTATCCTCCACATATGAAGGGATGTTAAATTTCCTTATGAAACTAAAGCATATGAAACTATCGGAGATAAGTTGATTTAGAACATATTGACCTGTACCACTTATGGACCACGAGGTTCAAAGACTCAGACCAGGCGGCCCACATCTAGAAGCTCCATCGACCTAACCAGACATGCTAAAAGAGGACTCACTAAAGATTCCCTAAACCAGACATACATTGAAATAAGGTTACAAGATCAGCTTAACGTGTAAGACATCAAGAAAACCCTAACGTATAATATAGTCTCCTACCAAATTTATAATAACAGACATACATCGGAGTAACAGCAACCCTGATGCCCTCTGAAACAGTGATCAAGTATAGTGACATAGTACGGTTCAAATGAGCTTGTGGGTTGTGGAAAATGGACTGCCTGATGCACACTTGGTGGCCTAACCTGATGCATAATGCCTTTTAAGTAGTAAGTCAGGCAAAAAAAAATCTTGGACCCTGATGCACATAGCTCAAGCAGCTCCGCCCCTGACCAGAAGGACAAGTTCATCTATGCCCAAGTCAAAGCCCTAGCCTTCGTAGCCTCCATAGCCATTAAACCTAACTACATCTAGCCTCCATAGCTAGACGCTCTGAACTTCATGGTTTTGCTATCTTTCGTCATGTTTCCCTTGATTGCATTCGGGAGGTTCTTTGTAATGATTTATCGTGATCAATAAAGTGCTATATTCTCTAAAAAAAGAAATAGAGACCTACGTGAAAACATTTTCCTGCCAGTACCTCAATCTCAGTAGGTTGGAGTTACCAGAACAAAAATGCCCGGAGGTTTCGAGGTAGAAGAAAACTTGGATATTTTCTTTTCTGAAAGTATAAGGTTGTGAATTTTTTATAGGGATTCTTTTACTATGCTTTGCCAAGTGGCCCTCTCGATAGTACGACGTACATATGACCCAAGAAAATAGAAATTACATGTGACATAGCATATACATATTTTGCTACCTTTTTTATGGCCCACCATTGGCATGATCCACTTAATAAGGTGAATAAAACCTGAAACACTTATGGAAAATGTTAGTTTTGTAATACCTTGTCAAGAATCATCCAAAACCCTTTTGGGGATACTAGATGTACTTTCACGTCCAAGTTACTCGGGAGTCTGAGATCATCGGGGACATAATGCGGCGGGAAAAATAACAGTCCTTTGCTGCCGAGCATATTCCCCGTCATAGGTGAGGGTCGTCAGCATCTTCTTGGTTCGTTGATGCGGAAATTCAGGTTTTCTTACTAGATCAAGCCCGTCGTGAATCAGCAACAGGTGTTTGCAGGTTTCGTACGTTGGGAAGTGCGCTTGAGTTTTTTTGGTACTCCCTCCGATCGGTAAAGGTTGGCGTGACCAGTGAAGAAATTAGTACTAACTAAGTTGTGTTCCCACGCCAACCTTTTCCAACCGGAGGTAGTACATAAAATGCGCATTATGTTGGTGATAGGGAGTAGGTCATGTCTTGATGGGGAACACTGAGGTCGAAATCGAGCGTCGAGGAAGCAGATCATTTCCTTGCGGTAATCCAAAGCTAGCATGTCCGTTGAAGCTAATCACACTCGGGGAGCTAAAGATCAAAGTGTAGGCGAGTTATCTGCAATAGACCTAAATTGGAAAGTTTACTGGGAGTGTCTTTTGCGTTCTCACATCGGGCTAAAGGAGATATAGAAGCCATGTGCCCTTGGAAATAAGATTTCGAGCATGTCGTGTCCGTGATATTCTCATGTGATCGATCATGTGGGCAAATCCCAACAATTGGTATCAGATCGAGATTCAAGATTTAAAATCATGCTTGCCCCGGGGAGGCGACCTAACTAGCGCTTCGGGGCGGGCGATCGTCATTTGGCGGAGCGACACAGAGGGGAGCTGTCGTCGAAAAAGCGGGTGAAGGTAGATGATCATTGAGCGGTGGTGCCGAGGTGCGGCGCAGGAAGTCTTGTCAAGTTCATCTTCGGTGGAGTTATAAGAGTGCAAGATTCATGGGCGTGCGAGCTGGGATGTTGAGGCGTCGTTTATGAGTCGTCATTGTTTCCAAGTGCTCAGCTCTGTGAGGCCCCGTTGCAGTTGAAACACGTCACGGTCGAGAGTTGTCTGGTGACAGTGTGTCACCGAGCGCAAGGGGGGTACGCGACAAGTGTGTCTCGACAAGGAGGATGAAGCTCAAGCGTATAGTGAGACAAGACCAGTGAATGTGAGCCTCTTCAATGAGGACATGTCTCTCCATGAGATTGTGTGATCATCCGTCGGCATGTACTGCGCTAGGTGTGGCCGAAGGTGTCTGCATGGCAGCGTGACTCTTGAAGTTTGGATCATACGTAAAGGCCTTGAATCTGGAAGGAGTCAAGACCAGAGAGACTCTGAGGAGATGACAAGTCAAAATTATGAGAGATTGTTAGTGGTGTCTCATGCATTTGAGTCAAAGTCAGCTACGTTTGGTAGACGCATGTGTGCTAGCTAGTTAAGGTAATAAAAGTTGTTTGGGAAAATCTAATTGTGAGTCCGTGTACCAATAGGTTTTAGTAGTTTTGGGTCGGTCGCCGTGGTGCATGTATATATGCAGACGTCACGTACCAAGAAGATTGTACCGTGTACCTAAGGGGACTAGAAGGTTTTTAATGAGGCGGCTTGCTTGCTTATATATATATTGAAAATTTCAAAAATAAAATAAAAAAATAGGGCACGATATGTGCTCTTGGCAATTTGATTTCGAGTGTGTTGTGTTCGTGATATTATCGTGGGATCAATCTTGTGAGCGAATCTCAACATTTTTACCATGCAGTTATCTAAACTTCTGCATATTAATGCAAAACTCCAACTTAGAGTTAAAGGTGGTTTTTTTTTCTTTCTGAAAAGGAAGTTGAGACCCGACTCTGCATTGAAAAAATGCATACAACCTTGTTTATTAATTTATCCAACAAAGGTGTGACAAAAGCATACATGCATATAGATGTAAATGCATATAATTAGTTGGATTCGAACATGATTCTATGCAAAAGCTCAAGAACATCCATCACTGAGACCTAGCTAAAAGCCTACACGGTAAACAATACTCCATTTGTTTCAAAAGATAAAGCGTATAAATCTAGTCAAAAGTTATTGTCCACAAAATTGATCATCTACAATATTAAATCAATATCAATATATAGATCCACCATAAATTATGTGTTCATAGTTTATTTAATCATAATTGTAGATGCTACATAGTTTGTCCTATATATTTGGTCAAACTTAGTAAGTTTTGACTAAATTTATGTGCCTTATTTTTCGAAATTGAGATAGTACTTGGCAACGTAGATATGCCACTTTTGAACATGTATTGGTGGTATAAATCAACAACCGCCTACTTGAAGTGGTTTCTTTCCTACATATGCATGCATCAGTTGGGGACATGATTCCCATTTAAGAAAAAAATGTGTATTAATTTTAATTACAATAAAATGATTGGCCAAGCATTTTTACAAATGGTTGGCGAATGTGTATTATATTTATTTTTATTTTTTATCTTCATCCTGAAATTACAAAAAGCAAGATGGTACAGTTTATATCTATGTTCCGCAAGCGGGCATTTTATAGGCATTTATAGATATATAACTTATATCTAGTTAGTTCTATGTTACCTAGAGCCGTACCTACTAAGTATACATTTGTTTCAAGAATGCAAATGGGGTGACTTACCTTCTGAATATGTAAAAATGGATTTTATAGAGAATACATACATATAGTGCATGGTGATAACTTTGAACTCTAGCCCAAACCATCTGGAGCTATACTATAACATTACAGTCAAGGAGGCAAATAGCCAAGATATATATACAACACTGTTTAGAGAGACTGAAATTCTAACCAGGCAATACTTTTTAAAATGTCCTATTATTGTATCAACCAGACGTGTATTCATGTGAACTCCAAAGAAACGTGTTGAAATATTTTTGAATCCTAAAGCTACAAGGAGTAACCCACATATTAAACAAGCAGTAGACAACTAGCATCATTATTGTTTCGTTATGGGATAAAAAGGCCAGAAGACATTTACAAACAAATACCCTTATCGGAGTAGCAGAAGGAATAGGATGGATTTTGTCTATTCCCTCTCCATATAAAAAAAACCCATTTCTCAACTATGCACTGAAGTGACAAGCCAAATCTAAGATAGTGATAGACGCCAAGACCCAAGAAGCCAAGAACTGTTTAAACAGGAAGTTGAATGTGCTCTAGACTCTTGACTTACATACATAATTTTCAGGCAAAAAGAATAAAGTGGGGATGCACTAAAAAAGATAGCAAATTAACTTTAACCACAAAGAGAATATGTATTTTTATCCACCCTGATCATTGATTTAGTGCATGCATGATGGAAATATATGTGCATGTATGAGCTCTACAACTCACATCAGGAAAGGGACAAGTGAAGACAAATCAAGCCAAATCCTGCAATCCTAGCATGAACAAGGAAAGACAGACAGGAGCATGAAAGCATGGGCTAAAATAGGGGCATCCAAATATATTGAAACTTTATATATCTCTAGTGTCTGCCTGGCTCTCTTTTATCTGCTCCTTTCAAAAGACTCCTCTCTTTCTTTCTTCTTTTGCTTGGCTTTGTTTGTTTCCTCACCTATCTCTGCTACCCCTTTGCTGTTTTCTACAGTACTGCGAAAGTAAAGCTTGTTGCAGATAGCTAGCGGGTACTACACATCATTCAAACTAGCACTGCATTGTCCTTGACATAGTACGAAAAGAGCAAGCAATATGTTTGTAATTTTGATGATTACCACAGATCAGTAGAAACATGCCATGAAATGTCTATAACAAAACATTTCATGAATTGGAAAATATGGATCACATGGGTGTTCCAAGAGAAGTACACTTTTTTAAGCTAGACAAGTACACAAAAACACACTGTTCCTGTCTTTAGCTACCATGACAAAATCACTTCCCTGTGCCTTTTTTGATCTCTCCTAACAAAGGGCAACCACCAGCAGAAGTGCATGTGAATGAATGAACTAGCATTGCTGCCAATACAACAAGTACTTGTGGTATAATTAGCAAAGCTCATACAAGAGCAAATTCTACAAAGTTTGATGCTAAGCTTCTGCTACTTTTGTTCTTGCAAATTTCTCTTAGGGCAAAACGTTGCTCCTACTAGCTAGAGATTCTCGCGAGGAGCTAGCAATTGAACCAAACAAAAACAAACAGCTACCAGTTGACCCAAAGCTAGAGAAAATGAACCGCAATAAACTAGTAGTACTCGTCACGAATGACTTTACTTGAAGTGAAACAAATGGAAATTTAAGAAAGAGCTGAAATCCTTTGCAAAATACAAGAAGCCAATTAAGGAGGCAATTCAAGAACAATGGCGGCCTTGGTGTAGCTGCTGAACCCAGCACTGGCATTCCAAGAAGGAGAGAACTTGCCCGGCGGCTAGATAGCTCAGATGGATCGCCGAGCTAGGAAAAACTCACGGCATGATGAAGTGTGGTGACGCCGACGTGTCGCCTCCGCCACTGCCAGACGGGCCGGGTGGCGGGCTCCCCTCGGACGATGGCCCTCCCGCCGCGGCTGACAACGAGGACGACGGCTTCTTGCGCTTCTTCTTCTCGTAGCTGATCCCCCTGGCCCGCGCCTGCGTCTCCCGCACCTCGCGCAGGTAGAGACGGACGGCGCGAGCGCCGAAGGGGTTCATCTCCGGCGTGCCCCCGTTCTCCTCGTAGGCGGCGCGGAGGCGGCCGATGAGCGCGTCGAGGGAGCCCCAGGCCTGGCGCAGCGGGCACGGGCACGGCGCCGGCGGGTTGGGGTGGCCGTAGAAGGGGCACACCTGCGTGTGCACCTTGGTCTTGCCGAACTGGTCCATGTACTTGAGGAACTCCAGCACGTGCGCGCCGCTGCACCGCGACAGCGACAGCGGCGGCCGGTGGTTCCGCAGGTACTGCCCGAACGTGTTCCAGTCCCGCCGCTTCTGCGACTCGTACCGGCTCAGCGACGGCGACGACCCGGACGGCGAAGGCCCTCCTCCTCCGCCGACGCCCCCCACCGAGGTCCCTGCGGCTCCACCCGCCCCGGCGGCCGACGAGGACGAGCCGGCTCCGGATGCGCCGAGGGCGCCGCCGAAGATGCCGACGGCGCCAGGGCCGAGGAAGAAGCTGTCCTGATGGCTGGCAGCGTCCGGCGGCGACGGCTCCTGGCCCGGGATCATGTGATGACGGTGGTGGTGGTGGTGATGGTGGTGATCCATGCCAGCAGCTCTCCTTCACGACCTCTCTCGTCTACCTCCTCCCCCTTCTCCTTCCCTGCGCATTGCGACATGTTCGGACAAGAAAGACGCATCATTTCTTGCTCCGATTCAAAGATAGCTCGCAGGCTCGCTAGGTCAGGAGAATATGCATGGATGGATCCATCCGTCTTCCGCCAAGAGAGAAATCAATTAGAGGAGACGCCTTGAGCTAGCTAGCAGCTGCATACCTGAATCTGCTGCTGCTTCTGATCCAGCAGTAGTAGTAGAACACTCGACCGATCTCGGCTGCAGCTAGCGCGTGTGCATGCGCGTGCTGGAATCTTGGCAGGAGCTAGCGTGATCCAGTCATGTGCCCACACAACCCAAGCAAGACCAGCCCAAGAGCGCCATGCTCAGGTGGTCAAGCCATCCTGGAGAACCTGCAGAGAGAGAAAGGTAGAGAGATGGGGATGGATGGATGAACAGTTGATGGCGCTGGCCTGGAGGAGGGGGTGGGGTGGATGGGGGAGATAGGTTTTAACCTTTTGGGCAGTGTGGTGTGAGAAGGGGGAAGGTGGCATAGTGTGATAGTGAGTGATAGGAGTGGTAGGGTATTGGGCTAGGTCGCTCTAGACAGGGAGAGAATGGTAGGAAGGCAACAAGAGAGTTGTACTCCATCTTTTTTTTTTACTTTGGACTTTTGTTTAGTTTGAACTGTCTTCCATTATCTTGTCAAAAATTTGAATTTTGAACTTGTGCATGGCATGTTTAAAATTTCCGAACTTCCTCGAGTACATTTAGTTGTCATTTGCAAATTCCTGCGTTTCAAAATGCCGGGGTCTAATATAATTTTGTGTCATTTCTCCTACCTCATTTTTTCTCCTATCAGGGCTTAATAGACTTGATTCACGATTATGCCCAGATGGAAATTAAGCAAGCAAGATTTGATTGTTCTGTATATTCACTGCTAGTTTAATTTCTTTTGTAAAAAATGCATAAACTAGCTAGCTGGTACGCCTTTTGTGAAGGGTGTATGCATGTAATTCCTTCCATGCCCTGCATGACATGACTGCAGGATAATCTGGAGTACGTGATGGTCACTTCCTTGCTTGCTTCTTTTTATTTCCTTGTCGCCTTACTAATTTTGAACATCTTCTTTTTTATCCTGGCACTGCAGCTAGCTGTAGCGGGCCAACTGGGATGGGATGGTGCTTCCATCGGCGTTGCACGGGCACTGATAGAAAAATGCACAAAGGAACAGGCCACTCATGTTACAACTGTAGACGACATGAAATATGGTACGTGGTACACAAATATCATATATGTGTGTCCCTTGAATATACACGTATATTGTATGGATAGTTTTGAAAACTGTAGGCCATTGACTACTGGTCAAGATTCCATGTTCCACCTGACATCATGAATCCTCTCGTCACTATTTCTTCTTCTGTACATATAAATTTGCTGGCTGTTTCTTGAAATATTTTTCCTTCAAGATGTATTTACAAAGCGAGTGACTATTCATAGTTAGAAATAGACTAGAAGGAAAAGACGCGCGTTGCCGCGTCCGGTCTAATACAATCGACGATAAATAAATAAATATTTTTTTAGCGAAACGTATAAATATAGTAGCAATAATGAAAATAGTAGTACCACTCGCTCACTCTCTTGCAACACGATCACTCAGACATCCTCACATAAACATAGAGAAATAAAGAAAAGAACATGATTATGTGAGTTGTAGCAAGAATATAACTACACCACTCAAGAGATAGAATACATGACCCCATAAAAAAGTTTAATCTCTCAGATACTTAGTTAGACAATTAAAATACGACCATAATTATGAAATGTCATGAAAGCTAAATTGTGTACATGGTTCTATGAAGATTCCAACAAAAGAATTGAACAAATTTCCGACAATCCGTAGACAATGTACGACATATATGATGAACATTGCAAACTCAAGAGATGATTATTCATGACTTGATTAGCCATTGAGACAGGGTCATATATTTATTGTAATGAAATCAAGTAGACTTTTCTGCATTAATTATTCCACAGGCAGTAATAGTTGGTATAATTATGTCCTGGGAAATTCAATCAATTCGATCGAGTACAATTGATACTATGTAAATGGAAGAATATTCTGTCGATAAATACTAAATAATGCACACAAAAAATAGAGCAAGGTGAGATCTTAAACGGTTTACATGCCATTTTAATCTGAGAATCAGATCCATATTACATAAAATAAAATATAAACTAAAATAAATGGCATGAATATCACCAATAATTTTGAGTATATATCTAATTGCAGAAATGCCCATCTCTAAACATGTAGTTTTTCATCTTCACTATACTTCACATGCTATTTTATCATTGTACAATCATGACTTTTCTGCACTCTAACGAATTCAGATGAGGCTAGACACACATAGCTTCTTTTCAGTGTATGCATCCAACCATCTACCAAATAAACACACGCACTTGCTTACATAATACATTCTCTTAATATTAATGACATATAAGCAAATAAAGTGTAGGGAAAAGGTTCACAAATAAATAACACATGATCTTTTATCAGTAAATAAAGTGTAGAAAAAAGGTTCACAAATAAATACACACATGATCTTTTATCAGTAAGAAGGTGCCATCCAACAAAATGCGTCTAACTCATCATACCACCCCCATTCACCATCGAATTGTGGCTCATGGTATCAACCGCAACTGCCACCATCACCGAGTCGAGCACCACTAACAGCAACAGCGACATCGACGGCCAATGCGAGAGATGACATGGGTATTCACGTGCAATTACTGCGAGAGATGTAGGAAGTCTTTCACCTCACGGGCCGGCGTTGAGTGGCTGCAAAAATATGCATTGACGGGGAGCGTACGTGGCTCCGTATTCCAAAGGGCTTAATGGAGCCAGAGGTGTGTGCGGAGAGATGGGTAAAATTTACAATGGAACAAATGTTTTTGGTAGAATACAGATCGAGGGAAGCGGAGGGAGAGAAATGATGTCGTGTGGCTTAGTCTGCGCGATGCTATTGTGGGCGCTGGCGGCAGAGAAAGGATAAGTGAGAGAGTTGTCGTAAACTACCTATAGCTTTGAGTTCACCACATTTTTTTTTAGAAAAAATCGAAACGGCATGTCTAGGTTTCTTTATTTGGCCAATAAAGCATACAACTACGTGTATGTATTGTACGTGCTTTTGAATTTTTTTAAGCATTTTGTATTTTGTGCTACACAAAAAAGAGATTTTAAGGGTAATAAAGTTATTTTCTTTTTCACGGTCACAATTTTCTTTTTTTGTGTAACTGGGAATACCATTTTCACCAAAAATTTAGCAGATTTATATATATATAACATGTGTATGTATCCAACTTATTTTTTGTGTAGCTTTGAACTATAGATGGGGTCCATGGTCCACCATGGTGTAGTGTAAAGCTTAGTATTTAACTAAATAATATCTAAGTGGGGTCCATCTTGATGTGGACATGTGAAGTAAGGAGAAGGCAAGAATCCTAGGGAGCTTAGTATTTATAGAGATTCATATAATTGTACAATAAGGGGCCCTCTGATTCATATGAGTAATGGTGGAAAACTATAGGAATAGCAAATTTTCTTTATTGGCGCTATTCAACCATTTGATTAATCTTTTTCGTTTATAAATATTTATTTTGTTGCTATTTCTTCAAATAAACCTTTTCCTTTTGAGATCTATTTACAGTGGGGGTGGCTATTCTCACTTGAGTAAGGAGTAGTTATTTCACACGCAATCTTGATGCTCTTACAAGGAAGGTATTTTCATCGCTTTGTACCGGCACGAATACTACTTAATGAGAATAATGGATGATTAGCAAAACCAAATTCAAAACATGAAATTTAGCATTAATATTGTCTAAGGATTCACAAAAATCCCATCCCACATGTGCATCGAGACACTGGCATGACATATCGTTTGCAATCTATTTCTATCTATAGGGTTAACACAGGAGCCTTCGGGAAACATCATATACAAATATAGCTGAGATAAAAATAGTAGTATGCCACTACAAGTCGGTTCTCAAAATATACAATGTTAGTTTACCTTCATAGACGACATTACTTTGTTATAACGGCGGGCTCCAATAGATTTTTCTTTCAAAAAACATAGCACATAATTTTTCGGGATCTCCACAAATTCTCTCATAATACATCTAATTCAAAATGCATGTCTTTATAGGGGAACTGGGCAGAAGGAAAAGAGGCTCCTAGCTAAAGTTGTCTCGCCCTGCTTCAAAACTACAGGGCGCGCGCTACGGCTTTGACCTAATGGCCTCCGTTTGCTGGAATCGGAATAGTTGAGAACAAAGTGGCGAACGGGTGCGTAACGCGTGGGAATCTGCCGAACAGTTCGGGCCAAATCTTGAAGAAAGCTCAGAAGCGTTGTTTGATGAGCCTGCGCAGTACTTCCTCCGTTCCAAATTAGATGACTTTCATTTGTCCACATGCGGATGTATCTAGACATGTTACAAGTATAGATACATCTGTATGTGGACAAATGGAAGTCATCTAATTTAGAACGGAGGGAGTATTAGGTAGGGAAGTCATCAAGATACCACTTTGGTCATCAATTTATAAGCAAACACATTGCATCACATACAAAAATCCGTTATGAAATAATAAATCTACTAATTACCGGTAATATTTTATTTCTAGATGGTCAAACTTAGGTTATGTATGTAATCTAACAAGATTTTTATCTTAGACCGAACCTATTATTTTTATTTATTTGTGAAGCAAAGGGGTGTATGTGCCCTGGACGATTTAAACCACTCATTCTGGGATTAGATCTGCTGATTATGGGCTAGGGCAGCAGACATATTCAATGCATGGACAGAATCTCATCTCTGTGTATCTGGAGTTCTGGACCCAATACTACATAAAGAGGTCGTAAAACTACTAGTACTCCTCTAGATCAAGCAGCAGCCAATTGAAGCAGAGGAGACAATCGAATGTGAAACGCTGGGCAGGCGCCGCGACATACGACTCCCAATAATTCTCCTGGACAGGAGGCTAAGCAAGGGTGTTGGACATAACCAGCTGAGCTTGAATTTTTTGCATGGATAAATTACATCGCGTCAAAGTGAGTCCACAACGGTCGTCTCTTCTCTGCTGAGTGGCCCATGCATGAACATGCGCCCACACAAACACATGCATGTACAAAAACACTCACTCTCACTCGATCACCAACCAGTTCCTCTCTCTGATCTAGAGAGAGAGAGAGGAGAACAGTCTCTTGTCAGGAGAAAGAGTTTGAAAGTTGTTTGGAATTAGCGACGGGGGAGGAGGACGATAGTGACAAGTGAAAGTTAGTCGCATGTGGTAAAATTTGTTTCCGGAATCAAAGACGGGATCGATATGAGGCCGGCAGGCAGGCAGGATACACACTACAGTGGTGCACTAGTACCTCTCCTCGATCCCAGCCTAGCTAACAAGCTAGATCGTAGTATAGATCTAAATTCAAAAAAAAAAAAGATCGTAGTATAGATCTGGCCACGGCCTCTCTTCACTACACGCACCCATGCATCCAATCCCTAAGAGCTTGTTTAACACCCATCATTTCATTTCATTTGACAAAAATAAAATGATGGCATCATTTCATTTTATTTGGAAAGTGAAATGACAGGGTTAGCAATAGGAAATGAGATAGCATATAATAGGCATTTCCTAGAATTCCAAATGAAATGACATGTCCAATTTCATGCCATCCAAACAGGTTAGGGATGGAATTACAAATGAATTTCATGATTCCTGCTCGAAATGATGGCTACCGAACGACCTCTGATTCTCAAGCTGACAAGATGTCATGCCAATCGAACAATTAGTCTGGATGAATCATGCTTAACTTTTTAAAGCAAACAAAAAAAAAAGTGGAAAGTGAAGAGGAATATTGATAGCTACAGAAGGAGAGTATGCATTGTATGTAAGTCGTTGAACAAGCTTATGATAGGTCGTTGTCAGACGTAGCGTCGTGGTCTCACAATCAAATCATGCAGATCGTTAAATGGATCAACCAAGGATATGTAGTGGAGGAACCAAAGCCAAGAACCAAATATATTTTCCAGCGTTCTGGGGCCGGCACGATCGGTCGATATATATCCCCTATACCGCTTGCTCCGTCCATCATGCATGGACTGGAGCTCTATAGCACTGTTGCGGCGGGGCCGCCGGAGATGCTCCGCGGTATACTATGCACGTCGACGACGCCAGGACGTCCTGATCGATCGAAAAGCCCCGGAATGATAGGAGAAGGAGATATGGTGCGATGGAATATGTACAGCTAGCTTGCACGGTTGCGCGCTAGCTCTCCTCTCAGAAAGAATAATCGGCCGAACAAGCATGGGCAACGCTTGGTTCTTATCCCCACTGCTTCCCTAGCTAGCTCTAGATCTTCTTTTTAATTCTTCCCTTTACTGTTTGCATGCGTGCAAACCTGCAGTTTTTTTTTTCCTTTTTTGATCAAAGGGGCATGCCCCATCTTCATTAACGAAACACTACCACAATCGAGCCGTATGTCGAGCGTCCAGTAATTTGCCGAGCGCCCGCTCGGCAAACAAGGCTGTATACCGACCACACACACAAAAAACACTCGGTAAAACAATGCCACTCACTACAGGAATAGTTCTATATGCCTACGGCCAAATGCCGTCGGCATAGGCATAAATGCCGTCGGCTTACACCTATGCCGACGGCAAATATATATGCCGACGGCATTTGCCGTAGGCTTCTGCTCCCTCGGCATACAAAGGAAAAACCGTCGGCACACAAAAGCCGTCGGCATATGACGAGGGGTAGACTCATCAAGACCCATGGTTAAGATCACTAGGTTATGAATATGGGGGAGAGAACGTGGTAGAGCTGGAAGTATCGTCGGCTGACAAGCAGGGCAAAGATTTTACCCAGGTTCAGGGCCCTCGTGTGGAGGTAACACCCCTACGTCCTGCCTGTCTGTTATTGATTTGTGAATATGATGGTTACAAGGATCCCGGCGAGATGTCGATCTCGCTAGGGTTTGTGGCTCTGGTGGTTCGTTGTCTGGTTCGATGGCCCTCCCAGTCCTTAAATAATAGGCTGGGTCTCGGGTGTTCGTAACCGACTCGATTTACAAGTAAGGAAACTCTAAACCGACTATTGCTTCGCCAAACTTGGAGGATACTCCATCTTCGTGGGCCTCCCTTCATGGGCTTCATGTAGGCTCTGATAGTTGGGCCTAGTCGATACGTGCACCAGGTACCCTCATGGTAGGGTACCCGATAGGCATACCCATGTCAGTAGCCCCCGAGTACTTGTCTGATTCGAAGAGTCGGGCATGGACTCATACATCATGCACGTTATATATTTTTTACATCTGTATTTAGAATTCTTATGAAATAGCACATGTTGGCTATGTCGAGTGTTTCATCGACTATGAGTTTTTGCTTATGATAGTCAAGGGATATTAGCTTAGCAGGCCCGGCACACACGACGGATCGGGGCCGTTAACTACCATTTGTGGCAAAACCATACTAGCTTTCAATCAAACTCGAGTCCCCGGACTCGAATCTGGAACAAACTGGACAGACTCGAAACGGCCGTTGAGGTCTTACTGAATCGAACTGCAGTATAGTTTTGAATCTACCCAACGCGTCCGTCGGGGATTTTCATCATGTCTGCTGACACGGAACATTTAAGGATAACGCTGCTGGAGCGGTCCTTAGCCCAGCTCGACTGATCGGCGGGTCTTACCTTTGCACTATGCATGCAGCATCCAAGGATCGTCGGATCAACTCGGGAATATTTTGAGTGTGATTTTGCTTATGAACTTAGTCGAATGTTTCGTCGACTGACACTTTTGCCATTATTCTATCGGGTGCGCGACAGCGCTCCCGATGGGAGTAGCCCCCGAGATTGTGCTTTATTGCTTGCAATGGAGGATAATCTCAAAATCTTTTACCCTGCACATTTTAGTCAAAGAAATTTTTTGATACGCTCCCGATGGGAGTACGATGCTGCAGTCGAAAGAATTTCGACTGGCCTCTATGACTTTGCTAAAAACCAACCGAGACTTATGCGAGAGACCACCCGAAGATATCATCGAGTGACTTTTATGCCAGTTGTGAGAGAGAACAACGTCAGCAATGACGCATTTTGCGACTGCTATCTCTGACAAGCGGTGGCGTGCTTGGAGAGGCTTTGATAAGACGTGACCCTGTTTTGTGGGCCCGTTTTTGCAGAGCTGACCAGGGATGACGCCGCGTGGACTTGATTTGACCGTTCGGCGCGATTTTCACGGGGCGTGATGATGGCTTCCTGGATTCTCGTGCGTAGTGGGCGGAGTGGCCGGCGACGGTTGCTCTCCGTGGCTGCCACGTGTATGGCCAGATTTCGCGCGGAGCGTATGCATTTGTTTTGACGGTTACGATCATTTTGCGATCTGTGGTAAATAGGGGGGACGGCGCTGGCAGAGTTTTTTACTTGCCATTTACTCCCTGCGCCGCCCCTCGTCTCATCTTCTTCCTCGCGCCCACCTCCATTGCTCTGCGCCCAAGCTCTCTTCTCCACCCTCCTCCATCGTTGCAATGGCGAAAGGTGGAGGCCCAAGCGTGGTGCCGCCGCCGCTGCCGCGACCGATGCGGCCAAGGGCAAGAAGTCTGTGGCGGGTACATCTGCATCCGCCGCGCTGAAGAAGGGCAGCGGGGACTGGGCGAAGTCCACCGTCAAGGACGCCCATCTGCTCAAGCTCCGCGAGCAGGGATATCTGCCTCCCGCGGAGCAACTCGCCGTCCGCGCTCCATCGCCCAAGGAGGTATGCCCCGAACCACGCGCCAACGAGCGCGTTTGCTTTGCGGAGTTTGTGTCCAGGGGCTTCTCGCTTCCCCTCCACGACTTTGTTCGTGGCCTCCTTTATGCCTACGGGGTGCAGATCCACGATCTCACCCCGAACGGTATTATGCATATTGCGTGCTTTATCACGCTATGCGAGTGCTTCCTTGGCGTCGCACCCAGCTGGGCGCTATGGAAGACCATATTCATGGTGCGACCCAACAGAGGAGGTGGTCGCACCTACCCCGTGGGCGGCTGCGGCATCCAGGTGCGCAGCGACACCCGCTATTTCCGCCTGAAGACCGTCGACTCCGCGCAAGGCTGGAGGAAAGGGTGGTTTTATGCGAGTGTCGAGCAAGAAGGAGTCGCCACCTTCTCGACTGCAGCTTACGTCAGGACCAAGGCGTGGGATCACCAGCTCTCAGCCGAAGAAATGGAGGAAGCACGCCCTTTGCTGACTCGAATCGACGGACTGCTGGACAAGGTCACAGGCATTCATTTGATTGCCACCTTTGTGAAGAGGCGGGTGTGGCCACTCCGTGCCCGAGCGCACCCCATGTGGGAGTTTGAGGGCGCGAGTGACTCCACTCGGATGAGCCCAGAGGAACTGTCAAGGAACGAGCTTGTGACGCACGTGCGCCACATCACCAGCCTGACGACAGCCGACCCTTGCAACATCGATTGTCCCGTTACGCCATACGGGACGGAAAACCCTTTGCTTGAGGTATGTCTGTAGTTTAATAGTTTGCCACTCGTAGTTTCTACGATATGTGTTTTTTGATTCTGACTTTGCAATTTGTGATGTATGCTATGCAGGGTCACTCGACTGCTGCCTCCCTTCCTCCTCTGCCTGAAAATGGCGAGACTGAAGAAACACAGGCACAGGTGGTGGACCCAAAAGGGGATCAGTCGCCCATCCCTTCTGCCACCACTTCACATGTGGAGGAGGTCGAGGAGGAAGCAGCAGAAGAGGTTCAATCTGAAGACAAGGCCACCTCTGACCAAGAAGTCGATACCGCGCCACCGAAGCGGCGTCGACTGGCCAAGAAGGCGCCTTCTGCTGCAAGTTCACCCGCGAAGGAGCAGGGCTTGGAGGATGACGAGGAATCAGGTTCACCACCTGTTTTCCAAGCCGCTCCTTTGCGTGCGTGCTCAACAAGCTCAACTCTTCCTCTTCAGTCGAGTGGTACCCCAGCCTTTGGGGGACCAATTTTTGGCGACTCCGAAGATGAGGAAGATGAGGAACACAGGTATGTGTGTTTTGAGTATGAAATTTTGTGCTGTCACATATTTGTGCTACCGTCTTTTTGCTTTGTTGTGTTGCCACAGCGCTGAAAACAATCAGCCTGGGACTCCTCCAGTCGAAAATGTTCCAACCCTGGAGCACTCGAATTCTGCACCGACTGGAAACGAGGCTGCCCAGCCAATGGCCACTGACGCTGTCGTTGAGACAGCCAAGGCGGCAACTCCAGATGTCGGGACATCAGTCGCGGCTCCTGAGCCGTGGATGAACCACGTGAGTAGTTTTTTGCTTGACCCGTTTAGTTGTAGGCTGTGAGAGTTTGATTTTTGCTGAATTCGTGTGCTCGCAGCCCTTCTACCACACCTTGGCAGATTCCGCCAAGGCTTATGTCCAGGTGGAGCAGGAGAGGGACACCATGCGCGCCGAGCTGAGCGGCTCAGTCGTGAGTTTCCTTTTTGCTTTTGTTTTGCCGAACTTCTTTTTGCAATGCTTGATTTTGTCGAGTATTGAATGCACGTGATTTTGCTGGGCCAGGCGAGAAGAAGGAGCTGGAAGACGCACTCGCCGCGCAGCGCGAAGAGTCGAAGAAAGAGCTGGCTGCCGCCACCAACTCAGCCGCTGCACGCGAGCGAGATATGCTGACCAGCTCGCGGCACTCGCGCAGGTCATGGGAGGTGAGTAATCTTTTCTCCTTTTGATATGACGATATAACTTGTCGAGTGTCGTAAAATGACTTATGCCTGTTTTGAATTGTGCAGAAGCTGTTGGCGCACCGGCCTCTGCGGACGTGGCGAGTGACGATCTTTCGCTGGAACAGGCTGTGGGCGGCTTAGGCGCTCTATGCAACCAGGCGAAAGAAGCACTCGCCAAATCGACGAGCACACTTGGCGCTGTATACCAAGTGGTGTTCCCGACTGGCGTGTGCCGTCGACGGTGGATGACTTCGCCACGTGTTTGGCCCCGGGACGTCCACCATGGCGGGTTTCGCTCGCGCCAACACGGTACGCGGATCCGAGTCCACCATCAAGCTTCTTATGGGACATGGGATAGATTGCGACTATGAGGCAGCACTGTCTGCGTTCCCTCGAAGCCAGATGGGAAGCCCATTTCCTGAAGGGGGTGAGCGGAGCCGCCGCGCGACTGGCCGAAGTTTTTATGAACACCATGGAGCGCCGGGCACTCGAGACTGCCAATCGTCTGCTTAGGAAATCGAAATCTTAGGTTTAGGGTAGCTGTACCCTTTTGCTTTTTTATGCCTTGTAATGATACCTTCTGAACTGCGCGAGTCTGCGCTTTGTTTGTGCTACCTTGTTTATGCAAACTGTCTTTTGCTAATGTCTTTCACTCGAAGAGTTGTATGCTTATGACATGAGTTTAGCTTCTGACACAAACTTTGTGTTTGTGATTATGCTCTTTGAACAGTCACGAGAACCTGCTACTGCGACTAGTTCCTCGCAGGCTCCAATCACCACCCGATCCCAGGGTCAGGTGGCAAATGATGCCAAGGTGATGGAGTATATGAAGGCCAAATTTGTGAGAATGGAGCAAGATCTGAAGGACGCCCAGGCTGAGCTGAATCGATTGAGGGCAGACCCGCGTTGGCCACCCAACGCGAGGAATATGTGCTCGGGGAGATGGATCTTGTGAACAGGCAACTCGAGTGTAAGTTCGAGTCTTGCTCTGTTTACAAGCTTTTTGCGTAGCTTTTGCCTTTTGATCTGACTGGTGCGCCCGTGTTTGTAGGCTTTGTCGACAACTTCCAGGCTGAAAAGATTCGCGTGGAAGGGCGTCTGGATAGCGTGGTTGACGACCCTACGACTGGGCGTCAACACTTTTGGCTTGATAGGTACCATGCCCGCATACTCGCCACCCTGAAGGATCGCGTCTGGCGAAGTGCTGAACTGCTGGAGTTATGCCGGGCAGCGTTTATTCGCCTGAACGAGACTCTTTTTCCTTCGGGGCCACAACCACAAGGGATTCGTGCTGTGTTGAACATCTTCCGCAAACAAATCCCATTCGAGAGTTGCTGTCTCAGAACTTGTGATTGGAGCCAACGCTGCAATGGCGTATATGCGTAGTCGAAAACCAAGGTTGGTGTTGCGGACACCTGCAGCCGGAGAGTTCTCGAACAAAAAGACCTGGATGACACGATCCAAGCTGCGGAGACACTAATCGAGTGCACTCGCGAACAGCTTTGCGGTCCCGAGCTGCCCGTAAAGGACGAGCCTGAGGATTAGAATAGTTTGCGAGTGCAATTTTTGTATAGGGGCAGCCCCCGAGTGTAATTTTTGACTCTTTGTATATTGTATAGTTTGTATACTTTGATTTTTTGTCGAGCCCCCGAGTCAGTCGAGCGGGGTTTGTGAAATATGTGTTGGTTGTGAACCAATGACTGTGCAGCCCCCGAGTATTCGAGTGCGGCTGCAGAGTTTTTGTGTTTTTGTGTGGATCCTTGTTACGCAGCCCCCGAGCATTCGGTGCGGCTAAGGCATTGTGTTTCTGCAAGAGCGAGAGCTCATTTGATCAATAACACAGCCCCCGAGGGTTTCGGGTGCGGTTAAGGTATGAATTATGCGGGTAGTAGTACAAAGAAGTCGAAGGAACATTGATTTTATTCCTCTTTTGAATGTTAGGCTGCAGGCCGCCTCATTAAAAACCTTCCAGTCCCCTTAGGTACCCTGGTAAGGAAAAGAGCGCGTCTGAAACCTGCAGCCATCCGACATATAGCCTATTACATTGTGAGCACTTTATGCGTAGAAACGGCGCAGATGCGCAACGTTCCAAGGATTATGAGAGAGTTCGCCTGTCTTCGCGTGCTTCAGTCGATATGCGCCTCCACCAAGGACCTCCGTGATGATGAAGGGACCCTCCCATGGGGAAGCGAGCTTGTGCACCTTCTTTTGCTTCAGTCGAAGAACCAGGTCACCAACGACGAAGGACCTGGTTCGCAGTCGACGGCTATGGTAGTTGCGGAGATCTGCTGGTAAACAGCTGTGCGGGCCAAGGCCGTGTCTCGCGCTCATCGAGTAAGTCGACTGCATCTTCGAGTGCTTCTTCCGCGTCTTCTTCATTGTATGCTTCAACTCGTGGTGCATTGAACCTTACATCTGATGGCAGAATTGCCTCTGCACCATAGACCATGAAGAATGGGTGAACTGCGTAGAAGTGTTGGGAGTTGTGCGTAGGCTCCATAGCACAGATGGTAGTTCTTCGACCCAAGCACCCGCAGCTCTTTTGAGTGGCACCAGGAGGCGCTTCTTGATCCCACTCGTCACAAGTCCGTTGGCCTTTTCGACTTGGCCATTGGATTGTGGATGTGCCACGGATGCGTAGTTGAGCGTAATGTCCTGCTCTTTGCAGAAGGTTTTGAACTCCTCAGCCGTGAAGTTTGTGCCGTTATCAGTGATGATACTGTTTGGGACACCGAAGCGGTAGATGATGCTCTTTATGAAGTTGACTGCCGTAGTAGCAGTCGAATTTGTGATGGGGACCGCCTCGATCCACTTTGTGAACTTGTCGACTGCCACCAGTAGGTGAGTATGCCCGCCATGCGATGATTTTTTGAGTGGCCCAACCATATCGAGCCCCCATTGGGCGAAAGGCCAGGCCAGCGGTATAGTCTTCAACGCCGATGCGGGTGCGTGCGGCCTTGTTGCGAATTTCTGGCAGCCGACGCACCTTTTGACTATGTCCTCCGCGTCTTTGAGTGCTGTAGGCCAGTAAAACCCTGCGCGAAAGGCTTTGGCTACGAGTGATCGACTGCTGGCGTGATGCCCACAGGTACCTGCATGAATGTCTCGAAGTATGGCTTGGCCATCTTCGAATGCGATGCATCTTTGGAACATACCTGATATGCTGCGCTTGTATAACTCGCCGTTGATAACGGTGTATGCTTTTGATCTTCGAGTCACGCGTCGGGACTCGGTTATGTCATCTGGTAGCTCGCCACGGAGTATGTAAGCCAGAAAAGGTTGAGTCCAGGTTGGCTCAATGAGAAATACCTCGACTGGGGGGTCCTCTGTGCTAGGCATTTGCTTTTGGGTGGCGTAGTCGACGGAGGAGGCTCTCGTTTCTCCTTGATAGATCTGTGTTCGATGCGCTCGAGGAAGACACCAGGTGGAATTTGTGCGCCAGTTGAGCCAAGATTGGCTAGCATGTCTGCTTCTTCGTTACTTTCCCTTCCTATGTGCCTCAACTCGCAGCCCTCGAAGCTGCCCTCCAGTGTGTTGTACAGGTCGCGATAAGCGATCATGTTGTCCGCGATTGCGTCGCAGGCCTTCATTGTTTGCTGCACCACGAGATTGGAGTCGCCGTAGATCATCAATCGAGTGCACCCAAGTGCTTTTGCCATCCGCATGCCATGGATCAGGGCCTCGTATTCAGCCTCGTTATTGGAGGGTAGTTTGAATCCCATCTGCAAAACATAACGTAGCTTGTCCCCTTTTGGTGATATGAGGATGACGCCTGCGCCTGCGCCTTCGTGTTTCTTGGACCCATCGAAGTACATGGTCCAGGAATTGGACACGTCTGGTGCTCCAGGTAATTGGGCCTCTATCCACTCGGTTGTGAAGTCGGGTAGGACTTGTGCTTTGATAGCCTTCGGGTGCTCGTACTTGATGTCTCTTGGAGCCAGCTCGATGAGCCATTTTGCGACTCGACCCGTTGCATTGGGGTTTGTGAGGATATCACCGATTGCTGAGTTACTTACCACGGTGATCGGGTGCTCGGTGAAGTAGTGTGTCAACTTCCTTGAGGACATGAATACAGCGTATGCCAGCTTTTGATAGTGCGGGTACCGCTGTTTTGATATGGAGAGAACCTCGCTTAGGTAGTAGACTGGACGTTGTATGCTTTGGATGTGCCCTCCTCCATGCGTTCGACTACCAGTACGGTGCTCACCACCCTGTTTGTAGCCGAGACATACAGGTAGAGTGGTTCCCGTTCCTTAGGTGCGACGAGGATCGGAGGGCTTGTGAGGATCCGCTTGAGATCTGTGAAGGCTGCTTCAGCTTCTGGCGTCCACTCGAACTTGTCCGCCTTCTTCATCAGTCGATAGAATGGTAAAGCCTTTTCACCCAGTTTGCTGATGAATCGACTGAGCGCTGCTACTCGTCCTGCTAGTTTCTGCACATCATGAAGCTTTGAAGGCCTTTGCATTGTGAGGATGGCCTGTATTTTCTCCGGGTCTGCTTCGATTCCACGGCAGAGACTAGGTACCCTAGAGCTGCCCGGCTGGAACGCCGAACGTACACTTCTTAGGATTGAGCTTGATATGGAAGCGTTTGAGGTTTGCGAACGTCTCCCTCAAATCGTCGAGTAGTGTGCGTTCTTCCCTTGTGGTAATGACAATGTCATCACGTAGACCTGGACGTTGCGTCCAATTTGCTTTTTGAGGCAGTCCTGCATCATGCGCTGGTATGTTGCACCCGCGTTTTTGAGCCCAAAGGGCATAGTTGTGTAGCAGTAGACCCCGAGTGGGGTTATGAACGCCGTTTTTTCTTCGTCTTCTTGCTTCATCCTTATCTGGTGATAACCTGAGTAAGCATCCAGAAAGGAGAGTCGTGCGCATCCGGCGGTGGAGTCGACGATCTGGTCGATCGGGTAGCGGGAAGTGATCCTTTGGACAGCACTTGTTCAGCGCTGTGAAATCCACGCACATCCGAAGGATGTCTGTATGCTTCTTTTCTACGAGTACGGGTTGGCCACCCATTGTGATTTCTTGATTTCCCTAATGAATCCTGCTGCGAGTAACCGGTCGACTTCAGATTCGACTGCGGTTCGCTTTGGGCCGGAGATTCGACGCATCGTTTGCTTGACTGGCTTTGCATCTGGAAACAATTGGAGAGAGTGCTCGGCGAATTCCCTGGGAATACCTGGCATGTCGGCTGGACACCACGCAAATATTTCCCAGTTCTCACGGAGGAATTCGACGAGCGCGCCTTCCTATGCGATAGGCAGGCTCGAAGATATGTTGACTGTCTTGGACGGATCGGTCGGGTGCACCTGATGCGACCTTGTGTCATTTGTAGCATTGAAGGATCTGTCGACTGCCAACTTCTTATGCTCTGGAAGGAGTGTGCGGTCGTTGGTAATCGCCAAGTCGGCGAGTGATTCTCCACCCCGAACATCTCGGAGATTTTGCTGAACTCGCGGTCGCAAGCATCGGACCTTTGAAAGTTTCCACGGACAGTGATGACTCCCTTTGGTCCTGGCATCTTCAGCGTGAGGTACGCATAGTGTGGCACCGCCATGAATCGAGCAAACGTCGGGCGACCAAGAATAGCATGGTATTGTGATTTCCAGTCGACGACCTCGAACTCAATCGACTCTGTCCTGAAGTGGCTTGTCCCCGAACGTAACGTCGAGTTGTACGGTGCCTTCTGGGCTAATTGCTTTGCCAGGAACGATACCGTGGAAGGTATTTGAAGATTTTGGGAGGTTTTCGACTGACCTGTTCATTTTGCGGAGCGTGTCCGCGAAGATGATGTTTATGCCGCTGCCTCCATCCATGAAGACCTTGGTCATGGCGTAGCCTCCTATTTGCGCGTCGAGTACCAGAGCCGCGTGCCCTGGTCGAACTACAGCTGGGGGATGATCCTCTCGACTGAAGCTTATGATGGTTTCCGATCCCTTCAGAAATTCGGCACGGCAGGAGGTGCCATGACAGCCATGTTCACCTGTCGAGTGATTAGCTTTTGCTGCCTGTTGGAGGGGCGACCCTTTTGTATCATGTACATCTGCCCGTGGGGCTGTGGATATTGATCATCTTCCGCCCGTAGTACGGGTTGTATGGCACCTGCGAGGTTTGCGCCTGGAGCAGGCTGTGGTGGTGGTGGGTGGCGGCTGTGGCGCCATGAGAGCGGGCACAGCGTTCGGCTGTGGTACGGGTGCAGGCGTGGGCTGAGCAGGTGCTGGGCCACCTTTGAGTCGTATCATGTAGTCAGTCGCCATTTGGTCGAATTCCCTGCAGTTCCTTAGGGTGTGATTGGAGCGTAGTTTTCCGTCGTCCCCCTTGAAGAGGTGGAATCTGCACCAGTCGTCCATCTTTTCCTCGAATGACCGCTCGGGTTTTGCGTCGCTACGTTTGC
Source organism: Poa pratensis (assembly GCA_947311845.1). Lineage (NCBI taxonomy): Eukaryota > Viridiplantae > Streptophyta > Magnoliopsida > Poales > Poaceae > Poa > Poa pratensis. The sequence continues at coordinate 7,738,380 of CAMZMU010000020.1, read as the reverse complement.
GCCATTCTTGCCTTTTGTAGCTGTCGCTCCGCTGCTCGCGATCTCGACTGTCCCGTCGATCATCCGAGCGTCGATTGCTTCTATCTTGGTCCTCCCTTGGTGTGTGTATCCAGCCGCCATGAACTCGGGTCTGTTATCGTCGTAAGGACGTTGGAACGTTTGCGCCTGCGATCTTCTCTGTATGAATCTCTGCGGCTCGACTGCCGCTTTCGTAGTTGTCGCGTGTTGGGGAAGCACGGGATCTGCGTACAGAATCCTCTCCATCTGCCCACTCAGTCGCAACTTTGATGAGGTCAGCCAGGGAGGTTGGCTTTTCACGACCAAGTGCCTCTTTGAAGTCCTTCCTGGCGAGACCTTGTATGAAGGCATCCATGGCCCTGTCTTCTGACACTTTGCCAACCGAATTGCGTATTTCGGTCCACCGCCGTATGTATGATCTCAACGACTCGTCTGATCGTTGAGTGCATGTCCTTAATTCCTCGAATGTCTTCGGGCGCTCACACAGAGGCTCGAAGTTTTTGATGAAGTCTCTGCGGAAATCGTCCCACGAGTCATATGATGATGGAGGGAGCGATTGAGCCAGTCGCGGGCAGTTCCTTCGAGCATAAGTCGTATGTACTGCATCGCCGTGGTGTTCGTGCCACGCTGGCATGCCACGGCGAGTCTGTAATCTTCTAACCACCCAGAAGGTTCTTGGCGACCGTTGTACTTGGGTTGTTCGCCTGTCAACTTGAACCGTTTGGGCATCCGCGTCTCACGGATGCGTCGAGTGAAGCACAATGCTCCGCATGGCTCTGGTTCGCGATCAGAGTATGAATCGCTGCTATAGGATCTTCGAGATCTGCTTCTGCTGGACCTGTGCCGGCGCGTGCTTCTCCTTCCTTCATCCGAGTGGTGGCTGCGACCACTGCGATGATGTGCTGCGTGTCGTGAGTCGACTATGTCGCGATCGCGATTCCTTGCTGGAGTTTTGTCTTCTGGCTGTATAGCCTGTGCCGCTAGAGCTAGCGATTTGAGTTGTTGGCGATGCAGGGCTGCGTTAGGGTCATTCGCCGGAGGTTGCATTGCCTTGAGGTAAGCACCTACGGAGAATAATGCACCCGCAGCAGTTTTGGGCACTGGGATTCCGTTAGCGTCCTCTGTCATGAACGACAGGTTACGGGTGATTGCTACCCTTTCATGTTCTGGAAGGCTTGCCAACCGCGACCTAGGTCGTGGGGTTGGTTGCTGTGTGGACCCGAGGGATTGCTCCCTTCTTCGGGCACTCGAGAGGCTGGCTTGCCTTTTGCGCTCCTCGAGCGTCGCTCGGTAGTTTTGCAGTCGAATTGACTCCTGCCAGTTGAAGTACTGGAAGGTCAACATCTCCTCTGGGGTGGAATTTGGTGGCATCATTGTGCACTCCTTTATGACTTTATCTGCTTTTGCTGCCATCTCCTCCGTGATTGTCAAGGTTGTGACCCCATCCGGCATGGTTACCGTGCATGGGAATTGTGCAGGCCTGCGAGCGGCTGCGTCTGCGGATGATTCTGCGGTGAAGGCCACGTAGACCTGATGGGGCGTGACCCGAGGACAGGTGTATGTGCTGTCGATTCCAGTCATGGACTCGACGTCGCCGTCGAGGCTCATGTCAGAGCCAGTGTGTTCATCGAGTAGATCTTCGAGGCGAATCTCGTTGTCGATGTGCTCATCGCCTATGCTCATCTCGGTGTTGGCGAAGCCATTATGGATTTCTGAGTCGAGGTTGGTGTTGGTGAAGATCTCCGAGTCGACGTTGTTGTCGTTATGAATCGCGGGCTCGTAGAAGTCATCGAGGGAGATCCCGCAGTCGAAACTCTCGTCGAGTGGTAGGTTGAAGTCGATGTTGCTTGTGCGGTATGCTGATTCTGCTCCTCGCCTTGGAGTTCCGTCATCATGAACCTGTCGAGCTCGCCGGTCGACATGGTTGTTGCGGGCGAGCAGGCTTCAGGAATCGACGACGGGGCGAGCGCAGTCGACGGAGCCTCGAGTGCACCCAGCGCCAGTTGTTGCGGATCTGTCGAGTCCTGCGTGCCAAGATTGTTTACGAAAAAATTGAATGCTCCAACAGTCAAGCTCAAACCTGATTCAAGGCCGGAAAACGCCTCCTGAAGCTCTGGCGAGTGCGGATTGAAATTCATTGGAAGAGCAGATGCGCTTTTTGCAGGTGAAGCGGGCAGGCTGCCGCTTTTCGAGTGGATCGGCGAGTCGCCGTGTGTCGCCTGGATCGGCGAGTTGCTGTTTGCTGACATGGCCGGCGAGTTGCCGTTTGCAGATGAGATCGGCGAGTTGCCGTTTGCTGGTGTGATCGGCGATTTGCCGTTTGCTGTTGGGACCGGCGAAACTTCGAGTCCAGCGCTATTCTTTCCCACAGACGGCGCCACTTGACGAGGGGTAGACTCATCAAGACCCATGGTTAAGGTCCCTAGGTTATGAATATGGGGGAGAGAACGTGGTAGAGCTGGAAGTATCGTCGGCTGACAAGCAGGGCAAAGATTTTACCCAGGTTCAGGGCCCTCGTGTGGAGGTAACACCCCTACGTCCTGCCTGTCTGTTATTGCTTTGTGAATATGATGGTTACAAGGATCCCGGCGAGATGTCGATCTCGCTAGGGTTTGTGGCTCTGGTGGTTCGTTGTCTGGTTCGATGGCCCTCCCAGTCCTTAAATAATAGGCTGGGTCTCGGGTGTTCGTAACCGACTCGATTTACAAGTAAGGAAACTCTAAACCGACTATTGCTTCGCCAAACTTGGAGGATACTCCATCTTCGTGGGCCTCCCTTCATGGGCTTCATGTAGGCTCTGATAGTTGGGCCTAGTCGATACGTGCACCAGGTACCCTCATGGTAGGGTACCCGATAGGCATACCCATGTCAGCATACAACATGTATGCCGACGGCTTTGACTGGCTGTCGGCAACGTTTGGCCGTCGGGAAAAAAAAGTGCATCACGTCCGTCTGACGCCGTCTGAAGCTATGCCGACGGCAAATGCCGTAGGCATACAATGGCCACGTGGCACGACGCTGCCTATGCCGACGGCCAAACAGAAAAAGGGCTACGGCAAAAGCCGTCGGCATATTTGATGAACAGAGCCAAAAAAAAAAAGCCTATAAAAGGCTAATTACAAAGCATTGACCAGAGCCAAAAAAATAAATTAGCCAATAAAAGGCTAATTACAAAGCATTGTAGCATAATCAGTTTTGTTCCTGGTCTACACCATTTCGACCATTCCCTGTACTGGTGAGTACCACATTCTCCTATCTATTCTTTTGTTCTCTTGCAGTGTGAAGTCACAACTTTGCGCATGGATCATCGTTGGCCATATTCCTAGAGCAACATCCACTTGGGTGATCATATGACCCAGGAACACCATAAATATAACCAAAAATCAAATGCCAGCAAGGAAACATATGTAGGAGTTATCTATGACATTTCTAGCACCACACAAGTGGATGTGTTGCTTCACTAGTTTACTAAATTTACTAGAGCATGAGCATCAAGCAGCTAATAGCAACAACTAGTAATTAGCTAGACCATAATTATTGCAACCATTCCATGACATGCTACCATGTACGGTAGACGAAGAACTACCATGTACCGTGTACAAGGAACAGCGGAGACCACGCCACAGTGAGCCCAGCAACTTATCTAAACACACAGAGTCACAGCAGAAGTCCACCCCTAGTGTTGCACATTTATCAGTTGACAACATTGGACATGTTCCCTAAAAAGGTCTATCATCTATACTTCACAAAATGATAAACTTGAGTTTTTACAAACTTTTCAAAAAAATACTTCACAAAATGGTCTATCATCTATAAACATCTATAGGTTTCAACCCAAATGACCAAGTTTTGTCAATTCTCGCGCCATAGTTTGTGATAAAGTACCCATATTTGGCGCGTGGGTGTATCTTGGTATGGGAAACAATGGTGCCAAACTGAGTTTTCAAATTAATTATAGAAATGTCATTTTCTATTTTATAAGTGCCAAAAATGACTTTTTTTGTGAAGCAAGTGCAAAAAATATGGTGGAAAATGACACCCATCAATTATTCACACAATGTAGTCCATATTTTATGGATAATCCCCAAGTATTAGGATTTTTCTCGCTTCCGAGCTAATTACGCCTATTTAAATGACTTTATGCCGATTTTCCGAAAGTAATTCACTTTTGAACTACAACCGTGTGATAGTTTGCTCTGATTTTTTTTTCAAAAATCATTTTAAGGTACACAAGTAGTGATTATATCACAGAACCGTTGATAATTTTGAAAAAAATGACCTCTTTCAATGAATAGCCACATCGGCCATTTTGACCATATTTTCGAAAAAATCAAAGAAAGAGAAAAAATAGTCAAAAAAAGAAATCCTTTCGCATTGAGTCCTTTTATGTGTACTAGTTGCTAGGGAAAATGATAAACTTGAGTTTTTACAAACTTTCCAAAAAAATACTTCACAAAAAGATCTATCATCTATAAACATCTATATGTTTCAACCCAAATGACCAAGTTTTGGCAATTCTCGCGCCATAGTTTGTGATAACGTACCCATATTTGGCGCGTGGGTGTATCTTGGTATGGGAAACAATGGTGCCAAACTGAGTTTTCAAATTAATTATAGAAATGTCATTTTCTATTTTATAAGTGCAAAAAATGACTTTTTTTGTGAAGCAAATGCAAAAAATATGGTGGAAAATGACACCCATCAATTATTCACACAATGTAGTCCATATTTTATGGATAATCCCGAAGTATTAGGATTTTTCTCGCTTCCGAGCTAATTACGCCTATGTAAATGACTTTATGCCGATTTTCCGAAAGGAATTCACTTTTGAACTACAACCGTGTGATAGTTTGCTCTGATTTTTTTTTCAAAAATCATTTTAAGGTACACAAGTAGTGATTATATCACAGAACCGTTGATAATTTTGAAAAAATTGACCTCTTTCAATGAATAGCCACATCGGCCATTTTGACCATATTTTCGAAAAAATCAAAGAAAGAGAAAAAATAGTCAAAAAAGAAATCCTTTCGCATTGAGTCCTTTTATGTGTATTAGTTGCTAGGGAAAATGATAAACTTGAGTTTTTACAAACTTTCCAAAAAAATACTTCACAAAAAGGTCTATCATCTATAAACAATCTGTGAGTTTGTATGCCTGCGGCAAAAGCCGTAGGCATATTTGCCACGTGTCAGAAGCTGGTACTTTCTGAGCAAGCTATGCCGACGGCTTTTGCCGTAGGCATACAAAATCACTTATTTTTATGCGGATGGAAAAAAAGTTGTATGCCGACGGCCTAACTATGGTAGCCGTCGGCATATAGTGTGGCGCCGTCAGCCTGGTACCGGCTGCAGGCTTGTTTGCCGATGGGCAGACATATGCCTACGGCTTTTTAAAAAAGCCGTAGGCATACAAAGTATATGCCGACGGCCCGATATATGCCTACAGCTTTTCTGAAAAGCCGTAGGCATACAAAGTATATACCGACGGCCGAACATATGCCGACGGCTTTTGTAAAGCCGTAGGCATGCCGTCGGCATACATTTAGCCGTAGGCAACTATCCGTTTTCCTGTAGTGACTCGGTACCCGCTTAAAAAATCAAAATTTTGGCACTACAAAAAGTTAAAAATAAATCTTCTAAAAAACATGGAATATCACTTTGTCAATCTTGTTTACAATGTCAAAACCCATGTTTGTGTCAAGTTCAGTCATCATACCAATAACTTAGCCATGCATATGGCCATGACCGTGGTCATTTATCTTGAAAGTCATGAACCATCATACAAGGTAGTGCATGTTGTGAACACTTTTTCTAAAAAAAATTATTGAAAATTTATGATTTTTTTCTTGAAATAGTGTACTAAAAAGGAAGCCTTGTGCAAGCTTACAGTATTTTATTTTTCTCTATTTAAGTGATTTTCAAAAACAGGGCCAAAACTGACCGTGTGACCATTCGTAGCTAGGTGGTGAATTCATTTAACGAATGGAATATATCTAAAAAGCTCAAACATTCAAGATATTCATCGGGTATTCTATCTCCAATATGATATGCTTTGTGTGAAAATTGTGAAAATCCAAGTTTCAATCTTATTTGTGGTACGCGCTTCACAAAATATCTTATATTTGGCACTAAAAAAAATGAAAAAAAAATCCAAGAAAACATGCAATAGCACTTTGGCAATATTGTTTACAATGTCAAAACCCATCTTTGTGCCAAGTTTGGTCATCATAGCAATAACTTAGCATGCATATCGGCATGACCGTGGTCATTTATCTTGAAAATCATGAATCATCATACAATGTAGTGCATTTAGCGAAGATTTTTTATTATTTTTTTGCATATTTATGATTTGTTTTCCTTAAGGCTAGTATACTAAAAAGGAAACCTGGCGCATCTTTTACTTTTCTCCATTTATGTGATTTTTTCCAAAACAAGGTCAAAATTCATTGTGTGAGCACTCATAGCTAGGTAGAGAAACTTAAAATGCCTTTCTCTAATTTGTGGCGAACTTATCAAAACTTGTTGTTAGAATTTAAATTATTTTTGATAAATCCCATTAAACTCATTTAATGAATCAAGAATAGCTAAGAAAATTCAAATATTCTAGATATTGAGGTATCCTTTATCCAATATGACATGCTTTGTGTGAAAAATATGAACTTAAAATTTACAATCTTATTTATGGTACTTAGTTCACACACAAAAATTACATAGTTTGGCACTAATAAAATGTAAAACAGAACTTCCGAAAAATCTTGTAATCTCATTTTGTCAATCTTGTTTACAATGTCAAAACCTTGTTTGTGCCAAGTTTTTATCATAGAAATAACTTAGCCATGCACATGGCCATGACCTTGGTTATTTGGCTTGAAAGTGTTGAATCTTTGACTTGTTACCAAAAATTGTTCATTGCAAGTTTATGATTTTTTTAAACTATTACACTAAAAATGAAGCTTTGCATATGTTTTACCTTTTTTTATGTTAATTTTTTCAAAACAGGGAAAAAATTGACCGTGTGACCATTCATTGCTTGGTGGTAAATTATCCAACTTCAGGGGGGTGCTATTTCATAGAATCTTGCTAAAGTACGTTAATATGATTTGTTTGTAATTTTGGAGCCAAACTATAACACACTTGTAGTTAAAAATTGCATTATTTTTGATAAATCCAACTAAACTCATTTAATGAATGGAATGTAGCTAAACCTCAAACATTCAAGTTATTCAAGTATTGTGTCGATATGCTTTGTGTGAAAATTGCGAAATTCCAAATTTCAATCTTACTTGTGTAATCTCCTTCACAAAAACCACATTTTTGGCATTAAAAATAATTAAATAACTTCCAAAAATTCTAGGAATATCACTTATTCAATCTTGTTTACAATGTCGAAACCCATATATGTGTTAAGTTTGGTCATCATCGCAACAACTTAGCCATGCATATGGCCATGAACTTGGTCATTTGGCTTGAAAGTCATGAATCTGCATACAATGTAGTACATTTTGTGAAGACTTTTTCAAAAAATATCAATTTTTTTATGTTTTCATGAATCTAGTACATAGGAAGGAAGCTTTTTGTGAGTTTTTTTTTTTGCATTTTTCTGAATATTTCTCTATTTATGTAATTTTTTCTTTCAAAAGATGGCCAAAATTAACCGTGTGACTATTCATAGCTTCATGGTGAATTTTCAAAAAACAATTGTGGGCTATTGATTAGAATCATGCTATAGTAGGTTAATATGATTTTCTCTAATTTTTTGGCCAAACTATAACACACTTGTGATTCAAATTTTTATTATTTTCGATAGATCCCATTAAATCATTTAATGGATGTAATACAACTAAAAAGCGCAAAAAATCAACATATTCGGATATTGTGCCTCCAATATGATATGATTGGTGTTAAAATTGTGAAAATCCAATTTTGAATCTTATTTGTGGTACCTACGTCACAAAAAAAATCACATTTTTCAATTAAAAAATCTTCCAAAATATTTTGGAATATCACTTTGGTAGTCTTGTTTACGACGTCAAAACCCAAGTTTGTCTCATTGGAGGGGGGGGGGGGGGGGGGCTATTGCATAGAATCTTGCTAGAGTAACTTTAATAATACGCATTTTCTCTCATTTGTGGGGGGGGGGGGGGGGGGCTATTGCATAGAATCGTGCTACAGTAATTTTAATACATATGCATTTTCTCTCATTTTGGGGCTAAATTACAACACACTTGTAGTTCCAATTGAATATTTTTTATAAATCCTAGTAAACTAATTTAATGCATGGAAAAATGTAAAAAACTTAAACATTCAAGATATTCACACTTTGTTAATCTTTATGTCTCCAATATGATATGCTTTTTGTGATTTTTTTTTTGAAATTCCAATTTTCAATCTTGTTTGTGGCACATGCTTCACAAAATTCACAATTTTACACTAACAAATAAAAACTTCCTAAAAAGCTTTGAATCTCATTTTGTCAATCTTTTTTACAATGCTAGAACCCATGTTTGTGCCAAGTTTAGCTTCAAAAAAAACATAGCCAACATATGGCCATGCTTTGGTCATTTGGTTTGAAAGTTTTGAATCATCATACAAGGTAGTGCATTTTTTGAAGATTTTTTCAAAATTATTTATTGCAAGTTTTGTTTTTTTTCTTAAAACTATTATACTAAAAAGGAAGCTTTGCGAAGGTTTTACATTTTGTTTCTTCTCTATTAAGTGATTTTTTTAACAGGGCCAAAATTGACAATGTACCATTCATAGCTAAGTGGTGAATGTTCCAAAAAAAAACAATTGGGGTCTATTGCACAAAATCATGCTATAGTACCTCAAAACGATTTTAGCTAATTTTGAAGCCAAACTATAACTTAGATGCAGTTAAAATTGCCATTATTTTTTATAATCCCCATTCAACTCAGTTAATGAATGGAATATAGCTAAAAAGCTCAAACACATTCAAGATATTCAGGTTTTGTGTCTCCAATATGATATGCTTTGTGTGAAAACTATGAAATTGGAGTTTTCAATCTTATTTGTCATACCTGCTTCACGAAAATCACATTTTGCACTAAAAATAAAAAATAAAAACTTCCAAAAAATCTTGGAATATCACCTTGTTAATCTTGTTTACACTGTCACATCCCATCTTTGTGCCAAATTTGGTCACCATAGAAATAACTTAGCCATGCATATGGACATGATGTGGTCATTTGGCTTGAAAGTCTTGAATGTTCATATAAGGTAGGCCATTTTGTGTAGACTTTTTTTAAACAATACTTATTGCAAGTTTAGTGATTTTTCTAAAAAATAAAGTTGGGGGCTATTGCATAGAATCATGTTAGAGTAACTTAATATGATTTTTCTACAATTTTGAAGCCTAACTATAACACCCTTGTAGTTAAATTTTATATTATATTTTTAGTAAATCCCAAACAGATTTTGGCTGCCACACTTTCATGTCCTTTCAATTTCAGAACCATGCCCCAGCTCAGTCATAGAAAAAGATTGAGTTGGGGTGTCAAATGCACATCGGAACACATTCGACACAAATTTGGCAATTGGACAGCAAATGAACAAATGATCTATGCTCTCATCAGCAACTCTAGCCCTATACTACAAGCTAAACTACTATAAAAGAGGAGGCTCACCAGGCTCCCCACTCCCCGTTCTGGCCGGTGAGGCCGACGAAGGAGAAGAGGAGTGTCGTGGTGGTGTCACGGCAGATGCCATGGGGATGGCTTAAGTGTGGGCTCGCTTGGGCGTTGGGGGAACCGGGGAGGGTTTGCGCGCTCACGAAGCACGCATGAAGAATAAGCAAGAAGTCGCAAGAACCAACAAGAACAGAGCAAACCAAGAACAGCAAAGAACACCACGATGTACCCTGCTTCGGGGCCCTCTTGTGGAGGTAACACCCCTACTACAGCTCTAGCCTACTCTCTTATATCTCAAGTGTTTACAAGTACAGAGCGCTCCTTGAGCTGTATGATGAACAATGGAGTGAGCTCCAGGTAGAAGATGAAGCTTGGGGGGAAATGATGCTCACAATGGTCGATCCTCCTCACAGGGGAAGGTGGTGGTGCATATATACAGTAACCGAATTACCCTTTTGCCCTCGCCGCAGAGGACAATGGCATGGACAAGGAGAACAGGACAAATACTGGCCCCTGTCACTCAGCCCAGCTCATCCTCTGTCCACCACAGGCTTATCTTTCCTCTTTGAGCTTAAGGCAGTGTAGACCACAGTAGCCTAGCCACTGCCCCTTTCCCGAATTGGCCGAGTCAGCTCCTAGGTTGCTGTGCTCCCAGGAATCCCGTGACCTGACCTGGCCGTCAAGTCCCTAGCAGGCCTATCTTGCCACTTTGGGCAATGGCAGGCGTAGCCCCCCGGGCCCTGGTCATATCCTCTTTCCCGAATTGGCCAAGTCAGCGCCTAGGGCCTTGCGACCCGGAAAACCTGTGACTTGACCCGGCTGTCTTCTCAACTTCTGGCAGGAGACCTGCAGAACCCGTGAACCTTTCTGACATTACTTGGCCTTTGTGCAATATCCGGATTACCTTATCCGGGTCCTTCCTGACCAACCCGGCTAACTTAACCGGTTTCCTTCCTCTGATTCGGTTAGACTTTACCGGATCCTCTCTGGCGTCTTTTCGCACTTTAGCTTGATCCGGCCAAAGTGACCCGGCTAGCTGTTGATCCGGCTAGCCCTTTGCAACACTTAACACCACATCTTTGCCCTACCCGGGGGCAACCCCCCGACAGTAGTCCCCGAAGCTGGTGCGGTTCTACAGCCTCGGCTGAAGAGCCGTAGCAGGTTAAAAACAAACATCACTAACCGAATCACATACTACACAATCTTGTCTCAGGATTTTCTGGGACACTTCAGTGAATCTCTGCGCAAAGCCCCATAATCCGGGTCTCTGATCTGACATGTCACTGACAGCACGTTATCCGGATTTTCTGGGTACTCGAGTGCATTTGACCAAACGACCGCGTCTCCTCGGTTTCCTCGTTGACCAGCACATAGGATCCTCCCCGCCGCTTAGAATTCTATTGCCTTGTGTGTGCTGGGAATACACGGCCATACTGAAGGCCACAGAATTCCAGGGTGCAGTTATTGCACGATACTCCGAAAACCGCGCAGCAGTGGAGGCAGTTACCGCTGGAGGCTATAAATGTGGGCGAAGGAACCTCCTCTTCTTCTTCGCCTCATTCCCTTACTCATCCGCTCCGCCGTCGCCGCCGCAATCTCGACCTCCAAACTCGCCGCGCCGGGGACGCACAGCGCACCAGAGCAAGACCGCCGGAGCCGCGCCTCGCGCCCATCTCAGCCATTTCTCCGTCGAACTCCTCCTTCGAGGAACCAGCACTGTAAGTTCTTCCTCCTCTCGCCATAGCCACCGTGACGAGTTCATACTCTTGAAATACACACGCCTGTTCTTGCTAGATTGATGCGTATCTAAGCCATGTTCATGCCATAGCATACTCCGTATACTTTCTCTCCAAGTTTTACTCAGACTAGCCTAGAAAGACTTGTCACCGTAGGAGCAGTTCAACCATGTTTTTACCCGTAATTTTCTTTCTTTTTTACCACCGCTGTAGATCTTCCAAACCCTAGAAACCCGCGGAAAGATGTTTGCGATTTCCAACCGCATCACCTTCCCCACTGGACCCGGTTAACCCTACCCGGGATAAGATTAGCCGAGTTACCTTAGATCTGATTCGGTTTCAATGTTATCCGACTCTTCTTTGGTGTCATGGATTCCGAATCTCCTAATCCGGTTATCTGCCTTTTTACTGCAGAACTGAGTCGGTTATGGCCAAACTTCCTCCCGGCAGATGGGAGGGATCTGATGTTACCCGGAATGATTTGGAATGGCTACGAGCCACCCGGCGTATAACTTCGCAAGTTATATGCCGCAGACCCGGAAAAGAACTCGCACCGGCCCCCGAACCCGGTGAGCGCGTGGTATTCATAGCGCATTTCGAGCGCGGGTTCGGATTGCCTGCCAGTGACTTCTTCCGGGCCTTTCTGGACTTTTTCGGACTACAACTTCACCACCTCCCGGCGAACGCCTTCGTCTCTTTATCAGCTTTCACTTCCTTCTGCGAAGGCTATCTCGGCCTCTGGCCGAGTGTGGATATATGGGCCAAATACTTCCACCTCCGCAAGCATACCATTCCAGGTACCAAGCCGAAACAACTGACTGCTTGCGGTTCGGTTAGCATCACCCCGAGGCAATGGTCCACCTTCCCCGAGTGACAGGCCTAGATACTGTCAAGAAGTGGCAAAAGACCTGGTTTTACGTAAAGAGCGCTGAAGGCCACGACGCTCTTAACCTGCCCGAATTCAGGATGGAGCCGCCCACAGCCGAACTGAACTTCGGTTACAATCCGGCTGAAACAATTGCTGAACTTCAGACCGTGCATACCACTCTGGAGGATTTTTTGAAGAAGGGTATGACCTCTGACGACCTCCTCCGGACCTTCATCTCTCGCCGGGTCAGCCCTCTTCAAAGGCGTGACCACAAGATATGCCACATGCGTGGCGCACTAGACCCTACCCGGACCAGCAAGCACGAGCTTGACAAAGCTTCCGTCTTCAGACGGGTAAACGCCATTGCTGCCAATGAGATGTCGGATAAATGGCGGTGGGGTGTAAAGCCATTCTACCGGGAAAACTTCCTCCACAGGTTAGCTCACCACTCTCCGAATCCAATCTTACTTCATCTGAATAACCCCGGCCTGATCCGGATTCGCATTATCTTTTTTGTAGCTGTTTGATCGTCAACTTACTGAAGACGGAGATCTCTCCACCAAGGCATGGACACCGGATCTTAGCCCGCCGCGCGAGGGCGAAGAGGATCCGGATACGGATGACTATTTGCCAATTCCCCGTGCCAAGCCAGTCCGCAAGGGTAAGCAATCAAACATTCACCATATTTCCGACGAGGAGGATGAAGATTGCTGCCTCTTAGAACCCATCGACGCTATTCCGATTTCATGGAAACCACCTCCTTGTGTTCCAGCCAAACAAGATACTGAAGAGGCCTCTCGGAAACGCGCTGAGGCGCCCGAAACAGATGCCCCACAGACAAAAAGAAGAAAGAAGTCCGGCGACAAGCCGAATCGCGTCAAGCCGATGCCTACCACCAAGGGGTAATACTGACTTAACTTTATTTGCTTTCTTCCTCTGTTAACCGAGTCATATATATCCGAGTTAACTGTCTGCTTTGCTTTATGCAGTGATGTCCTCATCACCGCGCAGACTCATTCTCCATTTCTTCTCCCATTCCTCCACTGGATACGGCCATGGAAACCCAGTCTCCTGATCGAACTGCCACCTCACCAATGCGTGTCACAACTGCCAATACTCCTCAGCCGACTCCCATTTCAGAGCCGGTTATTGACTTGGAGAGTGAGGAAACCTCGGCTCCAATCCGAGATTCAAGTTGGCCACGCCCTCTCAAGGAGCTGGAGAAGGAAAAGGCCAAGACATCGGCTACCCTTGCCTAAGCCGGATCCTCGCCCTACTCCCGCAGCGCAAACCCTGCTGAATCAAGAGCAGCAGAAGAAGAAAAAGCAGAAGCAGCAACAGCAACAGCAAGTTTCCGAGAAGCAGCACAAGGAGCCACATCCGAAGCAGACTCCGGGTGCGTCACCGCAACCCAAGCCGACTCAAGGTGCCTCTGGCACAACTCCAACCACCTCGGATAAGCAGGTGGTTGCTAGCAAGAAGGTTTCTGCCGCCCATCAGCGATTCGATTCGGCCAGTCCCTGTCGAATCCCCGCCCTCCGAGCAGCGATAAGCTCGAGTCCGCCAAGCAATTCATTGAAGCTTGGAATGATGCTGACCTCGCCAAAGATTTTTCTACTTCAGCGCCACATCCGGCTGGGCCTAGTCGGATGTTTCAATCATTACACTCTGTACAGACCTCGGTCACTGAAGCTAACCGGGTGTTTGAGGTAAATTTTTCCGAATCTTGCTTTTATTTCAACATGATCAAATAGTACTATACCCAGTCCCCGAGATTCGGGTCGAACGACTGATACTCCTCCGAGTAAGAAAGTCATTCGGCTTGAATCTCTAAAAAACTTATCATGAATGTTGCCGTAACCGAGGACACCGTGGGACTTCCAGTCCCCGAGTCTCTTTTCCAACTGATTCGGTTAATCTCGGGCCAGTCCCCGAGATTCTTTTGACGCCATTTGCCTGTTTTCTTTCAGGAAACCATGACCGCTCGCGGCAAGCTCTTTAAGCAGCTCGCCCATCAGCATCAGAAGCTCCAAACTTCCTTCGATGGGCTCTGTCTTGAAATGGACAAGAAAGAAGAAGAGCACAAGCGCGCTTTATCCGAGGAAAAATCAGAGGTGACTCGGCTCCAGCGAGAGCTTGACCGAGTTGAAAAAGTGAAGAACAAGGTTAAAGGAGAGCGGGATACGCTGAAGCGTGAAAAAGACACAATCCAGAAGGAGCGGGATACTTTCAAAGCCGGACTTGCGAGCGGGCCAAACTGGACAGCAAATTCAAACGACATTGCCGAATCTGAAGCCGAAGTCAAAGCGGCTAAAGAAGAACTGAGTGCTCACAAAGCGGCCAGTGCGAAATGGCTTGCTGCACTTGCTAGCCTTAATGATGACATGGATCGTAAGTTCACCGAATCTCCTTTTTCTTTCTGCTCTTAACCAATACATATGCTTGTGTTCCTTCTCGCTGAACTCAGTATTAGCTTATTTGTTTGTAGGAGAGTTTACCAGCATCCGGCTTCAAGCCGCCAAGGCTGTGAGAAACGCCCGAGCTGAGAGAGCTAAATTAACCGAGGCTCCCCTACCAGAGACATGGGACATCGAAGATCATATTACAGCACTTAAGGCTCGGATTGCTCCTTTGAAGGATTCCCATATTGGTCTGCTCAATGCAAGTCTCAAGGCTCACCGAATCTTGTTTCCTGAAGCGCGGCAAGTTGTGCCTGTGGAGGAGCTGATCCGAGACCTGGATCAAGCAATGACCCGGTTACAGCAGTGGAGGTCTTCGTCCGCCCGCGCTGGTGCTGACGCAGCTTTGCTATTCATCATGTCCTGGTATGAGCTAATTGATCTTGCCAAAGTGCGCTCATTTCGCGAGGGTTCTCCGTGGGCTACAGACCCTACCCGGATCAAGATCCGTGAAGAAGCCGCCAACTTCATGGCCGAATTTGCACGCACCAAGCATCTTGATCTGGAGGCTCCGGTCTACTCGGATGGAGAAGAAACTGAAGAAGAGGAATCGGACGACGCCTCCGCTGAAGAATACGCCGATTCTGAGGGCGAGTCTGATGATTCGGCTAACTCTGCCGAACACGCTCCTATCAAGATCCCATCAAGACGAAGCCTCGACTCGGCTAGGATACCAGCAACTGATTCGGCAGAGATTACTAAACAAGCTTCAGCTGATCCGGATACCTCCGAATCTGCCCAGCCTTCAAGCTCTCCACGCAAGGTTACCCCTGAAGTTCCTCCATCTGAGCCCATCCTTGCAACCGAGCCCCCTGCAACCGAATCTACTCCAACCGAAGCTCCTGTAACCGAGGCTCGCGCGCCCGAGGTTCCTTCAACCAAAGCTCCTGCCACCGAACCTGCTACAACCGAGTCTGCTGCTTCCTGAAGTAACTTAGTGAAAAAACGTTAAATCCCCGGTATGCCGGGAGCAGATGTAATAGACTATTTTAAGTTCTTTCGAGACTACTTTAAATTTGCTTAACATGATCCGGACGAGGTTTATGTTGGATCATTTTAAACCGAGTCCCCGAGTCTGTTTTCTTGTTTACTATTTTTGCCGAATCTCTGCTCTTGTCTACCTTTTAGGTGTTTGACAGTCGAGTCACAAGATAGGAATCATAGCATACAATACTTGAAACATGCGAGTTGTGGTTTAGAATCATTCAACATAAACGAAAAATAAATAACAGGGGTTAGTAAACGACATGTGCCGAATCGGTTTTGGACCGAGTCCCCGAGTCCATTTTCATGTTTCCCATATTCCTCATCTCTGCTCTTGACTACCATTTTGGTGTTTGTCAGTCGAGTCACGAGATCAACAACACAACATACATTACTTGAATTTTGGGACGAGGTTCAAAGCAATTCGGCACACGAACGGTATGGACAAAACAGTAAAAAACACATGCATTACGAAGCAGTCCCCGAGTCCAGACTCGGATTGCTGCAATTTCATTTATGATAAACTGAAATACATACATTGCGCCCTTAAGAGTAAAAGGGTCGAAGCAGAGCTACATTCCAGGTCGCTTGGTTTCTTGTCCGGGTCTGTCCAGGCCATCCTCCTTGGTTCCTGTGCATCTACAAGGTAGTACGAGTCATTGTGCATAGCCCTGCTCACAATGAATGGTCCCTCCCATGGAGGTGACAACTTGTGTCGGCCTTTGCTGCGCTGCACCAGCCTCAGCACTAGATCACCCTCATGAAACACTCGAGGACTGATTTTCGACTATGATAACGCCTGAGATTTGCTGGTATATTGCTGTCCGAGACAGGGCCAATTCTCTTGCTTCCTCTAGCAGATCCACTGCATCTTCCCGGCCTCTTTTGCCTCGGTTTCAGTGTACATTGCCACCCTTGGTGCATCATATTCTATGTCAGTGGGTAGCACAGCTTCTGCCCCATAAACCAGAAAAAATGGCGTATAGCCAGTTGACCGATTCGGTGTGTCCTTAGACCCCATAGAACTGATGGATTTCATCTATCCAGCACCCGGAGTTTTCAACAATGGTTCAATGAGACGAGCCTTGATGCCGGCTAACACTAGAGCATTTGATCTTTCCACTTGCCCATTAGACTCTGGATGTGCCACTGAGGCTATGTCTAACCGGATCCCCTTATCATGCAGAATCGGCAAACTCTCCGACAGCAAAGTTTGTGCCGTTATCCGAGATGATGCTATGAGGGTATCCGTATCTCAAAATGATTTCTTTCAAGAAGTTACAGCCGAACGGCCATCCACTTTCCGGATTGGTTTCACCTCTATCCACTTGGTGAACTTATCCACCATCACCAGCATATGTGTCATGTTGCCCCTAGCCGGCTTGAAATCTCCCACCATATCCAAACACCACACAGCAAATGGCCAAGTGATAGGAATTGTCTTCAGTGCCGATGCGGGTAAGTGTGTTGCTTGCAAATCTCTGGCATCCTTCACATTTGCGGACTATGTCCTCCGCATCTGCATGAGCAGTGGGCCAATAAAATCCATGCCGGAACACTTTAGCCACCAGGGCTCTTGTACTGCAATGATGTCCACATTCACCTTGGTGTATCTCAGGAGCATCTCCTTGCCCTCTGCTGGCTCCACGCAGCGCTGCAACACCTCGGTTACACTTCTTTTGTATAACTCCTTGTTGATGATGGTATAAGCCTTGGATCTCCTCTGGACACGCCTAGCCTTGGTTTCATCGCTTGGCAAACTCCCCTCGATGAACTTCATGATCTCTTCAGCCCACTCTGGTACTGGATGCAAAGGGAACAAGTGCTCATTTCTTCCACAGGTTCGGCCGCCATTATTTCTTCTATCAGCTTCTGTCCATTCCCCACAATCCGGTTAGCATCATCTTCATCTCTGCTCCTCTTTCCCAAGACTCGGTTAGCATTTTCCGAATCTGTGTGAGCAGTCCCCGAGTCCGCATGCAGTCCCCGGGTCTTCCTCGATATACTCACATCAACATTCATAGGAATAGCTTCGGATTCTTGCTTGGGAATAAAAATCGACTCGGAATCAGGCGAAGGTTTGATTGAAGGGACCCTTAGATGATTCAAGGATATTCCGGGTGGGATTGCCTCCCTAGACGACCCGAGTTTTGACAGAACATCTGCAGCTTGGTTTTCCAGCCGAGGTATATGCTTGTACTCGCAGCCTTCAAAAAATCCCGAAATTTTCTGAACATGAAACCGATACAGTGCCATATTGGCATCAAGAGCATCCCAATTTCCAGAAGATTGCTGCACGACAAATCCGAATCACCGAAACATTCAATCGGCGAACGCCGATGTCCCGAGCCACATTAAGCCCATGGATCAGTGCCTCATACTCGGCTACATTGTTTGACGCTGAGAAATGAATCTGCAATACATATCGCAATTGATCTTGTTTGGTGATGTGAGCACCACCCCAGCACCTAGCCCGATTTTGCATTTGGAACCGTCAAAGTGCAACCTCCAGTAATTGTAATCCGGCTTGGGTGGCTCATACTGCATCTCAGCCCAGTCACAAAGGAAATCCGGCAAAGCCTGAGACTTGATAGCATCCTTCTCTCATAATGCGGTGTGTAAGGAGACACTTCTATCGCCCATTTGGCAACTCGGCCAGTTGCATCTTTGCACCCAATGATCTCCGCAATTGGAGCTTCACACACCACTGTAATCGGGTGCTCTTGGAAGTAATGTTTCAACTTTTGACCGCCAGGTACACATATGTCATCTTTGGTAGTGAGGATAATTTTGCTTCGAGTTGAGATCACCTCACTCAAATAGTACACCGGCCTCTGCACGGATTTACCCTCTTCTTCTCTCTACCACTATGACCACACTTACGACCCGGTTAGTGGCCGCAATGTAAAGTAGCATTGGCTCATTCGGCAAAGGTGATGCCAAATTGGTGCAGTGGACAACATCTTTTTTAATTCATTGAAAGCCGAATCTGCCTGCGGGGTCCACGTGAACCCGGTGCTCTTTTTCATCAATTGATACAAGGGCAAGGCTTTTTCTCCTAGCCGACTCACAAACCGACTCAACGAGGCTAAACACCCGGTGAATTTTTGTACATCTTTTAGACATTAGGCAATTTCATTTTTCTATGGCTCGGATCTTAGCCGGATTCACCTCAATACCTCGGCTTGATACAAGGAAACCGAGCAACTTTCCAGCCGGGACACCAAAGGTGCATTTATCCGGATTCAATTTCAACCGATATTTTCTCAAGTTCACAAATGTTTCCTCGAGATCCTCGAGGAGAGTGTTTTTCTTTAGTTTTGATGACGATATCATCGACATACACCTGCACATTTTGCCCATTTGGGAGTGTAAGCATTTCTGCATACATCTCTGATAAGTTGCACCGGCATTTCTCAAACCGAAACACATGACACGATAGCAATACGCCCCGTACGGGGTAATAAAAGCAGTCTTTATTTGATCTTTAGGGTTCAGTGGTATCTGGTGAAAACCAGAGTACGCATCAATAAAAGACAACAACTCACACCCAGCAGTAGAATCGATCACTTGATCAATCCGAGGTAAAGGAAATGGATCCTTCGGGCACGCCTTGTTTAGGTTGGTGAAATCGATGCACATGCGCCACACCTTGACCACCGCTGGTTCGTCCTTCTTCTTCTCTACCAGAACCGGATTGGATATCCAGTCTGGATGCAACACCTCCATAATGAATCCGGCTGCAAGCAGCTTAGCCAGCTCATCAGCACCACTTTTCTTCGATCATCTGAGAGACGCCGAGTCGGTTGCCTCACCGGTTTTACATCCGGCCTGACAAATAAAGAGTGCTCTGCCAACTCCCTCGGAACACCAGGCAGGTCCTTAGCCGACCATGCAAAGATATCCCGATTCTCACGGAGGAAGTGACAGAGCGCGCTTTCCTATTTCTCCACCCGGCACCAATGATGGCCATGCGCTCCGGGTTCTCCGGGTCAATGGGGATCTTCTTTGTCTCCTTGGGCATCTCAAATGTTGCACCTCCATCCGGATTGGTCATAGCCAGCACACCGAGCTGAGCTGACTTCGCCATTGCCACCACCTCATGCATCTTGCTCTTCTCAGCTTGGATCACCAATGATTCGGCTAAGGTGGAACCGATCGTGGCACACTGTATGGCCTTTTGTAATCTCCCGCAACAGTGATAATACCATTCGGGCCTGGCATCTTTATCTTGAGGTAGGCCACATGGGTGGATATCATGAACTTGGCTAACGCAGGCCGCCAAGTAGAGCATGGTATGGGCTCTCCAAATCTACCACCTCGAACTCGAGACTCTCAAGCCGGTGATTGTCCTTGGTACCAAACAGCACATCTACCCAGATCTTACCCATTGGGGAACAAGACACCCCGGGTACTATACCATGGAAGGTACAACTGCTCTGCTGCAACTGATTCGGCGAAATACCCAACTTGACCATTGTGTCCCGATACATGATGTTTATGGCACTGCCATTGTCAATCAAGACTCGGCTAAACCTCACGTTAAGCTTGGGTCCTACCAAAGTCGGATCCACCACTAGTGCATAGTTTCCTGGACTTGGCATAATTCTGGGGTTATCAGCCCTGCTCCAAGTGATCTCCTGCTCGGACCAATTCAGGTATTTTGGGACTGCTGGTATGACTGCATTCACCTCCTTCGCCCTTCGCAGCTGACTTTTCTTGTCAGTTGGCTCGGTCACAAAAACCACATAACTTTGATGAGCCTCCTTGTACTCATTACCGGGGTATCCACCTTGCCGACTCGGACCAGCACCATTGTCATTGCCTCCCATGTTTACCAGGTTAACCGGCTTTGTGGCTGCCGGTCTCGGAGCTCCTGCGTTCACCGGGATTGTATTGGCTCCGGTTAAAGGCATATTCGGCCTGAAATTCGGTCTAGGAGCACCTCTCTGAGGTGGTCCTCTCTGACCCTCCGCCTGAATGCGATGATGCCAGCTACAATTCCGAGTTGAATGATTGGCCGGCTTGCGTGGGTCTGTTGTGTGATAACAGCAAGGCCCGTCCAATCTTGCCTCAAAGGTTAGAGGAGGACTCGATCCATCCCACACCTTCTTTGGCCAGGCACCTTGATTCGGCCTCCAAGCTGGACCCTCAGTCTTTTGTCTCTGACCATCTCCTGCTCCAGGATGGTCCATATTCACTGCAGCACCTGATCTGAACCGTATCTATAATCCGGATCTCTTCTTTTGTAACCGAATTCATGTCGGTCATTGGGCCTCAATGGTCCTACTCGGTTATTAACCGGTTGCCTCCTGCTTGTTCCCACTGCATCCAATGCGGGCTGTGTCGGATCACCTAGAGCATACGTATCTGCTATCCGGATCGTTTCCGCCAGTGTCTTGGGCATATCCCTCTGGAGCTTCTGCCAGAGCGGGGTGCCATGTCGGCAACCCTGCGCAAACCAAGAAATCGCCTGCTCCTCCACGACACCTTCGCAAGAGTTGCGAATGTTGCTCCACCGAGTTAAGAATTCTCGGTCTGTTTCCCGTTCTTCCTGCTTGCACGCAGCCAGGAGCTGAGGTCGGTTAGGCCTCTTGTAGGTGCTGGAGAAATTACTGTAAAATGCCTCCTCCAAGTCCATCCAAGAGTTGATACTACCCGGCGGTAAGTTGTTCAGCCAAATCCGGGCTGGCCCTTCCAACATGTGCGGGAGATACCGGACCGCCCATCGGCGATTGCCCCCCGCAATGTGCACTGATGATACATAGTCTATCAGCCAATCCTGTGGCTTTGTGTTGCCATTATACGGCTTTGTGCTTCGGCCAAGCTGAAATAACGGCACACTCGGCTCGTTCATGATCCGAGGTCCAAAGCATGGGGACCCGGTGGGCCTTGCTCTTCTAGCTTCTCGGACTGGTAAATTCTATCCAACTTGAGACGCTGATCATCGGATCAATGCCCGAGGTCCAGTCTTGATGCAAGTGCATTATCATACGTCTGGTATCCGGCTCGCGCCATAGCCGAATTTCCGTCATCATAGCGGTACCCGCCTGGCCACCACCTTGCTGTTGCGCTCGCACAATCACTTGCTGCCCAGGAGGACGAGGTGGTTGACCTCGGCCAGCCGAATTGCCCCTTCCAGCTCCCGGGTAACCTCGTCCACCACTGTTTCTACTTTGGCCACCTCTTCCTTGAGCGGCTAGCTGCTTGCCGGCATACTCAGCATCATAGGTCTGCAGCTGCTTGCTCTTACCCGAGTTCACGCTCTGGGCCCGGTCAACTCCGACATGCGGGGATGACGCCTGCCCCTTGGACCTCTGGCTAATAGCCTTAACCGACACTACTACCCGAGAAACACCTGCATCCGGATCATTAACTCTCTGCCTGCTTCCGCCAAGCGTCCCCGGTTAGTGTGCTCAACTCGGCTCGCGCTGCCGCTGCAGCCCTAAGATTCTTAGCCGGGGAGCTATACACCGGCTTGCCTGTGCCAGATCTATGACTAGTAGCCTTACTTGAGCTCGATCCTGCAGCTCTAGCTAACTCGTCATTGAGGTCCTTACCCCGGTTACGCAACTCGGCTTTCTTGCGTGAGCGATGCATTACAGGAGTAAAGCCATCGGTGATACCATTGGCTGCATTGTACTCTCTCATATCTCTATCAAAGGCTTGCCTAGACTCCACCACTAACCGGGCTTCTTTTTGCAACCTCAGGCGCTCTGCCTCTAGCTGAGCTACAGTGAGTTCTACATCTGCCCCAGGTGCCACTGGCCGAGATAGCTTCTCCAAGACATCCTCTAAGGGAGCCTCCCTACTTGACATGCCAAGCGGCCAACCGGATCTGGTCTCTCCTTTGGGAACTTCGCTGTCCGAGTCGGCTTGCCAACCGGATCAACTGGCGTGGCCAGCTCCTCGGGCATGCTTTTGCTGGCATCTCCTTTGCCAGCTGCTGCACTTGGCCCGGTCATCATCACCTCCACGCTACTCCCGGGGCGAGCGCTACGCCGACCGAGAGCTGCGCGGAAAGAGGGAGGATCCTCAGCCACGAGCACTTGCGCCGGGTACTCGCGGACTGGCTCGGTGGCGACGTAGGTGATGAAGCTGCCGAGCGTCATGAGGAAGCCATCAGCGGGGAAGGGCTTGTTGGTGAAGCACCCCGCGTTGTTGCTGATGAAGCTGAACTCGCCGATCTTGCAAACGAGCCCAGAGAGGACCCGCTCGCCGGAGCCAGCGACGGAGCCCGTCCGGAATAAAACCCCAGCCAACGCCACTGCTTGCCCCACGGTGGGCACCAACTGTCGTGGTGGTGTCACGGCAGATGCCATGGGGATGGCTTAAGTGTGGGCTCGCTTGGGCGTTGGGGGAACCGGGGAGGGTTTGCGCGCTCACGAAGCACGCATGAAGAATAAGCAAGAAGTCGCAAGAACCAACAAGAACAGAGCAAACCAAGAACAGCAAAGAACACCACGATGTACCCTGCTTCGGGGCCCTCTTGTGGAGGTAACACCCCTACTGCAGCTCTAGCCTACTCTCTTATATCTCAAGTGTTTACAAGTACAGAGCGCTCCTTGAGCTGTATGATGAACAATGGAGTGAGCTCCAGGTAGAAGATGAAGCTTGGGGGGAAATGATGCTCACAATGGTCGATCCTCCTCACAGGGGAAGGTGGTGGTGCATATATACAGTAACCGAATTACCCTTTTGCCCCTCGCCGCAGAGGACAATGGCATGGACAAGGAGAACAGGACAAATACTGGCCCCTGTCACTCAGCCCAGCTCATCCTCTGTCCACCACAGGCTTATCTTTCCTCTTTGAGCTTAAGGCAGTGTAGACCACAGTAGCCTAGCCACTGCCCCTTTCCCGAATTGGCCGAGTCAGCTCCTAGGTTGCTGTGCTCCCAGGAATCCCGTGACCTGACCTGGCCGTCAAGTCCCTAGCAGGCCTATCTTGCCACTTTGGGCAATGGCAGGCGTAGCCCCCCGGGCCCTGGTCATATCCTCTTTCCCGAATTGGCCAAGTCAGCGCCTAGGGCCTTGCGACCCGGAAAACCTGTGACTTGACCCGGCTGTCTTCTCAACTTCTGGCAGGAGACCTGCAGAACCCGTGAACCTTTCTGACATTACTTGGCCTTTGTGCAATATCCGGATTACCTTATCCGGGTCCTTCCTGACCAACCCGGCTAACTTAACCGGTTTCCTTCCTCTGATTCGGTTAGACTTTACCGGATCCTCTCTGGCGTCTTTTCGCACTTTAGCTTGATCCGGCCAAAGTGACCCGGCTAGCTGTTGATCCGGCTAGCCCTTTGCAACACTTAACACCACATCTTTGCCCTACCCGGGGCAACCCCCCGACAAGGAGAGGGGTTCGAGGGAGCACCGTCGACTCTCAAAATAGAGGAGGGAAAAGAGAGAGAGAGAGGAGAAAATAGGAGTCGCCCTTGTTGTCGAATTAATTGTAGAAAACCGTGCAATGGAAGACAGATGCCAAGCCCTAAAGAAACTCTAGAAGCTCTCACCGACGGCAAGCCGAACCCAACAAAAAGACGCCAACCTCACAAACACTACCCCACCACCCCACGGGAAGTGCAATCCCATCTAAATCAAGAGAAGGACCTGCAATCCCATCTAAATCAATAGAAGGACCTGTTGTCTGTGGTTGCAATGAGTTTGATTTGGCTGCTGTGAGTACTTGTGCACCTATCATTCTCTTATTTTCTGCATGCTGACCAAGGTTTCGGTTACCGGCCGAAATACCACGGTAACCGGAAATCTCGGCCCCCTCCGGTAAATGAGTTTATCGGATGAAAATACTCGGGATGTTTGAATTTGTGCTGAATTTGTCCTCCCAAAATCTTTATTTGATTTCTTTTCGACGATTTATGTTTGAATTTCGAACTCTGTCCCGGAATTTCTTCCGGTAACCGGCCGGTAATTTCCGGTAACCACGGTTAGCGGAAATCCCGGCCCCCTCCGAGAAAAAAATAAAACTGATACCCAAAACCTTGTTTGCCGATCCGTGCGTCAGTCATCTCCATGGATGTGTGTAGATCATATACGTGGTGACACGGACTAGCTACCTTGTCAATGTAGCACCCACCTAGCTAATAAATCAGTGATAATGACAAGACTCTCTTGGCCAAGACTGTCTAAAACCAATAATGAGCACATCATGCATCCCGAGAATTTTCAATGTAGCACCCACCTAGCTAATAAATCAGTGATAATGACAAGACTCTGTTGGCCAAGACTGTCTAAAACCAATAATGAGCACATCATGCATACCGGTGCCCTCTTGTCACATCGCTCTATTCATTCATTCATTTATCCATCAACTTGAGCAAGAATACCGGTACTACATACATATACATATATACAGTAGAAGTTTCGAGGACGGCGCTACTAAGGAAGGCACGTACGTACCTACATGCATTACACGAGTATAGGTACGCTAGCGTGCATGCATACGTGAGTGACTGAATTTTTGAATATTAACACGCATGCATGTTTCGTCCTGGGCGGCCAGTGCGAAAGGCGGTCGTCCTGCTTGCAACGAATAGATGAGGAGCAGTAGCGTGTGGTGGGTGGCAAGAAAGAAAGAAGATATGGGTAAGCAAGCAGGGTAAAGCTAGCTAGGGCATGGCCATCCATGGTGGGCAAAGTGAGGAGCAGTGGAGTTGGGCGAGCCATAGAATGTCTGTCCAAATAAAGGAAGGCAGAGACCGTACAGCAAAGGAGCTAGCTGGGCTAGCTACGCAGCACTCTACCATCACACCAACAGGCAATAGAGAGTAGAGAGAGAGGATACTGGTGCAGCATGCATACGACTGGACTGGGTGGTGGGCATAGTACTGGAGTTAGCTGCGTGCGTACGTCGCCAATCCTACCCAGCGCTCTCTTCTGTCTACATGCATGGGGATCACAACCCCCCTCCGGCCTCTTCCGTCTCCTTGCTACTACTATAGCTGACACACACCACGGCGTCGCAGTACCACCACTGTTCTTCCCTCTCCCAGCACTCACTCGCTCACAACGTGCTAGCCAGCCCCAGAGCCTCTCTCTCTCTCTCTCTCTCTAACGGACACGCACACAAGCAGACTCTGCCTTCTGGCAGCTGCGTCCTGGGTGCCAATGGAGCGCGCCGTTCATGCACTGCGCACACAGTTTATGCCCTGCCCTCTTTGACCGTTTGCCTCTTCTCCGGCGCCGACCCACGCTCTCATCTCCCTCCTCGTCCCCGTCTGCACCCGCCTCCGTGCCACTCTACCATTCGATTTCACCGGAGCTAGCTCTAGCCGGCCGTGGCTTGGCAGAGATCGACCGGCGCCTAATCCGTGAAGCCAGAGGCCGGCCGGCGTCGTCGTCGGCGAAAATGTGCGCAAGTACGCCGCTGAATCGATGATATCGCTGCGAGCTGCTAGCTACTACCTACGAGTGCAGTGCAGCTACTTGCCGAGCTGAGCTCTACAGGTTAGGTTAGGATGACACTGTGTGCGCACAGAGGGAGTAGCGGCTAGCCTGCTAGGTCGATGGTGATCGGCTCTCCTCAGACAGGGGAGCATGCCATGCATGCATGCCAACACTACCCACCTCTGATTCAGATTCTCTCGACTTGACAACCCAGCCCAGGGGCTGGCCGGACGGCCGGGGACGGAGGAGGAGGATGGCTTGGAGTCCTGGAGAGATAAACGGAGAGCTGTAGCTGTTATCTGTAGCTGCGGGATGGATTTGACGGGTGGATGGGTATGTCGTAGGAGTTTGAACATATATGGGCTGGTCAAAAGGTCGCCGTTTTGGTCGCGGCCATGAAATCAAATGTAGAGCATGCATGTGCATGAACATCGCCTCCAGGGCGATTTTGACATTGTTGACCTCTGGACAAAACTTTAGCACGAAATGAACCTCGGCCGAAACTATTTCACGCGATTGACCCTTTTGAGTAGCGCCTCACGATCAGGCGCTACCCTACACAGGATAGCGCCTCGTGATCAGGCGCTACCCTAGCTGCCAGCGTGGCGAGCCGGGGCCACGGGGGGGCCCAGTCTGGGTGGATAGCGCCTCGTGATCAGGCGCTATGGTGCGATAAGGTAGCGCCTGATCACAAGGCGCTACCCTCCTGTTTACCTGTAAGGCGCGACGCGCCCGTCCCCAACCCTAGCATCGTTCCTTTTCGAACAGAAGCAAGACACAGGAGCACGGCGGCGGCGGCGGCCACGGTTCTCTCTCCCCCTCTCAATCCTTCACCGTGACGATGGCTAACTGGCACGCCTTGTCTGGATCCAGCGAGGGCGAGTCCCTCCTCTCGGTAAGCCTTTTTGTAGGATTTAATTTCACTCCTCATTTTTAGGGTTAGGTTTGAATGCAATTCATCCTTTTAGGTCGTCTTGTAATTTTGATATGTTGTACCTATTAGGAGCTTCCGGACCGTGATTGTGCCCCTGATACTTGCGAGGACCCCACTTGGACCGGAATAGCGCCGGATGCTCCTTCGTTTTGCCGGGTCCACAAGCTCGCCCCTCGGAAGTGTGTTGCATTCGAAAGCTTCGACACTGGCCGGCGTTTCTACATGTGTTCTGTCGAAGATGTAAGTAGAAGGAGCGTCATAACAGATGTTTCTGTTGAAAATGGTATTGTAAATCGCTAATTTTGTGGTATCTCATTTCTAGGAGGCAAAGAACTGTGGTTTTGTGTCTTGGGTAGATGCCGAATGGCCAGAAGCTGCGAAGAATGCCCTACGAAGACTCTGGGAGATGTATCATGACAGCAACGGTGCTAGAATTGATGGGACGCTTGCGAATGCAAAGCTACTAAAGGAGGTGGCAGATGAGAAGAACAAGATTGAGAAGAAGTACAACTATATGGTAGATGAAGTGAACAAATTCATCAATGACACAAGAATGGAGGCCATAGAGAAAGAGGAAGGACATGATCATATGAAGCAGCAGATGGCGATAACAATTGAACTCTTGCAGAAACAGGTTCTTGAGCTGAAATTGGTGCAGAGAAGACAAGATGATGTCATGAAAGAGAAGGAGCAGCAGTGGGAGAAAGAAAAGATGGACCTTAAGGACGAGAAGAAAAAGCTAGAGTACCAGTTGTTTGATGTATGGAAGGCAAATAATGCTAACAAGGACAAGATCGAAAGGATGAAGAAAATATGTGATGAGTAGTTGTGTGGAGAGTTAGAATTGTGTGGCTAATTGTAGCATTACGGTACTTTGCTAGATGATGTGGTCATGATGTTGTTGTGGTTATTTCGAACTAAGAAATTTGGAGAAGATGTTGTTCTATTAAGTTGTTTTATGAATAGCTAGATGACGTGGTCATGATGTTGTTGTCGTTATTTCGAACTAAGAAATTTGGAGAAGTTGTTGTTCTATTAAGTTGTTTTCAAATTTTGCTAGATGACGTGGTCATGATGTTGTTGTCGTTATTCCGAACTAAGAAATTTGCAGAAGTTGTTGTTCTATTAAGTTGTTTTCAAATTTTGGCAAATTATGGATGCATAGCGCCTAGTGTCAAGGCGCTATGGTTCTGTCCCAGAAACTAACAGAGAGCCTAGCGAGGGAAACAACGTGGAAAACACTAAGTCAATGTGTCGCGCCTTACCACAAGGCGCTATGCCCTCTTGGTAGCATAGCGCCTCATGGTAAGGCGCGACACATTGACTTAGTGTTTTTCACGTGCCTCTGCTCGACTGAGCTCTCTGGAACCCCTCTGGTCAGAAGGGTAGCGCCTTATCATGAGGCGCTATCCTCTGAATAGTGCAAAGCCTTGTCACAAGGCGCTATGCTCTTTACAGTATGGAAACTACAGAAACATCTCACAGCACATACACAGCACAGAATTGACAGCAACATCTTCATATCAAATCTGACAGCAACTTGATGATCCAACATACTACAAGTTCATACACAGCACATACACAGCACATACTACAAGTTCACGAGATAAAAAAGTGCGGCGATACAAGTTCAACAATACGGGAAGTTCTCCTACTTCCGGCCACGGGTACGACGGCTAGTCGTGGCTCGACCCCTAGTGGGCACTGTCTTTGCCCTCACCTCCGGCTGCGCCTCTTCCTCGTTCTCCTCATCTTCATCGGAGGACGAGACGTGCCTCATCCTCCTAACCGTCAACTTCCGTCGGCGCTTCTCCGGGATTTGCGGCTCCTTCCCTTTGTTCACGAAATCATCCGGCGTGAACCGTTCAAATGGCTCCTCCCGTCGGGTTCTCATCAAGTAGGCGGATCGTTGTTTAACCGCCGTGGACAACAACATGTCATCTGGAACCTAACAACCAAAAGAAAATATGTGTTACGGTCTTTCCACAATATCAAGAATGAAAGTAGGAGAACAACCAAAAGAAACAAAATATGGTGGTAACAAACCCGCGAGGTGGTCTCATAATCTCCCTCATCGTCTAGATCAACCTCGGGGTTAGCCGACGAAGCGGACCTAGACGGCTGCGGCGATTTGTACTCGGGGTCACGACAACCTAGGAGGTTCGCCAACCGGCGTAAGCGTCGGGCTGAGTTCTAAAGGACATTAGAGAAAATGTTAAATTTAGCATTTGTAAGATTGTCGGTCATCTAGTAATTTGCAATATGTTGGTTTGTACCTTCAAAAATCCTCGAAGTGCACTCTCGCTTTGTTCTCCTTCCGGGTTTTCTTCCAACACCGTCTCGCTTTCGTCGGCGTGCTTGCTTATCTCCGTGCGCTGCGTGTGAAATAAAATCAACCAGTTATGCAAGAAATATGAGAGGAAGAACCGCTAAAAGAAATTATGCAAGATGACCGTACCACAAAGTTGTACACGCTAGAAAAAGGGATTTGCTTCCCCCTCCTAACCATCCTGTTGTACTGGCTCTCAGCAACTTCGTCAAAGACGGGGGGCTCTTCTAATATCTCCTCCTCATAAGCCGGCTTCAATATGTTCACACGAGTATTCCGAAGAAACCACCGCAAGTAGTTGTTGAAGGCAATGGGACAATGGGCACTCTGCCGGCCCCATCCTCCCTCCCTAGTTTTCTCCAGACATTGCTCGAACTCGATGACGTACTTGTCATGGAACTTGTCCCAATCCTTCACCTTTTTCTGTCTTTTCCGGTCCAACCTGCATTAGAACAAACCAAGGCACTCTTAGTAAGAGCCAATAAGATTTTGAGCAAAATCTACTAGAAGAAACCATTGTTACCTGTGAAGGGCCTTATCCGTGTTCCGATATTCAGGTGGATGGGCCTGGAACAACCCGAACTGCCTCATCACGCGTTGTGGCATGTGGAACTCAACCGCCCAATTGCATATCAACGGGCAATGCATGAGCCAGAAACGCTTGTCCTTCAAGCACTGCCGGTTCAACGTAAATTCATACAACAGAGGAAAATCGGACCCGCTGCCATAAGGCTCCCATTCCACCTGTAACATGGCACAACATAATCAATTAGGAGGAACATCAAAATCCTGAGGCTACGGTCATGTAAAGACAAGTGCTTACTTGCTCGGCGGTAAGCATATCGAACTCATTGGTGTATTGCTTGTACATGTATTTGATGTCGCTATAATTATCCGATACCACGTCCCACTTGAAAGCCCAAGTGGGGAGCCGAAGAGGGTTCGGGTCAGCTACGTTCCACTCATTGTGGGTCACCTCTTTCGGTCGTCCAACTGGAAAGTGCTCCCAGCTCCATACCGAAAGTAGAAGCATACAACCACCAATGCCAGCTTTCTCAAGTTTCCTACGACAAGCATTATCCAACTGCATCAAAAAAGAAAACACGGTCAAGTTATGACATTCTACAAAGGGAAATGCAAATACAAACCAAGAAAGACCAATTCATTACCTCCCGGTACAAGTAGGCAAGTGCAGCAGAACCCCAACTCCACTTCGAGTCCCAGACGGTAAGCGCCTTCAGCCACATCCACTGAGCCGTCACGCCACCACTGTCAGCAAACAAAGTCCGGGAGATAACGTACCACACGTACACGCGGGCATACGTCTGGATCACATCTTCATCTGCTTCGGCGGGGCACTGCGCGAAGTGCAGTACTATCCACACGTAAGAAGCGCCCGCCGGGGCTCTATCTTTGCTCTTGTCCTCGACCTCCTCTGGAGCCATACCAATAAGGGCCTCCATTTGCGCGCGCCACCCATCGGAGTCTGTGCTCATACAAAGAGGCCTCCCGTCGATAGGAAGTCCAAGAATCATGGATACATCTTGGAGAGTGGGGGTCATCTCGCCAGTCATGAGGTGAAATGTGTGTGTCTCCGGCCTCCACCGGTCCACAAGGG
Organism: Poa pratensis; assembly: GCA_947311845.1. Lineage (NCBI taxonomy): Eukaryota > Viridiplantae > Streptophyta > Magnoliopsida > Poales > Poaceae > Poa > Poa pratensis. The sequence goes on along the minus strand of CAMZMU010000020.1, from coordinate 7,707,384 downwards.
CGGTGATTGCGGGCGCGTTAAACCTTGGGGTCGAACGCCTCACAAGTTGGATGAAAGGGAGGAGGCCTAGCCTCTCGATGTACGGAGTGTACCGCTCATCGTAACGCATCTCATTCGACGAAGCCCCATGAGACCGAATCTTCAAAGGTCCAAGCTCCTGCAAATAACACATTTGACATACAATATTACAACGTATCCAACGCATTTGCAACAAAATAAAATCAAACATATAAAGAAAACAAGCTTCAATTTATTACCTCCCCCAATACGGCCATCTTATAGGACCGGTGATCAACATCATACTCGTTATCGAGTAACCACACCATCCTACATATGTGAGCAACATTTCATATGTGAGCAACATATGTGAGCAATATTTCATACACAAACCGAAATCAATTTAAGCAAAAAACAATACATCGTACAAATCAATTTACACATAGTTCCATGGCATACTAATAGATCATACAACAAAATCCAAATCAATTTACTCGACTAAAACCGAAATCACCTAATAGAGGAAAAATCGGTTTCTAAGCAAAAATAGCATACTAAATTTTTACCAACTAATACTATACGTAACCTAATGCTAAAGATCATACAAGCATGTCATGGGTCAACAACAAAATCCAAATCAACTAGATACTAGGGTTGAACCGAAACGTGCAATGGAGGCCAAATGTGATGATTTTATTGGACAGAAATTGGGGGATCGGAGGAGAATACCTGCGGGAAGTAGTTGGGGACGGAATCCCCTCGCTTTTCTCTTCAAATCGGAGAGGAAACCGTGGAGGATTAGAAGGGGAGAGAGGGTAGCGCCTGAGCCGCCGCCGCCGTGTTCTGTCTCTGTGTGTCGATTTGCAAGTGAGTTAGGGTTGGGGACGGGCGCGTCGCGCCTTACAGGTAAACAGGAGGGTAGCGCCTTGTGATCAGGCGCTACCTTATCGCACCATAGCGCCTGATCACGAGGCGCTATCCACCCAGACTGGGCCCCCCCGTGGCCCCGGCTCGCCACGCTGGCAGCTAGGGTAGCGCCTGATCACGAGGCGCTATCCTGTGTAGGGTAGCGCCTGATCGTGAGGCGCTACTCAAAAGGGTCAATCGCGTGAAATAGTTTCGGCCGAGGTTCATTTCGTGCTAAAGTTTTGTCCAGAGGTCAACAGTGTCAAAATCGTCTCCAGATCGATCCTGTGAGTGTCGATCGATCTCTGTACATATGTATTTGTCGCCCGCCTGGGGACGGCGGCCAGCCAGCGACGTTATGTGTAAACGTACGCCGACTTCACTGTCGTCGTCTTAAACTCCAGGGTCCTACGTACGCACAGTGCGCCGCTTGATTGATCGTCTACGTACGTTACATAGATCGGACCGGCACGGTCAGTCTCGCCGTGACTCCGTCGCTGTACGTACGAGCCCGGCCGGCCGGGACAGAGCAGCTAGCGGCCGGATCCAGCGCCGGCCGGCGATCGGCCGTGCCGTTCCGTGCTGCTAGCTCCCCGGCGAACGCCTCGTACGTACCGACACGGCGATGACTATGAGCTTAGCTTAGCGTGACGGTGACATTGGAAACAGTGGCCTATATATACAACGAGTAGCTCACTGGAAAACAAACTTGATCTCCGTGCCCACTGTCCATCGTTAATTCGTCATGAAAGGCCTAGCTAGCGCACGCACACAATTATGTTGTGTGTCAAGTGTATACACAGTATGTTTGCTACCTTTCTGATACTCCCTCCGATCCATATTAGTGGGCACAACTTTGTCTAGATACACATGTATCTAGTCTAGGTATCTAGACAAAGTTGTGCCCACTAATATGGATCGGAGGGAGTACCATAAAACTATTTTACACATTTTTACATGTGCACACATGCTTCTACTGAACTTTTTTAAAACAAGCCCTAGGAGTTCACAAAAGACATACACTCCTAGGATTACAAAAGTCAAGAATTTCACCCCGACCAAGCTCCAAACACTTGTCTCATCTTTGTTCTTTGCGATGATGACAGCAACAGTGGAGGCATCATTGCGAAAGACCCTTACATCACACTCCTTCCAAATTTCCGTCGTTGCCGAAGACCCTTACAGCATGCTCCTTCCAAATCTCCCTCGTTGCGGAAGACCCTTACATCATGCTCCTTCCAAATTTTCCCTCGTTGCGGAAGACCCTTGCGTCATGCTCATTCCAAATTTCCGAGAGGGAGCGCTATCATGGAAACCATTGATTTTATAGCACGCTCTTCCTCTTACCAATGTGATCTTTGTCCTCAATCACACTATACAAGGGCTTTCAGGATTTTCTCATAGAACCCAAGCCAAGAAAGGATTGCCATCAAAATCGGGATGGTGAAGTGACACACGAAAAAGAGTTGTCACACTGTTTCTTGTATTTGGTTACAAAGTGGGCGATTTATACTGTTTAGCCATCTCCTACAATGACCTAACAAGCGATGAATTTACATTTAGGCGGAGCCCAAGTTCTCCAAACCGAGGCATTTGTGGAGGTTAAGGCGAGGCCCTCAAACTGCTCTTTGTAGTCCGATGAGCCAATGTAGTTGCCGTCATTTGTGAATTTCCAACGGACACCATGGGAGAAATGGTCATCCGAAATCATTTCCCAAAGGATTGACAAGCCGTTTGTTTTCCTTCGTGTCGAAGTCGTGGCGCACTGGGTATTTAACCTTATTCTCAAGAGCCTTGAACCGAGCAATTATTCCTTTTGCTAATTCAAATATTTTTGGGCTACGTCAGTTGGACGGATCCTAGACATAGTATAATGTGGACTACATAGAAAAACATTGCAATTTGGAACGGTGCAAGATGACAGCAAGCATGTAGCCCGTGCCCCGGCTTGCTTCCGGCTAGTGGGCACGCATCTAATTTGTCTATGCAATGCAGGACACAGACAGCAATTACACATGAGACCACATACTCACACATATGTGTCAATATGTGCACGTATGGACACACGCATGCATATGGTCCAGATATTCACACATGCATGCAGATGCATATGATGTAGACTAGTCGCGGCCGGCCTCAGTGTTGATTCGAACTAGTATAGTGCGGCGTACTACTCTACTATGCAGCGATGCTGCCCCGTGCACAGCCACGTGAACAGTATCGACCGGCTCCCTGCACAGCACCACCCTAGCGAGGTAGCGAGCCAACCGGCCGGCTCCCTCCCTCCTGCTTTAATTCCAAGAGGAGTTCCAACAGTCCCTAGCTTCCTCTTTCCCCAGCTCCATGCCATGCTTGGACCAGCCAGCAGCAACACCCTCGTCCTGCCCTGCCTCGCCTAACCATGCTTGGTGCATCTTTCCTTTTTCTGTTCCGTTTCGTCTCATACGTCCGTGCAATTTCGTGGGACTCTGTATAATGATATCACCACCTGTCCAGTTGACTCACAATTAATTGGTCTTCTCATTCAGATAAAACAATTGGTTCATAAAAAGTAGAAGAAATAAAGAACTATAGCCAGGTATACAAGATTGTATGTGCTATATATGTATATGCTGGGTGGCATGAACTTTTCAACAAGGCGAGCAGACAATGCAGGGGCTTTTCTCTTGTTGATTGACGAGACTGGGGATATTTCCTTTCTCTCTTTCTGAAAAGACAGTGAGACTGAAACCGGTAATCGCTGCAAGGTACCGCAGCAGCAGCTGCGACCGTATCGAAATGGGGCAGCTTTAATCAGTGCTCCTCACACACTCACACTCACACACACACACACACACACACGATGTGCAGCCAGCCAGCCAGCCAGGCCCAGGGAAATCATTCACGCCGGCAGACAGAGGAAGCAGGGGCACGTGAGACGGAGAACTAACCGTCAAATCGCCCAGATATCGACATGGATTTATGGAGCGCCTAGATCACAGCCTGATCACTCACCTTTGCTTGCCAGCAGAAGGAACAGAAGCCGATCAATAATGCAGCGCAGCTGGGAGCCTGAGACTGAGACGATGGATTGCTCTCTCCTTGCCCGCTCGTTCTTCACGAGCAAAGCTGCTGGCAGTCGACGCACAGAACCGTATTGCCAGCATGCCAGCCAGCAGCCTCTGCTGCACAGAAAGAAAGCAACATCAGGACGCATATCATGTACCATATGTTTTTAATATTGATGATAAAGATGATATGGATAAAGTGTTGGCAGCCATGAAGGGGGCTCGCTTGTTTTCCATCCAGACTGAGATGACATATGGGGCATGACAAATCAGAACAACAACATCAGCAGCTGCACCACCTAGTCATTGCAGCTTTATTACAAGTTCACCGAGTAAACAGAATCCAGGACCAGGTCTAGGGAGAAACAAGGATTGCTACAATAGCAGTGGTACAAGTACAACACAGAAACAAATGTCCAAGCTGGCTTATAGATTAATTGACCCTAACAGAGTTCAGCTAATTGACTAAAAAAAAGCTAGATGACAGACTGAGCCAGCAGGAGAGATCAGCAAATAAACAAAAAAAAGAGTTAACCTTGCTCATTTACAATGTCCTATATCTAAACGGGAATGGTCTTGGCGAAATAGGAACGGAGTGGTCGTGCACATGGCCCTGACAGAGGGAAGCAAAACGGTGGGCTCGATCAGGCCTCGTTGCTCAGTACGGCAACCAGATCACTTTTCTTCATCTTCGAATAGCCTCTCAGTCCTCGAGACTTTGCCAGCTCTCTCAGCTCTGTGACCTTCAGGGAGCTTAGATCAGAAGCTTCGGCAGGAGAACTTTCCAGACCGTCATCATGGGACGCGATGCTCTCTGCAACATCGGCGATTTCCAAATGTTCCACGTACTCATCTGGCTCGTCAGTATCCAGTGGATCTGAGACAACAAAGTCGTCCAGAGATGCATCTTCTTCTGGTGCTATTACAGAGTCGGGTTCGTACAGAGAAACTGGATCATCAGGTCCATCGGGAGCGTCTCCTCCACTGGTGGTGGCGTCTCAGCTTTCAGCACAGCATCAGTCTTGCCGTTGACGATAGGCTTGGCACCGGCATCCGCATCTGCATCTGGATTGGTAACAAGCTGAAACTTAACCCCAGGGACAGGAGATCTTCGCCTGAAACTTGAAGGTGGTCTCTGGAAGGATGCAGCAGGAGGTGGCTTCTGCCCTTCCTGCGTATCGTTTTTCGTGCCAAAGATCCTGGAGCTTTGCTTGTTTCCAGAATCATTGCTTCTCCATGTTTGATCGAAATTCTGCTCTTTCTCGTCACTGCTCTTCCGTCTCTGGTCCACAGAGTGTTTCCTGAGCAAATTGAGAAGGGAGTCAACACTGCCCCTCTCACCCTGAGATTTGGCGGGTTCGGGCTTCTTGTCTTCCCTGCCTTTTCCCCTCGCTCGGAGTTGGGTTTGAACCCTTTTAAACAGCTCTACAATCTCCTTCTCCCTTTCACCTGGAGCTGATGTTGCCTGGGGACGTGAGCTGCTTGTCAAAGAGATCGGTGGTCCATTTTTGGAGAAAGCTGTATCGCTATCAAATTCATCATTGTTCTCAGAGTCGTCCCTTTCTTGAAATGGCTTGCTTCGCCCCCTTGCGGAACCCCTCTTTGGCTGTCGTGGGATATCTGGGTTCCTTGGTCTATGGTTGTTGGGGCTAGCACCACAAACAACAGACACAGTTGAAGGGCCCAAGATAGGTGATTTACTCAGGAAACAAGATCCTGGAGGGAATCTACAATCCACATGATAGACAGGTAACGCTGCTCTGACTGAAGCCCCTGGACAGAAAGAAAAAAGCAATACACATCATTTATAGCTATGGAAGAAGCTTGGACTAGTGGGAAACAGGCAGCTTAAGATGGAATGGTATGAATCTCAAAAAAAAAAATGGAAAGGTATGCAGCACGTTAGAAAGATGTGGAGTTGGAAATAAGCATAACATTGGTAGGAACCAGAGTGCATTACAAATAAGAACACTTTCGACCTGACTAGTAATACTCATATCGAGATATACGTGGGCAAAACCAACCTTGGTCATACACAAATGCATAGGTAACACGAGATGGACTGTAATTTAGAACTGGCTCAAATGGAAAAGAATATTCCCAGTCACCCAAATGCAAGTCACAAGTAAAACAGGAACAGACGGTATCAATGAAATGCTGGCAGGCATAGCTCAAAACTGAAAAGATCCATAAGATGGGCTTAAAGAGCATGAGGCAATTAACATGGCCTGTCGGTCGATCTCTAATATCCCTACAGCGCTACTTCATAAGTGAAGGTGAAGACTATACGTAAGTTCTGTGCATCTTCATGAATCAACTAACATATGCTCCTAATTAAAGCCAAGCAGCACAGAATAGGCGTACATTTACACCATGTGCAATCGAGTACCCGCACCAGCTCTTAGCGACAACACAGAAATAGCGAGCAACAGCACTCTTGTCTGAATTAAATCGGGAAACTGGATGTCTCATGTCCAATTTGAACAAGTCAGAGTTGGTTTCAGATAGCAGGATTTAAGTTAGCACATACCTAACAGACAAAATTTAGTCAATCCAGGAAGATAGTACAGTGCAAGGCATTTAAAGAGACCAACTCCCCAAAAATAGTTAGGCAGTTGCTGTAGAACTGCAGGAAGTGTGAGGGGCATATGCCATCCAATGTGCATACTGCATACATATTCATTGAAGTGGTTTAAATACCCTGATCAACTTAACAAATAATAGGCTATCATATTCAAATAAAAATAGTATGGAAGGAAGATAGAACGTACTTTGGGTTCACCACAGCAAGATTGGCATATAAATCAGGCATTAAGGTTCTCACTTGGATAAAAAGAATCACTAAAGCTAGTTGAGGACAAGAATGGATTCTAATCCCTCTTGCTAACTAACTAGATGGTTACTGTAACAAACACCATGCCAAATTTTTGCGAACTGACATCACGTATGCCATCATGGATAACAAAAAGTTCGGAATGCTCCAACATCACGTGATGCAAGTAGAGTACCAAGCAGTTGATCTAGCACCAGACACCATCACAGCTAGTTGAGGATAAAAGAGATAAACACACTCGTAGTCACTGAACTTGCGCGAGATGAGTGAATTGGTCACTCAACTCGCAAAATGTGAAAACCCATCACTCAACTCGTCCGAGATGGTCATGAACCGGCCCTGACATGGTTTTTCGTGTCCACGTGGCGTCCAGAGTGGGTCCAGGAGATAACAACCGTGTATATTTTTGCAAAAAGACCCCTATCATAGTTTATATTTAGCTTCCGGTCCCATCTGCTGAACCTAAAAAAAGTTACAAGAATATATATAATTCATGCGTGCTGAGGATGAGTTGAACTCCAGACCTCACAAATAAAATTCACGCCCCAACCACCACAAACCAATTTTTTTGTGTTAAATACGTGAGCCTCATTACTTTTGTAGTAAAATCCATCGGACATCAACAGCGTGGACGTTGCGAGGGGCATCCTTGGGCTGCACGAAGGCGCTGTCCAGTACGGGATCGTCTTCAACATGGAGATTATCACGGTGGGCTGGTACACAGGGAAGGATTCCAGAAAGCTCCTGCTGAACTGCATCTTCTGCACGGAACGCGCTCCAGCCTGAGCGACGCCGCACCAAGGATCATCGCTGGGAGCCAGCGCTGCCTGGAGGAACACCGACGTCAATCTGAATCCATCTCTCCGGTGCGGCGTCTAGAGGTTGAAGATGCCCAGAAGAAGAAAGAAAAGGACAAAAAACCGACGCTGTCATTTTACAAAAATAAACCTCTGATTAATTTTCTGAAAAAAAACCACTTATTTCATAGCAACGCCAACAGAAAAAACCGTATCAGGGTCGGTTCGTGACCAATTCACTCATCTCGAACGAGTTGAGTGATGAGTTTCCACATTTTGCGAGTTGAGTGACCAATTCACTCATCTCGCGCAAGTTTAGTGACTACCAGTGCGTTTATCTCAGGATAAAAATCCAACTTAATATCACATGAGGTGGTTACAAAAAATACAACCAGGCTACATTTGGCTGAACTGTCCACCCCGTATGTTATCATGGAGAACAATAGAACATATGTTCAAAAATGCTCACAGTGCTATTCTCTATGTATGCCCAATTAGCACTACCCCTAAAACTAGGACATATATAGGATCCATCTAACAATGCACAATCGATACGTACAGTGATACAACCTGTCGAACCCCGCATCAATCAATGTAGACATGTATGAAACTTTTTCCCCAATAGAACAGCCCAGTTCCTACACGTTGAGCTCTCCTCGATCCTCGTTGTAACAGAGATGTGTACATCGTAACGTGGCGGACAACCGCTACTAATGCAGTACAACAGTGCTGCTGCTGCTTCTGCTACTACTGCTGCCACTTAGTGTACCGCTGCTGGTGGCCATCATCAGCGGTGGTGGAACAGACAGGCACAACCAGCTAGGCTCCTTGCGCTACGGAAATCTCAAAACCCTAGATCAAATGGATCCTACGGCGCGCTCTGTACATGTGCACGAGTAGCCGGAAACAGTAGTGAGGCGAGTCACAAAGGAGAGGAGGAGTGGGGCTGTACTGTACCGTGGTGGTGGGAGGACGGGGGCACACCGGACATCGATGCCTTGGAATATAAGGTACGAGGAGCTCGAGATGGTGGCAGCGGCACACTTAAAGATTGGCATACACGCCAGCCTTGAGCTGCTCAGTCGAATAATATTGTTACTACACCTATACCAGGACAAAATTTTCTAAACTGTCCATCACGTATGCCATCACCACGAACATAAATTCAGAAATTCTCACAGTGATATTCTCTATGTATGTCCAATTAGCACTACAACTACGTAGGAGGAACATAGGATCCATCTCACAATTCACAACCGATACCTGCAATGGTACAATCTGTGGAACCATGCCTCTATTAATGCACACATGTATGAATTATCCCCCAAACAGGACATCCCAATTCCTACACGTTGAACCCTCCTCGGTCCTTGTTGCGACAGATGTGCGTACGTGGCGGACTCCCGCTTCTAGTGCAGTACGACAGTACTCCTGCTGCCTCTGCTACTCTGCTGCCATTTAGTGTACGTCTGCTGCAGACCACAGAGACAAGGGAAACAGGCGGTGGTATCATCATCAGCAGTGTAACAGACAGGCACGTCCAGGTAGCCTCCTCGCACTAAGGAAATCTCAAAACCCTAGGTGAAATGAACCCTATAGTTCGAGCTTCACCTGTGTATGAGTAGCCGGAAACAGTAGGGAGTGGTGTTGTGTGGTACAGTGGTGCTGAAGGAGGACGGGGCAGCGCCGGACATCACTGCCTTGGATTATACGCCAGTTGCCAGGAGGAGCTCGCGTCCGGAGGCGGTGGCACTAGAGCGATTGGCATCCTTAATAGTTAGGCATTTGAAGAGACCATCTCACCAAAAATAGGTAGGCATGTAAAATTGTGGGTAGTGTGTGAGGTGCACATGCCATCCGATGTGCATGCTGCATACATATCCTGTTGAAGTAGTTTATAATCCCTGATCCACTTATTAATTAACCGGCTATCATATTTATATAATGATAAATATGGTACACAGACCTGCATTTTGAGTTGAGCACAACAAGATTGGCATACACATCAGCCATTAAGGTGCTCACTTGACTAATATGGTTACTACAACTACACACGAACAAAATGTTCTGAACTGTCCAACATGTATACCGTCACAGAGAACATAAAATTCAGAAATGCTCACAATGATATTCTCTATTTACGACCAATTGGCATTGCTCCCTAGTATGAAATATAGAATCCCTCTCACAATTTACCATTTCTACATACAGTACAGTGTTACAATTTGGAGAACCCCGCGTGTTCTAACGCACACATATATGAATTTTCCGCCCAGTAGGACAGACCAGACAGTACACGATGAGCCCTCCTTGACCCTCGCTGCGACAGAGGTGTGTAAAGGGCAGACTACCACTACTAGCTCAGTACCACCGTGCTGCTGCTGCTACCACTAGTGTACCACTGCCACACAGCGCAGAGCAGCTGGGACAAGGGGAAACACGATGTGGCCTTCATGAGCGGCGGTGGAACAGACAGGTAGTATGTTCCTCGCGCTACGGAGATCTCGAAACCTAGGTCAAATTGTACCCTACGCAGCGCATGTTACACATGTACACGAGTAACTGAAAACAGTAGAGAGGCGAGCCATACATCAGCGCCTTGGAATATACGCCAGTAGGAGCTCCCGTCCAGAGGTTGTGGCAGCGATTGGCAGCCTTAATAGTTAGGTATCTAAAGAGGTCGTCGCCCCAAAAAATAGTTAGGTGTGGACAACTGTGCGTGGTCTGAGGTGCACATGCCTAATGTGCATACTGCATGCATATTGCATAGAGGTGGTTTATAATTCCTTAATCAATTAATAAGTAACCAGCTATCATATATAGTCATAAACATGGCAAATAGACACAACTGCCATTAAGCTGCTCGCTTCGAGTTGGGCACAACACGATTGGCATACACATCAGCCATTAAGCTGCTCACCTGGCTAATATGGTTACTTCATCTACACGAGGTCAATTTTTTTAAAATGTCCGTGGCTTATGCCATCACCACAGAGAACATAAAATTCAGAAAATGCGCACAATGCTATTCCCTTGTACGTATGACTAGTAATTGGCATTGCCCCCTAGTATGGTATGTAGGATGCCTCTCACAATTCACCATTGACACAATTTGGGGAACCCCGCGTGTTGTAGTTCACACATATATGAATTTTCCCACCAATAAAGACGGCCGGCCGAGATCCTACATCGCGCTACAGAGATCTCAAAACCTAGTTCAAATACCTACAGCGCATGGTACATATGTACACGAGTAACTGAAAACAGTAGAGAGGCGAGCCATACATCAGCGCCTTGGAATATACGCCAGTAGGAGCTCACATCCAGAGGTTGTGGCAGCGGCAGCGATCGAGCAGTGGCAGCCTTAATAGTTGGGTATCTAAAGAGGTCGTCGCCCCAAAAAATAGTTAGGTGTGGACAACTGTGCGTTGTCTGAGGTGCACATGCCATCTAATGTGCTTGCATACTGCGTGCATATTCCATAGAGGTGGTTTATAGTCCCTGAATCAATTAATAAGTAACCAGCTATCATATATAGTCATAAACATGGTAAATAGACACAACAGCCATTAAGCTGCTCGCTTCGAGTTGGGCACAACGAGATTGGCATACAAATCAGCCATTAAGCTGCTCACCTCACCTGGCTAATATGGTTACTACATCTACACGAGGCTAAAAATTTCTGAAATGTCTTTGGCTTATGCCATCACCACGGAGAACACAAAATTCAGAAAACGCGCACAATGCTATTCTATTGTATGTATGACTAATTGGTATTACCCCCTAGTATGACATATAGGATGACTCTCACAATTCACCATTGACACAATTTGGGGAACCCCGCGTGTTGTAGTTCACACACATATATGAATTTGCCACTCAGTAAAGAGGGCCGAGATCCTACAAGCTGAGCCTGCCTCGACCCTCACTGCGACAGATGCGCGTAGACGGCGGGCTAGCGCTACTGCTTCAGTTCCGCATCACCGTTGCTGCTGCTTCTGCCACTACTGTGTCACTGCTGCACACGGCAGAGACAGGGGGAAACGCGCCCGCGGTGGCCATCATCAGCGGCGGTGGGATGGACAGGTAAGGTAGGCTCCTCGCGCTACGGGAATCTCGGAACCGTAGGTGGAATCGGACCCTACGGCATGCACACGAGTAGGCGGAAACAGTGGGGAGGGCGAGACGGGGACTGGATAAGGGGGCCGTACCGTGGTGGTGGAGGAGGGCGGGGGCGGCGCTGGACATCGGTGTCCTGGAACAGACGGGCGCCCTGGGGGAGGGAGCTCGCGTCCGGCGGCGGCGGCGGAGGTGGTGACTGCCGGTGAGGAGAGGAGCGGAGAGGCGAGGCGGAGCGATTGGTGGAGGCAAACTGATAGAGTGGGGAGATTTTTGGGGAGGGTTTAGGTCGGGAGGGAGGCGCCGACGTGGGCCGGCTAGTGGGCCGGCGCGTGCGTAGAGGCCCGTTCGAGAAGGGAGGCCCAGTTGTTGCGCTGTTGCAGACTGCCAGAAGCACGGGCAAACCCTATTCTACGCCCATGCAAAGAATATCACCGATTCGCATACCCCCTCCCACTCCCTGTTGCCGTTAATGGGCCTGGCCCATTTGCGTGAGACGATGGCGGCGCCGCGAAGCACCTCCGCCAGAGACCGTGAAGATGAAGCGTGGATGGCCAGGGTAACCTCGCTGGACACGGGGACGACGCGGCTGCCCACGACGTCGCCGGTGATGCGAGGCCAGGACCTCGCCAGAGACGGCGACGATGTGGCTGGTCGCGGCGTCACCGGTAGAGGACAGGAAGATACTTAACTGGGGGGTGGGGTGCGGGTGGTCGCCGGGGACGATCTTAGGGTTCGGGGATGCACGGGGGGTGGGGTAGAGGGAGGCAATAGGCAGCGGTGGACTGACGGTAGGCGGCGCGTTGAGGAGGGCGGGGCGGCGCTCGCGCCACCGGCGGCGGGTGGCGGCAGCGGCTTGGCCGACGGAGGAGACGGTGGATTCGAGGCGGCAGAACAGGCGGCCCGACGGCGGAGGGGCGACGACGTCGATAGAGATGAAGGCGTGCTGCAGGGTGCGTTGGCTCGCTAAGATGTGCTTAACACGTAGAATAGGGGCGCCCGCGAGCACGAGACCTAGTTGTCATCGGACGGCGTTATGGACCGCATGTTTCGTAGCAGCGTACGGTAGGAGAAAATCTCCTCTGTCTTTCGTCCCATCATCCACTGGGAACTTGTTCAAATAAAAAAGTTCAGCTTCAGTTTGCATGATTTTTTTCAGATTTGTTTGAAACTATTAAATATATTTTTTGAATTTTTGAAAAATATGAGACATTACAGCTGTGAGCAAAATTGGCTTTCCGTGGCGGAGTGGAGATTTGGTGCTCCGAGCTCCAGTGATGTCCGCTATTCCAAAAAAATAAAATATATAATTAAAAGTTTAAAACAAATATGAAAAAAAATCATGCACGTTCTCATTGATATATGATACAAGCGTGCAAAATATTTTACAGTTTGAGATCCACAAAATGACAAATGTATAGATCTGAGTATAATAATATGTAGTTTCATATTTTCAACTTTTGTTTTTTTTTCTAGCTTAGAGCATATTGTATTTTTCATTGAGATTTGGCGCGTTTGCAGGATATATCATTTAGAACATACATGATTTTTTCAGATATTTTTGAATCTTTTAAATAAATTTTTGAATTTTTGAAATGCGAGATAACTAGACCTCAGGAGCAAAAATGACTTTCTGTGGCTTACTTCTGCTATCTTAAACTCTCTTCTCTCTGAACATGCCCCCATTTTATCCCTCAAAACAAATAGGATCCACTCCTTACTTTTCCTTGTTACCGAACGTATATATGTGAGTGAAAAAACATGGTTTTCCGTCGGATATTCATAACGGTGCATGGGTCTAGATGCACCCACTATGTATTTTATTTTTAATTTTTTTTCATAATGTCAAAAAATTCCGAAAAAAATCCGGATGCAAATTACAGCGTGATGTGTTAGCACAAAAATTGGCATGGTGAAAAAACTTTTTTTGCAACCTGTACAAAAAAGACAAATTTCGGACACGTACATATACTTTTCGGTATGTCCGAATTTGTCTTTTTTGCACAGGTTGCAAAAACAATTTTTTCACCATGCCAATTTTTGTGCTGAGTGCAAATATGTTGGACTACATGCAAATATTTTTTTTCGAATTTTTTGACATTCGGAAAAAAAAAATCTGGCTGCACCCGCTAGCCAAATCGCCGTGTCCGTTTTCCGTAGCCTTTTTCCGCCTCAATGTCCTTACGTGCAACTTATCACTCATTGTATGTTCTTAATATCGGCGTTTATATCACTTCTCGAGTGGAACCTTCTCGAAATATACAACGAAATATTTATGATCTACTGGGTTTCTATAATTATCTTTTTCAAACTAATTTTGTAGTTCTGAATCAGAGTCAATCTGATACGTGTGTTCTAAAATGGATGGTTGATAAGGGGTTTACATTGCTCGGTGGCTTGACTTCTCAAAGTACGGAGTAATATAATCATCTGAATACTCGAGTAAGTACATGTGCATGGAATGTTAAAAAGGCTTATTCAGTTATCAATCAACTTGTGTCGCTCATAGCCGATCAAAAGGTTTGCATTCTTTTGAGTTTGCTTGGTTGTACGGTTCTTTTTTTGGCTCTACACATTGAACACACCATATGGCAACTTGTCTGGTTGTTCAATCACCAAGTCGCAATTGACATTTTCTTGGTAATTGAAATATCACAAAAAAAGAGATTAAGCACTTATGGGTGAAATAAGTCTGTATAAAAATAGAATATAAATATTTGTTCATAATTGAACAAGAATTTTATAAATAACTATAACCATACTACACAATATTAAGTAGTACTAACTATGTGATCAAACAACATGTATGTAAGAACAAGAAGAAGAAATTAAATCTTCATTTCAACACTATACTCATAACAAGGTCGGATCCAACAACTTTATAACTTTCCTAATTGATGAAACACCAAACTTACAAGTTCCAAGTCTTAGGTACAAAAAATTATATAAACTCAAGAAACTTATGGCTGGATCCAAACCGGCTGAGGCCAATTCAATCTTGAAGAATTAGGAGGTAGTATATGAGTGAAACTACTATCTTCCATATTGAAGATTGAAACTTGCCGACCGCCCTGGTCAATCAAAAACCGCCGATCTGAAAATCTCTTGGAGAAAGTATTATGATTCAAGTCATCTGTATGGTAGATGCTATTGGGTATTAATGTGGGGAAGTCCTTCGTCGGAAACAAAAAATGAAGTGTTGAAACCCGTGAACAATGTGTGGTCTTTGAGATTGTGTACTCTGACAAGTTTTTGCTTAAAAAAAATCAATTTTGTAGACAACAAAGCGGGAGGTCACACGCTCCTTCTCTTTCTCCTCTTCTTCGTCCATGTTCTGCTCCCCATCCACGTTCTCTTTCACTGGCACACCTGCATTGTCCACCGCCTCCTCCTCCACTGACACGTCTCCAGTCTCCTCGTCCTCGTCCTCCCCTTCTACTGACACAACATTCTCCACCTCCTCCTCCTCGTCCTGCTCTTCCACTGAAACATCAGCATTCTCCACCTCCTCCTCCTCGTTCTCCTCTTCCACTGGCGCATATGCAATCTCTACCTCCTCCTCGTCCTCCGATGTTTCCGTATCTGTCCCCAAATCCTCGCCCACCACTTCTATTTCTTCGTGATCCTCCACATCTGATTGTACTTCCTCCTCGTCCTCCTCCCACTGTAACGCCAGCGCCAGCATGTCTACCGCTTCCATTATCTCATTGACATCATCATCGTCGTCGTCGTCGTCATCGTCGTCCACCACCACCACCTCCTCATCCTCAAGATATCGATCCCACCTCCATATCTGGAAAAAATCGCCCCATGGTGCTTGTACAATATACTTACTGTCAGTTGCGTAATACCTCTTGTTTTTGTAGACGATATTCACCCATGCAGATGGTCCATGGAGATCAATGGTATGCACATCGGCAGAACCTCGAAGAGCATAGAATAAGCCATCACCGCTATCGTAACAAATGTCAACGTAGTGCTTGCATTCTTCATGTGTATCAACCCAAGTCCACTTAGTGTCCCCAACCTTAGCATAGGAGAGTAGTCCGTGAGGCTGGTGTGCCCGTACCACGATGCAATTTTTACTGGATGGATCGCACGACATGGCTATGATCATGTAGAAGCAAAAGCGACCTTGCTCCAGTGAAACTCCATATGGTCTTACTTCCCGGTGGAAATTACGCGGCACCGTGTCCACGTAAATAAGATCGTAGCCATTCAGTTTGCCTTCTTCGTCATAACGGAGCTTGACGTTGTGCATGGTTTCCGGTAGCGGCATGAACACCTGAGCGCCAGTTATGGGGTTAACGAGGATTAGATGGGACCGCTCGTCGGCAGTGATGAGCCAGCCATGGGAGGAGCCCCATGACGTACCGGAGCGGAAGGCGGGTTCCGGAAGGTTGACATGGCAGAGCTTGTCCGTGGCCAGGTGGTGCAGCGTGGCCGTGTCGTCGTCTTGGTCCGCCGCGGAGTAGATCTGGCAGGGGCTCTCTTGCGGCGAGGGTAGCCGGAACTGTCGGGCTTCCAGGTGGCTGCGGCGCCATGAACGGCAGACGCCACCGGTGCTGAAGAGATCTGGGATCTGCATTGTGCCGAAGATACGAACGAGCAGGTCCGCAGGAAGCTCGGTCCAGTCGCAGCCCATGATTGACGCTGGAGCTTCCCCGGCGACAACGTCAGCAGTTTGCTCCTCCATGGATTGCAGGTCAGGTTGGCACGCCGGGATCTGAGGGCCGGAGGCGATATGCTGCTAAGGGAAACAGAGGATGGATTTGCATGCAGGGAAGGGAACGTGGTTGACACCAAGATATAGCAAAGCCCGTGTGCTTCGCAAATTCCTTTTTGTGATCTGCGATGAAATGCATAGCAGTCGTGCGATGCCTGGTCTGTGGTCTCCTCCTTCGTAGAGTCTCTTTCCATGATCTGCTGTGAACACGATTCAAGAAGTCACGCGGCGGCGGTCCAGGTAACCTCTTTTGGAGTCTCAGCTGCATCTACGCTTGATGTGCTATCTACGCCGGATATGAAAGGAGACGACCATGTCTCTGTCTGACGCCATCTGCACGCGCTGACCGGAAGCCGCACGCACCCACCGGCCTCAGGCAGATCAATTTGCGTCTGCCTTGGAGACTTCTCTTGAATGTCTACTTAGATTTGGTCTCACACGAGTCGAGATCAGTTGATCTAATAATTTATCCAATACATACCTGCATGTCACGCCTCGTGCGCCTGAACATAAGGAATTTACAGTCAGTTCACTTTGGACGTGTCGCCGTCGACTGCAAGCACCAGGTGTATATTTAAAGTTGTTTTTAAAATTGGGCTAATTGTTTAAGTACCAAGCTGTGATGCCAGTTTCTCAAGAGAAATGGCCTCTCCCCGTTATTCAATTCAGAGAAGGAACAAAGCCCCGTCAAAACAAAAATAAAATAGAACTGCAGGTTCGCAAAAGTTAAACTCGTAATTCGCGTGTAGTACGTATTAGTTACAGATTTTAGAACCAGATATGGGGCAAGGTCACACGGCTAATTGACAAATAGGCAACTGAATATTGATCCACTTGGCCAGCGCCGCGAGCAAGCTGCAATGGATGACCAGGCAAGTTCAGTCAAACCTGCTTTCTCAAATCTCAACCATGGGGGATTGCCGGTTCATGCCTCCTTCCATGCTTCTTCGTATAATCCATGTTAACAACGAGAAAAACCCCGTCAGGACACGCCGTCGCGTCCACCCCTTGCATCTGCCATCCATCAACCGAACATGCTCCGTTTGTATATATCGAAGCAGAGCTGCAGAGGACCATGCAGCCAGAGTAGAGCATGTCGACAATGGCGACCACCGCACTGCTGCTCGTGGTGCATTCGCTGGTGTTCGCAGCGACAGCAGGCATTGGCGTTTGCCGGGGTGCCGTGACCGGTGCGGCAACATCACCGTCCCCTACCTGTTCGGCATCAGCACCGGTCTGCAGGGCTTCCATCTCGTGTGCGACGACTCCGGCCGCCTCACCATCTCACTACAACATGTAGTCAAATTAGAGGCGCTCAAAAGTGCTTTAAATAGTCAACAAATGCCTTTAAAGGTTTTTGAAGGCAAAATAAAAAGCGTTGCATTTATTCGTGTAGGGAAAAGTATTTGAAGGCAAATCTTAAAAAGTGCCTCAAAAAGTAGACAATTTGAGACACTTTTCAAGGGACTTATAAAGTAAACCATCCGAGTCTCTTCAAAATGCCTAAAAAAACGGACCCTAGGCGATAAAGAAATCTTGAGACCGCAAAACGAATCCACGATAGGCAATACATGCACGCAAGTAGCCTGAAACAGTAGGGAGGGCTTGGCGAAACTACCTCTTTTCCCCTCTCCCAGCTATTGTTTGAGAGAGGCGAAAAAGAGGCGACCCACAGTTCCTGGTCCTCCCCGGCGAATCCGCCGCTCCCCTTCACCTCTGGTCGCCGTTTCGGCGCCGTGAGGTGGAGGGGAGCTCCGAGATCTCGTCGTGTGTGTAGATAGCTAGGTTTAGGGTTTCGGTTCCCGGGCGACGCCTTCGAAGACGGTGGCGGTGGCGTCGTTGTTAGGGCGTTTGTCCTCCCCCTCCTTTCCCCGTTCCGGCGTCCGCGTCAGGGAGGTCGTGGAGGTGGTTTGGTGCCTGGGCTTGACCGGCGAGGCGGCGGCGGTGGTCAAGCTGGGGCTTTTTGTCCTGGGTCTTCTTCTCCGCTTCGCTCGCGCGGGATCCGGTGCGGGCGGTGAGGACTCAAGGGGTTTGTACAGGGTCTGGAGCATGCCGCTGGCGCATCCGAGCTGCGCCTGGTGGTCTGTGGTTTCGTGCTCTCTGGCGGTAGTGGCAAGGTGCTGCGGGAAGCTGGAGGAGCGAGCCCGGTGTCTCCGTAATAAGCTCGGGGTTCGGCGAGTTCCAGATTTTCCTAGATGGATCCGTGGAGGCCGTCGTGGTGGTGGAGTGTGGTGGCCATCCATTGGATCTGGTGCTCGAGTCTTGATATTGACGGCGTGTGCTCCGGCGTCGTTGTGGAGCGGAGGAGATGGTTTAGGAGCTTTTCTTCTGCTGTTCCTTGGAGATTGCTTGCGGGCTTGCAGGCTGGCCGTGGCCGGCGTCTGCGGTCTGACTGTCGGGCCGAATCGGGGCGTCGCCCCCGTCGATGGTGACAGCTCTGCTCCTAGATCCCGTCGTTCGCGATGGGTGGCTACTGCGGCGATTTCAACAAGGTGGTTACCTCTATAGGTTCGTTCCGGCGACACAGCTGCGGCTTTGGTCGTCTTCGCCTTCATCTCCGGTGGTGCGACGGCGGCAGATCGAGCGGCGGCGGAGTTGGCTGTGCAGAGAAGACCCCAGGGTCTTGGTTGTAATTTTCTTTTTTTAGGGTCTTTTCTGTAAATTTGGGAACAGCTGTGCTGCTTCTGGGTACTTCTTGTATTCTCGTGGTTTCCTAGTTAATATATCCAGGAGTTTGCTTTCAAAAAAAAACAGTAGGGAGGGCGAGACAGGAATTGGATAAGGGGGAGCTGGGGCATCCCGTACCGTGGTGGACTGGTGGTGGAGGAAGGCGGGGGCAGCGCTGAACATTGAAATCTTGGAGTATACGCTCAGGGGAGCTCGCGTCCGACGGCGGCTCTTGTTACTGCCGGTGAGAACAGAAGCGGAGAGAGGAGCGTAGCGATTGGTCGCTGATAGAGTGGCAGCGAAAGTGGGGAGAATTTTGCCGAGGGTTTAGTGGGCGAGGCTAACCTTCGCACGTTCGAGCGATAAGCAACCATCGCACAATTTTCGACCAACCTTTACGTCCAGGTTTAGAAAAGTCCCTGCTTTCCTAATCCGGCGCGCGGGCGTACGTCGCCGAGTTTATTAACGAACAGAGGGCAGTACTAGGCGTCCCCCGGGGATCCTAGCTTCCGATCCCCCGGGTCGGGAGCCATCGGATGGGTCTGATGGAGGGAACGCGTGGCCATCGGATCCCTCTGCGAGGCCACATCGCTCTACCGCGCAGAAAACGTAGCAACGGTCGCTTTCCAAGCCCACGTGGGTGGACCCTGTCTTCCCAAACTGCACGACACGTTTTGACTCTTTCATCTCTGCATACCGATACGTCTCAAACGCATCTATAATTTTTATGTTCCATGCTTGTTTTATACCAATTGCTACATGTTTTGCATCTACTTTATATCACTTTTATACATTTTTTGGGACTAACCTATTAACAAGATGCCGAAGTGCCAGTTCCTGTTTTCTGCTATTTTTGTATTCCAGAAAAGCTAGTATGGAAATATTCTCGGAATTGGACGAAACTTCACGGGGATCCCTATTTATCAGAACACACCTGAAGGACCAAAGAGCAACAGAGGAGAGCCACCAGGGCCCCACACGCCACTAGGGCGGGCCCCCCCCTGGCGCGCCCTAGGGTGGTGTGGGCCCCTCGGGGGTCGTCAGCCGCCGCCCTTTCGCCTACTTATTCCCCCCGACGCGAAAACCCTAAGTGCCTGAGCAATATCCACGAAAAGTTCCAGAGACGCCGCCGCGTCAACCCTAGCTCGGAGGGTCCAGAACCTCTTCCCGGCACCCTGCCGGAGAGGGGAATCGTCACCGGAGGCTTCTACATCGCCATGCCTGCCTCCGGAGTGATGCGTGAGTAGTTCATCCTTGGACTACGGGTCCATAGCAGTAGCTAGATGGTTGTCTCTCCTTTGTGCCATCATGTTTAGATCTTGTGAGCTGCCCTACATGATCAAGATCATATTATTGTAATGCTACATGTTGTGTTTGCTGGGATCCGATGAATATTGAATACTATGTCAAGTTGATTATCAATCTATCTATGTTATTTAAGATCTTGCATGCTTTCCGTTACTCGTAGATGCTTTGGCCAAGTAGATGCTTGTAACTCCAAGAGAGAGTATTTATGCTAGATAGTGGGTTCATGCTCCGTAATCTGGGACAGTGACAGAAAGTTCTAAGGTTGTGGATGTGCTGTTGCCACTAGGGATAACCTAACGATGCTATGTCCACGGCATATGTGTTTGTTTACATTACGCACTTTACTTAATGCAATTATCCGTTGCTTGCAACTTAATACCAACGGGGGACTCGGATGACAACCCGGCGGTGGATTATTAGTCATAGATGCTGTTGGATAACGGTCTATGTATTATGTCGTAATGCCCAATTAAATATCATAGTAATCATCATGTCATATATATGCATTGTCATGCGCTCACTATTTGTCAATTGCCCAGCTGTAATTTGTTCACCCAACATGTTAGTTATCTTTTATGGAGAGACACCACTAGTGAACTGTGGACCCCGGTCCATTCTTTTACACTGATTAAACAACCACAAACTGCAAACTGTTCCTTTTTCATTCTCTGCAATTTAATACTCATTTTCCACACCATACGTTTAATCCTTTGTTTTCAGCAAGCCGTGAGATTGACAACCTCACTGTTTCGTTGGGGCAAAGTAGTTTGATTGTGTTGTGTGCAGATTCCACGTTGGTGATCGTGTTGCGCCGTGCGAGCACCAACAACCTTCTGAAGAGTTGCTGCTCCTACTGGTTCGATAACCTTGGTTTCTTTCTGAGGGAAAACTTGCTGCTGAACTGCATCATACCTTCCTCTTGGGGTCTCCCAACGAACGTGTGATTCACGCATCAAGCTCTTTTTCTGGCGCCGTTGCCGGGGAGACAGCAGTCTTCTGCAAGGGGAGTTTCACGCTTCCAATCTCTTTACTTTGTTTTTGTCTTGCTTAGTTTATTTTATTTTATCTTGTTTGCTTTCAATTATCAAAAACACAAAAAAATTAGTTACTTGCATTTAGTTTATTTTCAGTTTTGTTTTCTGTTAGTTATCATGTCTAGCTCTGCTCCTTTTTCCGTAGTGCCACCTGTGGGAGAAATTATTACTTTTAGGCAGAAAGGTGGGGAATCCTTTAGGAATGCCTGGGCGAGAATTTTGGAATTGCACAAGAAGGTGCAACCTAAGATGGACTTGAGAGTTCTTATAAAAAATTTCTACCATGGTTTATTTTCTGTCTATCAACTTGCTCTAGATACCATGGTAGGGGAAACCTTTTCTGAGATTGATTCAATGAAAGCTCATAATATTTTGAGTGGTTTGGCAATTTTTCCAATGGATGAAACTGGGATATTCGCTAAGCTAGATAAAATAGAAAAGTCAATTGATGATTTAACTCTGAGCCATAATCTTAAAGAACAACCTTTAGTTGAGTTAAAAAATGATTGGGAACCATTCATTGAGATTAATATTGGTAATGAAAAGTTCCGTGCCTACTGTGATCTTGGTTCTACAATGTCCATCATGCCAAAAATGGTTTATGATTTATTAAAATATGATAATATGGTTAGTTACCCTGTTTTTCATTTTCATGCGGATGGAACAATCATAAAAAGTATAGGGATTATTAACGATGTTAAGGTTACTATTCAGAATAAGACTGTCCCTGTTAATTTTATGATTCTTGCAAAATCTCCTGGTAATATTGTCCTTGGAAGGCCCTTTTTAAAGAACAATGGAGTATTTATTAATGCAAAGTATGGGTTTATGAAATTCAATACTCCTATTAATCGAAGGTTCTTCTTTCCAATTAAGAAGGATGATCCCACCGAAAGGTTGGAGATTTCAATGTCTTTGGTAATACTTGATGCATGCTTTGTGCCTAGCTAAAAGGCGTTAAAGAAAAGCGCTTATGGGAGGCAACCCATTATTTTTTTCTGCAATTTTTCTTTTATTGAGTCAAGGAGTGTTTACTTCTGTAGCAACTCCTTTGTATCTTTATTTTCTCGCATTGTTGTGCCAAGAGTAGCCTCTAATGTTAAGATGATGCTTAATTTTGATTGCTGCGCAGAAACAGATTTTTGCTGTTCACTGTACGAAATTCCTAAAATCACCAGATTGTTAATTAAATCTGAAATTTTTGTGCGTAATCTTTATGAATGTCTGAATCTTTCATTAGTTCAAGTTTTCGATCTGAGCGTCGTAAGTGCCTCGAAAAAATTCGTCTTTGCGGACTGTTCTGTTTTAGACAGATTATGCCTTTTTATTTTGCATTCTCTCTTTTACTAGTGTTGAGTGAAATTCTTTTTTGGGTGGAAGAGCTTCACATAACATCAGTGGCTGTAGCTAATGTTTAAAGTAACAAATCATATTGCGTCTTTATAGAACATGTGAATTTTTGATTATGCACTAACCCTCTAATGAGATCTACTTTGAGTTTGGTGTGACGGAAGTTTTCAAGGGTCAAGAGAGAAGGATGATATAATAGGATCAAGAAGAGTGAAGAGCTTAAGCTTGGGGAGGCTCCCATGGATCTCCCCAGCATATTTCAAGAAGACTCAAGCGTCTAAGCTTGGGGATGCCCAAGGCATCCCCTTCTTCATCGTCAAAATTATCAGGTCATCTCTAGTGAAACTATATTTTAATTCTTTCACATCATATGTGCTTTTCTTGGAGCGTCTGTGTGCTTTTATTTTCAGTATTGCACTTTTATTTTCAATAAAGCTTGACTGGACCCTAGCATTCTTGATTGGGAGAGAGACACGCTCCGCTTTTTCATGAGAATACTCCTATTCTTCACTTATATTTGTTGAGTATTCATATCTAGCGCTGTTCAGCTTTTAGCTCTTGTTTTCATGTATCTCTTGTCAGAGCTATTAGCTTTCTTTTGTAGAAAGTACTCTCTTGCTTCACTTATATTTGTTTGGAGAGTTGATGAAATAAATTGATTGGTGTTTGGTTGGTTCAGAAAATGTTGCATGTGGTAATTGGTATAAGGAAAAACTTGCTTAATCTTGTAGATCACTAATGGATAACTTGATGCTTGTCAATTGTTTTGAGTTAACAAGTAGATCATGATTAAATTGTGCATCACATGAGTTAAGCCTATTAGTGAAGAACTACCGTAAAGCTTGTTGAAAATTTGGTTTGCATCGGTGGTATCTCTAAGGTCTAGATATTTTCTAATAACAGGGTTTGGTTAACAAGGAAGACGGTATGAAGTCTTATAACGTTTGCAATATGTTTGTCATATAAAACTTGGTGTACGGGTTGATATTCTTGTTTGCTTACATAACCTTGCTAGCCTAAACTCTGTACTGAGAGGGAATGCTTCTCGTGCATCCAAATCCTTGAGCCAAAATCCATGCCATTTGTGTCCACCATAACTACCTATATGTGGTATTTCCTTGCCACTCCAAGTAAATTTTTCATGTGCTACCTTTAAATTATTCAAAATGTTATTATTCCCT
Organism: Poa pratensis; assembly: GCA_947311845.1. NCBI lineage: Eukaryota > Viridiplantae > Streptophyta > Magnoliopsida > Poales > Poaceae > Poa > Poa pratensis. Next base: position 7,683,419 of record CAMZMU010000020.1, on the reverse strand, counting down.
TTTTGTGTCAATGTTTACTAGCTCATGAGGAATTAGTGTGGTTATTCTTTATTCTATTTGTCAATGGACTTTTACACCTGGACTAGTGGCATATACATCCGCTTATCCAATAACTTGCAAAAAGAGCTGGCAACGGGGTGCCCAGTCCCAATTAATTACAACTTTAACCAATTAATTCTCTTCACACTTTTGCCCTGATTCATCAGTAAGCAATGACAAACAGTGAAATACCTGAATGTGTGTAAACCAAAGAGAAAGAGGGATGATCTGCCTTGCTGGTAGAAATAACGTCCTTCATGGGAGCCGCTCTTAAAAGTCCGTTCGACAGGTAGAATACTGTTCTCACCCGCTACCATTCGTTGACAATTAACAAACACCTCTCAAAAATAGATACTCCTCCATGGTATGTGATTGATGGAAGGCACCCGAGGATTCGGTTAGCCATGGCTTGTGTTAGCAAGGTTGGGAGGAGTATCAAATATTTTATGCAATCTCTATATGCTTTCAAAAACCTAAAAGCTCTAGCACATGATTTAATCCCTGCTTCCCTCTGCGAAGGGCCTTTCTTTTACTTTTATGTTGAGTCAGTTTTCCTATTCTTTCTGTCTTCCACAAGCAAACACTAGTGTCAACTTTGTTACAACATGCGTTATATGCAATATTGGACTTGTTATACTACTTTGTGTTGACAATATCCATGAGATAAATATGTTGAAAGTTGAAGCAAATGCTGAAACTAATTCTTCCTTTGTGTTGATTAAATACCTTTTATTAGAAACTATTGCTTTATGAGTTAACACTTATGCAAAACTGTTTGATGCTTGTCTCGAAAGTACTATTCATGAAAACGTTTAGCTTGTGTGATTCATTGTTTACTCATTATCTATTTGGTAGCAAATTATAGACCATTGACTTGGATCACTTCATTCATTTACATGTGCCTTGCAATATTATATGATCAAGATTATGATGTAGCATGTCACCTCAAAAATTATTTTGTTTTTATCGTTTACCTACTCGAGGACGAGTAGGAACTAAGCTTGGGGATGCTGATACGTCTCAAACGTATCTATAATTTTTGATGTTCCATGCTTGTTTTATACCAATTGCTACATGTTTTGCATCTACTTTATATCACTTTTATACATTTTTTGGGACTAACCTATTAACAAGATGCCGAAGTGCCAGTTCCTGTTTTCTGCTGTTTTTGTATTCCAGAAAAGCTAGTCTGGAAATATTCTCGGAATTGGACGAAACTACACGGGGTCCCTATTTTTCCAGAACACACCTGACGGACAAGGAGCACAGAGGAGGCCACCAGGGCCCCACACGCCACTAGGGCGCGGGCCCCCCCTGCGCGCCCTAGGGTGGTGTGGGCCCCTCGGGGGTCGCAGCCGCCGCCCTTTCGCCTACTTATTCCCCCCGACGCGAAAACCCTAAGTACCTGAGCAAATATCCACGAAAAGTTCCAGAGACGCCGCCGCCGTCAACCCTAGCTCGGGAGGGTTCAGAACCTCTTCCCGGCACCCTGCCGGAGAGGGGAATCGTCACCGGAGGCTTCTACATCGCCATGCCTGCCTCCGGAGTGATGCGTGAGTAGTTCATCCTTGGACTACGGGTCCATAGCAGTAGCTAGATGGTTGTCTCTCCACTTTGTGCCATCATGTTTAGATCTTGTGAGCTGCCCTACATGATCAAGATCATATTATTGTAATGCTACATGTTGTGTTTGCTGGGATCCGATGAATATTGAATATATGTCAAGTTGATTATCAATCTATATGTTATTTAAGATCTTGCATGCTTTCCGTTACTCGTAGATGCTTTGGCCAAGTAGATGCTTGTAACTCCAAGAGAGAGTATTTATGCTAGATAGTGGGTTCATGCTCCGTTTAACTGGGACAGTGACAGAAAGTTCTAAGGTTGTGGATGTGCTGTTGCCACTAGGGATAACCTAACGATGCTATGTCCACGGCATATGTGTTTGTTTACATTACGCACTTTACTTAATGCAATTATCCGTTGCTTGCAACTTAATACCAACGGGGACTCGGATGACAACCCGGCGGTGGATTATTAGTCATAGATGCTGTTGGATAACGGTCTATGTATTATGTCGTAATGCCCAATTAAATATCATAGTAGTCATCATGTCATATATGCATTGTCATGCGCTCACTATTTGTCAATTGCCCAGCTGTAATTTGTTCACCCAACATGTTAGTTATCTTTTATGGAGAGACACCACTAGTGAACTGTGGACCCCGGTCCATTCTTTTACACTGATTAAACACCACAAACTGCAAACTGTTCCTTTTTCATTCTCTGCAATTTAATACTCATTTTCCACACCATACGTTTAATCCTTTGTTTTCAGCAAGCCGTGAGATTGACAACCTCACTGTTTCGTTGGGGCAAAGTAGTTTGATTGTGTTGTGTGCAGATTCCACGTTGGTGATCGTGTTGCGCCGTGAGCCACCAACAACCTTCTGAAGAGTTGCTGCTCCTACTGGTTCGATAACCTTGGTTTCTTTCTGAGGGAAAACTTGCTGCTGAACTGCATCATACCTTCCTCTTGGGGTCTCCCAACGAACGTGTGATTCACGCCATCACATACGAGCTCGCAAAAGGACGCCACGCAGCATCTTGACCGCGTCGCCCAGAAATTCCGGCGACAAATCTCCCGCCAGCCCCGCCGCCGGCGGGCAGAAGCACGGCCGTGCCAGGCGGTGCCACCATGGTAGCAGGACGACCGTGCATGGCAGTAGAGTCGTGCCCACCCCTCGAAGCAACGCCACCGTGCCCTGAAAGCAACACACCTCCACCTCGGCAGCAACCTCGTCATGCCCTGGGAGCAACATTCCTCGACACCCAGCCCAACTCCGGGCTCCGGCCATCACCGGCGCCGCCATGGACAGATTAAAAAGCCTACAAATTTCTGCTACAATCCTTACATGGATTTGCACCAAAAGGAGGAGGAAATTGCTACAAACTATTAAGGATTTGCTCCTCTTGAAGGATATAAATTGCTTCATATAAAATACAAACGAAAATTGCTACAACGGATAAAACTGAATTTACAACTCGGAATGTGCATCTAATGAAGAACAATTTGCTACCACCTTATGAAGATTTGCATCAAAGGAATAAAAAAATCTGCTACAGAGCTTCTTCAGATTTGCACATCACAGAATTTTTGCATCGTAAGAAAAAAGAAAATTGCTACAATAATTCTATAAATTTGCATCAAAGGCAGAAAAAACTGCTGAAAATCTTCCCAGAGTTTGCACCACATAAGAAACATGCATCGTACAAAATTGCTCCCGTACGCCCGGTGCTGGAGGTCAAGTAGAGAAGGGGTGGAGGCAGGGAAGGCGGAGGTTGGGGGAGAGCCAGCAGGTCGGGGCGCGAGCTCGTGGATGACCTTGAACGGCAGCTGCAGTGCCGCCCGGATCCAGCCCCACCGCCACCACAACCGGAGTGGAGGACGGCGGCTTTTGGTTGCCGCCGAAATCGATGACCGCCACGGCGCCGGCTCCCCTTGCTGCTGCTGCGGCGGAGGGCTCACGTGGCGTAGCCGTACGGAGCAGGTGCCTCGCCGGCATGGGAAGGGGCTCGGCGTGCCTCGGGATCTCCTTCGCCATGGGAGCGGCTCGGGACGAAGGTATGCAGGATGGGGAGAGACTGCAGGCGGTGGTAAGAGCAGTTCGGCGGGAGAAGAGCGGCGATAGAGGGACGGCTGCGACGCGCCGGTGTGGTGGAGTCGGCCATGGCTGCCAGGCGCGCGTGGGATTGGGAGAGATGAGGAGCAGGAGAAAAATCTTGTGGAGGAGAAGGACGGGAAGAAGATAAGGTGTTGTAGCTTTAGTGTCGGGACGAAAGCGAGAGGACGCGTGGCTGACGCTCGACCCGGGGGACGCGTTGCGTGCGATCCCCGGGGGAATACAAGCATTTTCCAAACATTTACTCCGGCGGCATGCACGGCTGCTTAGTGATCAATGGTCGTGTTGTATTGCAGATGGATAGCGCTAGGAAGGATGTCGAGCGGGCATTTGGAGTGCTGCAGCAAAGGTTTGCCATCGTTCGGTATCCTGCTCTGACATGGTCGAATGAGCAAATGTGGGAGGTGATGAATTGTTGTGTCATCCTGCACAACATGATCATCGAGAGTGAGCGCTATAATCCAGTGCATGATCATATGCCATATGACTTTGAGGGTCCTCATGCACAGGTTGATCACAACGTGCGGCAGATTTCGCTGATTATATCTCAATGCATTTGGAAATTCGTGATGAATATACTCATAATGCACTCCAAACTGATCTAGCGGAGCATTTGTGGGCACGCCGGGGCATGGCAGCGGCAGAGGAAGAGGAAGACGTTTGAACTTTATTTTATATATTTGAACTATTAAATATTGTATTTGAACTATTACATATTTATGTATGTTTGATTTTTCCTTTCACAAAATATTGAAATTCATGTAAAAAAAACCCTTTTGGGGCGCCCCTTTGGACGCCGTGAGTGGGGAACACGAGCGCCCAAATGGCGCACCTTGTCCGGACAACGCCCAAATGGCACGTTCGGACGGCCTTTGGGCGCCCATTTGGGCGCCGCGAGTGGAGATGCTCTAATTACGGGTAGTTTGGTTTGACCTGCTATGTCACTAATCCATGGCACAACGCATCTCACCCGTTCATCTTTTCTTCACCCGTACATCCCTTTCTCACCTCTTTCTCACTAGTCCATGGAACCGAAAGGCCAGCTCATCTCTTCCCTCCAAGCCAGTCATGTCTCTTCTATAAGTACAAGCCCATGGTCACCGTAGCCGCGCGCGGGTGTCGCGCGTGACTTGTGATTTGGGCTTGGCGAGGCGAGGCGTGGGGTGGTGTGGCGTGTGAGCTCGCCGGTCCACTCGACATCGCCGGACTGCCGGCTGGTTTTCTTCTTCTTCCCGTCCTCCTCCTTTCCTTTTTAGAAGTGTGGGTGTTTGTTTGGCTGGGTTGGGCTCACCGTAACCGTGCGTCATGCTCGCCCGTGGCCATTTCCTTGGTTTGAATCTCAGTTTGTTTGTTCCCGTGGCTTGGCAAGTTCAGTCAAACCTTGGTGCACTCAGTAAAGATCTACATGTGCCATCTAGTAAGAACACGATTACCAATTTTCCTACAAATAGGAACAAAATTTAAATTTGAACAAATTTCAAATCAGAAAAAAAAATTGAACAAATTTCAAATCGGAACAATTTCGAATTTGAACAAATTTCAAATTAGAACAATTTAAAAAATGAACAAATTTCAAAATCTGAACATTTTTCAAAATCTAAAACCTAAAAAAATTCATAAAAATAAATAAATAAAAGAAACAGAAACAAAAAAAGAACTAAGAAAAAAAGGTAAACGAAAAAACATTCAGGTTTTAAATGTTCATATTTTAATATTATTCAAACTTAACAAACGTTTAGATTTTGAAAAACATTCAGGTTTTAAATGTTTTGAGATTTTCAAAATTAAAATTTGTTCAAAATTTTAAATTGTTCAAAGTCTTAAAACATCAAAATTTGATCAAAAGTGAAAATTGTACATATTTTAAAAAATGTTCAGATTTTTTAATTATTCAGATTTAAAAAGGAATTGTTCAGATCATCAAAACTAAAATTAAACAACAAAGAGAAAATATAAAAAAATTAGTTATTAAATGGGTCACATTCTTACAGCCCATTTAGTGGCGCTGCAGACGACGGGAGCTTCCCTGGTCGCTTTGAAGCGATGTATAGGAGGTCCCTTTCTCCGGAGCCCCTACCTATCGCTTGTAGCAAGTTTAAACTCTCGCCTCACTCACATCAAGTTGTACCAGTAGAAGGCCCAATAAGACCGGCCTAATAAAATGTTCCGCTCACGAGGAAAGCTGGAGTGCAGCTAGTCGGTTTCGGTGAAACCGACTAGCCTGCAGCACTTTCTACTTGGCCAGACCATCAGGCCCACTTACAGTTTATTTTATTTTTTCATTAATTTCAAATAAAAAATTGGTCAATAAAATCTATAGTAGTTACTTAATAATAACCAAAAAAATCATTATAGATAAAAATGGATCAATATAAAAATGGTTCACTTAGTACAAAATGGTTCACAATAAAATAATGGTTCACTATAAAAAAAAAAGTTACTTAATAATAACCAAGATTGTTCACCTATAATACAAAATGGTTCACTATAAAAATATTCATGTATTTCCGGAAACAGCGAAAAATAAATATAAAAAGAAATAAAAATAGACAAAAATTGATTAGTGTAGTGCCACGAAAAACTAAGAAGAAACGGAATAGCCAAAAAACGAAAAAGTAAAAGAAAAAAGAAACGACCAAGGAAAACAGAAAAGAAAAAACTGCCCACATATGCCGGCTCATGCCGGAGTCTTGTGTGGGCGAGTCGGTGCACCACCTCACTATAAGCAAAATAGTGCTCGCGCGGTTTCTCCTCGGGTATTATGATCGTTTTTGTTTGCTTTCTTCTGTTTTTGTGTTGATTTCTTTATTTGGTTACGTTTTTATTGTGTTATTGGGCAATGCGTCCCCTGGAGACCAAATCCTCTCTCTATTATTTTTTCCCAAGTTGTTATATTTCACTTTATTTTTTATTTCCTTTTCTTTTTTCTTCTTCTGTTGTCACACTTCCATTATATCATAGGCATTTTCTTTGTTTTGTATGATATTTTTTGTTTTTCTTGTTACTATTTCTATGATATATACATACATTATTTCCCTTGTTGAAATATATTTAGATACATATGAACTTTTATTCAGACGCGTATGAACATCTTATCTCTCTTCACATATACGAACATGTACAGTTTGGCAATTTTGTGAGTACAAAAATAATTTGTATTACAAAACATACATGAACATTTGACAATAACATTTTAATCAGTAGACATGAACATGTTCTTAAATTACATGAACATTCTATACATATTATACGACTTTTGCTATGAGAAAGGTGAAAAATATCAAAATACTGCAAAATATGACAACGGTCCACCTACAAGCTACCCTATGTGTATGTACTACCCCCCTCAAGATCAAGAACGTCATGCGGTCTAAACTTGTAGTCCGCATAACGTTGTTGGTTCCTTCCAAGCAAGCTCTTATCCTCCTCTGAATCCCCACCACCATCGTGACCCCATGGATGTCGCTGGTATCTCCTAAGTGCCTCCAACCTCTCCGCGACCTCCTTCATCCTCGGTCGCTCATTGCCGTCCATGCTCACACATCGCATCAGGAGGTGTGTGACCTCTTCTAGAGCCTCCGGCCCCATCTCCTTCCTTACATTGTCGTCCATGAGCTCCTCATGCCGGCCGGCCTTGACAGCTACCCTAAAGCGTGATACAAGGCTCCTATTTTCTTCTGGACCGTCGAAACAGAGTACCTTTTTCCTAGTCAGCAGCTCCAACATTACGACGCCAAAGCTGTACACGTCGCTCTTGTCAGTTAGCTGGCATGTCATAAGGTACTCGGGGTCCAGGTACCCGCAGGTGCCTTGCACTAGGGTGGCGATGACCTCGGCTTCGTCAGTTGGAGCCAGTTTTGAGGCGCCAAAGTCTGTAACTTTTGCGGTGAGGCTTCCGTCGAGCAGGATGTTAGCCGTCTTTACATCACCGTGGAGGATCGGTGGCGAGGCCGACGTGTGCATGTAGGCCAACGCCTCCGATGACTCTGCCCCTATCCGAAGACGGGTATCCAAGGCCGTGTCAGCGTCGAGGCCCTTTCCACCATGGATGTACTGGTAGAGTGTGCCATTTGAGACATACTCGTATACCAACATCGGCACCTCTACCTCTAGACAGCAACCGAGCAGCTTGACAACGTTCCGGTGATTTATTTGGGAGAGGATCAGCATCTCCCTAGTGAACTCCTTGGTCTCAGCCTCCTCCATCATCTTGGATTTCTTGATGGCCACCACTGAATTGTCCGCAAGGACACCTTTGTAGACGATGCCATGGCCACCACGGCCGAGGATCTGGTCTGTAGCGAAATTGTTTGTCGCCTTCTTGAGCTCTTCGGTGGAGAATATCTTGAACCCACCGGTGGCGGCGGTGCTACTGTACGATCGCATCTGTTGCTGAAGGATGACACCTCCGTTGTGCTCGAAGAATTTCTTTTTTGTTCTCATGAGGTTGCTCTTCTGCAGCGCCAAGCAGGTGCCGCAGAATATGGAGCCTAAGAAGATCAATCCCACGCCGACTCCTGAATATATATGACATTCCATACATAAAATTAGCTTACATTCACTAGAAGAAATTGAGATGGGTAGAATTTGTTGCATGATGACCATCGATCTATCGATCCATGTAACTGTACCTGTAACTACTTTGAGAACCAAGGTGAATTTGTCATTTGCGGGCGTGTTTTCCGGCAGTGTTGGTCGGCAACCATCCTTCTCGGTCGGATTTCCACTTGTGTCCGGAGGGCATTGGCAAGTGTAGCTTCCGGGCGTGTTTGTGCAGAGGAATCCGTTGCACACGTCTTTAATAAGTTGGCACTCGTCGACGTCTTTGGTTCGTGGAGCAATTAATCACCATTTGATCAGAAAAAATCACTTACAATGCATAAGAATTAAGTATTTCCAAGACGGAAGGATTCTGTATCCTAAACGCCTTTCGCCTAACAAAAAAGGACTCAGTGTATATGGTTCCGGGATGTTGTGTCACGACGTGTACCTGTGCATCCGCCGTCGAGGTAGGGGTTGCCGTCGTAGCCCGCGGTGCATTTACATCGGTACCCCTCCCCGTTGTCGACATCGAAGCACTCGCTGAGCGCGCCGCCCCGGCAAGCGTAGTCCTTGGCGTTTCGCTTGGCGGCGTTGCAGTTGCCGACGTTCCGGACGGCCCAGTCGAGCACGACGGGTACCTCAAAATCATCGGTGCGGTTGATATTCACACGGGCACTATCGAACCACTCTGTCTCGACGAGGTACACGTACTGGCACGTCGTGTTGTGGGAGGCCAATGCCGGGTCGTTATCGTTGGTGAAGAGGCTCAGCTGCGGCCAGAAATAGGAAACCCCTGGGGGTATCGCGCTCTGGCAGCACCCGACGCCGGTGCATGGGCCGGGCAATTCGTACGTCGGTCGGCACAAGGAGGTGCAGCCGCTGACGTACGTGGTGTTGGGGCCGTCGACGAAGATGTCGCCGACGTCCATGCCGGAGCCGTCGAGGAAGTAGCCGAAGATGGGGCAGCCGAGCGCGACGAGGCGGGTCTTGTTGGACGAGAAGAGGAAGATGCTTTCTTCGAGGCTCATTGGCGCGTAGTTCGCGGTCGTATCGAACGCCGAGACTCCGCAATTCTTCGACGCCGTGAGGTAGGTCGTGGCCTCGCCGGCCGCGAGAGACAGGGCCGTGACGCGATAACGGCTGAGGATTTTTTCTAAAAGGGTAGCCCGAGATCTGTATAACCCCCGATCATGTAAGGGACAGAGTCGTTGCACTGGATCTCGAAGCCCAGGACATGGTCGTTGCGGTAGCAGCCGGCGCCGATGCCGAAGGGATAGGGAACGGTGACGTTGCCGCACGTGTCGGGACACCCCGGTAGTGCCACGGGCGGCGGCCGCTGAGCCGCCGCCGCTGCCACCAGCGAATGCAACGCGATCAGCAGTACGGTGGTCGCCATTCTTGACATGCTGTTGCTTGCATGATGTGCTTCGATTCGATCATACTTTTATATAGATGGCGTGGGTGCTGGTAGATGCCTTGACGCGGCTGTGCTGTAGTCGCTGATACATTTTCCGATCGGGGAAAGAGATGGAAGGAACGCGAGGACTTGGCTGAGCTGGTCATCCGGCCATGACGTGCTCGCGTCGCTGGTCAGTACGTCGCAAGTAGTCAAGTGGATCGATAATTCGATATCCAGTTGCCTATTGCCAGTTAACCATGTAATTAATATCGTCTTCTAAAATCTGTAACAAATACGTACCGATACGATACGAATGCATTTTTTATTTGAGTAACTAGCATGGTGGCCCTCGCAAATGCGAGGGCATCATATGTTAATGTATGAAGCTTATTAAAAATACTACGAAATATAGTAGAGACTATAGTTTGTTTTAGGTGACGTCATACGTTTTTTATAGAAAATATGCAACTACGTTACAAGTTAATATGAATATGCTATACAATCTGAAATTGCACTTACTCCCATGTGATTTTAGTCTTCCTCCTTTCACCTTATCACTCACCGTGTTGAAGTGCAATCTTACATTAGCGCATAAATTCATACTATTCGAATAGCTTAAGTATTTTAGCATTATACTTGTAAAGCTAATCCATATTTTATATTATTATATTTTAGGTTTTTCCAATTTATGTTTAATTATATTTCCCGCCACAATAGCTTTTGCCTTAAGGGGCAAGCCATCCAAATTTTGACTATAATTTCATAGAAATCTTTAAATTAAGTATGCTTAAATGTCATTGACGCATTTAACACCAAGTGCGGGAGACCATAAATTATAAACAATTAATATTTTTCTATCTTTTACTCATCTTTGTCAATGTTTCTTTAGTACCTAGAATTTAATGCTCCCTATGATCGGAAATGAACACATATTCGTCTAATTATGGATGTATCTATACGTATTTTAGCTCATCCGTATTTGAGCAAATCCGTGTCAACCATTTTTAATCGGAGGAAGTATTTATGTATTCTTGCTCACATATATGTCTATTTATGTTATTACATGTACCCCCAGACCCCAGTCGATGTCCTGCAACTACCTGGTTTGGCCTTATAGCATGAATCGATGAAGCTATTTAGAAAATCTCACTATAATAAATCAATACTACCAAAGTTGCATCCTGAAACCCTTCCGCCTCCCGCGTCCGCGCCGCCCCCGCGGCCCGACCTCCCGTCCCCCTCTCTCCCCTCCCGCCGCCGTCGGCGAGCCCCCCGGAGCGAGGCTCGGGCGGAGCCGGCGGCGGCGGTGCTCCACTACCCGCGTCTGATGGAGGTCGCGCGGGGCGGCGTCCTTCCGGCGGCGGTGTGACTCAGGGCGGCGGCGGCCCGGCCTTGGCTGGATGGCGTCCGTCCATGGTGTCGCCTTGAGCTGCGGGCAGGGCAGCGGAAGGTGACGGCGTGCTCGGGCGGCGCTGGCTCAGCCCGGCGGCCCAGATCTGGGCCTGCCTGGCCCATCTGGGTCGGGGGGGCTGGCCTTCCCTGGCGCACGCACTGTAGGTGGCGGCGAGGAAGATGGTGCAGGGGGCAGTAGCGACGGCGACCGGCCTGTTGCAGCGCGGTGGCGAGCTTTACTGGCCCGGTCTGGGCCTGGCTGGACCCTGTCGGGACTGGTGTGCCTCCATGGGGGCTTTACGGGCCCGCTGGGCCCGGCCGGACCTAACGGGGACTAGTGTGCTCTGTCGCTGCGTCCGGTCGACTACCGCCCTTGGCGGTGGAGGCGTTCCCTCCCGCGCGGTCGCGGTACTGCTGTCCTCGGTACAATCTACTCTTGCATCCGTCTTGCAGACCTCGGGACGGTGGCTTCGGTGAGACACGATGGCGGCTTCGTGACCGTGGTGGCGCAAGTTGGTGGGTGGAGAGCCTGGTGGCTTCGAGGCTTCGTCTTCGTGGGGCTCCTGTGCAGCAGATCGTCCGGGGGTGTGGATTGGGGTTTTTCGGGAGAAATCCTTGTCAGCTCGCCTGACACCGACGCGGTGCCACCTGTGGGTGGCATCTCCCCTTCCTGAAGGGCGTCGTGGCTACCTGTAGTCCGCTTCCATCCGTGTGCCGGGGGAACCCTAGGACCTATGGTCCGGGCAGCAGTGCTCCCCTTCTTGAAGGTGTTGCTTGGTACTCGACGATTCGACGCTAGGAGTGTGGTGGTACTTCTTCGGAGGGCGCAACGATCGCGGGTCACCATCGATTAGTCGATCCGCCTATGTCTCCATTGTATTTTTTCTTCTTTTCTTCTCTTCCCCTTGCTTTGGGTGTATGTTTGCTGCCGCCCCAGCATTGCGAGACTGTTGGTTGTATCGGGTTGGTGCTATATTTATATAGTGGGGCTACGGCCTATTTCGTCAAGTTGCATCCTGAAGTGATTAATATGTTATCTCCCTGATCTGGTGTAGTACCTCTGGTTTCACATCATTGGTTACGGGTTCCATTAATTCAAATTCGCTTTTGTGCATGTCGTCTGTGCATACATGCGAGGCAGCCATGCCTTCCGTCCGGCGAGCAACGCACATATATCGTTTTTGCGTTCGGCGGCGCGGCCGCGCGGCTGACGAATCTGATCAAGAGCTTTTTTTTTTGCTTGGTACGAAAGAAACCGGCTGTATTTAATACGGGAGTTGGTATTCGAACTTGGATGTTATCACCGTTTAGGACTTGAGTTAACGTGTGTTCCTTTGTTGAATCGCAACGTAACGTACAGGTATCTGATTATGTCACAGCCACCGTTTTTAGATTCAACGGTTGAAATTAATTATGATGATGTGGATTAACATGGTGTCTCGAAAAACTCCCTCATTTTGCTTTTAGTATATAATAGATAATAACGCAAAAATCAGATTTATTTTTATTTGAACAATATATACGGCTAGTTTCAAAAAAAAAATATATATATATATACGGCTAGTTCGTCGTCGTCTTCTTTGCTTAATTCGCCATCATTAGCTGCATCTCTAATTAATTATTGTCCGTCACCTAGGCGGTTTTTGCCGTACGTCCATTTATGATGCTCCTTTGTTCCCTCCCGTAGCCAATAGCTGAAGCGTGGCCGGAAGACGCGAGTGACAGCATAGACGTTTTGATTGGAGGCCAATGAGAAGTTGTAGACGCAGTCGTCCTTGTTTCCAATGTGTCATGGTATAGGCAATCATCATGATGTACGTTTTGATTGGAGGTAATCGTCATCGATCGAGGTAGTTGTGCGTGATAGAGATAGTCGTCGTCGTGCCCTCTATATGAAACCTCCTTTCACAACGATATGTCGTGTTGAATGTGGATGTAGATCGGTGTTTTGGCTGGGTGGAAACAGTCATGCATGTCAACTGGGTCCAGCTCGTGTTGGCCTGTTGCCTGGGCCTTGAAGAGAGGCTTTGCATGCACACCTCATATCTGGTCTACGTGAGTTGCACGTGCGTCGACTAATCTCCCCGTCTACAACTGCTGTCAATTTTTCGCTCCGCGACGGCCGCTAGTAGTGCAAGTCTATGGTTCGCGTGGAACTAGATGCTGCTCAAGTGGACTGACAGCGTGGAGATGCTGCCGACTTCGTTGGCGTTTTGCGGCTCACGGTTTCGGCCATGTGCATTGACCGCGTTACTGGGCCATTCGTTCTCTGCACATTCTTCGTTTATACTTGTTCTTTTTCTACACATTGGGGAGTTGCACAGCTCTGGGCTAACGTGCTGTGCTGTGCTGTGCATAAACACCGCCCGCGTGCGTGCAGAAAGAACCTGGCCCAGCGGACTCGTTACTCTGTACGATCCTAGGCTGTTTCCAGGAGCGCCTATATGGCGCCCCGCAGCTACGCAAGTCGCCCTGGTCGCCTGAAGGAGTTGTATGTGCCCCCCGGCCCAATAGAAAATTTTAAAAAAATTCCACGTTTTGGGTTTTTAGAATGTCTTTTAATCTCAACATCTTTAAATCCGAACAATTTAAAAATCTGAACGTTTTAAAAACTTGAACAAATTTCAAATTCGAACATTTTTAACATTTGAACAAATTTTAATTTTGTACAATTTTTAAAACTGAACAATTTTCAAGTGAACAAAATTCAAATCTTAATTTTTTTTAAGGTTGACCAATTTTTACAACGTGAACAATTTTAAATTTGAACATTTTAATTTGAACACTTTTTAATACTGAGCAATTTTCAAATTTGAAAAACTTTCAAATTTGAATAAAGTGACAAAAATGAAAAACGACACAAACAGAAAACATAAAACAAAAGAAAAATAAAAAATAGAAACGTAAAGGAAAAAACAGGGAAAAAACAAAACTCGCCAAATGTACCGGCCCGTCAGCGGATCCTTCAAGCGACGCAAGTTGAATGCGTCGCTAATGGGCGATCTATAGGATTTTCGGCCGTTTCCGGATTTATAGTGAAAAGCTGGGCTGGCCGCGGGTTGCACAACCCGACAGCGGGGGAGAAGGTGCTCTTTTCTCCACCAGCCCCTATATAGCACGGGACATAAGCGGTAGCTAAAGATGCGGGGCGCCAATGTCGATGGTAAAATAAGCCCGTGGCCCATTAAGATAACTTTGGACTTTGAGTTTGAAAAGTGGTCATGATGGCTTAAAAAATTTGAAAAATATTTTTACGAGTTTAAAAAAAGTGAAACAAATCCTAGATGTATCCAATGGTGTATCCCACAGATATGCAAAATATATTCTTTAAATACTTTGTATTCCTAGTCACGCAAAAATGAAAAAATCTGAAAAAAATTGGAGAGATACTCGGACCTTTTTTTTTTGTCATTTTTGTGTAGCTCAGAATATAAATTATTTGAAATTTAATTTTTGCACCTTTGTGAAATACACCATTATATTTTCTAAATTTTTTAATCACCAGGATCACGGGTGCTCGGGAGCGTGAAATCTCCACTCCTTTGAGTCTTCTTATTCTCCAAAAATAAGAATATAACTTGTAGATCACGTTTAACTTTGCACAATGATTTTTCTTTATATTATGTATAAAACATTTGTTACACCGACGATGGAAATGCACATGCTAGTGGAACAAAAATTATCATATATGCTGTCTAGTTTGTTAGGTTTTATCATCTTGTGTAATTCCTGTGGGCGGCGAAATGATTTTTTATGGTGAAAACCAATATCGTAGACAAACCGACTTGATGTAGATTGACACAAATTTAGAGAATTTACATTTTGTTAATCCTTAGATTGATAAGAAAAGATTGAATTTCAAGTCGTCGATTAACCCCTCCCTCTAATCGACCTCCACGATCTTTTCTTAACTCACGAGGAACACAATACACAACCAACCCAGTTCTTCATGTTGAGTGAGTTCAAATTTATACTTCTCGTTTCTTTCAACCAAACTTTTTAGTTCATCTGCAACTATTCAGTCACTAAATAATTTTATTACATAGTTGCTATTTATTTCTTATTATAACTAGCATAATTAAGTTAAGTAATCTCTTCCTAAATATAAGAAAATCTTATTGTTCTGTTAGATCCACATATTTGTGGGAAATTAATTTCAGGTTTTTTAGCTCACCAGAAATTGAAACAAATTTATCAAAATTGAATTTCTCCAAAAAAAATATTGTCTCGATGTTGTCTAGATTGAGAAGCTTCGATGAATTCCTCAAGATCCTCCGTTCCTTCGCATCCTCCGTGTCGGGTTTTTGAGTCCCGACAAGTGTATTTGTGTAACGATGGAAGTGTACTTGTTCAACCCGCATCGCCGCCCCCCGAGCAGGGCAGTTCATCCCGCGTACCAGAAGGCGCGGCGCTGCCTCTGACGAGGCTGTCGGAGGAGGAGGTGGAGGTGTACCGCCGGCACAACATACCGGTGCCAGAAGGCTTTGAGCTCCCACCGGGGTGGGTGCTCAACGTCGTCAAGGTGCCGGTGGCGCCGCCGCTGAGCGGCAGGCCCCGCCTCGAGTACATCTCACGACAGTGGAGGGACCTACCATTTAACCAGCGCGCGTACCCTTCTACTCGATCTCGGCGCCGTACTGGGACGCCGTCATCGACACGGAGCACGAGGCACACCACGCTTGCTTCTTCCTCCCCAGCGGCATGACCGAGCCACCGCCGGAGAGGTTCAACCAGTCCGATGAAGAGCGCGACCCTGTGTCATCCGACCCCGAGATACCCGACCTCCCCTTACCAGCGCCGGCACAAGCGGCACCGGCACCGGGGCCTGCCGCGGCACCGGCAGAGGAGGAGGACAGCAGCGATGGCGACTGGGGTGAGCCAGAGTGGGACGGAATGCAGGCGGCCATTGAGGCCTCCCTCCGCCGCCGCTAGATCAAACCCCACCACGCTCGGCGACGGCGGCGGCACGGAGACGTTCCTCAAGGCCGGAGCCGCCGAGGGTGAAACCAGAAGCCTCAGCGACGGCGCGCAGATGAAATTTCCTCATCGGCGGCCGGAGATCATTGAGACATGCAAGACATGTCACCGCCGGGAGGATCGCCTTCTTCGATGCAGCCGTGTAGCCACTGCTTTCACCGTCGCCGGAACTAGCTTCCTTCTCGAGTGCCCGCCGGCACCACCGATAGATCTAGGGTCTAGTTTGAATTTAGTTAAATTTTGTTTAAGTTTGTTAAATTGCGTTTGTCAAATTTCGTTTAAGTTTGTTAAATGTCCTTCAAATTCAATGAAATATCGCCGGTTCGTCCATATTCGAGTCTCTAATTTTTTTCCCTCAAAAACCTATTGGGAGCGACCGGTGGGGCGCGCCGCTCCCAATAGGCGGCAACTGCTGCCGGCGCGCCCAACAGCGTCCGTCTGGCAACTTTGCCGGACGCTCTATTGGGCGCGCCGGCGGAGATGCACTAACAGCTCTAGGAGCACAAGTATGCACGCAGGTTCAGGTTCCATGAAGGATGTGTGTATAGATTCAAGTGTTACAATGGTGGTATGGCAAGATGGCAGATAGCCGGCTCGCCTGCTCGGAACTGGTGAAGTGGTGATATGAGAGCGTGAGAGTGTAACAGATCAGATTCAAGACCTTTTCCAGGAGGGGAGGTGTACCCCTTATATAGGGGTCAGCCACATCCTCATAGACATGGCACTGTGGCACTACAGTCTAACGACACGCGCTGTGTCCTCCCGTGTCCACCCCTGGCCCACTTGGCAGCGACTGTGGCCGCTTTGCCACGTCGCTCGGTCCTTCTTAAATGGGGACCAACCCCCATCCGTCCCTATCCCCACCAGTCCCCACTCGAGCTTCCACTTCCAAACCCTAGCCACCGCCCCTCGACGCCGGCGGCCATGAAGAAGAGCTGGTTCTTCAAGCCCGGCCGCAACAATGCGGAGGCATCCAGCTCCCGCGCGCCCGCTCCGGCCTCCGACGCCACCCGCCGTGCGGAGCTCAGGGCGGCACGGAATGCTCGCCGCCATGCCTGAGCCCGCGTCTCCACGGAGGTGGCGCAGATCTACTGGGAGGTCGATGCGCCCCTGCTGTGGGGCGACGTCCATCTGCCAGATGGATGACATCTCACACCGCAGGGCTACAAAACCTGAAAAGCTCAAGGCTACATCCAATAAGGCTGAAAAACTGAAGGCTACATCCAATAAGATAAAGGAGGTAACATGACACCGTATTTACTTTCTCATGTTAAAGTTTGGAAGTGTAGCATCCTAACGATTACCATCTACAAAATGAAGGTACCCAATGTCGTAAAAGTGAAAATGGAGAAGGCAAAAGCTAATAAGGCTGAATGGCTCAAGGCTGCATCAAATAGAGAACCAGAGGTAATCGAAAAGGGAATGGAGGTGTCGCTTAGGTCACCAAACATTTTGTCCCTGGCAGCAATGGGTACAGTGCAAAATATCGATGAGAATGCATTAGGGTCAGATGGCAAACCTTTGTTCGATTATGTAGAAGTTTTGGTTAACTACGTAATCAATGAAACAACAAAGTTGCCACGTGCAAATGGGAGGATAAAAACTTTGAAAGGTGCAACAGCTAAGTGCATTCCGTGGCCCAGGATCAATGTAAGATTCTACTACAACATGTACCATCTCTACTACTTACAATTCTGGTACATCCTTAACGTGTCTGTAATGCATACATTATATCGCAGATCAATCTGACCACGGAAGCAGAGCTTGGTCATCGCAAAAGCTTTGAAAATATCGAGAAGTACTTCCTTCCTAAAAGTTTGCGCACTCACAAGCGGTGTTGAAGAATGGAGAAGAACAGGAATACAACCTGACATGACAAAGAAGAGAAAGAGAAGTGACAATGTTACTTGTATGACAGATGGTGCAAAGGCCAATTCACAAGCCGTGTGTTAAGTTATCAGGTATCTGCTACTCCCTCTGATCCTAAAACTGTGCCGTGAGCTGTACGTGTAACATGTATGTGAATAGTTCATGTCTAGCGACATAGAGGGAGTATTTAAAATAGTTGCATTAAGAATAGTTCATATTCTGCTCTCGGCAACTACTCCCTCTGCTCCTTGTAGGTGTACCTGTGCATTTACGATCGGATTTAATTGGAACTGTTAGTAAACTATAGAGTGAAATTGGTTAAGGCACCATCAACTTATGTTCTCTGATGCTATAGCGCCATACTCTGGTATTGCTGGTTTACAGACTATAGCAGATATGTCATTGCTTGTAGTGATCTGAGATGCCAACTTACACTGTAACCCACTCAATGTATCGATTTGTGCGATTGGAGAAGTATTCTTGCAAGCTTTTCTGCAACATACCAATATGCTGACTTCTCTGTTTGCGATGGTCTCACATGTATTTTTATTGATGTGGGAACCTCCCTGAACATCCAGTTTTTTAGGGCTCTTCATTTGGTTTTTTCTCCGATTTTCTTTTCGGTTATGCATTGACCTAAGGGTCACTATGTAAATATTCTATCTACTATAAATGAAAAGCCAGCAATTGCTGGATCTTTCAAAAAAACATGTATTTTTATTACACTACAGAAAAAAGAAAGCTCATTGTTTTATTAAGCTTTATGTTGACTTTCTAGGCAAATCTTTGGGATCAAAATATTGACAGTATGATCATACATTCATCTGTGCAGGTTTGGGATTGCTCGCACTACAAGCACACTTCATCCTGCACCTTGCAATGTTGAACAAGACCTATGGATAGCAGTTTTTGCATTCTGCTAGATGATACTCACTTTGCAACTTCTGTAGTGCAACTTCTGTAGTGGAACTTCTGTACTGTTACACTTTTTGTCTGAAATATGGCATCAATTAGTGAAGAAAGAATATGATTGTTTCCCTGATTATTATATGATTGTTTTCCTGATTGTAACATGAATTGGTTCCCTGATTATAATATGAATTGGCGCTGATGATGAATTTCTAAGGCATTATTATATAATGCCTATAATGATTTTTAAAGGCATTATTTGAAAGTGCCTAGAATGATATTTCAAGGCATTATTGCATAATGCCTAGAATGGTTTTCTAAGGCATTGTTGTAAAGTGCGTGGAATGATTTTTTAAGGCATTATTCCATAATGCCTATAATTATTTTTTGAGGCATTGTTGTAAAGTGCCTCCAACTATTATTTAAGTCACTTTTTAAACTGCCCCAAAAAATCATTCTTTCGAGGCACAATCAAAAGTGCCTCAAAAGATTGATTTTTTGAGGCACTTTTAAAAGTGCCTTAATTGATATTTCCCTACCCCATTTGATACGGCAGTTTTTATAATGCCTCGGTTGATTTTTTAAGGCACTTTAGGTATTTTTTTAAGGCACTTTTTTGTGCCTTTAAAAATAAGCTGTGATGTAGTGCCTGTTCCGGACCGTCGAAACTGAGCACCTTCTTCCTGGTCAGCAGCTCCAACAGCACAACCCCAAAGCTGTACACATCGCATTTGTCGGTCAATTGGCATGTCATAAGGTACTCCGGATCAAGGTACCCGCAGGTGCCCTGCACCAGCGTGGCGATCTCGGCCTCGTCGCTTGGAGCCAGCTTAGATGCTCCAAAGTCCGTTACTTTTGCGGTGAGGCTGTCGTCGAGCAGGATGTTGGCCGTCTTGACGTCGCCGTGGAGGATCGGCGGGGAGGCCGACGAGTGCATGTATGCCAGCGCCTCCGCCGATTCCGCCGCTATCCGAAGACGGGTATCCAGGGCTGTGTTGGCGTCTAGACCCTTGCCGCCATGGATGTAGTGGTAAAGGGTGCCATTTGAGACGTACTCGTAAACCAGCATCGGCACCTCCACCTCGAGACAACAACCGAGCAGTTTGACGACGTTCCGGTGGTTGGTTGATCTGGGAGAGGATGAGCATCTCCCTCGCGAACTCCTTGGTCTCGGCCTCCTCCATCATCTTGGACTTCTTGATCGCCACCACCGAACTGTCCGCGAGGACACCTCTGTAGACGATGCCGTGGCCGCCGCGGCCGAGGATCTGGTCGGCGGCGAAGTTGTTGGTCGCCTTCTTGAGCTCTTCCGCGGAGAATATCTTGAACCCGCCGGTGGCTGCTCCGGCGCTACTGTACGAGCGCATCTGCTGCTGCAGGATGACGCCTCCGTTGTGCTCGAAGAATCTCTGCTTTGTTCTGATGAGCTTGCTCTTCTGCCGCGCCAGGCAGAGGCAGCAGCACATGGACCCTAGCAAGATCAGTCCCACGCCGACTCCTGAATATGACACATTGCATTAGTCATATTGATGAGAAGAAATCCCAGGGACGAATTGAGCAACCAATTCATGAGACAGGAAGCTACATTATGTTTGAACGATGGCAATCGATCGATCAGTGCAAATGTACCTGTAACGGCTTTCAGAGCAACCGTGAACTTGTCCTTTGCCCGGCAGCCGTTCTTCGTGGTGGAGTCTCCGCTAGTACCCGGAGGGCATTGGCATTTGTAGCTCCCCGGCGTGTTCGTGCAGACTCCGTAGCTCGGGCATTGGTCCTTCAGTTGGCATTCGTCGATGTCTTCACTTTGCAAAGCAATTTCAGCAGTTGATCAGACAAAATCGATCACCAATATATGAACAGAGCAGAGCAATTCCAAGTATTTTCGGGCCGGTGTTGTGTGTGTCACGACGTGCACCTGTGCATCCACCGTCAAGGTAGGGGTTGCCGTCGTAGCCCTTGGAGCAGTTACACCGGTACCCGGCGCCGTTGGCGGAGTCGACTTCTATTTTTAAGTTGTCTGACTTTATTTATTCAAAGTTCCATTTCAAAGATTTTAAACAAACATATAACCGTCACCATCCTAACCAAAGACAACTAACATAATAATATTGTAGTTAAAGTGTTTTTCCGTTGATCATAGATCAAAAAACATCATCCATCTATTTCTTGCTGAGAGTAACCTCGATCCTAGAGAGCGTGTGTCATATTTTTGGAATACTTCTATGGGATGATGTGCGTTAAATTGTTAAAAGTAAGTGGTGAGCAATGACTAATAACTAGGATTTACCAAAAAAACTTAGGTAATTGGGAATTAGCTGAAGTGTTCATTTATCATGTGAAACTGACAAGCACTCACGTCCCATCTAGGAATGCAACCAGGATCCCACTAGAATCCCGCTTCTAGTTTATTTTGTGATTTCTGGTTCAAATTTTGAGACCAAATTTAAATTAGAAACTACAAAATGAACTAGAAGCTTCCCGCTTGACACCCTTAGTCGCCTCAATCATAACCATGTCGTTTGATATTAACTAGTGTTACAAGAGTAGTATACGTTTTAATTCAAAGTAGTTATACCCGTCCACACAAAGGCCGCATCTAATATATCATGTGTTTTGGACAGGGGGACGTGATTGCACGTTTTTAGTACCACGTAGTAACTTGGAGGACTGGGTACAAAATTGAACCAAGCACAATAGTTGAGTACCTAATTATGTTGAATCGGATCTTCTCCTAATTTGAAAGCACGAACGTATAGTGACTAGTGAACCCATACGAATTCCAAGCACTTGAACTCATATTTGCAAACTGAATCAACACAGCATTAAAAAGTTTGGTAAGCTCTCTTCTTTAATGCAAAAGCAGAGCACCTGCTATTTACTTTCAAAAAAAAAGTTTGGCAAGGCTATGCAACAACAAACGGTCGGCCTACCGATGACAGAACGATAAACAAGTGAGCAGACACAAGTCACACAATATTTTGTTGACATCTTTCGCAATCTTAACAGCAAAGTAGCAGTAACAAACCACTCTTATATCGTGTGTTTAATCCCCCTTGATGGCGGCACCGCACCTGAAACGCTGGAGACGATCTACACCTAATCGCAGTCGCGGTAGTTCTGGTTCCCCGTGCCGCGAATTCGCAGCATCCAGCACGGGCTCGGCTGACGCGCCCAGGGGAACACCACGCCGCTCTTCTTTGCCGCGAGGTCGTGATCGTCGTGTCCGTGCGGCTGCATCTGCCCGGCCTTCTCGGTCGTCACGAGCCACCGGCTAGACGACGACGGCTCCGGCCGCCACCATGCCTTCCCGACGGTGAGCCTCCGGAACATGTCGGCGATGAAGCCGATCTTGATCCGCTTGAGCCTGTACCGCTTCCTCCACGTTACCTTGAGCTTGAGACGATGAGGAGCCGTGACCTGCACCTTGACACCACCGTGCTGGAGAAGGTAGGACGGCGGCGGAGTGATGGCCGGGAGCGCGCCGCCTCCCAGCCGAACGGCACCGAGCCCGGCTCCGCCCAGTAGTACCGGAACGACGGGTTCGCCCCGGAGCTCTCCTTGGTGAGGAGCCGCTCGTAGAACTTACCGCCCTGCTTGATCCCGGAGCGGGCTCTGCGGCATCATGCCACGGAGAGGGCTCTGCCTCTGCGGCCGCGCCACCTCTCCGGCGCTTGGAGGCATCTCTCTGCAATGTAGATGCGACTCTGCGCAGAGAGGACCGACTCTGCTGCCGATCTACCACTCGTAGCGTAACACTCGTGTAGTTCTGCAGACTATATTAGCTTGGAGGATACATGCATGTAGCCAGAAACGATGCGGCGTCGTCTTACAGTATATTATATAACGGATCGCTTGCTTGGTGGTTTGGTTGCCGGTCACTTTTCGTACTTACGCATGTACGCTTGCTATTTAAATCGACCGCCACTTGTCAAGAGAAACGCACGATGGACCAATCGTACTTGCAGGATGGACCCCGGTTCGCGGCGGCACGGGGAACCAGAACTACCGCACCAGGCTACTACAGTACAACAACACTATGGTAAAGATTGAAACAAACAAAAAGTACGCAACTGGAGTATTAGTGGCAACACTATGGTACGCCTCCGAAAGACACCATGCATAGTGGCAACATGCATGACTTGACGCCTCCATGTGACATGTCGTGCATAGCACCTATCGGATTGGGTCGAACAAATCTAGAGATCGAGGGAGAGTCCTATACCGTCCCCAGCCTCGGAAGCTTCACAATCCATCGAGAACATGGAGCGGAAGGACATCACCATCTCAAGATCCAACCACCGAGTCGTCCACATGACCATGGTGGTCACTGCCCACATCATCTCTCCTCGCGAGGAACGGAAGAATCCCGCCGTTGAAGATGACTTGCGGGATTCTCCCAGGTGCGTCTTTCAGCGGCGGCAAAGGCATGAAGGACGGAGATGAGGTTCGGTTTCTCCCGAGCCGCTCGAGGGAGCGACAGGGCCGTGCATACCAAGAACAGCACCGTGATACTAGCAAGTTGCAGAAAATCCAATCAGCCCAAAAATATAAGCTATATTTTTGTGTGGTTCTTTACATGAGCATATGTTATCCACCAAATGTTGACGGTGTACGCTATATTTCTCTCTTACCTGAAGTGCACATATTTGCATTCCAAGGCGAGTTGCACACGCAACTAGCTGCACGTCTAAATTGAACAAGCATAGTAATTTGCTTACCATTTATATATATCCTGAAAATCGATGAAACTGACAGCCGAACCGAACTATGCAATAGGTCCAGCAACATGTTTCTTTTACAGTCATATCCAGCGACTGGTTAGTTTTCTGACGATATTTTAATTCTGGCCAATTATATTGAAGAACGGTCATGTCGCTTGGCCTGCTCGCCCCTAAAAATCCGTAATTAAAAAGCAGGTCGGCATATCATTGTTTATTTCCCAAGTGTTTCAAATTGCATTGTAATGGTCAGATTTCGCTAGAACTTCTGTTGAGTAACAGAGTATTTGAAAGTTTATAGCTGCCAGCCGTCCATGGGTTGGATCTTTACTGCTATCATTTTTATTTCCTTTGTTGCGCCATGGATCTGCTCGTTCGAAAACGATTGATCCGATTTTACATCATTGCTTGACAACTTCTCGATGGGGATGGCACACTAACACTGCGCGCAAGATGGAAACAGGAACACCGGATCATCAGAATTTAATGTACAGTGGCTGTCCTTTCATTCCACTGCACCGCTCAAGAAACCTGAGATTTTCATTCAATTTGAGGTGAAGAAAGTTCCACTCTAATCACATTTCCTAACAAGTTTTGTGTTTATCAATTCCTCCTCCCTTTCCATCCGTGATCCGCTATCCTTTCATTCCACTGCACCGCTCAAGAAACCTGAGATTTTCATTCAATTTGAGGTGAAGAAAGTTCCACTCTAATCACATTTCCTAACAAGTTTTGTGTTTATCCATTCCTCCTCCCTTTCCATCCGTGATCCGAACCAACCTTGGGTTCCAGCCATTGATATACACTAGATTTGGGGCGCGGCTTGCCGCGCGCCACCCGCCTTGCACATGGTCATTCCATGGGCAAGGCGCTATGTGGGTCATCGGTAGTTCAATATCTTTTACAGTTTAACCCACATAGCAGGACTACAGAAAATTGAAAACACTTTTAAAACGAAATGTAGACAAAAAAAAACACTTGACAATTAAAAGCAGGACTACAGAAAATTGAATCTACAAAGGTCTCTCCAGGCCAAGGCACGATAGTTTCAAGGCAAGAACATGATAAGCCACAATCAATGGCAGCAAAACTGCAAAAGATTCTCACGCATGACGAACGCCTAGGGACAAGATGCGCACCATCCAGATAGTGTGCACGGGAGAATGGACATGGAGGCTACGAACACCTGGTTCATATTTAGAGAACAGCGACAGAGAACATCACATTCTTCATAGTCAAAGCATGCAAACAACATGAAGAAACATTCACTTGCAATTTATAACATCCTGGAACAAAGCTCTTTGCACAAATGAATTCTGAAAATCTATGTCGTCGCTGTAAAATAATGGATCACATCTATCAGATCACAGGAATGTTGGGAAAGGACATTGTACAGACCAAAAAAACTTGTTTGCATTCGGTTTGTCTAAACACACCTAGGTCCAGTGGGTTTTACGACTGGTGGTAGTTTCCGAGGGATAGTTGCTGGATATCAGAAACATGTAAGAAGGGCCACAACAAAATACAGGGTAGCAACCGAAAAAGTAACTCGTCAGTAAATCACCAGCATATCAAACATACCAATGTCAGTGGGCAAAGCACAAGATGGCAAAATCTAATGGATGGAATATCATGCAGGACGGTCTAACAACAGTTTAGAATACCATTAGCTAAGCACAGAATTTTACTTCAAAATATGACACATTAGTAAGACAAATGGAACGACAGAATAAACATAACACCCAATGTACACCAATTTTACTCACCCCAGAAGCATCTGCATCCGTGGAGACTGGACCTTCCGCAAAGTCAGCAACAGTGCTTGAGTAAGAGCTATGGCCAAGAGCTTCACCAGACAAACAGAGCATGTAACCAGGATTTCACATGGTTAGTCGGTGGGCAACTCATTCTTACAATCCAATTCCGCATGTGTTGTCTGATGTAGAACATAGAAATAAATAAGAGAATGATGACACCAACTCACAAGAAATCCGTAAATTTTTCTATCTATAGTCAGTTGGATTGAGAGAATTACTTGAAGGGAAATTCACAGATATGTTTTTAAACACTCCTCGTATTGATATGAAGACCATGGGCAGAAATATCAATCGAAGAGCACTGGTAAGGAAAAGACACAAGAGATAAATTCAGACAAAAGAACATGAGATTCCAGCAAAGGAGAAAACAACAGTGTAACCTATCAATATTGGCTTTACATAAATTACAAGAAGCTTCTTTTTTATACAGATAATCCTCTTTTATTTTCTACTACCTAATTCCAGATGAGGTCGAAAAAAGATCCTCAAACTGCAAAGCTAAGGAAGCTCCATCTTGGTTACATAACTTTTAACTCGACCCAATCAAAACAGTCTTGATTACTAAGAAATATAGACATATAGTGAAATTCAACAAAGCCTATAAATAAATAACTGGATATGATAAAAAATGCAAATTGTTTTTGTGTTATATTTATAGAGAAAATCATCCTGCATAGTTTAACTCCTAAGAAACTCACAAAATACTCGTCATGGTAAATCCAAAAGATAATTGCGTGATCAAATGCCTATGAAGTTTTGCACACAGGCAGAATAAAATGATACCGACCATCGGATACATGCTTACACATGTACTAATCCATAGTCAGTTAATTCGTAGTTTAGACCGGTCTACACTGCACCTGCACACATGTTACAAAGTAACATGCATGAGTTTCTTTGAGATTCGAAAAGATGCATAAACTGCTTAAGGCACTAACAATTCTTAAAAATGGACCAGGAAAATATAGATGATTATAGGAATATTTAGATTCTTGAGAACAAACAAAAAATAAAAAAGAATATAAAGATTATGCTCCTGGTAGTAGAGAATTAGTAGAATTTCCTACGTACTCAGCCCAATCAAAACCTATAAATAAATAAGAACTTGCAAAGATAAAATACAAATTGGGTATGTGTTATATTTGTAGAACAAATGATTATACATACTTTAAGTCTTTTAACTCCTAAGCCACTCACAATATACTCGCCACTGTCAATCCAAAAGACCAAACTGACTACAATTTTTTGTCCCCTAGTTAAGCAATGCTAATGTAACATTTACTATATTCATAGATATATAGATATGTCAATGGAAAAAATTCTATATATCGTCTACGTATGCACGTAACACAATACCTTCGAAAGGAACACATCATGACATCTCATAGGGGACTAAATTTGACCAATAAATACAAATACAAGATCTTTACGGATGCACATTGTCCTAAATATGCAGAAAAATGCAGGCCTCTTTACAACGTAAGAAGATGCACATAATGACATATTTCCTGACTCTTTCCCACGGAATATTACACAAGACATACAACATTATAGTGGAGCAGCAAAAAAGGTTTTCATACAAGGGGTGAAGTTGGGCAGAGATGTGATTCAAGGTTGGGGATGGGGAAGCAAGGTAAGGACAAATTCAAGATTTAGCTAGCAGCAAAGTAAGAATACACTTTATCATTGCCAAGGAAAATAAAGAAATAGATTACCAGATAAAGAGCAAAGCTGAACTTTTTTAAGCAGTATGGAAAGTAGGCAAACTCATCTTTGCATGCCTACACTCTCGGGCCACTTTTTCCTGTCTGCAGGATATGGAAGACCGAAGAGTGTCATATTTTGGCATCTTGCAGGCACGACACAAACACATCATAACTAGACAATGAGCAACGTTTACATCTTCGATAAAATGGCTAAATAAATTTCATGACCTAATTGGTCGTTTCATAAAACACAAACATGCAGCCCAAAAAAGTTCTAGACATGGCCTGTTATTGGAAATGTAGACATGAGAATGCACATATTACCATGTCAACGAGATAAAGTTAGATGCTCAGTGTGCAGTTCACTGTGTAAATTTTGAAAATTTTAGAGCAGTCATTGAAGAATGCATAAAAAAAGTACAACTAATGGGTGGTCACAGGTCAAAACAATGGCTTACAATTAATGAACACAACATGGACCTATAGGACTTTTGGTATAGCATAACTTGCAAAATAGATTGTACAGACGATCCACCTATAGGACTTCTGGTTTAGCATAACTTGCAAAATAGATTGTACAGACGATAATTTTTCAATTTAGTACTCCCTCCGATCCGTTAAAAGTGACGTGGGAAAACAAGGCAAGCAGTACAACTCGTACATATGACTTCCGACTGTTTTTTCGGATCAGAGGGAGTAGCAGAAATTAAAGTTACAGTCATAAAATCTCTTATAGCAGTGATATATGTTACTACTGATCCATTAGGCATGCAAGAGCCACTAACCTGGCTCCTTTTAGTCCTTTCTATGCTACTTCAGTTCGAAGGCTGCAGTTTCTGCTCAAAAGCTGCATCTTAAAGACACAACTCACAGATTTTAGAAATACATACCTCTTTTGAAATGGAAAAAAATGGAAGGTGATAATGATTGCATTAGACAGAGGTACCTACATTTAGCAGTGAGATCGTCAGCAGCAAGATCTTGAGGTCATTGAAGGAGAAACAAACATGAAAGTGAACTTGATTCCTGATAGGGAAGTGGAGGAGAAGAAATAAAAAGGAGAAAAAGATTAACCTGGGTTTGGGACGATGACGGCGCTGGAAAGAGGAGACCTACAGTATGGTGAGGTGTCAAAGCTGGATCTTCTATCGTCTTCTGCACCCGGCGGTGTCTCTCGAGGCTGTGTCGCTCGGGGCCGTTCGGAACGTCGAAGCAGCTACCCAGCCACCATGACGTGCAGGGACATCGCTGCATGATGAGAGTGCTTCCTGGTTGTCGGAAATCGCAGATGCTACAGCCAAAACTATTTGGGCAAGCAACGTGCATGCTGCCTGGTCTTCTCTGTCGCTTGCTCCTGCCCCCCGCCGCTCTGGGCATGGGGAACGGGGGGACACTAATCTATGATCTATCAATTAAACCCATCCTGTTTCTGATGCATGAATTACTACCTATAGTCTGGTCATCTAGTGACTTACAACCACTTCTAATAACTAGCACAGGAGATGATAGTAAATGATCGACTGCATCAGGCATCAGAATCCTCTGAGAAACATAAATCAGAGTGGTCCATATACTCTATATGATCATGAATCATGATATATACTGATACACTCCACGCGAGAATACAAGCAATCATGTCAGGCACCAAGACAGTCTGACAGTTTATTAGGTAGAATATGAAACGAAACAAGGGCGCTTCCATATTTTAACCATTTTTAGTCGATCGATGTAGAGGCCCGAGGTTCACTCTCCAGGAATAAAAGTTGCAGCCAGTAGGGACTCAAGAACTCGACAGTGCTGGTCAACGGTCATTTTATTTCCAAAATTTTGGAACAGGGTCAAGGGTTCCTTTTCCCCTATAGTTTACAAAACTGAGCTACATATTCACTGCAATACACGCGGGCTTTACAATTCAGGAGGAAGATACAGGTGAAGAAAGGAGGGTAGAAATACCTACAAATATGGTTGACAAAAGTATATGGAATTAACCGACTCTTATCCAGCACTAGTAGTAGCATGTGATTCTGGCTGCTTCAAGCCATTCTGTCGTGGCAACGGTGATTCCTGCAAACCCTGCTGCTCCCTGGGTGGATGCAACTGATCCTGTATTTCTTGCTGTTGCAATGGTGGTTGCAACTGATCGTGTGGTGGCAGCCGTGCCTGCTGCTGATCACCTTGCAGGATAGGCTCTGAATACTGGTGCTGATCACCATGCCACACCCATACAATATCCTTGAGTGCTGGCCTTACTTCCTCTTTCAGCAGCTTTTGATACTCCATAGTGTCTCCATTAGTTTTTTTCAGCTCAACCAAGAGAAAAGAAGGGGCTACCTCGAAAATCTCCGCATCAAGCTCAAGAAAACCCTTCTTTCCTTCCTTTGGAGCTGCCAACTTCAAGACTCCATTTTCTTTCTTCTTAATTTTTAGCTTCAAGCGTCTGGCCAGTTCCTTCAACTTTGTAAGTACTGCTGTTGCAGGCTGCCTAGTGGTGAATCGTTCTTCCCTGCGGCCATACTCATCCTCAAAGAACCCAGACAGGTTGAACCCTGTTGAGAGAGAGATGATGTCAAATGCATTCAGGTTTGGGAGGCTTAATGGCCCTTGATTGTGCTCAGAAGTGCTGCATTCTGTCGAGCCCGACGTGGTAGCTTCAGCTAAACAGGTGTTCTGTGTTGCTCCAGGCTCATTTTTCTTTGCATTTACCTCAAATGGTTTTCTGTACCAAGCACTTCTCTTAATCCTTGAGATTGTAATCCTAGTACTGGGATCTGGATCAAGGATTTTATGTAAAAGATCCTTCAGCTCAGCGGAAAAAGACCGAGGACGTTTAAATTCTGCTTTGGAGATCTTCCTGTACATCTCCATCAGATTCACCTCATGGAAAGGAAGGTAACCAGCCACAAGCACAAATAGAATTATTCCACTGGACCATATATCTGCCTTTGCACCATCGTAGCCTTTCCTGCTAAGAACTTCAGGGGCAACATAAGCTGGTGTTCCACAGGTCGTGTGGAGGAGACCATCTTGCCTCGCGCAATCAGCAAGGGCACTCAAACCAAAATCTGAGACTTTCAGGTTTTCATTCTCATCCAGGAGTAGGTTTTCAGGCTTCAAGTCACGGTGATAAACACCCCGGCTGTGGCAATAGTCAACAGCACTGATCAATTGGTGGAAATACCTCCTAGCAACATCCTCACTAAGCTTTCCTGCCTTTACTATTTTGTTGAAAAGCTCACCACCTTTAGCATACTCCAAAGCAAAGTAAATCCTGCTCTTGGTAGCCATAACCTCAAAAAGCTGCAGGACATTTGGGTGCTTCACCAATCTCATTACCGAAATCTCCCTCTTTATCTGCTCCACAAGTCCAACCTTTGTAACCTTGTTCTTATTGATCATCTTTATCGCAACGGCTTCGCCAGTTGCAAGATTTCGAGCATAATACACCTTCGCAAAAGTTCCTTGCCCCAACTGCTTCCCGATTTCATAACGGCCCATCAAGATAGTTCTCCTCTCATCCATCATATTAAGCTATCTGAATGGAGTTAAACACACGAACTTTACACCAGTATCCAGAGTGTATACCTCATGAACGAGGAGATGTTAACTGTCTTCACAAAGGTAATTAGCAACAAATATAGACCCCTTCGATCTACTGTGCTTCCCCGCGCAGAGGAGGGACGGTATCAGTACGTAGCACAATCTCACGAGAGCTCCACAATATGAGCTTGAACGAAGCTCGGATCTTGTTTGCACGAAATAAGTGTTTGTTGTTGTGCAAGTACATCTTTCTGCATTCTAAGTTTTCTTCCGATCAACACCTGTCAGACAGAAGAACAAACTAAATTATAGCAGATACATGAAATGCAGTATGGGATTATGAGCTCAAAAGAAAAACACAGATTCAGTAGTCTCGGAAAACATTAGGTAAATTTTGGTTGGCACCGATGCTATCAATCAAACTAGAGATGGTGTAACTAACACAACGCAGAAATCAGAGCCACAATGATAGATAATTAGGTGGAGACAAGACAACATGCTCTCTTTATTTTTTTAGATAAAGAGAATATACTAATACCAAAATGATACCAAATACACCCAGCCTCTGCAACAACATGATGTTCAGAACTAGTCTAAACATTAAGGATGCACACAGCCAAAAAGATAACAAAAAAGAAAAATAAAAAGAAAGACCCTGCCAGAGGGTCACAACAGCATAAACAAACAACCACCATTGACGACACCCAGACTTCGAGAAAGCTTCTCCAAAGCGACGCCTCCAGGAAGGTAACAACGCACAATCGCTGTCGTCGCGGGTTTTCACCCTGGAAGGGTCCAATCTCCAGACAACGTCTTCATCAAGAAAACGACCATAGAGCCGCCACTGCCAGGTACAACCAATGAAGGCCAGACCTAGAGTTTTCACCCCGGAAATTAAGACGTTGAGTTCAAGAACACCACCAATAACGAAGTCATCCTGTATTGTCGCCCCTACTCACCAAGAATACTATTGCGATTCTCCGATCGTCCGATTCACAGCCAACAAGCAGTGAATCAACATCTTCTCCCCAAACTCTGCAAGTACTCCCTGGGACAGGCAGCGACAGTAATAATCTCGATTCGACATTAGCATGCGAGATAATACCTTCAGAGCCTAATCGATCCTCAAACACGACCGCCTTGAATCTCCACGTCAACACTTGGTAATCGGGGCCTTGGAGTTGCGATATCGATGAACCCAAGAGGTCAACATTATGCAGTTTACATTCGCCATTCGCCCAAGCACGCAGCATTGTACGGCGTAGGCGATGCATCCACACCGGAGACGCGTGTCATGCGAGATCAGGAGGCAGGAGGCGGCGTCCTTGTAGCGCGAGCCTTCCCGGACCATGCGACAGCAAGTCAGCACCACGGCGGAGAAAGCCGCACGGAAAGCCCACACGCAGATTGACGCTGGGTCGTGCATGTGCGTCGCCGCGCAGGAGCGCAACAGCAAGCGAACCATTAGCCACTCAGGCCCCAATAAGAGCCACTCAGGCCCCAATTAAGAGCCAGTAGCCATAGCACGTTCACCTCATCAGCCTGTACCCGTGGAACTCCAGGCCTCCAGCGTGTCCCTCTGGTTGTGCTACCGCGCACAAGTATTTGGCTGCTGGCCTGCAGGTATTCTCCGGCCGGATCAAGGCCAGACCGCTAGATAACCCTGCTGATCCAGCGATCTCAAAAGAGAGAATAGCCACAATGCCACTAGTCAAAACCGAAAGTTCCAAAATAGCACTGAAAAAAACGAACTTGTCAAAATACCATTACAGTTTTGGTTTTGATGCCAAAATACCACTATGAACTAACTGCTACGATTAATCTCAAAAAAAAAAAACTAACTGCTACGACTAACTGAGACTAACACCCACACAAAATCCCAAGTTTTGCCCCTTCGGGGTACACTCTTCTGCCATCTACAGACGTCAAGTACGACTGTACATCTATTTCTACTCGGAAATTGTCCATCGATCAACGCTGAAATACTCAAACACAGCAAATTCTAAACTTGCTGCACGTCTACGAAAAACACTACTCCGAACAATTGAAACATGGGAAGAAGAAGCATACCTCACAGGCAGCAGCAGCGCAGCGTTGGTGTCATGGAGAATCAAGCAGCAGAGTGGCCACCGAGCAGAGGAGTAGAGGGCGAGCAGGGCCGACACACCGTGCGTGAGCAGGGGAGAGGCTTGCAGTTGCAGGCGTGGGGAGTCTGAGGGAGGGCGCCTCTCCGGGCAGGCGCGTCAGAGACCTTGGGCAGGGCACGGCGGAGGGCGCCTCTCCGGGCGTCGCCGTGCAGGTCTCCTCGTCGAGCCCCGCGTCGAGCGTGGGGCGAGCAGGGCGGCTGTGGGTCGGGCGGAGCTGGGGCGAGCAGGGCAGCAGAGGGAGGTGCGGGAGCGACGGGGTGAAACGGAGGAGGGATTCAGACGGGAGAAACGAACCGCCGGCACAGGGAAGAAGGAGGTGCGGCCGGGCGCGCCGCCATTGTCGCTAGGGACAAGGGGAACACGCGGCAGTGGAGCTGTGGAGAGGTCGATCTGGTATTCTGGTCTCGTTTGATCTTTTGCCTAGGTCTAGATGAGGGCAACTTCGGCATTTTGAAAAAACTGACAAGCACCACACGGTTTGACTAACGTGAAAGTTTTGACAACTCACGGTAGCGGTATTGTGTCATAAAAAACCTTAACGGCGGTGCTATTTTGGCAAGTTTGGTTTTTCAGTGCTATTTTGGAACTCCCGGTTTTGACTAGTGGCATTGTGGAAATTCTCTCATCTCAAAACCGGCGCAGACAGAGAGTCAGGATGGATGAACGCGCCAGGGAAGAAAAAAAAGGAAGGGCTGGGGTGCCTCGCCGCCGCCGTCTGCCGTTGGGTGGCTTCCTTCGGCGGCGGCGAGCTGATTGGATTGCCGGAGGAGTTTTGTTGGATGCAGCGGCGGCGCCTCCGGAGTCGCGGATAGCGACCCAGGAGGCTAGGTTTTTTTCTCGAATCTCTGGTGCTCTATGACATGCTCTATTTATGAGTTCTGGAAACCATAGTTTCAAAAATCTAACTCTTGCGTATGCAGAGCAAAGTCTTGACAGGTCATGAGCAGACAATTCTTACAAAAGGCATCCAAGATCACACAAATTTCAGCTCAGACGTGGAGAAATCGAACGATACAAGCAAACAGATCCCTTTCGGGGTGAGAAGAACCGTACCTGATCAAGAACGGGAATAAGAAGAGGCGAAGATCCCATGGGACGCCATGTAAATTGACCAGACTTGATCTTGAGAAGCAAACGGGGACCGATTCAGGACGCGTCGGACGGCCTTGAAAGTTTGTTCTTCGTAGATTCTGATATTTCTGGGCTCTAGATGTCGCGCTCTCATAGAATCTGTGATGGCGCTGGAACTTTGTGGCTAGATCCCTCGGAATCTTCTAATTCCACTCTTACAACAAGACTCTATCGCTGGCGGCGCGCTCCCTGCTAGGCTGCTACCGAGGGAGTGCAGGTTTGCTGCTTTGCCAGCCGTTTAGTGTCGACTCCCAAGTTGACGAAACGGACCCCTGATCTTTGGGATTTCACGGCGTTAAGGATTTCACTCTGTTCAGATAGGTAAATTCAGTTTCAGTTGGTCCCAGACACATGGGACTTGCGTGCTTCAGACAACGAAAGAAGATTGGAGAAAATACAGTAAGAGCATCTCCAACCACACCTCAAAATCGGCCCTAAACTGTGTTGGAGAAAATACAGTAAGACACATGGGACTTGCGTGTTTTAGGTTTCTTTCTGTGTTGTTTTTCGAGGTAGCTATTGTTTCTTTTTCTCAGGTCGCTCCTCTTCTTTTTCTTTCTGTGCCACACAGTTTGTTCTGTAAGACTTCAGCTCGTCGAGCCTTCTTTTCCTTCTATTTAAATACATGATGTCTGCGGACACGTCCGGACGTGTCCGCTCGCAGTGACCGGACAACCCCATGATACTTTTTTTGAAACTACAACCCCATAATTGGTGTACTACAATCATGAACCTCATATTGGTCTCCTCAAACACATGCACTCTTCTACTCCTCATCTAGTGCACGAAGAAACACCGTACATAGCAACTATAATTATCACTAAAATAACTATAGCTCCCAATGCATAATGGAGATTGAAAGGACACGGATGTCGCCTAGAGGGGGGGGGGGTGAATAGGCGATTTAAAATTCTTTACGGTTTAGGCTTGAATAAATGCGGAATAAAACTAGCGTTTAATTTATCAAGCACGAAACCTAAACAAGCTAGGTTTACCTATGTGCACCAACAACTTATGCTATGCAAGATAAGCAACTAAGTGATAGCAAGATATATTACTTCAAGGTCGATGGCTATCACCAAGTAAATTGCATAAGTAAGAAGCTCGGGTATAGAAATACCGAGGCACTTGGAGACGATGATTTATCCCGAAGTTCACTTCCCAATGGAAGCTAGTCTCCGTTGGAGCGGTGCGGAGTCACAAAGTGATCCCCGAATAGCCGTCAAATGGCACACCGTAATCTCCTTCGTGCCTCCACCAATGCGGAGTGCCACGATCCACTATGGGACACTTGAGAGTGGTCACCGAACCCGTACAAGGATGAGGCACACTCCACAACTTAATTGGAGGCTCTCACCGAATTCCCGCGGCTCCCAAAGCCACAAGAATCACAAGGTTGGGGCGCGACTCCACAACTTAATTGGAGGCTCCCAACTATCCCGCGAGCCACCAAAACTCCGAGATCAACAAGGACCGTCTAGGGCACTCCAAGTACCCAAGAGGACAAGCTCTAGGGCACCCCAAGTACCCAAGAGTAACAAGCTTCTCACTTCGATTTCCACGTATCACCGTGGAGAACTCAAACCGATGCAACTGATGCAATGGGCAAGAACACAAGAAGTGCTCAAAATCCTTCACTCGCAAATCCCACCAAAGCAACTAATGCTATTGGGGGGAGAAGAGAGAAAGAACAAAGAGGAATACAAAATCCCTCCAAGATCTAGATCAAAAAAGCTTCCCCTCACTTAGAGGAGAGATTGATTGGTGGAATGATAGATCTAGATCTCCTCACTCTTTTCCCTCTAATTAGAGGCAAGAATCATGGAGGAATAGAGAGAAAGCAAAGCTCAACAAGGTCAACAATGGTGGTAAATTTCGAGCTCAACAGTTGGGTCTCTTTGGAGAAGAAGACCCCTATTTATAGGTGGGTCAAAATCTGCCCGTTGGCTAGCTTTCTGCGTACGCGCGGTACTACCGGAGCAAAAGGACCGGTACTACCGAACGGCAGAAGGCCCAGGCGACCCGAGCACCCGGTACTACCGGAGCGTGCTGACCGGAGAGCGCAGGACCGGTACTACCGGAATTCTGGCCGGAACTACCGCTTAGAAAACACTCAAAACCAGTACTGGAACGCGTTTCGCCGGTAGTACCGGAGGTTATTTCCGGTACTACCGACCATGTAAAACTGCAGAAAAACACCGACACTAAAACGAGCATATCTTGAGTATCCGAACTCCGTTTTCGATGTTCTTGGGCTCGTTGGAATCACCACAACGAGCACGACAAGATCATGCAGGAAAACATCATAGTCCAACAAGGGAGTATAAAACCAAATGTAGAAAGGTGAAACCTCTCTTTAGAAGATGAACCGGGAGAAACTCCAAAACCGAAAACGCAACAAGTTTTTCATACGAAATCCGTTTTCGGTGAACTTGAGCTTGTTATGAAAGTCACAACAGGCTCCAAAACCTCACAAAGAGATAAGCCAAATAAGAACCAAGAAAGATGATGAAGCAAGTATGCAAAGGTTTGAGCTCTCTCCAACTGATACGCTAAAGCTCAATCGAGAGCCCCTCTTGATAGTACGGTGTCTATCCAATAACCCGGTCTCCCGACTAACAACATGAGACCGGTAAAATAGAAACCCTATCAAGATCATACCTTTACCTTGCGCATTCCTGATGTCTACGCACGCTTCTATTCTTGTAGACAGTGTTGGGCCTCCAAGTGCAGAGGTTTGTAGAACAGCAGCAAGTTTCCCTTAAGTGAATCACCCAAGGTTTATCGAACTCAGGGAGGTAGAGGTCAAAGATATCCCTCTCAAGCAACTCTGCAATTAAGATACAAGAAGTCTCTTGTGTCCCCAACACACCTAATACACTTGTCAGATGTATAGGTGCGCTAGTTCGGCGAAGAGATATTAAAATACAAGTGATATGGATGATTATAAGTGGTAATTGCAATCTGAAATAAAAATGGCAGCAAGCAAACATGTAGCAGAACTGGTTGTAAACGGTGTTTCAATGCTTAGAAACAAGGCCTAGGGATCATACTTTCACTAGTGGACACTCTCAACAATAATAACATAATTGAATACATAGATATTCTCTCTTCACTATGCTACTCTGAGCTATTCTCCTGTTGGATAGAAATACCAATCTACTGCGTAGGGCTATAACAGCACTCCCTAAAGTCTGAGTAAACAAACACCACAATATCATAGCAC
This sequence comes from Poa pratensis, assembly GCA_947311845.1. Lineage (NCBI taxonomy): Eukaryota > Viridiplantae > Streptophyta > Magnoliopsida > Poales > Poaceae > Poa > Poa pratensis. The sequence continues at coordinate 7,646,327 of CAMZMU010000020.1, read as the reverse complement.
ACCAAAACAATTGCGTAGGGCTACAAAAGCACACCTCAAGGTCGGTGATACACACCTAGAACACCCCAATGTCACTACGGGTATCCTAAATAGTACACAAACTCCACAAGTGAATAGTGCCATCCAACAAGAATACTCATGAAATATCTCTCTAATATATTAATGGAGTCAAACACATCACCCACACTGTCACCTTGATAACGTGCTTTACATGACTCCACAGATCATAATGACAAATCACTTGAGTAGCATATTCATAATATAATGAAGAGTAATCATCTATGGATTCAACTAGATTACAAAGCTCATGATCACATAAAGATCACACCATGGAGAGAGATAAACCACATAGCTACTGGTAGAGCCCTCAGCCCCGAGGGAGAACTACTCCCTCCTCATCATGGGAGGCAGCAACGACGATGATGGAGGCGGTGGCGTCGATGGAGATGGCTCCGGGGCACTTCCCGTCCCGGCAAGGTGCCGAAACAGAGACTTCTGTCCCCCGAATTAGGGTTTTGGATGGCGGCGGAGCTCTGGAACTTTTCTGGGGAAATCGTCGAGGCCCTTAGGGTTATTTTCTCGGGGGCATATATAGTCCAAAGGGCGTCGCGAGAAGATGCACGAGGCAGCGACACCACCCTGGGCGCGGCCAAGGCCCAACCGCGCCCAGGGGGCGTGTGGAGGCTGTGGGCCTCCCTGGACTTGTCCTTCTGGCTCCCAGAGTCTTCTGGCGAAATAGAATTTCTGTAATTTTTCCAGATTTTTCTGAGCACTTTCAATTTTGGACATTTTCTGCAATGCACAGACATAATAAACAGAAACTGGCACTGTGGCATCTTGTTAATAGGTTAGTCCAATAAATGTCATAATATGATATAAAGTGCATATAAAACATGTGACAATTGATATAAAAATGCATGGAACATCAAAAATTATGGATACATTTGAGACGTATCAATTCCACTTGACTAGATGATGGCGATCTTGATCTTCTCAAGTGGACCACCTTTCTTGATTGCGCTTCGCTTGGTGAAGATCCACATATTTCTCCCCATACTCCACTATGGGAGAGCCTCTCATCGGCACATCTTCACTTGACCATTTTCTCCAAATGGGTGGCAAGCTTCAAGCCTAGGATTTCTTCGAGATGCTCCTCTTGAACTTGCGCTTCTCAACATTGATGACGATCACACTTGACGTCATCGTTCATGGGCTATATGAAATCTTCATTTGATGCACGCCCATAGAAGATACCTAACCACACATAGAAATGCTACACACATATCATGGGTTAGTTCACAAAGCTATATGGACAATTGCTTACCATACCAAGAGATACATGATCCCACTTGGTACATCTTGTAACTTTGTGTGTTGATCAAAAATCTTGATCAACATTGTATCTTTTCTTCCCTTTTCAATAGATGATGTCTTGAAGATAACAATGAATGATCACATAATCATTTTCTTCAAGACA